>JAWWMP010000116.1:35592564-35672194 GCA_035047865.1 Dendrocincla tyrannina | reverse complement strand
TGCTGTCTATGTGCTTATGTTGATCATCTCAAAAGACAAGGAAGGTTGATAAAAACGGGGCACTCGGCATACTAAGAACTGTGCAACCATTCTGGTTCCTTTGGGGAGCAAATGTGTGCATCTCTGCAAGTCAATGTGTTTGTAAGAAGTACCTGAGCGAGGACTAAACTAACTACAAGCAGCTGTACTGTCTTTGCAGATGAACCAGTGTACATGTAACTGGCCATTAATTTTTTCATCATGAGCCTTAATGTTTTAGTTTACATTTTAAATACATTAAATTGATCATGTGTTGAAATCTTTTGTAGGCTAAATACATCTAAGTATACTTTTTAAGCAGCTGCCACTTAATGGTATATTCTGATGGGTACCTCAACATCATCTTGAGATTCGCACTTTTATAAATGCAGAATTAGAAGACAATACTGATTTATGCTCATGCCGTGATGAAAGCCAATGCTATTGCTAGTATTTCTGTTGTGGTTTAAGTCATCATCATCATTGTAGATGTAATCTGTTGTAATAAGACTTAGCGTGATCCATATGTGAGCTGACATTCGGGTGAAATGCCATTAAATGTATATTGTGTCTGGTGCACGTGTAAAGGAATCTCACTAAGAAAGGCTTAGTGGGGATTTTTTGATGTGTTAGACTGTATCCTTTCATCTGACTGAAGAGAGGGACATTGCATTGCTCTCTGCTGAAACACTACACTGATTCCTCAGAACCAAAGCACACTAGCTAGACAGTGTTTCATCTAAAAGATTTGGAGGAATACTGTGTGCACTCTGTACTTCAGGAAAGGTGATTTTTCATCACCTTCCATGTACAAATGATTATATTTTGATTTGTCTTCAGTTTTTAGGTGAAATAAACCTCTTTCAACTGCTAGTCTCTAGCCCAAATCACAATCAGTTCATTTTGAATAAGAACAAGGAGCTCTCCAATGGTTTTTCTTTTTCTCTCCTTTATAATATTTGTTTTATTTAATAAGGTGCAGAATACAAACACTCTTGGATAAGTGTACTGCTTAAACCAACCTCTTCCTTATGAGTGTACTACCAGCGTGCTAGTGTGTTGACAAGCGATTCTCAAAAGGACTTAGTGGGTGTACTTTGAGAAAAGAGGCTTTGTGACTGGGAACAGCCCATGTTTCATTATCAGCTCATTATTAGTTTCCTGCACTGACTTCCATGTCACTCTATGCTTCCTGATGAGTGACACAGGTTTATACTTAATTTCTGCCATGCTTCTTCTGTTTTTAGTTTCTGTTTTGTTTGTTTGTTTGTTTGTTTTTCTGCTTAAATTGTAAGGTCTTTGGTTTCTTACAATATGACTGTCCAGTGTGTAGGATGCTGAGCTGTTGGATAAGCAGCTTCATAGTATTTTCACTGAGATAACTGGAACTCTGCTCATAAATACATATTTATTTGCTGTACTGGATTTGGACTTTATAAAATTTTTCATATCAGAAGGCTTCTCTTGTTCCCATTGAATCATTAAATTTACTATTAGTTTTGAAAATTAGAAAGGACTGGAAAACTATAAACTGGGAAAATATAACCTGACCTTCTGTACAGTGTAGGGCATGTTGTTTCATCCATACAGTTAGCAGCATATTTTGGGAAAGCATCAAACTTCATATATGAGATTGAAATGATGTATAAGATAGATTGTTTTGTTAATAATATCTTAAAATAATTTGCTACCTCTGCATCCTGTCATGCCTTTTTGTGAAAGATTAAAACAAGCCTTGTTCTTAACAGCTCTAAACTCCTCTCTATGTGAATACTGTGTCTTCATGCAGGACTGTGATCTTATCATGTTTTTACATTTCGCAGGGAAACAGTCATAGCTTCTGTCATTCACACACTTTTCAAATGAGAGTTTACAGTATTTGAATATTTTTTTGTGTGTGTCTTGCCAGAGTCTAAATATGTACTTGAAATATTGGATGTCCAGACTGGATATAATGTCTTAAAAAAAGCATGGGCGTGGTTGAATTAGAAAGAATAATGCTGTAATCAACTCAATAAATGCTTAGGCTTAAAGTCAGACATCTTAAAATACTGAACTGCACATGCTTTTCCCAGTGTGGATTTTATGCCATTGTTATCAATGTTGATAACATCTTTTGTTATTGTATTTTATTTTTCTTATAATTTTTTTGCTAATAATTTGTAGATGTCACAGTGAAGGCCTTCTAGAGCTTTCTAGTATCTGGCTTGATTGACAAATGCAGCTACTTGTATATAGTTTAAATGGTTACAAATATCAAGTAGCTTAGCAAGTCCACTGTAGAACTATTTTTTATTGAAAGTAGGGAAGGAAGGAAAGAAATAATTTCCAGGAGGACAAATGTATTTGGGAAAATGGGGGAGGCATCAAGTGAAACACATGGAGAAGAGTTGAACTCTTCTTTTGCTATGACTTTTCCTGCTCTTCTCCCTTCATATTTTCCCACTTGTCCAGTTCATTCTTAATTTCTCTTCTAGGCTGCCATCCTTTTTTCCCTCCATGTTCCCTTATGACTTGGAATTCTCTATGCAGAAACATTAAATCTTTCTAGTGTTTAAGAAAAGTTTTAATGATATTTTAAAATTGTGAACTTAAATTACTTAGCTTCCCACACACCTCTAGCTATCTATATTTCTGCCTTTCTTTATCAAAGGTAACCTTTTGGAAAATATTCAAGAGCAATGAATAAGTGAAGGAGGTACTTGAAAATTGCTGTTTAACTTAGTAGGAAGAGCAGCAGATCACTCCCTCGAAGGAATCGTGCACTAACAGGCACTTAAGTAGCTGGCTGTGCTGGGGAAGGGATTTTCACAAGTATTTAATATTAGGTGCTGTTGGAGACAAACAGAAATGTATAGGTCTGTTCCAGGGTAACAATTCCTCTTCCCCTCTGGAAGTGTGCTACAAAAACACATACTCCATATGTTTCTTCTGTTGGCTGCTGCCTGGTTAAAATAATGCATTAATTTCGCTGTATCCGAACACTTGGTAGGACATGAACCCAGACCAGCAAGGCTGTCTACCAGTGCAAAGCAGAACCATAAGTTTTACCTGAAACTATGCTGCTATGTTTGATTGCTATTTTGTGACCATAACCACAATGTATACTGACAAGACATTAAATCTTTTCTGCCCTCTTTAATGATCTACCTCAGTCTTGCAAACTAGAACCTTTAAGTGGCCATCTGTTAAAAGGGGACTAAATAGTGAAATAGGTAGGTACTGATGTTTACTGCAGAATATACTGCCTAAAGATTATGTTCCAATAGATGTATTCATGGTACTATAAGAGCATTTTACTTTACTGGGAATGCCGATAAAATGAGCAGGTTTAGTCAGGAAGTAAGGCACTATTTGAAGATGCTGGTCTTGGACTGAGTCTTCTGAAGGGCTAGGTTTTCTCTCAATGGTTGTTATTATGCTAGCATAACAATATTATTTTCACTGAGCTACCAGTATGAGTGAAGTGAAAACCAGCACTGCTACTTCCTGATTGCACTTTGAAATTTATTTCCTTTAATACCCTAGCAAAAGAAAACACTGCAAGTTTTAATTAGATTGTATTCCACTGTTTTTTGTAAGGTTTGAATATGTCTGAAATTGGAAGTCAGCAAGAACAGTATTTCATAGTGAACAGCAAAATCTATTTGTGTCCTGAGTGCCTTTGTCAATATAAATCAGAAATATGGCCAGTGAAAGAATACTACCTGACTACTTCTCAGTATAAAAAAAGCCGCCAAAACTAGTCTGCATGAATTTTTGTTTACTTTTATGTATTAGGTACTACTATGCAAGTCCTGCTTTTCTATCTGCTTTGCTGTAATAGCATTTGGGAGATGAGACAGAGATTGAGAACCTCCTCTCAAAGAGAATTTATGGCTCCACACCAGTGTTAGGTACATTTTGAATGGTTATCATAAGAAACAATTTTATTTCTTCCCTAAACCAATGCACAAAATTATCACAAAACACTTGGTTAAACTGGTTTTGAACTGATTTTGAAAAAGCACTTAGTTGTACTCTGGCTATTGAGTTTCTGAGAACAGTACAGAAGTGAGAGAATCCTAAGAATATCTCATGATCATGTGAAATGAGCTTATTTTGTGATAGCAATTGAAACAACATACCAGAAGCAAGGATAATATAAATAGAGATAAGCAGAAATGAACATCAGGAAGTAACATAAATCACATAAAAGCTGTCCTGTCTATGAAGTATTTTTCACTCAACTACCATTATAAAAACAGCCCACTCAAGCTCAGATTTATTCTTTTTTTTTTTTTTTTTTTATTTATATTTTTTTTTTATTTTTTTTTCCTGTATAGATTTCTACTTCTGGCAGTTTTCTGCTTTTTTTCCCACCAGCCCTTCTTACCTGACTAGAAGTAATATTTTTTTTCCCTTGCTATTTTTCTGTGTATCTCTGCATTGGAACCAGTTCTTAGGAGAGAAATCTGTGCCGGTTGGCAGCAATAGAGGAATCAACTGAGGCAAAGTAAGAAATAGTGCCAGTCAACTCCCCCACCAAAGGTTAAGGATAGAAATTGAGAGATTTTTCCTGGGTGCATCTCATCTTCTAGTCAAAATGGTGCACAAGTGGATTGTAAGGATATTTTATACTGGTATAAGAATTGAAACTGTCTTCTAGCCTGGTACTGCTCTTACATGCTGAACTTACAGAATTGACCAGAGTGTGTGTGTTATATACTGAAGCCACTCAGTGCTCACAAGGATGTGCACAGATGGGTCACTGTGTTGAGGATGTGCAGGAAGCATTGCACTTGCCGTGTATCTGCTGCCCACATGCTTGCAACTTTGCAGGAAATTTATTGCTTCTATTGGCATTCCTTCTCCCTACACACTGGATTTATTGCACAAATGCAGAACATGCTCTGTATTAGAAATGCCCCGGCAATGTTGGGTTTGCAGTGCTCAGAGCATACCTGCTTCTGACTGGGAACTGTGGACAGAAGTGTTCAAGTCCAACCAGGGTCCTTTCTGATTACTATGGTGCCTTCTTAAAACTGGGATTTGCTTACTCACCACAGTGTCTGAAACTGACCCCTTCATCTGTCAAGTTTTCCAATAAGTGCTGTTCTTTGAGTTTACTTTCAGCAATTCAGGTTCTCAAGTGATCTTTAGTTCAGTGACTTACAGGAAGGCTCTAAACAGCTGACAACCTAGTAAATAAGCTCAAAGAAGTTCATATTCCCTGTTTAGAGTATTTAGTAGTAGAAATACTGCCATGTGATTGATGTTTCTTTTAATTAATAGTTGTAAGAACAGTTTGCTAAAGGCTTGAAATACATTGGGTATTCATGAGTAACAATTCTTTCTCAGAAATTATCTCTGATTTCTGAATACAGGGCAGAGAGAAATGGAACAGATAATTTTGTTTGCTGCTAATAATTTATCAGCTCTAATCAGGGTGAAACCTATCCATTAAAATGTATGCCCAAATGTGATGATAGTATTAGGAGTGCCTCATTATTGTTAATTCATTTAGTACTCAGTGTAATAGCACTAATCATAATTAACTTCTCTGGTATTAATAGGGTTGTCACACAATACGTGCTGTATTTGTATGAGAATTCCACTCTAGATTCTCATTAATTAAAACACCATAAAAATGCCAGCACTTTATTTTTCCATATATTAAATACTACGAAGAGGCTTCCAAGTTTTTCCTATTAGAATTTATCAAAATACTGCTGCTACATTAATTTTAGCCAGAAATAATAGTTTGTAACCACCTATTTATCAGCTAATTAATTTACTGTTTAAAAGTCTTTCATTTTTCAGGGGATTACTGTTGCTAATGGACAGAGGAGGAACTGTAGCTTAATATACTAGTGATGGAGTTTTAATGAGGTTAAATACCTGGTGTTTTCTGAACAGGCATCTCTTCACGCAATGCTCATGGCAGAGTCCTGCAGGGCTGATGTCTCCCTGGGATGGGGGTTAGGGACCAGGTGTTACAGGGGCTCTGTCAGGTCCAGGCTGGGCAGCCAGGTCCTTGCTCTCCCAACATCCCAGCCAGGAGAAGGGCAGCCAGGCACAGCCCTCACCCTGGGCACCTGCCTGGGAATGGTGGTGGGCTGAGGACAAGCCTGGATGTGGGCCCACAGGTGGGGGTCCATGTCTGGTCCCACAGTGTCTGTAGCAGGCACAGTTGTGGCAGTGGTACAGCGCAAGCTGCAGCATTCCTGGGGGCTGATGGGCAGAGACTCAGATTAAAGCAGTCCCATGGGAAGCAGGTCTTCTCACAGCACTCTCTGGAGCAGGCAGCAGGAGGAAGGGGCAGCCCAGAGGTGCTGTCACCATTTTAGCCCTTAGCACAGGCAGCCAAGCCTCTGGAAGGGGAATGATCTCAGAGCCCTTCCCAAGGTGTTTCTGTTTTGGAAATAAAGAACAAAGGCAGCGTATTCATGATGTCTGTAGCTTTAGGGCTCTGTAAGCTAGCCCTCTGCAGAAGGTTATTCCGAACTTTCTGGCAGCCTTTTCTCTGCCTTCTGCTTTCTTCTAAGCCCATGTGCAGCTTGATGTGCTTCTTTAATGAATCCTTTTGGTTGGTTTATGGCTATCCTTCATCAGAGCACAGTCGCTGAGAATTTCTTGATTTCCTTGACCTCTGGCTTCAGCCTTTTGCATGTGAAAACTGATGGCTACAAGGTGGAAATGCCGCTGTTCACAAATTGATGTATGCTCTGGATGTGAGCACTAAAAATATAGGTAGCAGTTGAGTGCCTTTTGTGTCCTGATCAGTGTACATCAGGCCTGTGACCAGCTTTGGGTAGTCCATGTGCCTGGCGTAAGGTGCTTCTTGTGAAGTCTGCTGGATGCAGAATGAAGCCCTAATCCTAGTTCCTACTCTTGTCCACAGGAGTTTTGCAGGTGAAGCGAAGGAAGCAGATATTTCCCACTGCCTTTGTCTGTGGCAGAATGAGGTGGGGACACGGGATGAAGACTAAGAGCTGTAGCAGTTTGATATCCAAAGAATAAATCCATATTGTGTATTGTCTCACCTGTTACCTGCATTGAGTCTTGGCCAGCTGGAGATCTATCCCGTTACAGAAATCATGTGGCTTATGTGATAAGGGGTAGTGTTCACACTGCCCACTTTGTGGTGGAACCCAACACAGGAGATGATGTGATAAGAGGCAATGCTAATATTCTTGCAGTTCAAGCTCTTGTATGTGCTTCAATACATTCACTGATGCTATTAGCACTCAAGGCATTAAAAAAAAATTCATTACTTAGATCCTACTTCCTCAGCCCAAATTCACATATGTCTTAAAAAAACCCAAAAGTTTTCTTTATCCTTTCTCCTTTTTGCCTTTTCGTTCGTCTGAATATGCTGTCTCTGCCACCCTAGGTTTTGAGAGCTGGAGGTTTTCAGGTTAGCAGATGAACCATGGACCTCAAAGGAAAACACCAAGTAGCCTGTGGCCACACACCAAGATACTTCCTGGCAGGATTATAATATAAGATTCAGAGGGGGATATTTAAACCCGGTGTGGTAGAGAAGCAGCTGGAGTTGTACCTTGAGTGGTGACTTGAGGGACTGGCACGCAATATCTGGTTTAAACTGGTATTATTGATCCAGGAATTTATAGCTCTATATAGTACCAGGAGAGTTTAATCTCTATACTTTCCTAATCTACAAATAGCCTTTAATTAATAATTTAATTAATAATTTAATAGTGTTTTAATAGACCTGATTATGTTACAGAAGCACATAAGTTGAGTATAAACTTTAGAAGATAATTGTTTTCAGACTGAGCCCTTCAGGATGTGTGAACCAACACAGGGTTAATTAAAATTCTTGTTTCCTTTATATTTTCTTGATGCTTCATTTGTATTCAGGGCATGTCCTGAGCAGGTTTATTTTGATAGATATTATCCACAATAAATTGAAATATCTTCCACAGTGGTCTCTGTAAGATAAGAAAAAATTACTTGAGTTATATTCCTAAATCCTAGGTGACTATGCCAGTAGATTGCTTCATGCTGCAGGTTTCCACCTTCATTTAAAAATTGCTGAAATGAGCCTGAAGCTTAATAGTTTTTATCAGCTAAGAAAATATTGGAAATTGTTGATCATGTATTATAAAATATTTATACAGCAATAAAATCTTCATTCTTATCGCTGATATGCACTCTGGTCCAAAATCCATCCACCAATTCAGGCATTTTCTGTTTTGTTTTCTTGTCTCACAGGCAGTTTGTGACATACTTGTGTTGTGTATATGGGATTGTGTAATGGAATGAATACACTTTTGATGCCAGCACTATTAAATTAGCTGTTTATTCAGGTTGAAATAATACCAAAAAGCATGTCTCACATCCTGGTCCAAACTTCAGTGCAATGAAAAGTGAAAAAGTGTGTCGGTGGACATTACCCAAGTGATAATTATTATTCTGAATATCAAAGAATGTACAAGAATAAAGGAATCTTGATCTCACTCTGTGTGTCCATAGCAGATCTATGCAATAAGGATTTCATTTGTAGTACTTTTTAAAGAAAAGTTGCAGTTTGCAAAGGCATACAACATTGAGGTAAGTAAAGAAGAAATGTGTAGCTAAAATTTACATAAATGTTTAAATATGTAAAATCCCTCTCTCACTATACATAAGATGCATTTTTGCATATATCAGGGTATTTACTGGTGGTTACAATTTCTAGAAACAGAAAAATAAATGTATCAACTGTGTCTCACTGCCAATATATGGATCAGCTCTGTCTCACTACCATTACCCTGTCCAGGTGTTTATGTAGCAGAAATATGATCTATCACTTGAATTCAAATCCTTATCTAGAGATGGTAAAACTTGTCTTCCCATGGTGGGAAAAGCTCTTCAGGAATTGACAACTGTATGATGTAGTTCAGGTATGTAATTCAAGATATGAACTGTCTCCTGGAAGATCCCTTCTGCCTCAGTAGGCTATTGAAGTGCCTAAATAGTTGCCTTAATACAGAGGTGTTTAAGTGTCTGTGTGAGATAGGACTGGACTTACATCTGCAAAACATAATTGTAAGTTTTAAAGACTTGCAAAAATGTTTAAAACTCAGAGACAGGTCATTCTAGTGGACAGTGAGCTAGATATGGTGTCTGGTCTAGACCTGGCCCTGTTCCTGTTTTGGCGGGTGAATTTTGAACAGCTCTTTGTCAGCCCTTCCTCAAAGAAGTTTTTTACCATCTTCATACAACACCCAGCACAGTCAGATTCTGAGGACAGTGAGACATTTTGTACACTGCCATAAAAAAATAGTATAATTTCAACTTCAGAATTCCCTTTCTTAAGAAATGGATTGTGTTTTGAAGGTCTCTTGGCAGCGTGTGATCTTGTCTGTCTTCTCACTTGCAGTGGGAAGGTGAAGGTATGCAGTTCTTATGCAGTTCTTTGTCAAAGGAGGAACTTTTAACACATGAGCTGGAAAAAGATGAAATTGTGGACTAGTTTTCAAGAATTCTGACAAAAGAGTGATATATTTTGATATGGTTTCTTCCTCCTTTTTTTTTTTTTTTTGTTTGTTTTATTTTTCTGGCAGAAAATTCAAGTTCATTTGTGAACAGTCTGCTAACTATTGACTGTCAGAGATGAAGTGGACTGCTTGCTTACAATTCGTGTCAGTGAGGAAGAGTCTCTTTGATATCCTGTATTGATCAGAAATTTTGTTATTTTGCAAGATGGAAATGGGAGTTATGGTAACGTTAAGAAAAGTGACTGTCTGAGTGTGATCCATTATTATATTCTATGCTCTAGCATGTTTTCTGAGTTCCTGTTAGCTTTTAACAATCGATAAGAAAACAAGGTTTTGCTGCTGCACATCTCATGTAACAGTATGACAAAAGTTGTACTTTACCTCTTGCAGTGTGAGACACAACGGTAATCAAGCCCAGAGCCTTTCTCTATTTGTGTTGAGATGAAATAAAAAGAGAAGTTCACAGAATCATAGAATATTTTGGGTTAGAAGGGACCTTAAAAGTTCATATATTCCAACTGCCAGTGCAATGAGCAAGGACATCTTCAACTAGACGAGGTTGCTCAGAGCCCAGTCCAACCTGTTCCTGAACGCTGCCAGGGATGGAGTGTCCGCCACTTTTCTTGGCATCCTATTGCAGTGTTTCATCCCTCTCATTGTAAAGACTTCTTCCTTATATCTACTCTATATCTAATGAAATTTGTTTTCTATTATTTTTCCCCTTGTGACAGTAATGAAATAAATTCGGCTGCATGACATGTCCCTACATTTCTTTTAGAATTCCACAGTCACCAGATCTGTTTTGGAAGACCCTTAAAGACAATTCCATGACAAACTGAGATGCTGTTTAGGAATTTCCTTTCTGATGCTACTTGCGCTTTTCAAGAGGCGCTACCAAGATTTGTAGGCCTGATTGTCTCTATATATTTTTCCCACTTATAAACTTCATGCAGACTTTATCTACTTTGCAAATTATGCTTTCAGACCCAAAAAAGGGTTTATGTGCCTGATGGTTTATTCATTTTCACCCTACTAGTTGATCTAAAGAAGATGCAACTTCTGTTCATCAACCTTGTTGATATACCATGGGCACACGAATAAATCTTGCAAGAGATTTTTGCCATTAAAACCTGCTTTGCTCTTGTAGCGTGTCCCACTTATCTATGCACCATTATTAAAACTGTGACTTTTTTTCACCCTTATTGATTAAAACTGTTATGTTGAACTCGGTTTCTGTGCATAATCTAGGGCAGTGTCTATCTGCCTGGACACCAGTAAATGCATTTCTTTTGTTAAAGATTTCTGTGACCAGCTCTTAGTAGAAGTGCAGTGATTTTGGCAGGCATCACTCAAATCTTTCTTCATACAGTAGTTAAAAGAAGTATAATGACGTTACCGAGTGTTGTGAGCCTGTTATGTATTCAGCTACTTTACAGAGTTAAAATTCAGGGATGTGTTGTCTGTCTTCTCACTAACGCTTTTTTTTCCGAGATAATCTGTTCTTAATAGAGAGGCCAGGACACATTTCTGGTAAACTCAGCTCATGAAGTAGCTGCAATAGATTTACACCAGATTTGCAATGGATTTGAGACACTAGTGATGTTTTCCCATGTCCATAGTGTTGGCCACCCACGTCCAACTGTGTGAACAGAACAAGAGATTTTAAGAGGGGCAGAGTGGAATATTGCTTTATAAGCAGGGGCTGCAAAATCTTGGCTTGCCCAGAAAATTCGAGCTGGAAAGTGTGGTAACAATCCGTTACTATGTTAGCAGACATTACAGTTCTGTCACTCCCTGTTTAATCTCAAAGACACTGTTGGTGCTAGAAGAAAGAGAGAATGTTTCAAACCTTTGAACCAGTGAGTTTCTGAGACATTTTCTTACTGTGTGGTGGAGAAAAAACCAGAAAACACATCATGATGAATGTTAATAAATTTAGCAGTAGAAGATATACAATAGCTGGAGACTAGACTCAGAAACTCTAGAGGTCCTTTCCAGTATTGTTTTTCTGTGGAGAATTGAGTTCCTCTTCTGTGTCAATTATTCCATACTTGCCACACCAAGAAGTAGGTTACATTGCATTATCTGTTTCTGAGCTTTAAATTTCTAATCCTCTCCTCATCCCCATATTGGAAGGTCTATTTGCCTAATACTTTGCTCATGTTCATGAACAAATTGGCTGGGAGGAGAAGGAGAAGGAAAGGAGCAGGAGGAATCTGATCTGGCCCCCATTTACTTGCCTTTACAACTCCTCAAACTGTTTTGACTTAATGAAGTTTTATTTTAAAACCCATCTTTGCAGATAAAAATGATTTACACTTGCATTTTTCAGTTCCTTTTAAAATCTGGAATTATTTTCTTTTTAATGCTGCTGTCCCTTTCTCTCTTTGTCTCTCTCCAATCCTAAATACTAAAGTGCAGAAACTCAGAACACCCTGACTCCTGCAACTGCATATTGCTGACACAAGTAAAGGTTAACCTGATGACTTGGGGATGTTTTGGGCAAGGAATAGAGAAAAATAGGTGAAGATCTATTTCTTCAGAAAACTTGCAGAACTAAAATCTCATTTCTGAAGAGTCATAAAATGTGTACTTTACTGAGACAGGTTGCATTCTTTAGACCATTAATGGCATTGGCTGCACAGGGAAGTAATGGCATTGTATAGAAATGAAAGTAATGTTTTTCTGGAGGAAGAAGAGAAAAGGAAAGTGTAAGGATTTCAAGCAGTTTATCATGTGGAAATAAAAAGAAGAGTGTCCTCTCCATGTCCTCTCCACAGACCTGGCATCGTGGATTAGGAGCCACAGCCTGGAAGGCTTCACCTGCAAACATTCTCCTGTGGAAATCTGAGAGCCTAGATGAAATGCTGATCATAATGAAATCAACCAGAAGTTTTGGCACTGACATCAGTGAGGCTAAAACTTTGTTCATTTTATTTTACAGTTGTTTTATGTTCATAAAGTGTGAGGTGTGTACTTTTTACTATGGCTGCACATGAAAGAGTTATTTATGTACCTATTGCAAGAAGGTGCATGGTTTCTCAGTTAATATGCCAGAGGCTTTGTTGATGCGATATGAGCTAAAGGAATAAATTATTAAGAGAATACTGGCACTGGGATATTGCAAGGGGAAAAATATCTGTAGTTAGGACCAGATGTTAAACTGCAGTTTCAAAATTAGTATTCTGTGTGTAGATGGCTATTGAAGCTGAAAGGCTTAAGCAAAATGCAAACCTTTTGGGGAGATTAAAAACTCAGGCCTCACAACTGAAAACTGGAAACTTTTCTGTCAGGAGAGGCTTTCTGTCTGTGAAATGGAGATGATAACATTCCTCTTCTTTCTTTTGTTTGTTAGTACCTTCTGTCCAGAGACTATTAGTAATAATGTATTTACACGGTCTGTGTTATAATGAAGTGTTTGTGTGGATTTATAATTGTACCAAGAAGAATTCACTGATGTCGATCAAGACAGAAATTCTCCTTAAATCCCAAAGAAAAATGAAAATTACTAATTTTTAAGTACTGTAAATTGATCAGATATTTCTTAGTATCTTACTGTGTCTCATCCAGTATTTAAATGAATGAATAGGATATCTCTCATCACAGTGCCAAAACCATAGAATTGAGAGAAGTGAATTGCTGTTGTTATGGGAACAAAGCTCCAGAAAACTGCATCAGTTGAATTATTTTGAAACAGAACTGGCTTCTTTCCTGGATTCTGCACATACGGGAAAACAGCCTGGCTCCAGCATGGCCTAGTGCATGCAACACAGGCGTGTTTGTGCCTTTGACACACTCTTTGTGATCTATGCTATTTCAGTAATTCCTTCTCTAGGATTTCCCTTATTTCCTGTGTTTCTGCTGTAATTTCACATCCATTTCTGTCTTTTTCTTTCTGTAGCATGGCCTACAAAATCTGAGATTTGGCTGAAATGAAAGCATGTGCTACATGTTTTTAGAACAGTTATCTGACCCTCTGCTCCAGGTGTGCATGCACACAAGCACAGAATAAGAGGAAAGTGGAACTAAAATCACCAATCTTTACTTGGGAAAATTTGCATTATACAAACTAAAAGACATCTGATGGATCTCTATCTTTCCCACATTATCGGTTCTAGAAGATAACAAAGTATTTACTAATATGCCAATACTAATACACTAATACGAGTATGAAAGCAGTGGTGTCCATGGAGAAAAAAATCCTTATTCCAACTTCTGTGCCAAGCATGTCTTGCCTTAGAGCCAGTCAATTAAATTTTTTTCTGATAATGTAATTCTCATAACTTAGTATCTTTGACCGAGAATGTGATTTTGACTTAATAACTGGTTTCTCTACCCACACAGGACTTCAGCTCCTTAACTTGATCATGCTGTTAAATGAATCTATCATATTAAACATGCTTGATTTCTGATTATATCAAAGCTTGAAAGTTGGTAATGGTGTCATCTCTGTTTCCCATTCATAGCATCTAAGCAGAATAGCTGGAATGTTAAAATTGTTTAGCAGTCAAAAACTCCTAGTGGACAATTTTGTTTTTGAAAGGGAATGAGGCAGTTTCTCTTTAACTGGGACAGCAATGCTCTTTTCCTCAAATGTCAACATCTAACATTGTGAGGAGACCAAAAATAATGGGGCTACCATGCAGTAAATAACCGTGTGTTGTATTACAGTTTTACAGAGCAAGAAATACTTTGCTTGTGCTTCACTAGGCTTTTGCTTTATGAGACAATAAAGTCCTCTGGCAAATAAATGGCAGGACCTCAGCCCAAGGGAGTGGTGATGCTTCTCAGAAGAGTTTTTCATGGCTTGTTTATTGCCTTATAAACTGAAAGTCAAATTAAGCTGCTATAATGTTACATTTTGCATATGAATTATACCTCCCCTGTCTATCTGCAGTTATGCATACTTCTTATTGCCTAGGTTTCTTTCCCTTCTGTCTGTTCTCCTTTACATTTCTACCTGTACATATTGTGCTAGGTGGGTCTCCTAGCCCAAAATGTATGGGAAATTTCACTACTGCTAACCCTAGGTATTTACAGGTCAGGCACCAACACTGTAAGTTGCCAAATGAAGTCAGTGCATGCTGGATATGTCTTCTGGAATCAGCTGATAATTTACATCTGGAACGTATTAGAGCTTTGTGGACTTACAAATATGCTGTGTGGGAAAAAAAAAAAAGAGAAAATGGAGATTAAGACTCTCAAATGCCTTTCAGGGCCCAGGCTTCAAATGCGCTGTGAGAGTTGAGAACACTAAATATGTCTTATTCATTCTTGTCAAGGACACATTTCAGCCATGAATAACTACTGGAATGAACAGTCAGCCTTACTACAAAATTGTCTGTAGTGTAGCTGGAAACAGGCTGGTGAACAAATGGAATGGGTCATCCAGATGTGTTCTCCCATCTGAATCTTGCAAATCCATCCAGATCTCTTTCCATCACTGCCACTGTCACTGCCTACAGGATACTTAAGAAATGCAAGAAATGTGAAAGAAGACACAATTATTTTAGATTGTCCATAAATGTAACAAGATGTAATAAGATCATAGGATAATTTAGTCTGGGAGGGACCTTAGGGAGGTCTCTATTCCCCTTCACCCCACAGAAGGCAGAGTCAGACCAGGGTGCTCAGTAGGTTCTTGATTGTCTCCAAGGTTTCAGACTGCACAGCCTTATATGTACTTTGAACCTTTCTTTCTTTTGCCTGCCATCCTCCTGCCATACATCTCAGGAAGGAATCTGGGCTCTGTCCTCTTGATAACTGGCCTCATAGATATAGAAAGGCCAATATTAGGCGATGAAACTGAGCAAAGGGAAATTTAAGTCTACTTCCTTTACTTTTCGTTTTATAAGTGAGGGCTCTGAAGCTCTGGACCACATCACGAGACTAATTTAAAACTACTGAGAAAGTGCTGTAAGAAATCATTTCGTATGCACACTAAAGGGGAAGAGACAATTTGTTTGTGCTTCATATCCTATGATCCAATTAATGTTTTAGGGAGTGTGACCTGATGGAATTATAGACTATGAAGATTAGAAGCACTTCTTTATCCATGCCAGATCAATCCTCATTTTCTTCTGGTCAATAGCCTGCAATTATGTTAAGGCTATTTACGAAGATTTCATTATGGGGACTCTTAGGAACTGTGGAATTCCAACCTTCATATTCAATTTTGTTAACCAATTCTTTGAGACAGGATGAAATACAAATGTTTTCATCCCTCTGCTACTCAGAGGGAGTTCTCCCTGATCTGCTTCAGTCTTCCATGTAGTTACAGTTAAGACTCAATGCTTATTTTTTCCATAAATACTGATATGTAGTAAATGTAGACAAAGTGGCTGATCCATGTGTCATTGAATATTGTACGTTGATTGGCTTGTTTTATTGCATTTATGTTGAAGTGCTGTCAGCAAAGGGGCTCAGTGGCATGTGAGTTGCCCTGCCTTTGGCAGGTGTTTGTGTCAACTGAGGCCAATTGAGCACTAGATAAAACAGGTGTATGTGCACTACTACTGAGTGATAACCAGTATTCTGTTGTTCCTTGTCTCCCTTTGTTGAGATTAAACAAGGCTGCATTTGAAAAAGGCTGAAGTGAGCCCTGCCAGGGCTGGAGCTTAAGTGCAGGCTTGGAAGAGCTGTAAGGTTGTGTACCTCAACAAATTAATGAACTTTAGAGAGCTGAACACTTGGGGGCTTGCTGAGATACTTACGGAGAGCCTGAGGTTGGATTTCAGGCTGCTGAACTTAAATGTCTGTGTTGTGCTTATGAAAAGGGGATCTCCGTTGTGAAAATGGGAAGTGTGGAGCAGGATTGTAACTGCAACTAGTGGCAGGACTCCCACTATCGGCAGGAACAGCTTCTGGGGTTGCGCTGGGTAAGTGCCTACAGTGTTGTGTGACTGCTGATGAAGCTTAGGAGGTTAACGGCAATTGAAAGTCATAGTTCTGGTCAGCTCTTCAAAAGTGTCAAAATAGAAGCCAATGAAATGTTCATCATGGATACAAATTTGTTCATACTTACATGAGTTTTAATTCAATGAAAAGGCCTGAGTCTGGTCCCTGGAGAGCAATACAAAAATACTCCGTGTGAAGACAAGAAAATGCAAGAGTTCATTCACAAACAGTATTTCTCATGGCGAAAATTTAAAAACTCAGTCTCTAAGTCCTTCTGTGCTATCGCACTATGAAAAATATCCTAAATTGTGCAGGTTGAAAAGTCTCAGGAGTTTAAAGACACTATAGTTGGTTTTTTGGGGTCTAGTTAGGATTTTGTGAGTGCCTGAATTTACCTTTCTTTATTACTGCAATTTTTGGCATACTTCTATTTTCTGTGAGTTGATGTTCAAACTCTCATATGGGAATAATAAAAAGCAGTAGCTTCTTTTATTGTAAATTTTTCAGGCTTTGTTCTTAATTAGGAATTTAAAACATTCTGTGGTTGTTTTACAAGAGTTCTATGGTCAAGTATATTACAATTCCCATTCTTATTCCAAGTTCATTAATAGTTAAGTAATGAAAATCCTAATTAATTTGCAGTATGTTGTCTTTCTACTACAGATCCATGTTTAAATGTTCCTTGGAGATTGGCCTTGTCAAAGAGCATAATTGAAGACTAAAGCTTTAACTTTATTTTTTCTTGAAAACAGGCTAATTTATATAACACATACGGATTACTTCCTTTGTTTTAAGGAGGTTTCTATGAAGTAGTGCAAATAGATCTACCTTAACAAATCTGCTTCCTTTTTTGGTTGTTTTTATTTTTTTGGTAATTAGAGCTGCCACTCTGGATGGGACTGAACTTGTGCTGAAGTCTGAGCTTGGTCTGTGGGGATTTGAATGTTGATGTTGTGTAATGGCACGTTTAGAAGTCTGGGGCATAGGGGTTTTTTCCCCCCTCCACTGAGACCAAAGCAGAGTTTAAGAACAAAGGTGGTTCTCCCTCCAGTATTCCAGGGCTTCTGTCTGGGTTGGTAGAGAGGACTGTTCATTTTAAGCAATAGTGTTTAATATAAAGTACAGAGATCTACTTATTAAACTTCCCCCATGTGCTTTAATCTTTATCTATTATACAAAACACAACCTAAAGCCCTTTGTTAGCTATTGTTCTTAAAAATTACACCTTTCAGTTATTGCATCTGAATGACTGATCATGATCAAGTGCAATGAGGGGAGGCTATAGCTGGTCTCAGTATGTTAGCACAGCTGCTAGTAAATATATTTAAGTTTTTGATGCAGGGAGTCAGAAATCCATGGCTGATCCTTTTGTTTTCACCTCAGTGAATCCTAAAGATCAGTGTTAGCAGTGAATACATGTTAATCCATTGCTGCCAGCTGGTAAAGCACCCATGAATAATGGGAGATTATAAGCAACTCACCCTTTTCCCAAGAGCATTTATCTATGTTCACTCAGAGGCAGTGCCAGTTAAGACTGGCACAGTTGTCCTTTGTAATGAAACTCTTGACCTAGGAAAACTATCCAGAGAGCTTTAGAAAGGTGATCTCTGTAGCTCTCTGCAATTTGTGTGTGACTGCTGCAGCTCCAGCTTCCCAATCATAAATTCATACATGTGGCTATAGGGCTGAAAAGATTACCTGATGTCTGCCTAATGCCCTGTGTATTTAGTGTTTTGTGGAGCAGCGCTGTAGGAATAGCAACACATCAGCCTCAGGGGTTGCTCAGCCTCTGATGTCTGTTTACTTTCTCTCCATTACATTAGCACTGTACTGTAATTAGTCATACTGTATGCACACCTATCCAGCTCGTGGGAGACTGCCACGCTGTCACAGGAGATTAGCAGTTGGTTAACAGACTGTTTAGTTAACTAATACGCAAAGGGGGGAAAAAAAGAACTCTGTTATGAGGAAGGGGAATTTCATGTCCCTTATTAATATAGTAAAGTGGTATATTGATAATGACAAAATGTTAGGGCTAATATGCTGGAAATAATAAGCATGAGGAAAGGCTATTAAGAGTAATGACAGTATAACTAGTGTTTTAAACAGTTGTTTCTAAATATGCATACAAAGTAGGGATTTCATTTAATAGGAATTTCTAATTTTTCATTGAATACCACTACATACCTCCTTCCTTCCCCCTTGCCCCTACATTTAATATAATCCTTTTCTAGAAAAGATACATAAACACACATATGCAGAGCAAGAATAAATGTCGATATGATTTTTTTTGTTAAATATTGTGCTATTTTAATGAAGTGTAACTGTGTCATGTGACTTGGCTGTTGATTAGAGAAATGGGAATTTGAGTATATAGTTAATAAATTGTGAAGTTGGAACAACGTGTTGCATGAGGATGAAATCTGGCATTATAAAGAAGCTGACACTTTATTTATAACAATAAAGAAATTCTTCTCTGCTGCATTTGATAGGGGGTTGCTATTGCTGGGAGTTTCTCCAGTGAGACCAATCTCAACATCATAGTCCTGAAATGCAGGCTGAATAGATGGCTACATATATCGTCATGAGGTAAATAGCTATGAAACCAATAGCTTGTGCTGAAGTATGTGCTCTATAGGAACAATATAATGAAGCATTATCTTCTCACTAACAGGAACACCTTGCATGCAATGACAAATTCTGAAAATTCAGTTGCAGCATTTTCTATGTGGTGGTGGGTTTTGTTTCCATTCAGTTTTTCGTAAATTCCTGGAAAACTCTGTGTGTGTGTGTTCCAGTTTCTTAATTCAAACACCAAGCTTTACTTTCAGTTATATTAGTTTAGTAAGCTTTAGCTGTTGCTTTCATTTCAACTACTGAAAATGGAGGTAAACGATGGTCATGCAATACAGGTGTTGTGGGGGAAAAAAGTTAGAGAAGTACCATTCATATAGTTTGCAAGACATTCCTAAAACCACTGAAGCCAAAAGTTTATTAGTATTTCATGCTGACTTTTTTCATTAGTGTTGCTATTCCTGTTCGTTTGTCTGCAAGGATTAAGCTTTTCAGAGAAAGGGTTGTATGGCTGAAATGCTTTGCTGGTGCTTATGACATTTAGTCATATTTCCATTTACTCCAGCAGAGTCTTGTTCTTTTCATTACCATCAGTTTTGGACTATCTAACTTGTGATTGCATGACTGTAAATGTATTTGAATTCTCAAGAAGCTATTGGCAAAATTTTCCCCCTAAAGGAGAAGTGATTTCAGACACAGGGTTGCTGGTTTCTGGAATATCCAGCTTTCAGTAAGCAGTATGAGTAGGTTTTTTGTGCAACAGAAATATTGTTGAGTGCAGTAGTCTTGTTTATACTGTTCAGGACATGTGCTCTCATTTGATATACAAATGTGCACATGCTTGGATAGATTTGATGTACTTTTTTTTCTTCTTTAGCAAAAAGTTTTGACAGAATTTTGATGAGATTGATTGACAGAGTAGTTTTTTTAATGTACTCAGTGCTTCACTGAGATTATGGCTGTGCTTATAATCTGATATATTTATCTTTGAAATAAATTTGTATGATATTCTTGAGAGGGAAAGTGCTGATAAAATCATAACAGTGAAACATTTCAGTAAACTGAGGGCATTTTTTCAATTAAGCATCATAATGGTCCAACAGTCCTTTGGACTAAGAATAGGTATAAACTGGAAGGAGTACATAAAAAAGATACTGAAAAAGATATAGATCTCCACTCTATTTAAGCACTGGTCCAGAGTTAATCACATTAATAGCTGCAGGAAACCATCTGAGGACCTCATACAGTGAGCAGGCCTGTGTGTCAACTAACAAGTAGCAGCTTTATGACCTTGGTTATAGATGAGCATGTACTTTTTATTTTACTGATGGGTCACTGTAGTGGTGAACTAGGCTATGAAAGCTGGTAATGCAACTGAAATAAAACTAATGGCTTTATAGAATAGTTGTGTTTAATCCTCATCAGTTGTCATCTGCTATTCGTGGAGGGTAGTGAAGAATGAATACATATATTTTATGTAAGCAACATGCTAATTTTAGGGATGATGGAAGTACATGTCCAGTTTGTCGTTTGGGAGAAACTTCTGGAGGCTGCAGTGCTTAACTCTTATTTTTGCCTCAATGTTCACTTTAGAAAGGAGCACAGCAGGAGCTTTGATAAAGCTGACAGGAAAGAAGGAAAAGTCATAGATCAGGAAAACGCTTGTTAAAGAATTTCTGGAGAATCTGAGCATATTCAAATCAGCAGACAGTTGAAATTTAACATGGTGTGCTCAGTGAACTGGCTAATTGGATCCATTTTCAGTTAATTTGGAGAACTCATAGAGGACAGGTGAGGTTTGCAAAGGACAAATATACTTTCAGGAAAGAAAGAGGGGACATGGGAATCATGGCCCAGTGAGTTTAATTACAAGATTTTAATTGTTTTAGAAAACGTACTAAATAGAGAAGTGAATTTTGCCAGTATCTGGTGAAAAAAAATAGATGTGGAGAGCTGTAAAACTTTAGGTTTAAGGTAGAAGAATTCTAACTTTAGTTGTTTGTTGGAAGCTTATACTGACATTTGTTTTCTGGAGTAGAAATCCTTCTTACCTACTTAACTCTGAAGTCATACATGGGAATCTTCAGTCACCTGGGCCAGATATTTGCTGTGACTAAGTAGCATTAATATCACAAACCTTTTCAAATTATGGAGTTTGTCTTAGTGGCTGATTATGCAAAGTGAAACATTTGTGTGTAATGACAAATTACCTGAGCCATGGAAGGAAATTAGATCCTGGCAGGATTTTGGGATCACCTGCTCAAATACAGCTACTCAAAGACCAAGAACTAGCAGTTACTGCTACTGACTAAGCATAATGTTATTTTAGTGTATGCTGAAGAGAGTTTTCATAAAATGAAAATGGCAGAGAATTCCAAAGAGCACAAGATAAAGGTCTAAAGGCAGAAAAGAGAAACAGCAGAAACTCTGTAGTATGTATTATGGCAAATAAGACCAGGCAAGACAACAAGATAGAAAACCACAACAAATGCTATCATGTTGTCGTAATTTTTGAGCACTATGCCAGAGTCTATAGCAAGGACAAAGGAGATGATGTTCTTAGCGCCAGAGCATTCCTGTATTATCATCTGTCACTCTGATAAAGGTGACGAACAAGCTGCCAGCCTGAATGCAATTAATCTGGACCTATGTTAATTCCTTTTAATTGTGGCATGTGTCCCTGTGCTAGAAATGGTGATGTCAGCACTGAAGGAAGAGCCCTAGGCACTGGAACAGATAGGAAAATGAGCAATGAATTTTCCCCTCAACACAGCCCAAAATAAAATGTCTTAAAAAAGGCTGCAACAGAGACTGAAGAAGCAATGTTGGCCATCCTCAGCAAGTGAGTATGTGAAATAAACATAGGGATGAAAAACAGATTGGAAGAGATGTGAAAGGTCACAATTATAGAAGCAGAAAAAAAAATGTGTAATCATTATTAGGTTTTAAAAAAGTCATACATTTTTTGCCTTGTGAAAAGAAGGGAGCTGAAGAAGATTTGGAGCATAAAAGGGTAATGGTGAAGGTTTCAACTGATGGTACTGCGATGAAAGATGATAGATGAAAGAACCCAGCTGTCCCATAATTTATGCCCCTAGGAAAGTTCTTGTGCCTTCAGGCAGATAAAAAGAGGAGCTTGGCTCTCTTTGTGTTATTATGAAGGCAGTGAATTTGACTTCTCATAGGACTAATGTTAAGAAAACTTCCTCTGAAAATGAGAAAGCTGACTCAGATGGAAGGTTATGTCTTTTTTTAAAACCACTTTCTCAGAAGTGATAGCATTTATGCATTTACAATATTATTGCAGTACTTCTGTTTATTATTAAATGTCAGCAATGTACGAAAGTAGTGATTTCTAAAGTTTATATACAGTGTTTTCATGAGCCGAGCTATTCCTGTCATAAAGACCTTTTGAGATCAATAGCCATCTTTGAAAAACTTAATAATACTTGCTGATAATTCTCGCTGAGTATGTACTGCATGGGGTTGTTTGGGTGCTTTACTGCTTAGTTATCTTAACTATAAACTTAGAAATAATTATTTAACCTCTTTGCTATTGTTCCTCCTATTCTACAGTCAGGATGGACCCTGAAATGCTTGAGACTGTGACAAAGTAAGATAGTATTTTGAATACATGAGTGTTTGTCCACTCTTTCATTGCAACTCCAGTGTAGTTTAGTGATAGCTTGGAGATGCTGGGGAATGAGGGGAGCTAATGTTTTACAGGGTGATTTGGGTGCATAAACCTTCTGAATGTTACATTTAACACAGCATCTAAAAGACATAGCACAGCTGAGAGGAAGTTGAAATCTAAGGAGTTCAAATGTAAGTCTTCAACAAAGAATAGCATGAACTTCAGTAAAGTTTTTAAAAAAGTTGAATTTTGTTTGGGGGCTAAATAAACCTGTGCTCATAGCTCTACATATAAGTCTCCCTGTGTGATTAGAAATGAACAAAGAAATGCATCACACAACTCTGAGGTATGAGAGATTTCCACTTTATAGAAGAAACTGAACAGTGTGATACTGGGAAATACAGTGCATGAAAAGCAGTGCAAATAGTCCCTTTCAATCATTAAGCTTAGTGATGAGCTATGTTCTTGTAATTTGACAAATAACTAGGAGGCGAATGTTCAGTGCTGCAAGCAAGCATGTGTATTATTACAGATCATAGCAGGTACACCCTGAATCTGCTGGTGTATAGTCTTGAAATTGGTCTTTGAATAACATCAACTGAGTTACGTATCCTTATGATACATGCACAAAAAGCGGTGCTGGGTGTTGCATGAAGGTTGCCATGGTCCCAGGGATTGAGGCAGCGCAGTGTCAGTGACTACAAACTCAGCATATCTTCACCTTGATGTTACCTCACAGGAGCCCTTTGCTGCTGCCCTGAAGGAACAGCTTACTTCCTCATAGTGCCTGTGCACAGTCCCCCTCTACACCTCCTGACGTTCTGGTAGCTAAGCTCCTCTGAATGGGAGAGAGCTTCAGGGCAAGGCTTGGTTAATCAGGACTGAAGTGGTATTTCTGGTATTTTTCAGATTTTGTTTCACTGCTGAGTAAAATGACTTGGGTTAAAGAGCAGATAGTAGGCATTTTATGACATGCATACCTCTATTAAAGAAGATTAGATTATCTGATTCCTGTCTCTAATATGCTGTACCTAGAAGCAAACTGAGTGGCATTTAATTGTGTTTTTGTCCATAAAATGCAAATGAAATTCTTTGTTACAGATTTGAATGTTCTTAGCCAAAATGTTTGTCTCTAAGGTTCCACACTTTAAGATTTATACAGGAAGCCTTAAACATTCAGTGCTGGAAACACTGAAGGGTATCTTGAAAGCAAAAGTCTTGGTGTAGACCCACTTACAAAAATACATTACCTCACTTAGAATTAGCAAACTCTCGAGAATGGCAGGATCTGCATGGACTGGCTAGATGGATAAGCCTGCAGAGGAGAATATTAGAAAGAATTTTGAATGTACTGCTGTTTAAATAGGTGAAAACATTCTCACTTTTCTGTTTGCTGGAGGGGGGAAAAAAAAAACCAAACCCCACCACATTTGAAAGGACTATAAATAACATTATTATTTTCCCTCATACGCAAATGTCCTATATGTTCATGTATGCTATCAATAAATTGACAATACTGCCATAACAGGCAAGGTTTCTCAACTGCTATAGTCAATAACAAAGTTGTGTGTTGAGCTGGTGGTTGTATGTCAGAAAATCTGTCTACTTCGACTAAACTATGAAAGTAGACAGAGGTTTAGTTTTTAGTTTATGACCTTTTCTGAGAAGGGAAGAAGAAATCCTTGGTGGAGGGAAAAACAGAGTTAAAAATATACTGTAAAAACTATGAAAATCATGGTCTCTTTAGTGACTGTAAAAATTTTCATGGTTTAAATTGTTCTCGACGAGCTTTGTGTCACATACATGTAAGCTTCTTCTGAGGTTCTGTGTTCCCAATTGCCTGTGCAATGGAGTGCATAGAGGCCTCCAGGCAGAGCAAGCAGCTGTCTGTCACATAGCCCTACGTTGAAAAGCAAGGAGATGCAGAAGATGAAGCATAAGGTTGCTATATTTATAATCAAAGCTGTACTCAAGCTCTAAATTTGAAAATTTATAGGAAGATAAGGAAGTGGGAAACTGCCTCTGGTAAAGTAACTTGAGTCACTGCTGGCTCTGGTGTTGTATGTAGTATTTCTAAAAATCAGTCAGTACCTCAGAAATTGAGGTTAGCAATATATTTGTATGTGTTTTGTACTATATTTTACATGAATGTGTTGGTAGCCACAAATCCCTCTGAGTGGCATAGGCAGCTCCTGGTGGGATAATCAGGAGCAGGAGGAAAATCCTTCTAAACTGTCAGTTGTGACTGATTCCCAGAAAAGCCATCAATGGCTGACCCCTCCACTACCCAGTGGCTGGGCTGGACCTAAGAAATCAGCTTCAGGTGTCTATGGTTCCAGTATGGACATTTGATTGTGAAATATAACTCTTCATTTATTCTGAGCATCTCTGCAGGAAAGCTAAGTGCAAAGCCCAGTGGGATGTGGTGGTTTGAGCTTTCATTGTAGAAGAGCTAGAGGAAGAGCCCTGAGAGGTGGGAAGAATTCCTGCTGATAGTTCTGATCCCCTTAATTCAGAAAGAACAGTGGGAGTGAGTCCCAGGACAGGATAAGAAGACATTAAGAAGAAATTCTTCACAGAAAGGGTGGTTAGATGTTGGAATGGGCTGTCGAGGGGGGGTGGTAGAATCACTGTCCCTGGAGCTGTCTCAGGAAAGACTGGAGGTGGCACTTAGCATCATGGTCTAGTTGACATGGTGGTGTTAGGTCAGAGGCTGGACTTGATGAACTCATCTTTTCCAATTTAATTGATTCTGTGATCTAAGTCTACTAATTGAAGCTTTTAAAGTAAAATACTGTGTTGCAATGGAAGGAGATAGTAGGGCCAAGCCTGTTGACATACTGCTTGTTGCAAAAATGCCCTCAACACAGACATTCTTTTCTGCAACACAACTTGCTTGGGATGTGCTCCTTATGTCCCAGGGTGGGGTGGCACCTAAGGTCAGAGGAGCAGAAGAAATGTCATTCAGTCACATACACAGGATCTTCACTCAGGCAAACAGATTGGCTGCTCTGAGAAGGGAGCTGAAGCTTCAGGAACTGTAAGAGAATTTCATGTAAATAACTGACTTGGAAAAACAAACTAAATCCCCTCTGAGCTCTTATGTGCCTATGCAGAAAGGAAGTCCCTCAGTGCCTGCTAATTGGTACAAATCCTGCAAATTGAGGTGAAGTCATTTCCTGGAACTCAGACAAATTGAGTGAAATAATTTATTCCTGGTGTCCCCATATTCCCCTGAAGGTAAACATTTAAGTTAAAATCTTAGCACAGTAAAATTATAGGGCATTCCACATCAGGACACAGCTATATGAGTCCTGGCAGGGCAATCATAGCTGCTGAACTTCTAAAGGAAAGCCCCCCTATGTGATTCCTGGCAGGACAATCACAGTGTTTGAAGTCTCCAGCCGTGAAATACTGCATAATACAAAACTATCAAAACACATGATATTCCCAACATGAAAAACATAAAGGGGGCATGGAGGCTTAAATGGTATTAATAAAACCATGCTGTAATTGGCCTTTGGCATGAAAGAAAAAAGCTGCTGTGCAGTTCTCTGGCAAGGACAAAACTTTTTAAGTTGAATTACTGAGAATAATAACCTTCCTTTCTAGAATTAAGCTGCAATTTAGAGCATTGCCCACTTAGAAGCTTACTTGAAAAGGATATGTGTTAGTATATCTAAACTCTATGACAAAAACAAGGGGGCTCACAGCAGAGAATACGGGAAAAGAGGGACAAAAGGCTGGTATCCATTTCCTAGGGCATTTACTGGGAGATACTGAAGTGGCTTTAAAAATCACCAGCATGTCATCTTGGTTTTATGCAAAGTCCAACTCTGTCATGATGATGCTTCTGACCAGAAACAAGATTGTATAACTCCTGAAGTGCCCAACTGGAGCTCAAACAAAAGGCTTGTGTAGGAGATGACCTGAAAATTGTTCAACTTTATCAAGTTTTCTGTTCCCTCTTAGAAAATGTGCCAACAAAGTTGCAGGAAGTCACCTCATTACTTATGACAAGTGTCATCATTACATAGGTATAATTGTAGTCCAACCCTGTCTTAGATGGAACTTGGTAGCTGGATGGGGTTTTGTCCTTGGCTGTCTTTTCCTTGCCCACGCTTGTGGGTTATCTGTGTGCCTCCATCACAAACTCAGTTTGTAGAATCATTTTTGCAGTGCTTAGTGGTACCGCATCCATAAAAATGTTAATTTTCTGTGAGCAAGGAGTTTGTACTGGAAGAAACATATGAGAGAAAATGTTTAAACTGTGAACAAGGGGGCAGCAGAGTTAGGCAGGCTGTATGAGAATGTTGCTCATGCACTTAATACCATTTAACCACGTGGGACTGCTGCTGTGAGTGAGTACTGTATGTGCAACAGCTTGTGGATGACTCTGCTTGGTAGTAGCTAGTCGCACAGGCTGATTCTGATGGACGCTGAAAAACTTCAGAATAAAAGGAACTGCTGAGAGAACTTTTTTTTTTGTCTTTTAGCAGCAGGTTTTTATTGCCAATGTTAGGAAGCTAGCCAGCTCACGCTGGACAAACTAGCCTCACTCCAATGGTGCAAATCAAATCATTTATATATCATTTCAGGTACAGAGTTTCATCATCTAACATATTCATAACTAGGTGGAGTCCAGGTGGAGCTTTGGCAGAGCTTTTCAGAATCTTCTTTCAGCTCAACTTTTAGGTGGTCTCCTCTTCTTACTTCATCCCCTGGTGGTCATTTTGATAGTCTTCATCAGCTTGACCTGACCCAGATTCTTCAAGCATACAAAGTCCTGGCTCTGGGCCTCCTATATCTACTTTAAACTTCAAAACCTACTAGATTTAAGGCCTTGTAGTCTATTGTGCTTTAGTCCTACTATTCTTTCTATAATGAACAGACTCTGGTCTACTAAGCAGGATAGAACAGGACATTAAACAGAATAACAAGCTGAAACAAAATATCAGATAATTTTCTCCCCTAGCCCAGCAAAGCAAAATACTTTTACTAATTCAGTTATCTCCTTGAAGTTTTGCTCTTGTTTCATGACTGGATGCTTTCCCCTGTCACTTGTCTGCCTGCTCATTATATTCTGTGATGTGTGACTGCAGAGTTTATTTATGTGCAGGACTCATCAGCACTGGGCCCAGACTTGATTGTCATCAAAGGCAGCGTAAGTAGGGAGCAATGGTCAAGAACTGGTTCCATTTCATGAAACAATGAATTCCATATGAGGATTGCAGCTAGAGATCAAAGCTACCTTAATCAACCTGCAGCAAATGAGGATTTTAAATACTTTCACCTAGCCTATAAGTTAGCATCCTGACTCTTTTTCTGAAGGTAGGCAGGTCAGTAGAATGAGCAGAGATGTTGTATGGTGACCTTCAATTCAGGCGCACCAGGTCTTCCAAACCAGATCTTTTTCTTCCAAGGACATAGTCAAAATAAGATATGTGGAGTTTTGTTTGCAGGCTTTTGAGAAGGCTAATTGGTGGAGAAAATCTGGACTTCTTTTGGTACAAGGGCTACTTATAGCTTAATGACAGTTAAATTTGTATTGCTCCCTGATGGTTCCTAAGGTTCACAGGCAGTAATTCCATAGTCCCTTCACATGTAGTGAGTGAATGGATAATGAATACTGATGTTCCATGACAAAGAATGGAAGGATGTTGCCTTAAAGCAAAATTAAAGCTGCTTTACACCTGCCTCAGGCTCTCTGGGCAGAGAGGGAGGCTATTAGGTTTTTGAACACAAGATATGAAGAAGTGTGGTTTTAAAAAGCACTGGGAGGCCTGGAGCCATCTAACAGGTTTGAGTGAAACTTACACATGCTACCAGTGGAAGAAATGAGGTAATCAATCCAGAAGTGTCTGCTTTTATAATTTCAAAGTTGCAGCAGCTGCCTGGGATTAAATCTTCGTAATCTCTTCACTACAGGGCTGACTTCTTTTTTTCATAATAAACCCCTTTACACTGGGGAGAAAGATTTGCACTGTATGTTAGGGAAAGTTTTCTCTTGGAAGATGTCCTTGCTGTGTGCATTCTCAAAAGTAGCTAATGGGTACTTGGGGCACTTGACTAGGAATATTTTTCAAAAATTCTTACCTTATTTTTTTTAATCCAAACCAGAATTAACCTCATGGATAAACAGAACTATAAAGGAACCCACCAAATCCCTACTCTCTCACGTCATACTGAATGAAGCTTGTAGCAGAGAGGCAGTATCTATTCTTACAAAGACTGCTTGTGGTTGACCCAGTTTGTAGCCCTAGCTTTAACTCGCTGTTGAAGACCAAACCCTTCCGGAGCAATTGAAAGATGCAGCAAGCAAAAAAGAAAATCAGAAGTTAACTGTGAGGGAAACAAGAGAAAGGGAAAGAGATGATGAGGAAAATAAAGTAAATTACAGACCTTAATTTTCCCCTCCTTATTTCTTTTCTTTTATCTATGTAAGGTTTGTGAGTGATACTGAGCCATAAAAGTGGTTCACATCTACCTTGTGTTTTTTTTATTAGCACCTGTGGTCAACTGGCTCACCCTCTGGAGTGACTTTTTTGGTAAACTGGACAAGATCAGGAGGAGAGTTAGCTACCACACCAGTTTCCTTGTTGTAGACCTGAGCTTGTGCTAGCAAAAAAATTTAATAGTGGCAATGGAGTGGAGCATCTATCAGATTCTGTGAACTGCAGTAGTGGTCCAACTGGTTCAGTGAAAGGAACTAAATGCATTTTATTTCTGCTATTTATTTTGTAGACATTTTTTCACAGGTCTTGCAGCTTGATATGCTGCTTAAAGAGACTGAGGGTCATAGAGTTAAATGAGGGCAATGCCTTAAAAAGTAGACTGCCAGAAAACTAACTGAAGAATGTGCATGGTTGGATGAGCAAATAGCAAACTGGTGGTCTGGAGTGTTGTTAGAAAGAGATCTGGAAGAACTTAGGCTGTGAGCAGAAGCATAGTTTCTATCTTTTGGTGTAGGTTTGGCATCTCTTCAGTCCATCCCACTGCTTCCATATTAGCCAGCTGCATGGAAACTCCCTGTGGGTGGCAGAGGGCTGTGGTACCATGTGTTTGGAGGAGGGGTGGCTCACACTGATCTAGGCTACAGTTGTTCTTGTACTTTGTGTGTGTTCTTTAGGTTCGTGTGTGGCTGAAATAATACATTTTATTTTTTGGCCGGTTCTAGTTTGGTCAGGACATTATATTCTTTTTAATCTCCGCATCTAGGAACTAAGAAGGTGGCCTATAGTCCTTACTCTTAATTTTGAGCAGTATGAGAAACATCTTTCTACAAGTTCAGAGCCGAGATCCTATTTCTTGAAATGAGGTTGGATGTCTTGCATCATGCCAGTATAAATAGTTAAGGTTGAAATATAGTAAAAGACATCAAGAACAACTTTGGGGAAGTCCTTGTTTCAGGATACATTCAAGGCAGACAGGCTCAAATCTCTCCTGTGACCACCCTTGATTTTGGGAGACTGTAGCGTTCAGTTGTAAATGTGAAGATCGATTTGCAGATCACTTGATGTATTTTTCTTTAGTTAAAAATCTGGACTGAAACAAGGCACTTAATACTAATGAGCATTGTCATATTTGGAAGCCATGGGTGGAAGCTAAAAACAGTTGAAACGCTATTTTTTGAAAGATATGGCATATAAAACATATTCCAGATTTTAGAAAATCTATTACATGGGACATCCCTTCTTCACTGCTGTAGGCAGTTGTCAGAGATAAATAAAATACAAATTTTAATGAACTGAGTTCACAGAACCCAAGAAGTTCTACCTAAACAAGGGAAACTTACGCAGAATGGAGCTAAATGAATATATTCAGCTATAATTATAACATTGAGCGGCTTCTTGGATGGGTACCGTCTCGTGTATTATGAGAGATTACATTAACACCACTCCATGTTAAAGGCAATGTTATTGCCTAGTGGTGACTGCTTTTCACTTGTGTCTTCTGAAGTGTTCCTTGACGTAAAAGAATAGTTTCCTGGTGTATTTCAAAGTGAGATGTGTGTAAAGTGTCGGCATAGTCATAGTGTCTGGTGTTTTGGCTTGGAGAGTCTTTGTGAAACTTGACATTGCTCTGTTGGAGTGCAGACTTCTGTACAGATGGTGGCACTGTTCAACTTTTTCGTGTGTTAGTTTTGTTTGGGTTGTGGGTTTTTCTTCTTCTCCATTTTTTCTTTTTTTTTTTTTGGTTGTTTCTTTCCACTACAGGGGAACCCCGTGTTTTATAAAGGACTTCATTGAGTAGATGAGCTCTGGGGAAGGCAATTTTGTGTAGTGTTGTTGAAACGGAGTGAGGCCATGTGGCTAGCTGTCTGTGGTTGTGGGAAAGCAGAACTACTTATTCTTAAGCTATTTGAGAGTGAGTGTCCAGTCTGTTGCTCGTAACCAATTCTGGCATTTTTCTTAGTGGCTTGTCTTATTGTCTGTTTATTGTGGTGGTGAAAAGTTCCTAATACATAAACTCAGCTTTCTCTGATGCTTTTAAGGCCTCTGTTTCTTTTTCAAGTCTTGTGATTAATAGCTAAGCTTGCTTTAATCTTCTTTATGACATCATCTGATGTATTTATACAATGTACTTGTTTCCTTTCGGTATTAAGATTTTCTTTGACTAATCGTATTTTTCATCCTATGTTTCCCCTCTTTCTTTTAAGTACAATATCCTAAAGTAAAACCAGCACTCTTCTGAGAGCTAGCAAGTCCAGAAAAGAATAATTATCCTGTTACCACAGATTTTTATTAAACAAATGTTGGTTCAGCTCTTACCCTAAACTATCCCATTAAAAAACCTCAGGAATATAAAGGCCTCTGAGATGCATCCTTTTCTTGAATTCACCCACCTCCCTCTAAGTAAATTCACTTGTGAAGTTTATTTTCTGCAGAAATCCTTGTTTCTCCTAAGTAAAGGTCCCTAACAGATTCAGGTCCTCAGTGGGATAAGATGGGTAAATAGCTACCAGTTGTGGACCAAACTTGAATGTGACAGAGTCTTTGGGTCTGTTCCAGATTTTTGTAAAAAAATTGAGAATGACTGAGTGCTCATAAAATTACCAGTTTCAAATGTGCTTCATCAGTCTATACGTGCAGTAACTCTCTTACAATGATGACTGGATGCTGGTTGTTGCTTTCTTGTGTGAATCTTGTGAATCTTTTTAGAACAAATAACTTGATTTCTTGTATTTTCTCTAATTCTCTCCCTTTAATCTTGTTCTTGCATGGAGTTCCTTAAAGATCGTGTTGCTTCTGTGTTCTTAATGGAAATACAACTTTTTAGTCAGAATTTAAGGATGAAGAATACTGGTAGGTTCTGCAGTGATTGTAGTTCCCGCCTCTGCCAGCAGTATCCCCTCCTCACTAAGCTGTCTCTATTTTGTCGCCAGAAATTGTTTTTCAGTGTTCAGTTTTCTGTAGGAGATTAGCTGTATGGGGTAGAGACAAGGGTTTAGGAAACTCCTGCTGATCTATCTCCATGATATTTTTCACTTACTATGTGTCTAGTGTGAAGTGTAGGGAACCAGGTTCATCTCTGTCCTGTTGCTAGGTTATTCTGTGACCTTGGGCAAGTCAGCTCAACTCCTTGTTTTTTTCCCTATGGAGGAAAAAGCCCTCACTGAATAAAACTCTTGTCTTAATACTGGCCCTTATCAGTCTCAGAGGCTGTAAGTGCATAGGCTCTGAAGTGTTTCCTGTAATAACAGTATCTAAACTAATACTACCTTTTGAAAACCATTACTCAAGAGAAATCATACATTTAAGAAGTACCTATTTTTCTTTTTTTCCCTACTGTTTTTAGAGAGATGAACATTACCTCTGGGTGTTTTGAGAAATATTTTTGAAAACCTGAAATTTGAAATTTATGAGCCACGTTACTGTAACAATTAGTTAGGATAAGGTGTGCATTACTAGGCTGCCAGTGCTCCTCTTGGATGGATGGAGGCAGTTGGCCTTCTGCTTCGGTTATCAGGATGCCTCCAAAGCAAGTGCTAGTAGCCTATTGATGCACAGACTGTTGTGACTTATTGTTATGTGCATTGCACAGCAGATTACAAAGGTAGGTTATTTGTTAGCATGATTTTCCAGACTGCTGCTTGAAGAATTTTAACAGTGTCCACTAAACTCCCTAATGGATAGTTCAGAATGAATAAAATTCTGCTTGATGATGTTTACAAGAGTCTCTGTGCCCGCTGCTGATGAGTCATGGAAAACAGCATATTCCTTTGACTCGTGACTACGTGTGACATGCACAGATTATTAGCTGCGTGGGGCTGTGCTTTACAATTAACAAATTGGTTGCTTTTATTTTAAGCTGTGTCTTAATTCAGATGTTTTCATTTTGTAAGGAAAATAAACACACATTTTGCTGTCCAGCTGCTCTGTCTTGCAGGTGTACCACCTCAGAGGTTGCCAGCTGAACAAGTTTGCCTCCTGTTTTTCTTGGCCTGTTGTTTCCTCTCCTCATCGTCTTATGAACTTTTGCAACGACTGTTACTCCCAAACCCTCATGAGATTCTTTCTCTTACTTTATTTAGTGGATGTTCAGTCATATCCCACTACACCTAAATGACTGTTTCTTCTGCTTTTCACTCTTCTCATAATGGCATGCAGGGGTTTCATGACAGCTGAGTATCTCTGGGGCCTTCTTTCAGCATGAACATTAAGTCATAAAAATAATGCTACTTTTTTGCATGTCTGGTAAGGCTATGATGTGGAGTAGCTTTGCTGTAGTATCTAACCTTATCCAGCATAGCTGTTCCATTTAAAAGAAACAAAATACTCTAAAAACTTTGAATTATAACACCAGAAACAAGAAATTAATTGGAGGTTTGTCTGTCTCTGTCAATCTTAGAGTTGATTGTCCAAGACATTAGAAATTAACTTGGACGTGAGTTATATTGTGGGGTTGCTGGTCAAGAACACAGGCTTGTCTCCTCAAGTATTTGCTGTCCCACCTCCAAGCATCTGTGCCTGGAATTTAGCTGAAAGGAGCAGATTAAAAGTAAAGCTTGCAGCATTCAAATCCCTGTAACCCAAGTGCTATGATTCCCACCCCCACCCCAGCTCTGTTCCAGACTACCTAAATAAACTGTACTCTGCTGAATTGGCCATTTTTGTTAAGCAACTAGATGATTAATGTGTTATGAATAATGTCATGATAGCTGGTTGAAGGGCATCTCTTCCTCATGAATAGCAACAGCATTGGCAATGTGCCAGAATCAAGAACATTAACTTCATAGTAAGCTTTATCAGTGTTAGCTCAGTGAAAGCAGGCAATATGTCTGAGTTGCTGGCTTCCAGCTTTTAATTAAGGCAATTAAACAAAATGCGATCTATTCTTTTTCCATTTATTTATAGATTTAATTACCAGTAGTTAATTAGGCTACAATTCTATAAATATATACTACTGACCTAGTGCTTCCAAGTGGGAATTATATTTTATCTTAAGATTAATTCTTTGTAAATAAAGCAGTGTTTCAGTGTTGCTCCATAGCTTGTGCTTTGCAATACTGTGGAACCAAACTCTTAATCTTTCTCATTGTGTCCTCAATGTTAGGGAATATGAATATGTTTATTTAGGAATTTATTATTCCTCAGTGTTGTGCTTTAACCCTGGTCAGCAACTAAGCATTTCACAGCTGTTTAATTATAACCCCCTGGTGGGATGGGGGAGAGAATAGAAGGTTAATTGCAAGAACTCATGGGTTGAGATAAAGACAGTTTAATAGGTAAAGCAAAAGCTTTGCATTTTCAGAAAAGATTATGTTTGCAGTGTCCAGCCTGTGGTATTCAAGCTGTTCAAGAAAAACTCTTAAAAGAGGCCCACAGTATGGGGCTGGCAATAGAGCTATATGGGGGATGCTGGGTAGATCCAATGCCAACAAACAAGCTAACTTAGACTACAAACACTTAAGGGTTTGTAACAAAGTATATGTCTGCCTTCTATTCCTGAAAGTGGCCCTGCTGAAACACATGAAGTTTTCTGTAGCTCAGTTACGTGCCTCAAACAGTTTTCCTTATAGGGTGTACATCAGGAGGAGGAAGAACAGGGCAGGAATAGGGTGTTTTTCCTGAACACCATATATGAGGAATGTAATTTAATCCTCTGCTAGGTGAAAGCTCTGGTATGTGTCCACCACTGATGTACCTATACAGCTGCAAACCTGTAGGGATAGATTCTTTTAACTGTGCTTTTAAAACCTGATATGTTATTAAATTGAGGATTATACCTATGTACTTAAACATCTTTTAGCATAGAGATAAATATAAATCTTGTTATAAGTGGCTGTAGTTGGTGAAAGAGGTATTTATAGACAGCTTTAGTCTGAACACAACCAGTTCTTGGTTGTGGATGGGATGTATTCCAGCCTGCCTCCTGTTAAACTCTTTGAGGCTTTGTCCATGAAGACAAATCCTGGTGAGATGACAAGGTAATGCACCTAGCTGATCAAGGGAAGCCAGTTGATGTAATCTTTTTGGATTTCAGTAAAACTTTTGATACAGTCTTTCACAGGATCCTTCTAGACACAATGCTTAGCACAGCTGGATAAATACATCATGGTGTGGGTGAGCAGTTGGCTCGCGGGTCAAGCACAGAGGGTAATAGTGAGTGGGGGAACATCAAACTGGTGACCTGTCACTAGTGGGGTTCCACAGGCCTCCATTTTAGGGCCAGTTCTCTTCAACATCTTCATAAATGACTTGAACTCAGGACTGGAAGGGATACTGAGCAAGTTTGCAGATGACACAAAAGTCGGAGGAGCTGTTGACTGCCTTGGAGGCAGACAGGCCCTGCAGAGAGACCTCGACAAATTAGAGGATGGGCAATCACCAACGGTATGAAGTTCAACAAGAGGAAGTGCCAGATTCTGCACCTGGGATGGGGCAACCCTGGATGTAAAGACTGGAGAATGAGATGTTGGAAAGTGACCTGGTGGTCCTGGTTGATGGCAAATTGAATGTGAGTCAGCAGTGCCCTGGCAGCCAGGAGGGCCAACTGTGCCCTGGGGGCCATCAGGCACAGCATCGCCAGCTGGTCGAGGGAGGGGATTGTCCTGCTCTTCTCTGCAGTGGGGCGGCCTCACCTTGAATATTGTGTGCAGTTTTGGACACTGCAATGTGGGAAAGGTATTGAGCTCTTAGAGAGTGTTCAAAGGAGTGCAAAGAAGATGGTAAAGGGCCTTGAGGGGAAGCCATGTGAGGTCACTTGGTCTGTTCATCCTAGAGAAGAGGAGACTGAGGGCAGACCTCATCGCAGTCTGCAGCTTCCTCATGAGGGGAAGAGGAGGGACAGGCATTGATCTCTTCTCTGTGGTGACCAGGGACAGGACCTGAGGGAATGGCCTGAAGTTGTGTCAGGGGAGGTTTAGGTTGGATATTAGAAAACGGTCCTTTCCCCAGAGGGTGGCTGGGCACTGGAACAGGCTCCTCAGGGAAGTGGTCACAGCACCAAGCCTGAGAGAGTTCAAGAAGTGTTTGTATAATATTCTCAGTCACAGGGTGTGACTCTTGAGGAAGATTCTTCGCAGGGTTAAAAATTGGACTCAATCCTTTTGAGTCCCTTCCCACTTGGCATCATGTCTTCAAGGACTGCTGAAGTTGACACTGTGGTTGTAACTGCCCCTAGAGGACTTTATGACTGTTTAGAGAAGTTAGAATATCATTTAATTGGGAAAAAGGAAAAACCAGGCTTCTAGGGAGGAAGATGATTTAGGGCACTGTGGTGCTTGCATTGTACTTCAGCTAAGAAAGCTTTTTCTTTTAAAAAAAAGATAAAAAATAAACAAAAGGATGATATAGTATTCCATACAACATCTGAAAAAAACTTTTGCAGAATGAGACTTCGGTACAGTTTTGTACTTTATTATGATGCATCTGACTCTCCCAATGACCTTTAGAAACTCTTCATGCATATTTAAAGAGAATTTTTAGAATCATTTAGTGTTGCCTTTAGTGTGTAAAAAAAAAAAAAAAAATTCTACTGACTTTCATGGGACCATGAAAATAAAATCAATGTTGAATGTTGCTAAACACCTGTCCTGTAGTAAGCATACTAAAATAATGTTCTCTTTTCTTCTGAGCCACAGATGTACTTACATGACTTAATACTCATCTTCCACTAATTTGCTATGTCTGCTTCACCATAATGAAGATAAGAAGCAATCTATAGACTTTCTAAACTTCTGTAGGAAAAAATGATTGGAGTCTGATGTTATCCTTTGTACAAGTTCCAGGAAAACACTAGAGTTTTTGAAAGTGTTTTATAATGAGATGTTTTTTCTTCCTGTTATTAACAATTTGATTAAATTATTTCTCAGGGCTCAATGGCTTATAACACTGGTTATAAAATCTTGTTGATCTTACACTTCTATTATGTATAGACCAAAAAAAAGGAAACAGAACAGGAAATAGCATTTTTTTCATTCCAACCTGGACAGACATTCTTTCTGCCTTATTCAGAGGGGGCAAGAAGCAGGAAAAACATGTCTGAGAAATTACATTGATTTTTGGAGAAAATCTTGAACCATTTTGTTCTGTGAACTGTGCCACAGAACAAAGATTAGCTCTTGCTTGAAAGCTTGTTATCCAAGGGGTGAAGAGACTAGAGAAAGAATAGCACAGTGGGGAAAGGTGGCACATGGTAACTGAAGGATGGCATTGCTCAAGGTTAAAACCCGGTTGTCTGAGAAGGCTAAGCCTAAGCAATGCCTGCTTTAAGAAATATACAGAAGCAGATACATTTTATGTAACATTGTCATAGCTGGTACTTAGAAATGGAAGGGATAGATAGATTTAAGACTTTTACCTTAATTTGAAATTGATCACTGAACAACAGCATGATATCACATTTTTCATCAAATTCAAGTATAATCTGGTTTTGAGACGTGTGGCTTCCCCCCCACCCTCAACTCTCACTGACTTCAGTGAAAACTAAAGGAAATTCCTACCTTTCAAAACTGTTGTTAATTATGTTTGCATATTACTGAGTGACACACATATTGTTATGATTCTTTTGGAATAAAAAGTTAGAGTATTTTGACCCTTTTAGTCTTTCGAAATAAGTGAAACTCTTAGTATAAAATCCAACAGTCTAGTATGTTTTGGTATCTGTACTCAATGACTTAATTGGGGTCTCAATAGATGAGATCTGTATATGATAGATTTTAAAATAATGGTAGAAGGTTATACAATTATCTTGAACTAAGTACTTCAGTGACACTACTGTAGGCAACCCAGGTATGAATACACCAGGACAAATAACCAAGTCCTTAAAAAACTGAACCTATATGCTCAATCTCAGTCAATTAGAATCTTCTCCAAAGAGACATCTGACTTCTTTTTAAGTAGACCTTGAGTTGAGAAGGTTTGTAATGGTGAGCATGTGAAAGCTTCTTGCCATTGAAGGCTGCTGATGGGCAGCCATGACTAAAGGAAGAGAATTGGTTGACCTAAACAAAAGGATGTCTTTCTTGTAAAGTACAGAAAAGAAATGCTGCCCAAAGCAAAATGGATAGGACCAGAGCAATTGATTCCAGGACTAATATCCAGGGATAGTAGCCTCGTGTTGATACTCCGTGGAAGTCTGTATATGAATGTTTGCTTGGTGGAGCTCAAGGAAGAGGATACCAACAGATTCATGCTGTGCTGGACTCTGGATGGGGATTTGTAGTGCAGAAGGCAAAGGAAAGACAGGCCAAAGCTTTAGTCTTGGCAAATGTGAAAAGGATCACATTCTTAAAAATATTCTGTGTGGTGCAGGAGTGATTTTTTTAACTGGTACAAAACACGGAAAATGAGGAGTCTTACATTCTAGAACTATAACATACTGTTATAATAGTTTAGTGTTATCAGCTGTGGATACCTATCTTAAATTGCATTTGATAATCTAAAAAATAATCTTTGGTGTCTAAATCAGTGTAATGTGTCTTCTTGGAGAGGTGTCTTTTTTTAAGGAGTTAAAGCTACTTGGAGTGCATGTCACATTTTTTGTCTTCTTGAGAAAAACCAAATTTTTAGTCTGGATCAGTCCATCTTCAGCTTCCAGGCAGGGTGTTTTACTGTATTTTTCTTGTCTGTGGTAAAGGGCCACCTGGTGTCAGAAATTACTTCATGGCATAGGTACTGACAGATCTTGATTGAGTAGCCTTTAGGTCTTCTTTTTAATACGTATTTTGAATTGGACTTTGCTTTGCATGATTATTTCCTCCCCCCTTCTTTAAACTCCTGCTTTTGCCAGTATATCCAAATGGAGACACCAGAAATGAACAGATTAGGTGCATGAAATCATATCAAAGTGGGTTTTTTTGGGGTAAGATTCTTACTCCTGTCATGTACAAAGGCAAATCTGCCACCACTACTTAGTGTTTCTGTAATGACATTAAATTTCCTTGCTGGGCACTAGTGTCACCATTTTTTTGTTTCTTTCCCTCCTGACTGCAGACTATATTTTACCTTTGTGGAAGAAAGATGAAGGCTACGCATTAGCTTGATTTATTGTACATGATGATTTGCATAGTTTTTCCATGATACTCTGTTTCAGCCCATTGCATTTGCCCACGCTCAACAGTAAAAGCTGCTGGGCCTTTAGTAATGACATTTGCATTAGCATAAAGTGGAAACTAAAATATCTTTTAATTAGAGGAAAAAGAAATACAACCCCTAAATTATATCCGTCTTCAATCTCTTATACCATATTATGAGACACAAAGTACAGCATTTGATCTGGACTTCTCCTCTGAGTGCAGTGTGAAAGGTAACTTGGAATTGAGGGCAAGTTTTCTGGAAAACTCCAAATTACTGACAGCTGATTAAATAATGAGTGCTTCCATGATACTGGCACCTTGTTATGCAGTGCTGACAGGACATCCTGCCTTGAAGTAACTGAAATTTATTAAATTATCCCTAGTCAAACCTGAAAGATGCTGTGACTGTTCCCATTGTATTGACAGCCTTGTTCCAAACTGGAACTATCAGGCATTGATATATTTTGAGCTGTGGTCATTTGCCACCCCTGAATGGCCCACAGGGTTGGCTTGTCTGTGGTCACCCAAGTGCTGGTGGACAGATGGATGCTATGTTCTTGTCTCTCTTCTCAGAGACAGGAAAATGGAAGGGTTGTATGATGCCAGGAAGAAATCAGATTTCTGTGTTTTGCATATTGCCTTGTTGCTAAGCTAAGACATGGAGGCAGAAAGAAAATCTTCCATGTGAGCCCCAGGAGAGTCAAAGCCAAACCTTTAGATAGTAGTTGAGCAAAGAACATCAGACCGTTGCCCTTTGTGTTACTGTGAATTCTACTTACATAAAGATCTGACTTACAGATCTTTAGGACTAGTAGCTGGGAGGTAAAAATCTGTCGTATTAAAAAACCCCAAATCAGTGAAGAGCAGAAAGTGTGCATTTCTCCCATTCCCAGAGACATAGTAGGAAGAACTTATCCATTGCCCTTGTTGAAGGGAGAATGTAGCACTCTTATCTCTTTGCAAAAGGTACAAAAGCGTCTGTAACCTTTAAAGATAAGGATAGCCAGATTGTGATGTCTAATAGCAGAATGAAATCTCTAATATCAGCCCAAATAAGCATGACCAGAATATGTTCTACTATCTTCATTTATATATTTGAAGCTGGAGGAGACATTGGTATCACGTGTCTTCTTCAGATATCAGATGCAATAGACAGTATTTCTTACTCCATTCAAGATATCAGAGAAGTTATCAATCATGCAGTTGTTTTCTATGTTTTTTTTCAATAGCCAAGAGATAGTTAGGATTTGTGGTTGAGTGCTGGTTATTCTTGAAGCACTGCTGGTCACCTGATGATCTTTTCTCCCTAGTGCAATTGTCAGTTTAAATTCCACTGACCTGGCTGCCCCTCACATTCCCACCTTTCAGTCTGTAAGAATATAAAGGTAATTTTTTAAGCTGAGCTCACCTTGGAGGCTTTGTCAGAGGGCCAGTAACTGTTCATGCAGAGAGGAATGATCCCTGTCTAGCCAATTGTGGACATTAATGTGAAAGCACATTTTCCTTGAACCGCTATGAGTATTTCTTCATCACAGAGGATATTGATATTTCATGCACTGAATATGTGGATCTGAATTCTCTGCTAGAGGTGCTTAGGAAACTCATTGCTGCCACAAGCAGCTTGGTGACTAAGCTGCTGTCAGTGAAGGCTATTAAACCATATGAAGCCTGGCACTTGGGCTTTCTGGAAATCAAATCAGGAGCCGTATCTGTGCAGTGCTGAATCACAGTCTTTAACTTGGTGACCTCAAAATTGTCCCAAGACATTGTTAAAAAGTATTTAGTAAAGTGTATTTTAAAAGATGGCATTAATCTCACTTCAAATTACAGAATTTGCTTATACATCTTCAAGTTACTGTTAATTTCAGTAGTTAGTAATCATCTGGATCCTTTTCAAGAAAGGGAAACATTTGACTTGGGGTGAGGGAGAGAGTATCATGATCAGAAGTGTAATTCTGTAGAACTGTAGTTCCTGAGACTTCTGTTTGTGGTTGCTTGTTTTTTCTTGTTTTTTTTTGTTTGACTTTTTTTTTTTAATGGGAGACGAGATGTCACAAATTAATTAGATAATTGTGAATCCCATATTTCTAAAGCCTTTCTGATTGTAATATACTTACCCTAAATCATACCTTTAGTAAGTAAGGCTAGTACATTTACAAGAAACATAGTTTTAAATTATAATATTTAGGGCCGAATGAGTGTTATTTATTGACAAACTTTTTCACCATAAAAGATGTGGCAATGCAGGATTGCTTTATGAATATGTTGTTATTTGTCCAAGTCACTTTTTTTTTTGGGGGGGGGCCCCCCACCACCCTAAAATTAAAAAATTATCTTAATTTTGTTACTTTTAATTCTAACACCTGTTTTTTCCAGTCTTAAACTTCTAATTTTCATTTGAGCTTTTTGTTCTTCATTGAAAAACTTCAGAATATGTAATGCTTGTCTGAAGATTTTAGCTAGATTTTTCTCTTAAAAATGTAATAATTGAAATGTTTTCACTGTTTTTTTCACAATTAGTTATTTTTCCAGTTAGTAGAGCTCATTAGTTCTTGAAGCACTTGTGAACAGACACTTTTGAGTGTTAACATGGTGAACAGAAAAAAATTACTATTCTATACCTAGATATGCTGAAATCCTTAGTACGTGCCACCATTACTTGAAGAAATAAATAGTCACTTCAGGTTCAAATGCAAAATGTTTATAAGTGCCTCATGACTGCTTTGTCCTCTGAGCCTCTGCTGCTCTAGTGAGGTTGTTGAGGGCCTGGGCAAAAGCAGCAGCTGGGTATACTGCAGCAACTAGAGCTCAGAGGAAGAAAAAAATTACTGATAGTATGAAAAGGAAAATACAAAATCAAGTGTCACCAGTAAGTGTATTAATAATGAGTGGATGCATCAGTGGTTGTTGCAAACCTTTGATTCCTGTGAGAAGCAAAGACTTCTTCCCACACTATTAGGGACATTTCTGAGCAGCTTTTAGCTGGCCGCAAATCGAAAACCACCACCTCAAAAAGTGAATTGACCACAGTGACCTGTCACACTTTGTCAGAATATAACAGGCTATCTGAGCTCAGGCAAAGCGTGAGAGAACTGGTGAAATGGCACACTGCACATTGCAGTGTCTCACAGGGAGAAACACTACAGTTCAAGGACAGGACACATTCTACTCAGCCTCTGCAAGTAGAACAAATCTCCAGCAGACATTTCGTGGGTTGGGAACCTGCTGTGTGGGACTTGGCCATGTTTTCCTTGATTCCTTCTAGGCATTAGGCAGTTGCACTTGACAGGCAGGGTTAGAGACATTTTATGTTCTGGGAATCAGCAATGTCTATCCTGTACTTTAAATTATATAATTACAGCTCTCATCTGTCTCTCTCAAGTGGCTCATGTGGATGAATAACCTCCAGAGGTACCTCCTGGATGGTACAGGATGTCACATCTCCGGTGCTCACACATGGAAGGTTCTCTTTTCTCTCCCGTTCCAAAATATAAGCTGTGTGCCCTTGCACCTTAGGCTATGCCCACAATTTAGGGTCTCTGAGCTATTTTTCATTGGATGTCCATGCAATCCTTACACATATCCCCTTACACTGGGCTGCTTTGCAAAAAGTACTCTATACTATGCTCTGTTATATGGATACAAATTAAACTTAATGTGGCCATCTTTGAGTAATCAAGAGGAGAATGGCTGCCTTTGTCTAAGGTAGATATTATATTTTCTTATAATAAGGATATTCCTGATGTTTGAATTAAATTTTCTGAACTTAACTTATTGGATATTTTAACTGTAGTGACATGCTCTTTGCATAGCTCAACTGTAATCAATGGCTCTTTTGTATAAAGTGAAGGATTAGACACTTAAGTGGTAGTCTTTTTTTTTTTTTAAACTGGTTAGTAGTGAGTGTTTAGAGGATTACTATAATTTCATAAACACAGCTCATGTTGTTTTTTAAGGAATGGTGGTATTAAACTATGTATTGTTAGGAAAGTTACCAAAATTCAGAAAGAGTAATGACAAGGCTGCTAAAAAAAGAGGGACTCTGGAGTAAGGTCCTTTTATTATTTTATATTTATAGGTTGTGCTACTGCTGCATTGTGGGATTTTTTTTTTCTTCTACAATTCTCCCAAATCAGTCAGGTTGTGGCTTATGGAAATAACAATAATGAAGGTGCATGTTGATATGCCATTGTGGATTACACAAGGTACACCATGTTTCAGACAAAAAAAAATATTTTGAATATTTCTTATCAGAGTCAACCTTGTTCAAGAGCTCCTCCACAACTGAGGCCCTCATTCCAAAAGCAGTGAGTAACTATTATTTTTAGTAGTTATTTGTCTGAAACAGAATGGAAAAGAACATCTACACAAATGGAAGAGCACTTCTGTGTTCTTGTGAACAGCCGAAAGCAATGCAGATAGATAATCACCAAAAGCCTCATCAGATATTGATATAACTTCTGGCTGGCTGTTCAGCTTGCTTCAAGGCATCTTGGTAGTATGAAATGCAGTGAGTATTCTTACAGTGCTAAAGCTGTCATGGTCAGGGCATTGATTCCATGTATTACTTCTATTAGCTAAGCATACAAAGAAGGGTGTAGTTACGCTGGGCTTATAACTAACTAGGAGAAATAACATTCAAGAGTTTGGCTATGATATACATAGCACTCTTCTGTGCTGCTTTTTCTCAGCTACTGCTCAATTTCAGACCCCAGATACAGCACTTAATCAAGATGACATTTAAGATGGTACATAGAAGCTGCAACAAAATATTATTGAGGAAAACTACAGAAAATGGTTTAGTTGATTTATTTGCAACAGTAATGCCCAAAATGCCAGTTCAGAGTAGTTTTTTAGGCAAATGCCCTCTGTCAGTCTACCATTGAATGACTTTGTATTTGCACAGCAAATCTAATCTATCATGATGACTCAGCCATCCAAGGAGAAACATATAGAATAAAAAGCATACAAACGTTCTGAACCAGTATGTATGAGTATGTTTAAGTATCTGTGCACCTGAATACAGAAAAGCACCTTCTCTAGAGGAGATACTCTCATGGTGCTACCTAAAATATAAAGGTTTGTAGTAGATCACTTTAAAATTACATGCAGAGCTCAATTGTGACATGAAATTTCAAAACAGTGTATATTATAAGACACAGTGTTGGCACTCAAACACATGGAAAGTCAGAAGGGAAACTTTTAATATTGACTGATTAAGACATGAGTTTCTCCAAAATGAGGAATACATATCCAGAATTGCTGAGATTTTTTTTTTTTTTTTACAAGAAACTTGAAATTCTGGTGTAGTCTTAATTCTAGAAGCCGTATCACCCAGTGCCACTCCCTGCCCTACTAAAACAAGTAAAACACCCTAATTATTGTAAATAAGGTCTTCATGTCATAGGAAACAAATAAAGATTTCAAGGTCATATGTTTATGCATGTTACATAGTTGGTGTACGTGGAAACTTGCACACTCAGTTTCTGTAATTGGTGCAGCTTAACCAATTCTGCCTGTGGTTGCACAAGCATTCAGTCTCTTCACTTTTGGTCAGCTGTAGGGTGCCTAGGAGGAAGGTTGTTGCCTTTCAAGCCCAGAGACAATTTTGTGGTAAAATAACATTCCAGAAAGCAAAAAGGGGTGAGCTTATGTCACAGTTTTAACATGGTTGAAGGAACTAGACTTGCTGGAAAGTATTATGAGTTATGGAATTATCTTTGGCTTATCATTATTCTGCTTGAAAGTTCTTTCTATCCGCCAATACCTTCTCTGATCGTTTTCTAGGCTTTCAGGAGTTACATGGTCCTCTGTCCCATCTGTCTCCTTTACCTTCAACTGCTCAACAAGCTTTTTGCCAGCTGCCTCTATCTGGAGCTCAATGACTAACTATTTAGTTACTTTGTCTCAAACTCTCCCATTCTTGATCCCAAAGCTCATGATTAGTTCAATGCTTGGCAGGCTTCAGTACTTCTGATACGATTAGCCCACCTCACCTCTGTCATATTTCTCATCTTGGCCATTTTTCAGTGTTCTTAGTGTTTTGGAGGAAGGTTAACCCTATTTACCCCTCTCTGGTTGCTAAATTATATCCTGGGGATGGGGGGTAGGGTATGCAGAGAAATTTCCTGCATCAGTGTCCTTAGGGCATATATTTAGTACACACAAAAATAGTCACAAGATGTAAGGGAAATCAAATGTTTTTTCAATTTTGCTAAAGGACAACATGCAATTTATTAGCTGCAAGGAGACTCTAAGCTTTAGCCAATTTGAAAGTAGTGTTGCTTTTGCAATCCAGGCATCAAAACAACTGTAACAGTTAAATAATACTGTGTGGATGACAGCTTAGAATGGGAAGCTGTGTGGTCTTCATGCCTTTCTTCCTTGTAGCAAGGTCAAATAACATAGAGAGCTCTCTGAGGCATGGCAGGCTTAAAACAGAGGTCACTGGCTGTAGGTTCAGGTGTGGAATCCCAGAGTGAAATCACTGTGCAGTCCATACTATGGCAAATCAAATTACAACAGCTGTGCTGTGATCGTTTCTAAATCTAGGTGTACCTCAGATCTTCAAATGTTTTTTAAACATAGATTTCCAAAGGAAAAAAAAAAATGTTTCTGCCCTGAAGTCACCCAGAAATTAGAGCAGTAGCATTCTTCATGCATATATTGTTCCTTTTTTTTCTTCTGATGTTCACAAGCAAATTTGATTTTACATTTGCTTAGAAATATGTTTGTGTTGAGAAACATTACACGTGGAATGGAACAACTACACATAACTAAACTAAACTGTTTACAGCTGTGATTTTCTGTGAGTCATGACTATACTTACTGTATGTGTTGAAAGAGGACCATTGAGTGACCTGTAGGGCACAACAATTCTAATTGTGGCCACCACCATACCAGTTGCTGCTGTGATCAGTAGGACACTGGGAAAAGAGGAGGGTAAGGGATAGCTTTATTTTTGGTCAAAATTTGTTTGGAGGCTCATTTTTGAGTAACAGAGAATGACCCTCAAGTGTAAAAGAACAATACTATATCTAAATAGTTAAAGGTATATCTTTGAAATGAAAGAGATCAGTGGAATGCTTTTATTTCAAGTTATTTTTTTCTATTTGGAAGGGGTTAGTTTTTGTATTAAGAAAACCAAACCTCATTTTCTGTCAGGGATATCAAGAAATTATATGGTATTATGAGCTGCTTTTCTCTGTTTCATATCTCTTTGGGAAGGAGTGAAATAGCCTACAAACTATCTCCAGCTCCTTCTTATTTTAAATCATTGACAGCGTTACTGATTCTTTCCAGCAAACTGCAAAAGAACAGAAAAAATGCAGTAAAGCTCTGCAGTAGCAGAAGTTGCTGAGGACGCTACAAGTAGCTGGGCAAGATAGCCTTTGGATTAAGAAGCCTTGCACCCGGTCCACCTTCCCATTGAAACCCCCAGGGGAATGCAGTAGGATTTGCTGGTTCTACTGGCAGATATATTAAAACAAAATGATGCAAAAGCCCCCTCCCACTTCAAAACCAACCCATAACCAAAAACACCCCTCCAAAAAACCAAACAAAAACATAAAGGGGAGGGAGCAGGAGAAAGGAGTTTTTGCTAGCTGACTTCCTTTTGAGAGGCATTTCTATGGTTTTTAATAGATAGATGCAGATGAGCTCTAACCAAACCGCTGACTTAAGGTCATGCTGATGTGGCACTGAGTCCAGCTTAGAAAGGTTCTGTTTTGTAGTAAAGGTTATCAAATCAAAACAGAGTGCTGCGTCTGTTCCACCACTGAGATCTTTGGCTCAAAGTGGGCAGTGAACATCACCAACAGTGCAGCTTAACTAGGGCTGACTTCCACCACCAGAGAATGGGGCCTGTGTTTGGATATAGCTTCTACAGCAGTGATATCTTTGTTCTCCTGTTTGTTCACTGCAGAAGCACAGAATGGTTAAGACTGTAAGAGACCTCTGGAGACAGTCTAGTCCAACCCTGTTGTTGAAGCAGGGTCAGCTACCATGGGTTGCCCAGGACAGTGCCCAGTTGACTTTGGAGAAAATCTGCAGATGGGAGCCTCTCAGTCTCTATTGGCAACTTGTGTTTGACCACCCAAATGGTACAAAAAGGGTTCTGTTCCATTCAGATGAAACTTCGTGTTGCAGTCTGTGCCCATTGCCTCTGGTTTTCTCAGTGGGCATCACTGATGAGGATCTGGCTCATTCTTCTTCATTCCCTTTTTTTATTTATATGCATTAAGATTCTCCCATGGCTTGATGATCCAAACAACGGTACTAGACTTCTTGCTTCCATGGGAAGTGTAGGAAAATGTATCCTATACAGCACTCTGCTTTGAAGTGAACCTTGGGGCTTGTTTATGTCCTCTGTTCCTACTTCATTGGAACACAGATTCTGCATCTTTGCACAGAAAGAGTTTTGAATCTTCTGGGAGGACATTCAGAGTTGGAAGCTTGTTTAGATGGCATTAAAATATGTAAACATTTCATGTGGGTGAAAACTAATTTCTGCTAGTTGTATTTTTTCTTTCTGTCCTTGATTTATCCATGGAGTTCTCTTAGAGCAGAGGAAAAGCTAGCAATCTGTGAATGATCAACCTTGTTGAGTTAACTACTGGCTTCTGCCCTCCTCTGCGGGAGGCAGTTTTAGGTCCTTGAGTGCTTTCTTACAGCAACAACTAATGCCAAAAGGATTCATAAAAAATTGAATTTTCTAGTGTGTTTTGAATCAATTAATGGAATTTACTGAAATAGCAAATTTTGGGTTCTGGCAGACTCAATTCACACGTGCGTGTTCTCAATACAGCTAAATATCTGTCAGCAATTCAGGAAATAGGCAAGTACATTTTGGAGGTGTGAGATTTCTCACTTATTAAATACATTCAGACACTGATGGGCCAAAATGGCATTGAAAACACGTATCAAATCTAAACTTGGAAGTATGATCTGAAACAACCAGAATTATAGTACCTGTTCGCAGACTGTCCCCTGAATGTATAAATGAATGCAAAAAATAACAGCAAGGGAATGTTTGTCTTTACAAATTAGGGAAATTCCTTAGGTAAAAAAGGAAATCTAATGTGCTGACACTTTTGTAGGACAGTTTAACAGTGTGTGAAGTATTTTCCTTTCATTTCCCTTCACTGGACCATAACATGCTATCAGATATTTCCCGGGTAAGGACTGAAAGTAATGTCCGTTTTGCCTTAATGGACCACAGCTTACTGGAAGGAAGGGACCAACATTTTATAGTATCTGTCCTCAGAGAAACTGCTTTCACCATTTTTGTAGCTGTTGGAGATTCACTGCGAAGCCAGCAGAAGTTGAGGCTGGCATTAACCCTTCAACTCTGAAACAGGGATGTCTTGGGCAAGATTCCCCATTTCTTTTCAGATTCCTGTTGCTGAAAATCAAGTGTGACCATGAAAGAATGCAAACTGTCTGGCAACAAAGGAGGGGTGTAAAGGTCTTCCAGGTATTGGCTTTTTTCTTAAGTGGATATTCAACTCCTTATAAAGACTCAGATTTCTGTGGAATACCTTTGCTAAAGGAATGGTTAAACGAAGAAGAGTTTATTCTGCTTTGAAAAAAGAAACTATAGGAAAAATATTAAATAGAAATCTATCTGATCATGGGAGACATGGAGGAAGTAAACCTGTACACTCATTCTTATAAAAGAATGAACAACAGATTAAAACAGCAGGTGTCAGATTTAAGATAAATGCTGCTATGAAGACCTACTTGCTGCAAATTGTTGTAGAGGATATTGTTGATCCTAAATCTCCACATAGGTTCAAAGGTAACGACAGAAATATAAGAAAATCTATTATGACAAACTTTTAATTAAATGCAATATTAGCATTTCTGTGATTTAGGAAGTCCACAGTCTTCTACATTCTTGAATCTAATGGTTGTCCAGACACGTGTCTTTCTATACTTGTTCAATTTTTAGTGTTTCCTACTGGCTGTTGTCAAAATACTGTATTAAATGTGTTTTGGTCAACATCAGTTTGGCTATTGATATGTAATGACAGTTGTTCTATTCTCAGTTTTTCATAATATACTATTCTAAAGATGAAGAATTGACTCCACTCTGTAGAAGTAAATGTCTAAATGAGAATATCCAGGTTACCAAATTATATTGGCTCTTACACCAAGAATTTCTCCCAGAAGACACCATAGCTTTGTATAAAGAAGGAAGATGTCAAAATGCAGCCTTGTGTTTAGGTGAGCCTGTGAACCTTAGATATGTTTGCTTAGCAGGAAATTCACCTTGTTTCTGTGTAGCAGAATGTTGCTCTTCTGTGCTAAAAAAAAGCAAATATGAAATTATAAAGAACCAAATCAGAAAAGAAAATGCATTATTCAAAAGGTAGAAAAAGAGCATTTGTAGAAGACATGTTGTTTTGCTTTATCTGGAATCAATGCTTTACACCTTCAGTGACTCTGTCTGTACTGGTAGAACTCTTCAAAACCAGTAGGTTTTCATCCTCACTGGTATCCTGTAGGACAGGTGATTTATTCTTGTGTTCTTTTTTTGTCTTTCTGGAAGATCACAGTGCTCCAGGTTATCTGTTTTATAATTCATTCTAGGCCTGGAAGGAGAAGGGGGGATGTGTGTGGACAATAAGGACACACAGGTAGAAAATTTCATTGGCCATTTATTAACTCTTCTGAGCTGTTAGTGATGATGATAGTTGTGCATTTTGATACAGCTTCTTGAATGGAAACTTTTTAATAATTGGGCTTCAGATGTGAAACATTCCTAAGTCTCAACAGACTTTTTCTTATTGACTATACCCTTGGGAATTTCAGATACATCTGAAGATATGGATACTTGTGAGAGTTGAATTACTGGTAGAGACTCTGTTTTCTCAGTACTTACTTCATTCCAGATTGTTTGGGGAAAATAAGCCCTTAAAAACCCCCAAACCTGGAAGAAAAGGCCATCAACACAGTGATGTTTTCAGAAGTTTTCATTCAGCCATTCTTCAGAGTGCCAATCCTGTCAGCAATAAATCATGTCCTGCTACATTCTTGTCCTTTGTAATGTGATAAAGGGTGATATGTGTCAGCTAAGGATTGTCAGAAATAGACCAGCTTTTGATTTAGAACACTATTTCAGTGTGAAAACTCTTAGAATAAATGATAAAAGTATGGGCATGAAGACAACCCATTATTTCATACACATATTCACAGATGAGTATGCAGCTAGATGGAGAGGAGTCTTCATCGAGGGAGAAGGGTAAACATGTTTTAGAGGAGAAAATATACCGGTTCCATAAATTAGAAAGAAAAAACGGGAAATGGATGACAATAAATAACATTTATGTCAAATAATTATTTTAATTTTATTTACTTCATTAAGCTATTCCAATAATTTTGGTGGAGCTTTACCTTGAGAAGATGAACATTCGCAATGATGACAGAGAGCACCAATAGTCTACTGCAGTTGTATTGGAACAGTGCAAATTAGGGCTCCTCACCTAATATTTTTAACCTGTTCTGCATAGGGTATTGTGTGCTGTGTAGGTGAAAAGACAGCATTCTTTCTGAACAGTTCAAACTTGATAGCCACCAATCATCTGTCCTCCTAAGTCACCTTTTTTTCCTGTATATTTTTCTCTCCCTGGCTCTCTACATCTTGCATCCTATGGACGTTCTCTCTATTGTCTTTAAATTCTATTTTGAGAAAACATGAACATAGGTCAGATACTAAGAATTTGAATCCCAAATATTCCAGATTTATGGGGCAGCCAAAACAAAGAATTTGTTCTATTCGAGACTCAGATGCAAGTTCACTCATATCCTAGCCTTCCTTTTTATCTCACTTGGAAGGCCAGCCTTGAAAAAAATCTCAAGGTATGGAACACCCACTGGCTATTGCAACAGGGGCCATCTGAATGCCCAGGACAGGCAAATAGAAAAGCAACGAGTACCACCAAGCACTGTGAATGCAGAGTTGCACAGCTGTCTGCAAGAGATGGAATACTTTGTTAAAATAGGGACAGTTGCTTTTGTCCTAGTAGGCCAGAAAGTTTGCCTGTTGTCCCTTTCCAGCTCTCTGACCTTGTGTTGCAATGAAACGGTGAATGGCTCCACTGCTTAGTGATTGTCAGAATTTTTGTGCCTTTGCTGTATGCTTGCTTCACAGTTGCTTGATAAGTGTAATACTTTTAGAAATGGTTCAGGGACCTTTCAAGGCACCTATACAAAAGCTTTCTGTGCTGTCAGTCTCCTGTGTCCTAAAAGCATCTGTTTCCCTCTGCATGTGCAGAACCACTGGGAATAGAATGCCTGAGTCCAACAGATGCTTCTTCCAAGCATATATCTCTTTTTCTTTTGTATTCTGGGACCATCTAATGATGGTGAGAAGACCATAATGTACATCCAGTACTTCTACAGCTTGTGTTTCTAGAACTGCTTGTGGCTGTCTCTGACTATCAACACAGGAATAATTTTTCAGTGTGAAAATAGGGTGTGCTTGAAAAACTTAAATGGAAACTATCTTTATGACCTTTGTAGTGTGGTATTTACATGTGTGCATTGGAAGCTTCTCTCTCAATGCAAAAATCACAAGGCCACTGCAAAAATCAGTAGCTCCTCTATCACTCGTTTTTTGCTTATAGTTCCCAGCATGGAAGTGTTGCTTTTTGTGATGTGAAAAATAGTGTAAAAGAAAAGGGAAGCTGTTTTTTTAGGCTTTTGTTTGTTTGTTTATTGCTGGTTTTTTTTCTGAGGTAATTATTCTTCCCTTTTGGCGGCAGGTTTCAATTCATAGTAGAAGAATTCATAGACCCTGCAAAAGTCCAGGTGGGGTCTCAGGAGAACTAAGGGGCAGAATAGTCTCCCTTGACAGGCTAGTCACATTTTTAATGTAGCCCAGGATATGGTTGGTTTTCTGGACTATAGAGCAGGGGATGGTGAGCCTTAACCCCACTATTGGACCAAGCCTGCCACTGCTGCCCTCTTATATACAGCTGTACTGCATCTTGGAAGAGTATTTCATCAGTGAGTGGCTGACTGCAACTAGCACTGTGGGAGGTGTTTGGAAGGATTAAGGTTTTTTCCAGTGCTGCTTTACCCATTGTAACAAGGAATATTTTGAGGGCTATATCCTCATGCTTAATTCAAAACACAGCACTACACCAGCTATTAGAAAGAAAGTTAAATCTCAGCTGAAACTAGAGCACTCAAAGTAGGCAGAGGTCAAGTAAGATATATGCCTGTCACTTTAAGGAGATAATGTTGATAACACACTGATGTTTTAGTTATTGCTAAGTAGCACTTACTGTAAATTAAAGGCTCCTCAGTTTCCCATGCTCTGCCAGCAAGAAGGTGTGCAAGAAGCTGGGAGGGAGCATGGCCGAAACAACTGGCTTGAACTGGCCAAAGGGATATTCCATACAAGAGCATAATGTTTGGTATACAGCCTAGAGGGAGTTGATTGGGAGGGGCCTGATTGCTGCTCAGGAACTGGCTCAGTCAGCATGGGTGGGTGAGCAGTTGTATTGTGCATCATTAGTTCTTCTTGGGTTTTGCTCATTTTTCTTTCCTTTTCACTACAACTATTGTTATTTGTGTTATATTTTGTTTCAATTACTGAACTTTTCTTATCTCAACCCATGAGGTTTACTTTTGTTCTTATTCTTTGGTAATGGAGGGATGGCAGGAGTAGCCTCTGTGGGAGAAGGTAAGAACACTTATATTCCAAACCGTGGCTTTTCATTGTGTGCATTAGATGATGAAAATAAGTACCACCTTTTTATTTACACATGTTCATCTCTGCTTTGGTTCCCTGAGTTTGTAGGTATTGTCAGCCGAGCAGTGTGAGGCGTGTGGCAAGAAGTTTTAATTTTATAATTAAAATTCTAGGTTCCTGCCAGCTTGTGTCCTGGTTTTTTATATTTTCACGCAAACAAATAGCATCTTCAGCCTGTGCAAAGGACTTGGGCCCTAATTTACACTATTCTTGGATTAAGAAACAGGAGGAGGCGGCAGATCTCTGAGAAACAGCTAAGAGGAGGCTATACGCACCTCTGGTTTTATGTCATGAGAAGCATGAATACAAAATGGCTGGTGGAGTGCATGTGTGCATACAGCCCTCTGGAGACATAAAGATTTCTAGATTTTGTTTCACAGCTTCACACATCTCATCGAAACCCTTGTTTAACACTGAACAACTGCATGGCAGTGTAGCTGCTTGGCTCTACTTTTTATAGTGTTGCATATGCCTCTGGTCAGGTTACTCCTTAGAGGGCTCGTTACTTCCCCTTCAGTCCTGCTCTGTGTGCCTGCTCTAAAGCGCCCTTTTCTCTAGCATGCAAACTCAAGAAATCATTCACCATCTCTTTCAGCCAACATCAGAGAGAAATTAGGGAACACCTAACCTGAAGTCACCCTTTGGCATAGTAATCATGGAGACATATTGTCTCTGTTTAATCCTTCAGAAGAATTGCTTTGAATGTGTAGGTGTGTGTACCACAATAAATGTGCTAGCATAAGTAATGTTAACAAAAATTTGGCAAAGGCAGTTACTTTGCTGCCGCATTGCTTCCATCATCATCTTTTTGTTTTCATCCATTCATACTGTTAAATTCAGAGGGCTTAATCACAATCCAGAAAGGCTTAGAGACTATCCTTTTCATTTGGATGAAGGCAGAGGTTGGCTCTGCAACAGTGAAATTGCATATTTGAAGGAATAAAACACATCTGAGTTTTTAATACAGTACAATATATGTCCAACAAATAATTAGTTCTGTGTTATTTATGTTGCTGGTTGGCAAATATCAAACAGATCAGAGCCTTGTGAGAACTAAAATGTTAATCACAGAAGTATAATTAAACTTCTTTAGTAGTAAAGAATCTTCAGAATTTCGTCAAAAGTGTGTGGTAACAGAAAGAGATGAGCAAGGATGAGTCAAGGAAAAATAAAGGTTTTCCTCTGTGCTGTCATTATGACATTACCTGAATTAAGATACCGGAGAGGGTGAGCTGTTACATATCCTGGTGAGATAAGGAGATAAATTGGAATTGTGATGCTCCAGGCTCTCCCTGAGCCACTTCTGGCCTGCTCTGGTTGTGGGACTGTGGATTGTCAGGCTTATGCTTAAGCAGTGCAGACAGTTAAATTTTATTTCTTTTACTGCTTTAGTCACAGTTGAGAGAATTGGTTAGGAGTTCACAGGTGATGGTGGCTGGTTTTTTTTTTTTGAGGGGAGGGATTAATTTCTCCTTAATTTCAGAAACTGTATTATCTTTTTTTCCCTTTCTCTACCAGTCTTCTATGAAACCTGCTTTTGATATACCTTAATAGGAATACAGCGGGCTTCCTGATATTAAGAAAAGATGAAGACAGCATGCAAAATCTATTAAAAAAGCTGTTACTAGCCAAGTGGACCCAGGACATAGGGTTATACATATCAAAACTTGAAAGGAAACTTTTTTCCTTTATTCAGACTTATGGTGTAAGAAAAAGAAATTCTTCTAGCTTTATTGTATCATAAATAAGGTGTAAAGTGCTAAAGCGCTAAAGCCTGGCTTTATCACAAATCTGGTCAAGCCTTCACTGCAGCTAGTAGTGTCTGGATCAAGTTTTAAGTTTGTTTCATCAGTTCTGGGTATAAAATTTAAAAATTTAAAAGAGTATTTATGACTGCTTCACAGCTGAAGTTTTAACATGAGTAAGAAAGAAGGTAATACTTAATCTTGTCCAGAGCAGTAAGTTATCTTCTAAGCTTTAAAAGCTTGTGGGATTGGTGTACTATTCTCAATGCTATTTTCATATTAAACAGACCATAACCAAAATTTTTGTAGTTCCATTTTATTTTCACATATCACAGAAGAGTAAAGAATCTAGAATGGTTTATGTGTAAGAATTTTGTTCATAAAGTAGCAAGACTGACCTCTTCAAAATGGTATTACATAAGCAACGTCTCAATTGCCACATTGTCAGAACTGTATATGTCTGTTGTGCGTTCATCCTCACAAGAGCTCAGACACTTAACTGTAGTTTTAAGATACCTACAGAAACAAAGAAATAAATGTGGCCTATTTATTTACCACAAGAGAGTGGGAAAGCAACATGAAAAGCATGCAAGTGTTTGCCAGGGGGAAACTTATGCTAATGGCAGTTTGTATCTCATAACCTCTATAAGCTGACAGGTAGTAGTAGCCAGAAGTAGTTGCACATCAGTAATCCCATCTGTAGGGTGCTTGAATACATTGCACAGAGGTTTTTCTGGGGGAAACAACCATGGAAAAACTAGCATGCTGCTTTTCAAGCTGCCAGTTGCACACATTCTCTGGTATGTAAGTACATTTCAGCGGTGGTTGATTATTTTCCTTGCTCTGTGATTGTTTTAGCATGCATTTAATCTTTAAGATGTCAAATTTTGTAGCTTCATCATTTTACATTGGTTAAACTCAGTGTGTACCTTGCAAAGGGTAAGCTGAATGCAGTGGAAGTAGATATGATGGGTGTAGTTAGCTCTCTGGGATCTGAGAAAGAGATTGTGACAAGTAGAAGACAAGTCACACCAAAGATAAGATAAAGCAAGTTGGAAGCTAGAAAGTAGGTTGATGTAGATAAGCTAGCAGAGAGAGATGGAGATTGACAGCTGGAAGATAAGATAGGGTGCATGCATGCCTTGGCAAAAGGGCAGCTAAGAAAAAGTCAAATAATACTAGAGAGTAAGAATGAATAGCTAAATGGTAGGCAGAGCTGTCCCCCATCCAGAGCAGATGTCGGAAAAGTAAAGCTTTGCAGCCAGGATGAAACATAAAATGGGCTCAGGGCTTGGTCCCCAATGGATGTTGCATTCTGTCTCAGCTACTTGCTATGCTTCCATACAGGATGTGGTTTAAATCTCCTTAAAACTGTGTTATCTAAGCGTTGGAATCCAGTGCTTGAGGTCTAGGCTCTTTGGATTATTGGAATAGTTACTCTTCTACAGGGACTTGATATGTCATGCAGTACTCTATGGACATGAAAAACAAGTAAGAGCCAGGGAGTTGCATCTCCTAAGTGTGCTCTCATTCATAAGAAACTTATTAAAGACACAACAATTATCATGGAATCATTAAGGCTGGGAAAGACATCTAGGATTGAGTCCAACCATTAACCCAGTACTACCGTGTTAATCACTAAACTATATTCCTTAATGCCACACCCAGACCTTTTGAACACTTCCAGGGATGGAGGTTTCACCAATTACTAGGGGCCTGTTCGACTGCCTGATCACCCTTTGAGTGAAGAAATTATTTCTAATATTTAAACTAAACATCCTCTGATGCAACTTGAGGCCATTTCCTCTGGTTTGGCCACATGTTTCCAGGGAGAAAAGACTGTCTCCTTTCAGGAAGCTGTAGGGAGCAGTAAGATCCTCTCAAGCCTCCTTTTCTCCAGGCTAAATAACCCCAGCTCCTTCAGTCATTCCTCGTAATACTTGTGCTCCAAACCTTTCACCAGTGTTGTTGCCTTTCTCTGGACTTGCTGCAACACCTGAGTGTCCTGTTTCATTTCTCAAGACCAGGGGAAGACCTCATTGCTTCTGCTCCAGAACTTGAGGACAAAGCCTGTGGTGAGTGAAAGTGTGTTTATAACTTGCTTTTTACAACAGAGTTGTAGGTTAGTTTTTTTAAGGGCTTGAATAAATGACAATTCTTATGTTCATGTAGTTTTGTCTTCTGTTGTCAAAGGACAACTAAGACAACTAGGTATCAGTTTACTGTGGAGATGAAGTAAGTGAATTGTTAGCATGAGGATGTCATCTGATGCCTGAATGGGACTACTGGTGGGCATAGGCTCAACATAGTTGAACATCAGGCTTGAGTTCAGTTGTCTGAAGTTGTGCATAGACATTACTGTTCTACTCCCTACCATTCTGTGAAGGCTGGTCTAAAATGCCTGAGCACTTTTTGGATAGATGACTCAGAAAGTGAGGTTAAGGACAAAAAAAAGTTTTGTGAACATAAGGTGTATTGATTCCTACAAATCTCTCTCCAGACTTGGCTTTAAACTAAATCTGGCTTTCTAACATTAGATTTGTGCATTACTAAGCAATTTAGGTGAGGATAGTGGGATTCTAGTAGAAATAACTAACTTCTGGAAAGTAATAATATGGCTTTAAAAAGTAGGGTTTTTAAAGCTTCAAAGGCACTTAATATTTAGGTGTCATCGAAAATGAGTGACAGAGAGTTGCCTGCCATCAAAAGTACTATCCTGAGAAAGTAGCTTCACATTGTGCAGATATTGTAAAGTGAGTTCAAATGTTTCTGCATGATTAGTTTCAAAATTAAAAGGTGTGTATCAGCTGTTCATTGCAAAGATAGTTTTTTCCGTTGTTCTGAAGCTTCAAAGGAAAACAAAAATCCAAACATGACTTATGAAATTAACTTCACTTGCATCTGACTGGGTCCTCTCTTCAGTGTTACTGAATGACTTACACAGAGGCACAAGAGGGGCTTGTGTCAGCTGCAAATACAATTTTAATGCATAAACTTGTATCCTGCATCAGACAACTGTTCTGGAAAAAGCAGTCTTTCTCATGAGAGTTCATCTGAAGAAGGGGAAACATTTAAAGAAATGAAGTTAAAGCACTTTATTATTTTTTAAAAAAATTTGGAGTCATTTCAGAATTTATACTTCATAGGTGCAAGTGGGAACTGCTGTACTTTCAAGCCAGTAACTTCATACTAGATGTGGTTATAACCCTTGAACTTTCACAAGTTGTTTGGTTGTTTCTGTGTGGGTGGGTTTTTTTTGTTTGTTTTTAAGCAATGCTATTGCTCTTTGTTCCCTGCATGTCAGTTTGATTTGCAGAGTGATTTTTGTGCTTGCTGGTCAAAGCAGTCACCCCAGTGTTCCCCTCTGAGGGTACCCCATGTGATCCTCTGTGCTCAAATGAGGGCTGAACCAGTGCACATGCTGTGTTGCCCATGGGGTCCTCAAATAAGTATTGGAGAGGGGTCATAACACTGACTGCTTCCATCTACTACTTTATTTCTATTGTGCTGAATTTCTCAGTAATATGGATGTAGGCAATGAGGATTTATATTTGGGTCCAGGTTTGCATTTCCTTCTTAGTCTGCAGCTTACACTTAGTTCTCAACCTCCATATCTATAAAATACATGTCCAGCAGCAGGTTTATGCTGTTCCCATATTTCAGTGCCAGATTCCAGACTCTGCTGAGTCTGCAGAAAATTTAAGAGACCTAGTCTGAGGTCTAGGATTTCTGCTTATGGTGTCTGTTTTTGAATGTAGGGCACTACAGAAAGCACTCGCAAATGCTCAGGGATACTGAAAGTTGTCTGGTAATTGCGTTTTACAAACTATAGTCTGTTTCACTGGCCATTCTGTAACACGGGTGCTGAGAGCTAAGATTAGTGTTTCTAATAATTTCTACTTCATGTGATTTGCAGCTGGCATAAAATTTCCAGTTGGGGTAGGTTGCTTGAGATTATATTTTGTTTGCTATGGTGCACTACCCAGTTCCTCACCTAAGTCTTGAAATCTGTGGTCCTAAGTCTCATGTTAAAGCAGATCAAGGAAGACCAGGAGGTTGCAGCACTGTTGTCTTTAATCTTTTTATTTGTCCCTTCATTTCTTTTTGAGCATTATAATCTTTCATCTGCAAAACAGACATGAAATCCTGTGATAAAAGAGCATGTTAACATTTTGAATTTCATGGTCTGACTTATTGTGAGTTTTCTCTTTGACTTTTCCAGTTAATGGTGTGAAGAGGTAAAAAAAATCAAAAAAGCCCCACAAACTTTTTAGGTTCAAGTGAATAAAAGGATGAATGATCTTTTCAATCAACTATATAATGCAAGCTATAAGACTGAACATTGAGAAATGTCTTCATCTGATGCTTTTACTAATTGGGTGGGCAGTCAGTGATTAGGTCAACCTTGCCTTCCAGAACAAAAAAGAACAATGCAGTCATTCAAATATCTAGCTGTAGCCAGAAGGTGTTACAGCAAAAATATAATGGAGTGTGAAACAGCCAGGGTAGAAGAGTGAAGCTTATCACAACGTCAAAAAAATGCATTATGAGAGGCCCTTATAATGAAGATGGAAGGAGCTGAAGTTACACTCTTTGCTGTCTCTCTCTTCTAGTACTGTTTTAGAAAGTATGCCAGCCCAGCTGGGAATTTACAGTGGAACTGTAATCTGAAGTTCCTCTCTTAATTTACCTAGTGCTGCAGTCAATCCTGTCAGCTTGACACTTGCTCTCGAAGTGTGTGTGCTGATTAAAACAGCTCAACAGAACTCCTCCTTGATTTGAAGAACAATCTTTCAATAAAGCCAGAGTAAAATGGAGCAAAAATTAGCCCTTGTGCATTCTTGCAGTTGGGCATCAATACTTTGTAAAGGAGTGAAAACGCAGCCCGTCTGAAAGCTACACATGGCAATAATAAAGCTGTCAGAAGCAGAGCCTGTAGAAAACAGAAGTTTGATGGAAGTCTTCTATTGAGAGTGCCTGCCCATCAGGAAAAAAAAATTGTGTGGTCTAATAAGGTTGGAGACCTTTGCTTGAAATGTCACTCCTTCCAAGATGCTATTAGCTGTTTTTCTGTATGCTCAGGTTTTGCTTTTCTGTTTACTTATTTGCTTTTTTATTTGCATGAACCACATAAAGTGCTTGATGTTCTGTGCAGGGTGCATCACCTGCATATTTCCTATAGCCTGCCTGCTCAGCATGGTGGGAGCTCCTGCTCTAAAGGCTTCAGTGGCACAGCTTGACGTGAGGGACAGGAGAGTCTGACTGCTTTTGAAGCAGTTTTGTGTCTCATCTCTCTGGAAGGAATGTCCAATGAATTTAAACTGTGCTTTAAATTCAAAAAAGAGCAGATAAATGACTGATTTTCTTTAGAAAAATGGATGGAAATGGATGGAATTTCAGATGTCGGTTAAATGTGATTAAGAAGCTTCTCACCATAACTGGGGCTTTAGAGGGAGTTTGGGTATTGAGCTGAATTTATTCAAATTGAGTGCACTGGTGGGTAGAAAAGCACAATGTTTGAGTATAGTCTATTGTAATTTCAAGAGAAAATGAGGTAGTTTTACTTCCTTTTTGCTGCCCACCATTTGTTATACCCATTTGTCGTATTGTACGAAATGGCATTTCAATATACTGGTAGTGGGTAACATTTTTGAAAAGTGCTTATGACTCAAACCATTTGGAAAATTACATTTTAACTACATTTTAACTAGATGTATGGATTTTGTGTTAGGAAATTTGTTTTAATGTAATAGTTAAAATTCTGGTAGAAATCTGTGGTAAATGCCTAACAGAAGCAGTAAACATAATTTGCCTGACTTGAAGAACAGAACTTGCATAGCTAACACAAAAGAATGGGAACATGAAGAAATATAGAAAAAAATTGAATTGGATGTAATTTGATACTACTTCCAGGCACATATTTATATTTTTATTTACTCCTCAGGGAGATCAAAAAGATTTATAAAGGGAAATATAGTAGAAATTTTTACTGCTGTTATGGGAGGAAAAACAAATGAGTCTAGTTTGCTGCACTAAATATGTAGTTCACTGAAGTGTGTAACAGGAAAGTTAGTAACAGCAGTACCAAATAAGAAGTGCTTATACCCCAATAATGGAATTCTTGAAGTGAGAATACGCAATGGAGGATGCTGTCTCTGTACAGTGGTATTTTTGATGCTGATATACTGTCAGAAGGGCAACTTCTATTTTTTCTGAAAGAATGCAGTTAGTACCATCAGCTTGCATGTGGAACCAATATATTTATTATTTTTAGAATGACAGCTATGTTGTCCTTCTCTCTAAATTGGGACTAATTCAACATCTGAGATTGAAAAAAGTATGCATAAATTATGAATGAATGTAAAAATATTAGAAAAAGTAGTTAATACAGTACAACTCTACCACAGGACATTTGTGGCTGGCCTCAAGGATTGTGAGCCCATTGATATTAAAGGTTACTTAATGAAGGTTTGTTCAGCATAACTTTGGGATTAGTCTTACTCCATACCTAAAAGCAGCTAAAACCCTGAGGGATTTAGGCAACTAGAGCTGGACAAGAAACCATAAAAGCTTTTTGGCACATCACACATCACATAGTCTACCTATGCTATACGTGAAAAGCTGTGTTATTTTCAGTTGTGAACTATTATGGCTTCTTATTACAGTTTTCCCATGCTGTAAATGTAGTAGAGAGGGAAAGAATGGGAAAGAGTGGCAATGGGAATCTGGGAAATATTAACATGGTGACGAGGAGCATGGAGGACCCAATGGTGGGTAGGTTACCTGGTAGACTGGCTCATTAGATATTTGAAGGACTTTGGAAAACTAGGAGTTGTCAGTAAAACAAAAAGAGAATTTGGGGAATTTTTCTTTGAGTTTTAGAAATGATTGAGTGTGGAGTAGAAGCCTATATATTGAGAAACTATGATTATAAAAAATGGTGACAAAGTTATTAATACTAAATATTAATATTTTTTTAAAAATAAGACTCTTTCCAGGTAGAGAAGAAGGGAAATTGTATTTAGAGTAGCTGTGTTCTTTGTAGTTCTTTTGAATTGCATTTGAATGCATGAATAATGTTGGTAGCTACCCCGACTGACCTAATAATTGGCTCTATTCCTCTCTCACAGCTGCAAAATCTGGAAAGGGTTAAAAAATGGCCTAATAGCCTTAATTGTCTGTGTTCAGCAGGCAGAAATAGCTGCTTTAAAAAAAAAATAAAAATCATGAGAGAAAACAGAATCAGAAACTTCTTGTGGATGTGCAGTAATAGGACAAGAGGTGACAGACGTTAGTTGCATCACAGGAAGACTCACTTGGATACTAAGAGGTTTTGGTTGGCTTGGGACTTTTTTTATTACCAGTAGAGTGTTCAAAACACTGGAACAAGGCACCAGAGAAGTTATGCAGCCTCCATTCTTGGAAATTTTAAACTTGCCTTGTCAAGACTGAGTGACTTGAGCTCAGTGGTCATTTGAATGAGGTGCTGGACCTCCAGAGATCACATTCTGTGATAATATGCAACAGTGCAATCCTATCCTAACAGTGCATACACTGGCAGCAAGATGCACTCTCTTTCTCTAACTTAGGACCATTTCATAAACCTATTCCAGAGGGTAATGGAGCTATTACTGACAATAAATTTCTCTTTATAAAAAGAACAAATATTGGAAGGCAAGCTAGGTTGTAGTCCTAGATAAAACCATGAAACAAAATGGAAGGCAAAGATTGGTATATTGTAGCTATTAAAATGTTTGGATTTTAGTGCATCACTTGATGCAGTATCTCAGTGATATTAGCTTGATTAATTTAAATTTGGGTGGACATCTGATGAAGAACTGAATACTCAGACCAAAAACTTCCTGAGAGACTGGAAAAAAAGGTAAGGATTGATTTCTCCACAGCTAGGCCTTTATAATATGTATAAAGCTACTTCTGGTTTTATGTAACTTCCCTATTAGGATAGAAAGAGAAGATGTAATGGTAACAGTTATAATAGTGATGAATCCTGGCCTTAGTGTGGACTTGGACTCCTTGCCCCTCAATTACTGATGTGTATATTTTGTGTGTTCCTGGTGTCTTAATATTTTCAGTAAGTTAACTGCTACTTACCTCAGAGTGTAAGCATACACTAATAACATTAAGAGATAATATCAACTGGAAGTGAATTGCATGCATCACTGAAAATAGGAGGGAAAGAACAAATTGAGTTAATAAAGATATAAATTAGCAATATGATATTCCACTTGGTAAAAAAAAAAAGTGAAGATTTGAGAAAATATAATCCAAAGCTCAGATAACCATAAGGGAGGTAAAGTGTGAGAGGCTGAAAGTATTTCTAGTCTTAACAAAAAGGAAATACATTTTTGCTGTGTGTTGGAGTTTTGCTTTCAGCCTACAGCTGTGTGCTCATACACAAATGAATAGGTGGCAGAAAGATATGCTTTTTCTGGACAGCATAACTACAGTGTGAACACTCCTCTGTTTCCGTATAGCACATGGTTTATTTTTTAGGGGTCTGACCTTTCACTGATTTTTCTTCATCAAATGTTCTTGAGTTCTTAGTTTTGCTTTTCTTTAACTTCTTTCTCACATACTGATAATTCTGTACTGCTGAGCTGAACCTCTCATGTCTGTTACAGATGGATAGCCATGATACAGACAAAAATTGGATTTGAGAAGGACAGGTGAGAGTTTAATCAGGAATGTCCAGGCATGCAAGTTACAAGTCAGTGTAAGAAGTGCTATGTGAAACGCAGACTTTGTCTATAAACTATTAGGAGAACAATGTGTTGGTTTTGCTGAACTATTAAGCTAGAGTGACAAATTGTGGGAGAAAGAGAAAGTGATTACTACATATCTTCATAGTCTCACATACTGTCTAAATAGTGTCTCAAACTAATTAAACAACTGTTCTTGTTTTAATGAGCCCCAGATTGCTGCTGTCCGTCACAAAGCTTGCTTTCTCACTGTGGTTTTGTGAGTAAGGAATCTTCTGTGCCTACTGACCAAGGGCTGATGTTAAATTCTCAGAATGCCCTTGAATGCATCAGTGCAGGTCAGAGAACAGACCTTCTTGCAAATGATTGGCTTAGCTATAAGTGCAGCTGTGAAAAAATGAAGGCAACGTTTTGTGTGCTCCTCTCATAAGAACCATTAAAAGTTCACAGAGTTTGTAATTCATACTTCTGCCTGAATAGCTAGGAGACTGAAGTTGTTCTCAGTGGTACTACCCATGCCTAAGACAAGGCAGCTTTGGGGAAAAAGTTCACATGTGCCCTTGATTGCTGCCACCTTCTGATTTCTCAAGCAAATGTGTTCTGTGCATTAGGTGGCAAGTTCTCTCTGGAGTTGTCAGAAGCATCCAGTGAAAATGTCTACTTTGGCAGTTAGGGTGGTATGTCTGTAACTTGTAGAGAAACAAGAGTTTCAGTAATTACTGCAATTATTTTTCAATAAAAGTGATGCCTGGCAACCAAAGGATATCTGCCTTGGAAATTTATTTTTTCTTTAGTTCTTTCATTCTTTCATTTTCTCCCATCTCTTTCCCCCTTAATGGACTTCTTTTTTCTTGTCTATTCATAGAGTTTTTTGGGTTTTTTCTCTCTCTCTTAGAAACGGTTTCTGTGCAGCTTAGGTAAGATACTGGCATTATTTTGCAGTAAGGGGCTCAAATGCTTTAGGAGGGATGGGAAAAAGAAGCCATGAAGGTAAAAGTGTTAGTTTCCCTTGTCAGATTATTGAGGTTAAGAATGATGAGTATTAATTGTGCTGTATTACTGAAGACATGCTCCTTCACTCTGAAGAGAGTAGTCAGCTCTGTGGTGTTTCTCCATAGAGAGCTCTTGAGTGCTTGAGAATCTCTACTCTCAGCCTTTTCAGCCTTTAGGATAATTAAACCTTTTTTGTACCTCTTGAAGAGAAAAGTATGAAGTGCAATACAGCGCAAAAAAGAGCATTTATTTTTAGGAGGCTAATTATGTGGATATCAGCCTGACAAAGTATCATTCAGTCTGTATGTGTTTGGACCATATGAAGATAATATTTAGCTCTCCTAATTTGTAATTTATCTCAAGCCTAAGTGGCACAACAGAATTGCTCAGAGAAGTCACATAGGAAATTTCGTGTGAGACATAGCCTCCAAAGGTGAGGCTGAGTTCTTCATTTCTACACTGCCACAGAGAACGTCAGCCTAACAGTTGTCAGGCTATGTGGTGGTCTCCTGTCACCTGTATGCATTTTCTCCTCTGCTAGGTGTGAGTATTCTTTACATATGACATCAAAAAATTTGTGAACTCATGAATTAGATTATTGCTGTTTTGAACAGTTTGAATATGACCTGATTTTGTACCTTAAGCTCTTATACTCTTAAGCTCATTAAAACTGCTTCAAGTAGCCATATTGATAACACCTGGGATAGCTGAGATATTCACCTAATAAATTCTCTGCTATTGCATGGGACTGGACTAGGGATACTGATGGTTTGTGTTTTTAACCTCTTGACATGGTTCCTAATATTTATAGTTTTGGATTTTTACTCAAAATGAAGTTCTCCTTAGGAAGTTGTGTTCATGGTCATTGGGATGCTTGCATGCATAGGGAAAGAATACTTTGTGTTCCCTTCAGTGCTGCAGTAGGAAATTTGGAAAATAAACTCATATTCCTGTCTGTATGTTTTGCCTAGGTAAATGAATCTGCAGTTGACAATATAGTTTAATTTGAGCCTATACTACTATTTTATAATCAGCCATTGGAGTAGAATAAGGCTTGCTAGTAAGAAAAGCAATTAACTTTGCAGATTAATATATTTTTCCAAATTAGAATTACATTCTTGTAGTTAGAAAGCTGTAAATGACACTGCAATCTGTGTTTATCTGCACAATCTAAATGTCATGAAGTGGCTTAAAGGAATACTTGAGAGTGAGGGGGCAAATATTTAAGACCTGCTTGAAAAAGATTGCTTTATGTCTGTTTGTTTTGCTAGGGCTGTTCCAAGATTTTGCTAGAAAAATCAGCTAAAATGTTTTTGGAAACCATTTCAGAATGTACTTCACAGCAGACTGTGTATGTAGTAGCATTAATTGCTGCTGCTGAGAACGGCTTAAAAATGAGTAAAAATACCTGTTTCAGTGCAGCACTAATAAACCCTTCTTACTTAAAAATAAACAATTAAATTTGAATGATCTGTTAAGTTGTTGCTATGTAAATAGACTTGCTATGTAAATAACCTTGCCTCTGAGTTTTTAAACATATTTTGGGGAGCGGTTGGTTTCAACAGTTTTAGGAAAAACTGTCCCGTGTCATTCATTGGTGTTCTCTGCTTGTGTAAGATAAACTGAGAGACAGAGCTGGCTGAGAGACTTAAGCTTTTGGCTACACTTCTCATGTTGGTCTACTGAGCCATTAGCTTGTGAAGAGAACTTCTGATATACCTTTTCCTTTTTTTTTTTTTTTTTTTTTTTTAAGAAACAACTACATAAACATAGATGGAAACTAGGAGTGGGAGGGAGTACTGGCACCAGACTTGTCATGTAAATCATTTGCCTAACCCTGGAAGAGAGAGCTTTAAGAAGATATGCCAAGGATATATATAATGCAAAAGACCAGTTACTTCTACCAATCCTGGACTCTGCTCTGGATCTATGCATCCTGGAGTTGAGAAAAGCAAAATCAGTGTTTCAAACAGCAAATATTTTTCTGATCCTGGGCCAAATCAATTTGTTTTGAAAACATACTGCTTGACATGGAATAGTCAGACATTTCACACTTCTATTATGCCATATTTGTCCCTCCAGACACTACATGGATCCTTACTATTTCCATATTAATGAAACATCCTGTTCACTTACAATTAAATCAGCATAGCTTTAAAAGATTTATTTTAATATATCCTAACCACCTATTGAAAGTACTATGTAGTTTGATTTTGTTACTGTAATTATACCATGTTCAAAACCAGCAGTTGAATGACTTGATTTTATACTAATTAAAGGCTTCAACCTTTATATTGTGAGTTCAAATATAACAGAAAAGTACGATAATTAGTACTTGGGTATATAATTTTAAACTATGTAAATTGTACAGCTATTAAACTACTCTAAGTGGAACATGGCTCATTTATTTTTAACTAACAGACAATGTATAGTTCATGCTATATTAGGATATTTGAGATGCGTAATCTGGAATATCACTAAACCTTAAGTACCCCTGTGCACTGGAAATTTCTAAATCTAAAAATAAAAGATAAATTGTTAGTTTTTCAATGGAAAATCTTTTTCAAGTCAGACAAACATCCTTGTTGGTCTGCACTGCAGTCTGAAGTGGAGGAGGTTGGAGGAAGTAAGAGCAACTGGCTGTAGCTCGATGAGTCTGTGTTGTCCAGGACACCTCATGATGGTACATCCCTGGCACGCAGGTGTGCGAGGGTTCTCACTCTTATTCTGCTCTGGTCTTTTCTCTAGCAGACTAACTGTAGGGCAGAATGGCAAAACCTACTCTCCCCGCCTGGCACATGAGACTCTGCGTGGCATTGAGAATTCTTCACTGATCAACTTTTGATCAGTTTCTGTTTTGTCTTCCTCCTAGTAGTTCAGTTCTGCTCTTCTGTGAAATGTGCTGCACCTGTTATTAGCTGGTGATCAAATGTGCAGCATGGCAGGACTCAAAACTGGGAATGCTCTTAAACAGCAATTTGGGACAAAAGTCAGAAAGGTTTAAGATCTGTTTTTGTGCTGTTGTGTAATAAGTGAAACTAAGACTTTTTGTAGAGCATCCTTGAGCAAACAATCTATACAACTGGACAGCGGAGCCATTGGTAGAGTGGGTAGGAGATATAGGTTTTGGGGAAGAATTGTGAGGTGTCTTGCACTGATGGAAAATTCCACTCTGGATTCCTCAGGGTCTGTGTGGGATAGAAAAGAAAATGAACGTTTGATGGAGAAAATTGCTGTTGCAGGGTTTTTGGCTAAAATTCAGTTTGCTCAAGATCATTGTAAATTCTTTGGGATATGGTCCCAAAACTGTCCTTCCCAGATACATTAAGTCTGGATTAAGAGTACCTATTAAGGATCAAAACTGCAGAACTACATAATGAAAAGCATTTATATTATTAACTTGCTCTGCCAATTCAGCTCTTCAAAAATTTGAATGGGCTAAGTCTGTAATATGTACCAGGACTTCTGGATTAATAGTCTGTGTGCAACACTTGAACTTTACTGAGTCTGTATCTTCAGCTCTTGGAATAAAGGAAGCCCATACTCCAATTAGCTCACCAAAAAAAGCAACTGCATGTCCTTGCTGAACCAGGATCTGCATCAAATCTATAATGCCATCGTACCAGTAAATGGTTTAATTCTTATAGAATTTATGGTCGTGAGCAGACTAAGTCAATTAGGAGATATATCTATGAACCCTTCTTTCAGAGTCCTGGGTTTGAGAAGAGATGTAAGAACATGTCCCATAATGCATTGTCCATGTACTTAGGATAACTTAGCTCCTTGTGTCAACAGGCATATTTGCCAGAGAAAACATACTGCTGAGTTTCTGATTAACTATTTTGCTAAGTCATAGGAAAAATGTGTTTCATTTATTCTGTGGGAAAAGTAAAAGGTCAAGTCAGCTTAAAAGTTTTAAGTAAACAGAGGATGAAAAATAAGTAATTATCTTTAAAATGATTTGTCAGTAAATCTCAGTTAAAACTTACTCTTTAAAACAGTATCTGGAGAACAGGCAAAGTTTTGACTTTAATAACTTCTTTATTATTTCTACTCTGTGTCTTTCATAATAAATTGATTTTGCTTGTATAAATGGTTCTCTGCAATCATTTTTTTTCTGCTCATTAATGATTCAGACTTACCTGTGAGGTTGACATGTACAGTTTGGAACAACAGGGGAAAAATAAGAATATACTGGAAAATTAGTAGCTCGCTTTCCTTTGTTCACTTGATATATGAGAGTATAATTAAATCACTGAATTTAGCCTGCAATTTTTTATCTGTAGAGCTTACATGCAGCTTTGCTCTTTCCATTGCTTTTAATAGCTTGTTTTGGCATCCTTGGTATCAGATACCATATCTGCATTTTTGTTTTTCTGTTTGCCTCGAAGTGTGAAAACTTTGCTTTCAAAAATAAGCAAAATAAGTGATAGTTTTTTTGATAGTGACAAGAACACAATTTTTAGTATTATTCTTTCTTTAGGTATTCTGGAGGGAAATTTTGCTGAGTTTCGGGGCACACATGAAAGATTAATTTATTCAAATATTTGGTTGAGAAAGAAAATGAGCAATTTCAATTCCAAGACAGGGCCTGAGAAAAGTTCTTTACTAATCTCCTTCCAGGCCTTCACTTCTGCTTTTCAGCAAACCTCTCCACAGTCCATCCCTGATACACCACACTAATTCCTCTCTTCTGTGTTTTAGCTGATCTTGTGTGGCACTAAATCAAATGCTTTTTAAAAATACAGATAGCTTGAATATGCAATTTTCTCATCTCCAAAAATTTTGTGCCAGCCAAAGGTGCTATACCAGATTCTGACACCTCTTTCTTGATTGTTTTCCAGACACACTTTTCTGATGTTCTGTCTGATAAGGCCAACTCCAACCCTGTGGGTTTCTTTCTTGTTTTGCTTGAGCTGATTTCCAAAGGTAGAGCTCTTCTGAGCAAGGGAAGAGTATTTTTACCATATTTTTCCATTGCTGAGAACACATTTCCAGTGCTTAAAGCACTATTATGTAGTGATAAAATGCCCTGAACTTGTCCTGTACCTCTACATTATGACAGAGCCAATTATGTTGCAAAACCCAGTTTGACCTGATGTGATGGATAAGAGGTTGCCCCGAGGGAACTATCCCTGTTGTTCTTAGTTCTGTTTCTGCAATTCAGGAGGCTATTGATTCTAAATGTATCCACCTACAATCTCAGAGGGTCATACTATCTTATCTCTGTGTGCAGAGGAAGGAGGCTAATAAGTTTTAGTATTTCTACTCAACTGGAGTGGTACCTGTGAAACCCACGTGCTGCCTATACAAGGTTGAACTTCTATGAGCATGAGAAATGGACTCCTCAGTGCAAAGACTTGTCATTGCCATCTCTCCTTTGTGGTCATTCAGATTGCACTGTGCTGTTTGAGGCTGGTAGAGAGCTCTTTCTGCTGACAAAGAGCCTTGCTGGTCTCAGTAATTTTAAATCAGTATACAGGGTTAAAAGATGGGTAGAATGAGGAGCTGAAATGGGTCTCTTGTTTCTTTCTTTCAACATGAAATAGAAAAGTTATACCACTTCGAACCCCGGGGTAATAACTGAAAGTTGTAATGCACTGCCTTGTATGTTGTTGAATCCCATAATTTTATGGCAAGTGTCCTGTCTGAGAGTGTTGTGCAGAGGTTTACTGTTTTTGATACAAAATGAATTAACAGCTCAGTTCTGTGACAGAGATGTCTGAACAAAGCCTTTGGTCATGCTTGATCTTGTACACTTGCTGAGAAGAAAGACCCAGGATATTTGCTAGGTTTGGCTCAGTAAGGGAGATAGGAACCTTCATTCTACTCTCCCTGTTTGCACAGTGGAAAGGAGGCAGTGAAAAGCATGAAGTCCCTCTAGAACCTGGGTAATGGCTAATTACAAACTGTTTGAAAGACAAGTTGACAGGCTGATTATTCTTCCCTATTGGCCAGGAGACTGAGGTGTATGTGAGTGCAATTTCATGCACTGAAATCTCTCTGGTGTAAGCATTCTCTAAGTGCTCTGGGATGCTTTTACTGCTAGAGGCATACTGGCTTTGTGGAAGCTGTATGGCTGAGTGCTTCTCCCCATGGAAAGGCTGCTGGCTGAAGTAGCTTAGTTGCTTGTAGTATGAACTATTTTCTTTTTTTTTTTTTGTATTTTTTATAAACTTGGCAGGCTTATCCTTCAGCTGTTGCTGTGGATCTGGTTTTTTTTGTGTGCAGTTTGTGTGTTGTATTGGGGGAAAAGAGGATGCATGAGGGCTAATTTGTTGCATTTATTTGCCTTGGTATGGGGTTTAGATGTGAATGAGGTGCCAGATCTGCTACTTCTCTCCATGTCCCCAAAGTATGATTACCTCAAACTATTTGGGATGATACCACTGGCATGTGATCCTGTAAAACAGTGCTATTGGAATAACATTTGTGCTATCATTTTAAATACCAGCATAGCTTTGGGGCAGCAGACAGTTAAGAAAATTTGCTAACTTTTGTAGGGATTGAGAGATTAGCAGTTTTCAGTTCTTTTCCAGTGTCTTGCTCACCATAAGCTTTCAACTTATTTTAATTAGCATGTGTGTGCTGAATTAAAGGTAAACCCATGGGAGAAATGAACCCAGCTCAAGAGATTACAACTCAGAGTTACAATTTACTGAAAAGATTACAATGAATATGATAATACAGAGAAAAAATGGGTTTAACCCACAAAAACAGATGTATAACCCAGCACCCTGGGGCATGAACAAAATGGTGTTCATTACTCCCTGTGCTGAGCACCATATGATCCCCCTGAGTAAAAAGTAAAAGGAGAGGAAAATCCTGTTGGTGAGGATGATGGTCTCAGTATGGTCAAGAGTGGCAGTCGGAGTCCTGTTGAGGTTCTGGTCCTCCCCTGGATCCCACAACTGGTACCAGAAGTTCCCAAACCCCAAGACTATACATGCTGAGGTGCAGGTGGGAATGCCCAGTACCTCCCCACAGGCTGGGGAGTTTCACAATGGGTGATTTAACTCCATGAGGCATGGGATGTTTTTGGAATCTTTGATGGTCTAGGTCATTGCAACTGCCTATTGGGCCAGTCCCTAATGGCCCATTAGCAAAAATGACCCCTCAGGCTGGGTGTGAAGGTGCTAATGCCTCCCGCAAAGGGGAGCTGTCAGTGCTGAGTCATTGGTGTAAAGACAGAAACACTCCCCTATCTTACAGGGTTCCTAAACACCCAGCTTGTAGCCTGAGGGGTCAAGTGTGCTTGTCAAGGGGGCAGCTGCTGCAAATGATCCATTATTAACAGTTCATGAGAAATGACGCAGAGGGTGTAGAATACACAGTTTTGGTTACACCAACATTGTGATGAACTGGTCCCAGCCCCTGTAACTAGGGCAAAGTGAAAAAGAACATTTGGAGCCACATCAGTCCGTGATGGATCAGTTCTTAAGGACTGGGACTTAAACGTGACTCTGCTTGTTTAGCCTTCTGAAATTTGGCAAATGTTTTCTATTAATTAAATGTTCCAGAATTTTATAGCAAAGTATCTGGTACCAATGTTTAGAGTTCCTTTCTTTGCATTATATCAGATTGTTTTCAGAAGGGCTGATTGTGTGCATCTGACACAGCTGAAAGTCAGCATAGCTGTGTAGGTGTTAAAATCACTAGTTCTTTCCTAGCTGTCAGGTGTCTCTGTAAAGCATTAGTCTCCATTATTTTAATTGGAAATGCAGTACTGTACTACATCAGGATCATAGGAAATAACCACTGGATAAGAGATTTTCGAGATTTTGGAGTCATCTTCCTTCTGTCTTATATATTTGCTTGTGAGCAGACTACAAATTTCTTAACGTATGAAGCCCTGAATCTGGTAGTACCTCAGTTTAGATTTTACTTGCATGTCTTTAACCTATTCTGCTTTTGTTTTCATATTAGTTTTCTGTGCAAGAAAAGCATTTGCAGTATTTCTCATGTGCCTGTTCATACTTATGTTCTCATTGTTTTCATACTCAAGAAGAATAGTAAATGCTTTGACAAATTCATGATGAACTTTGCAAGAAGGTATGATATAAGTAAAAAGTTCATTTTAGTATTTGTTCCAATGCATTTTATAGATGAATGAATGATACTGTAGTTTCTTCTCCTGTTTTATCCCCAGCTCTCAAAACTTTAGAGATCTTAGTCATGAATTTTTCATGGGTAATTCTTTCATGAATTCCTGAAAATAATCTTGAACAGCTCTCAGACTGCCCTGACAAGTTCCTGAAGTAATCAGGAGTAAATTTCTTGAAGACAAGTTGATTTCACACTTAATGTAGTCTCTACCATATAGTTTTATGACAGATGAATTATGGTAGCTCAAAACATGTTGTAGTCAGACAGGTTCATTCTGAATGAAAATCTGGGGGTTTGCCAAGGTCCCTACTCCAAATTGGTTTGTACAGAAAAGGCATCCTTATAAATTTATAAATGGAATAGCAATGGATTGTGGAGAGATGTCCAATAGTACTATGGAGAGAAATGTTTAGTGCATTTTCCTTAACAGCTTTATTAATTCTATGAAAAGTCAAATATGCAGCATATTAGTTAAATATAAAGATGTTGCTAAATGCAGAAGCCTTTGCAAATGTATGAGATGGTGTGGGGAAAAATGCTGGGGTACCTACAGAGCTTTGAAAATGGGTAAGAACCAAGAAAACCCAGTAATTTCACAGATTTACTCTGGGAAAATATAGTATAGATAATATATTTGGTGCAAAAATAATTGGTAATAAAATTATTTGATGTGTTTCTTCATATTCTCTTGAACTAATAGTGCTTACCTGGTGCTCGAGAACCATAAGCATTTTTAGTGCCTGAGTTTCAAAGCATTAACAGTGATCACAAATTTGTATAGACTTCGAACAAAGTTTAACATATTGATTCTGCCTGAATGGGAGACCCTTAAAGGAATTTAAGGTTGTTAACTCTCTGAATTACTTAGAATTTGAAGATCTTTGCTTGTAATGGTAATATAACTTTCCCTTGTGATGTTTCTTGATATCAAGCTTAGACAGAATTTTCATAGTCTGTCAGCAGACTAATAATCTCATGTGTCCTACGTTGCTGTAATAGTGATAGTATGTTTTGAAATTTCAAACTATTTCTTTCAAGCAACGTACAATTTTTCTAAGGTTTTTGAAAGCTGAGTGAAATATGCAGCAATTGACATCTTCCCTAATAATTTGGGACTATTAATAAACACTAGCTCATATCACAGTGAGTCTAGAAGAAACAGTAACATACCAGAAGCCTGATGTTTGCTCTGGGTAGAAATAAGAAAAAAGTAATTCTATTAAATGCTGTCATTATTAAAAGTATAATTTATTTTTAAAACCAAAGGGCATGTAAATAGCTGATGTGCCAGACTGTGTATATAATAGTCTAAAATAATCATAATTACACCATCACTTTTAAGATGGAGCTGAAAGGAAGTAGTTAAAATAACAGTACTTTGAAGGGCCAAGAGAGAAGATTTTTGGTGAGTATTATTCAATCACTGAATAAACATGTGGTAAAGTTTCTTGAAAGTCTGTAAACTTGCACAACCCCCCTGAAATCTAATGTAGATTGATTTATCAGTTTGTGGTCACTGTACATTACGAACTGTGTGAAAACGCATGTGTATAGCGGCACAGTGAGAGTTAAGTTAACCTTAAATCTGGAATTCCTTGAACGCTCTTGGTCTCATCATGTACCCTTCCTAATTTGTCAGTCATTCTTTGCCTGGGTTTTTTTCACATAGGAGGGAGAAACAGTGAAGGAAAACTTCAAAGAAAATGAGTTTTCATGGGATGTCACCACCCCCCTCAAAAAAAAAAATAAAAAAATCAGAGAGTACCTGCCAAATTCTTTAGCCTTCAGACGATTTGATTAGGTGCCTCCTGAATTTTGCCACCAGTGTTTGAAACTGTATTGGAATTTTCCTTTTCTTGGGCAGACTAATATTTGCTCTACCTAGAAATCTAAAGTATTTATCCTATTTGAACCAAGAGTTAGGGTTTCTGGACTGACATCCTGGCCTTTACTACTCCAGCATATGGAGTGGAATAATGGAGAGTAGTATAGGTGTTATGTGGTCTGCATAAATGCATTTCACGGCTGCAGTGTCTCCTTTGGTCTTCTGTACTGGATTATGTCTCAACTAGTATTTCCCTATGATGGCACTGTCAATAGTCTAGAAAACTTGAGGAGCATGTAAGATCCTAGGGTTCAAAATATAGTTACTATTTCACCTTTCCTGGATTTTGTGTGGCCGACAGCCTGAATCTGTCCTTGGTAAAGGTGAACAAGAATGTTCTAACTAGGAGAACTATGCTTGCTTGAACTAGATGTAAATTTGCCCCAGCTCTTCTAAGTGGGTTATTTTTCACAGTGTCCACATATGTGAAGTGCAATGCTAGGAGATTTGACTAGTCTAAATTTAGCCAAGCCATTAAAGCTACTAAAAAATACTGATATCTTTCCTTCACATTCCATCTTTGTCATGTGTCTCTCAACATCTCCTTTTCTTTCTCCTTGAGTTCACTTTGTGACAAAATGAAAATTGTAGTGTTTCGTTTGTTTTTTCTTTTTTCTTTTTTTTTTATTCCCATGAGTCCTGTGTCAGTAAAATGCTGGCAAATAGTATTTCTGATTAGGCTTTTGTTTTATTATCTCATTCTTTAATCCACCATAATCATCTCTTGGTTGTTAACTAGTTGCTAAGGAGGATAGATGGCCTTCAGAGAACTTTCTGGGAAATGGTCCAGTTCTTTGCTTGCCTATTTGAATCCCAAGTTTAATGTTAGAATTATGCAGTGTTATAGGATAACACAAGTCAGATACAAAACTTCCGCTTCGTTGGTTGGAAGACAAGTGAGCACACATGCTCTCTGCAGAATAATATCAAATAATATACTCAATGTTTTTTATCTCACTTGTGCTTCATTACGTGATCATGTGGATTTCTCTTTTGCTCGCTAAGAGAAAGGAAGATAACAGTGTTGTGCTGTGCTGAGTGTTGTGTGAAGATGATGATTAATTTGTTAATCAGGCTACTGAATTTGACATAGCAGGGCTTGATGAGACTTTTACAGGCTAGGTAAATAAAATGAAAATGTCAAAGGTATTGATTGAATATATTTTGATTATAGCACAGTGGATGAGTAGATACTGGATAAAACAATGACATTTTGAGTAATTTGTTTTAGGAGAATTGAGAACAACTCTGATTAAAGCAGCAGTACCACAAACCTAAATGTGTTTTGTTTGAATGCATCTGGCCCTATTACAAAACACATGTGGCACTAGCTACAGCCCATTAACTCAGGTAAAATATGATGTTATGTAGTCTGGCCAGGACTTTGCCTGGCTGCCTGTTTGTGTCTAAATTGGGAAGGGAAGAAAACCGGACCAATTCCCTTCTAGTACAACTGGTGCAACCAGGCTTTATAATGAACTGCAGATGTTTTGTTGATTTCAGCATTGTAAAGGCTGTCAGGGGCAAGATCAGATGGTAGAAAGCAGTAGGGCTGATCTAGTTAAGAAAAAGGGAAGATGCAACCAAACACTGTGGTGTAAAGCCTTGCCTGTTTATCATGCTGTTATTGTAATTTTGTGTGTAAAACCTGTTCTTAGTCTCAGTATCTTACTTTTGGAAACTGATGAATCTGAGGAAAACTGGAAATAAGGTGCAAACACCTTTACAAAGTGGAGGTGAGTCAGTAGCACTTTCTGGTTAGGAATCCAAGACCTCCGAGACCATGAAGTTGTCTACTGTAGCTGTAACTGCTGAAAAAACAGAGTTTGTCCTCAGGCGTTGACTCCTTCAGTTATTAAAAAGAGGAGACTTTCAGTTTTTTCATATTTTTGGTGATACCTGGACTATTTTTTTCTACTTGGTTCTGAACTTGGAGCCTACATTTTGATGCCACCTCTGAAGTGCTCTGATTCCCCACAACTGCTGAAGTTTTTGAGAAACTGAAATGTCTGCTCTTCATGCTTTCAGGAAAGAATTGTATCAGTAAGGCTAGACTTTAGACTGTGAATCTGTAAATTTATTGCATACAAGCGTATGTACTGATAGTGTGTTTTAAAGTAATTTTCCTCAATAGTGTCTTCTTCACTCATCTTACCTATGTAGAGTTTATTATTTTGCATATTGCACCAATTCACAAGTTCTCCCACCATCAAAAGTTCTCTGGAAATAAGTAAAAGGTAAAGCTCTTACTTTGAAGTTAAATCTAAGTTTTCTCTTGCTGTTTAAAAACACTTTTTTTCCCCTGAGAACTTTCACAACTTGCTTAATTTTGGTCTAGTAGTGAAGTAAAAATATTAATACCATATTAAGATCTTTATTGTGCATTATAAAAGTTAAAACATTGCCAGAAGCTTAGAAATGCAATGTTCTGGTCTTATCTTGCTTTTGTGTGGAGACTCTGCCAGCAAAAAGAGATTTTGTTTCTTTTTTTCAACTGACTTTCTTCAATGGAGGCTGTATATTAGAAATCAAAGTTGTCCAGGCCCTGTGCACATAGTGATCTCAATTCAGATTAGTGGTTATTTTGGGCTTTCTACATCTATTACTTCAAAGCCGACAATTGTGGTGCTCTAATCCACCTGTGGGGTTTTTTTCTCCAGGTACTACGCTGTCTTAGTTTCATGAGGCCTGAGGAGGACCTGGAATTTCAGTGTAGGATGAAAAGCAGCAGCTAAAGGTTGGCAAAAAGAAAAAAAAATCTTGACAGAAAATGCTGAAATTTTAGCAGATTTCCTACTCATAATGAGCACAAGTGACAAAAGGAAATCTGAAAAAGATGTATTTTGAAATAGATAAATGTAAATTGGATAAATGGTAAAATATTTATACTTTTTCAGTTTTAGGTGAGCTCTCTGTTGCAAGAATTATTTTCTGTTTTGTAAAGTCAGTGGTAGTAATGAGAATTTATCAAATTGTTAAGAGAAAATATATCATTAGCAAAAATCACAAGACATTTACTACATCCATTGTTCCTGAAAACTAATGATTTGGAGAGCAAGTTATATGGCTGGATGAGCTCCATGGTTTTCCATTTATTAATTCTGATGATAGCACATTAAATGTTCATTTGGCAGCACTATAAATAGAGAGTTGGGTCAGACTTTGCCTTGTTTCTTTCTCTAGAGCATATATTTATTGCTAATAAGTATCACCGAGGGAGGTGAATAATGTCTTTTGTTTCAATAGTCATTCACCAACACAACTGCTTATTACTATCTCAGTGAGTCAGTGTTTTCAGAAATCACTTACAATTTTGTATGCCTCAATTTTTGCCTACCCTATTTGAGAGGCCATAAAGAGGCATCTATGGGAGGTAATTTGTGTTAGTTTTGTTGGTTTTGGAGGGTTTTTTTTGTGTGTGGTTTTTTCTTTTCTTTTTCTTTCCTTCCCCCCCACCCCCGCCCCCCGAAATTCTTATTATCAGTGTGCTGGTCTAAAGGTAAAACTGGCAGGAGAAATGAATCCAACTCAAAAAGAGATTACAAGTCGAAATTACAATTTAATAGAAAGATTAAAATAAATACAATGATACAGAGAAAAAAATTGGGTTTGACCCACAAAAAACAGATGTATAACCCAGCACCCTGGGGCACAAACAAAATGCATTAGCCCCTGTGCTGAGCACCACATGGTCCCCCTGAGTACAAAGTAAAAGGAGAGGAAAACCTGTTGGTGAAGATGATGGTCGCAGTCTGGTCGAGAGTGACAGTCGCAGTCCTGTTGAGGTTCTGGTCCTCCTCTGGATCCAACAAGTGGTACCAGAAGTCTTCAAACCCCAAGATTATATATATGCTTAGGTTCAGATGGGAGTGCCCAGTACCTCCTGCTAGGATGGGTTGTTTCACAGTGGGTGACTTACTCTGTGAGTCATGGGATACTCCTTGATGGCCCATTAGCAGACATGACCCCTCAAGCTGGATGTGAAGGTGCTGATGCCTCCCTGGAGGGAAGTTATTATGGCTGAGTCATTGGTGTGAAGACAGGAAAACTTCATTATCTCATAGAGTTCCTAAACACCCGTTTTGTAGCCTGAGGGGTCAGATGTGCCCTTAGCAGCCACTGCAAATGATCTATTATTAACAGTTCATGAGAAATGACAGAGAGGGTGTAGAATACACAGTTTTGGTTACACCCAAACAGTGATAAACTTGTCCCAGCCACTGTAACTAGGACAATTAGCCTTCTAGAAGTCTTGATGTAGAATACTCAGTGTATGTCAAATTCAAGAGAATCCAGCTCCTTCGGTGATGCAAAGGGGACAAGTGGCAGTTCTTAAATGTATTGATGACTTTTCCATGCTCCAAAATGATAGAGGACACTTGATTCTTCAGCTTTGCAATAACTTCCATGAAATATTTAATGCTTGTCTGATGATTTATTCTTCTCTGCATAATGCAATCTAATAGAATGGTTTCGTTAATTATTTACATTGTGCTGCTGATGCTATTTCTTTCCAAGTGCTTTCCAGCAGTAGTTGTTTCTGCCTATTACGGGGAGAGACTTTAAAAGTCAGATCTTGTCATGAAAGCAGAATTATAACTTGTCTTATTTGTATCTGTGTGCTTTATAATGTGTGTGCTGGGTAGAAAATACTAATGGGACTAAATCACCTGGGACATCCATGCTCAGGAATGAGAATCAAATCCTAGATCTTGCTAGGGCTTGTGAATGTAGATCTTAGGGCTCCTGATGGCTATGTTGGCAGAATGAGAACCTGAAAAGGGCAGTTCAGAGAGGCTTTTGAAGCAACACCAGTATAGAGTGAAGAACAGTAAAGGACTTAAGTGAAATGCCTGAGGGTGATGATTCAACATCACTGCAGGACTCTAAACAACTTGCATGGTGATTGCGAGTATGCTTTTACTCCTGCAATCTTGTTTTAATAGGGTGTAAGTCTGACAGCCAGCAGTGGCAAAGGAGGGAGGGAGGCTGCCAGTTCTTCCTAAGGATGCATGAAAAGAATGTCTTTGAGTCTCTAGGTCTCATGGGTTCTGCTGTTGGTGATTTCTCTGGCTGCCTGAAACCCATTCAAGTAAACACAGGAAATGGAGAGCTGCCAATGATGACCTCCCATCAAAGGCTCTGCTTGCTGTCTCTGTTGGTTCCTGTCAGAGTGTGAGAAGCTGCAGAAGCTGACTGGCTGGCTGGCTGACTCTGTGACAGCTGGATGACTTTGTCACAGCTGGATGATTGTCCTACTCTTGTAGTGCAGTGGGGAGCAGCATC
>JAWWMP010000116.1:35539238-35586410 GCA_035047865.1 Dendrocincla tyrannina | reverse complement strand
TAAAGCTTGATTGGAGTCTTGAAATGTGAAGTAAATCTTAGGCTGTATTGAATTTCAGATTAAAATCTGGTTTTTAGTTTACCTTCTGCGATGTTGTAGTAAGATGTGGCTTCCAGACTTAAGCCTGCAGATATTTTTTTTCTGATGTTTAGGGTCTATAGTTACTGTTCAGCTTGAGTCCGTTAAGAGGAGAAACCTGCACTGCAAATTCAGGCCTGTACTGCTAGTTGAGGACAAACTTTTATTAATATCTGTATATGTATTACATGAGAAGAATTCATCATGTAGTGTATGACAACTGCTTTCACCTGTGATTAGAAGAATGCTCATGAATTTTGTTCTTGTCATATGTATATAAATATGTATATTTGCTATTTGAAACTAGTTTACCATACTTGAAATGTTGAGCCAAATGTTTAGTATGTGAAAACATTTGCTATATAGATTCACAATTAGTGTTCTTCTTTTTAGTAAGCAAAACCGAAGATGCTGGAAATAACAGCTGCAGGGAATTGATTAAAATTTACTGACTATAAAGGTAAAATGCTTTGTACTTTTAGTCCAGATAAACTGTGATGCTCACTTGAGTTATTGACTGAAACTTCTGCCACTCAGTGAAAAGAATTTTGTATATTTGTGGAAAGTACATAATGGAATGACAGCACTGAATATATAATTTTTTCTGTTTCATTTTTGTCTTAGTATGAGGCAAGAAAAGGGTTGTGGGACACATTATGGCAGTCAGTAGAAAGACTGACTTTCGTGCTTTAGCATGATCCAGTGATGATGACAAATGTTCTTCTATGCAATTTTGGAGTAAATTGACATTGAATCATGCACTTTATTTCAATATACTTTCTTACTGTTGTAATTCACTGGATTTGATTGTATGAGAGGCAGCTGCCAGCTTTTTTATTTTGTATGTGAAGACAGAAATGATTTAGTCTGACAGAGCTGACAATAACACTACATAGACTAAAAATTTCTTTTAAATTTATAAAGCTCTAAATTCTAATTTATGGTAGAGTTCAGCAAAAAGTCTCAATACTAAAGATGATAAAAGTAAAATCTCAAATTACTTGTGAAACACAAACTCTGAATAACTTTTTCTCAGGGCTGTTTGACAGATTTGAGTCTTCAAACTTCTAGTTTAGTTTAATAGGGCAAATTTTTGTCAGTTAAAAACTGTTTTGCGTAGAAATAAATGCAGCAATATATGACGTGTGATGCTGCAAATTCAGCAGCTGTATAGGCAGTCTAATGGATTCGTATGTTGATATAATTTGCTTTTTCTTCTCCTCTTTTGTGTACTTGGTCTTGTTATAGTCCTTTGGCCTGTATCTGTTCTTCCTTATCCTGATGTAAATTGGGAGTAATACACTAATATCAATGGAAAACTGATGTAAATCGTCTCAAATATTTGTATTAGGGCTTTTGCTTTTAATTTCAGCTTCCCTTGAATCTTTATAATGGTACTCTAAGCTTTGTTTCACATGAACTGTTTATACACGGATATTATATATTCCATGCTTTCAGGTAGTACTGAAATTTTTAGTAATCATTTTTCATCAGTGATCTAGTAACAAAATACAAAGTGGTAGGGAATTGGACCACAAAAGACTTAAATAGTTCAGGGTTTTTCTACTCTTGCATAGTTGCTGTTGTGACTGTGCAGCAGAGCATACCTGAGTTAATTTTAAATTAGCTGGCTTGGCCAAGACTGCAGTAGTGTGAGCTCCTAAGAATTTCCCAAGCTTCCAGAAGAGGTGTTTCAGCCCTGTGTTGATCTTGTTGCTGTAGTTAGCTCAGTCTAATCTGACCTAAGTTCAAGGCCTTGCCTGGGCTGCAGAGGTGGTCTTAGCATCACATTGATGCAAGCGTATAAATTACTTGGTATTTGTTATCTTTGTGTCTGATCTGCTCCTTCTGAGGGCTGATGTAATCCCTTCTGAGGGGGACCTTAGTTCTACCTGAGACATTTTTACTCCTTCTGACTTGCAGGTGCAAGGGATGATGTAGAAAGAGGAGGAGAGAGATGCTGTGATGTGAAGGTCAGAACACTTAATGGCTGGCCTTCTCCATGTGCTCTCTGGACATGGTGAATTCACATAAGATAGTTCACGGGTCAGTAGTGATTTCTAACCATGCTCTCCCCTTGTCTGTGGAGTGGGTTGGAGGGAGGATCTGAAATAGCTGTTGGGGTAGTGAGAGTGCAGGCTTGGGATATGGGGACAGACCTTTATTTCTGGTGATGAGAAGATTAACCTTGGGGTAACTTTTCCTAATAGTGATATGGGAGCAGGAGGAGAGAGAAATACCTATTCTGTCTTTTCTTCTGCTAGAAGATATTGTGAGTTACTGCTTTATCTCTCCTGAACCACTTCACTGCTTCCAACTGAAATTGGATTGGAAATTTTAAATGTGTAGCATTCCTGAAATGAAGGAGCATGTTAGTGACTCTGCTTCAGGCTCAGAACGCTGATTTCTACAAATACATTTATTTCTTATGGGTGGTAGAAGAGCCTCCTAAGTAAAATGTGCTGATATGAATAACAAAGCAGAGTGACCTTTGGCTGGCTGTGCATACCCGAAGGATACAAGACATGCAGTTTATACTGCTAAATATCTGTGAAGTTATATTGTTGCTGGGTTCATTATTAGTAGATCTTTATCTTCTAAAATCAATGGTTCCCTTTGTGAGATTTAAATTTTCCATGCAATCACTTCCCTGTGGTAACAAAGGATGCTTGATTTAGCAGTGACATTTGCTAGAGAGATTCACCATCAGGTGATTCAGTGAGTCTGTTATTAGTCTTTACTTTGTTCCCAGGGAGTACTTTTCAATTTAGTTTGCCTCATACCGTGTTTGGCTTGATTTCTTATTGAAAATGAAAATGTTTTGCCCTTAGATTCATCAGAGGCTTTTAAAACATGAATAGTGAGAAAAAAACTCATTAAGGTCAAAGGCAAGAATAATGTGCTGGAGAAAATGGAAGCATTGGAATTTTTCACTCTTCAACTCATGCCAATAGCTTTTCACTTCACTCTCAGAACTATTGTTGTCCCTTTGCTGTTTGTCTGTCAAATCAGTCATCTGTGGAGCAAGAGAGGGAGATGGCCTTATATATAACACCATAAAAGTGTCAAATGCAACCACAGAAGTGCCTGGTAAGGTATTTTCAGTGGGGTAGCAGTTGGCAGTGTAGCCGGTACTGGGCATCCATTCATGCTTATGTTGCCTATGCCCCACTTCTGTTAATGAAAGGCACTCCAACATAAGCAATTAAGGTCAGAAATGCAGCACTGATATGGACAGTGAACAGTTTACCAAAGGTATTGCACTGGCCTGGGTGGCAGGTGACTGACTGAATGTGCCAGAAAGCCCAAAGTTGCATTTCAAACTAGACAAGTACTGACTCATGATACATCTAGATTAGCAGTTTATTTTGGATAAAGGACATGCTTTTAAATCGAGCCTCCTGGGTTTTTGCACTTACCTCTTTGAGCTCCCATTGTGGAACAGTCTTGGGCTATAGAAACTGGTGATAAAACTGGCCTAAACTCCTGTGTACTGGAGCACACCTAAATATGATTCAGCTGCTAATGGACTTTCAGCCTGTGGGGACAGACTATAGCAAGTTTGAAGTACTGTTTCCCCTCTCTCCCTGAAGTGTACCTAGTGTGGAAGCAGTGCTTCTCAGCACCAAGATGCTCTACAGATGCACTCCGGTTGCACTGTGCTATCTGATGATGCAGATATAGCTGTAAGGCATTAACAATGGGTTTCATCTTGTCTGGCCAGATTATTTAAAGTAGCTCTGATAATCAGGAGCAAAGATATAGAAGACGTGAATCACACTCTGCTTTAAGTGGATGCTTGAGATAAGCTGAATCAACCTTAAAAGTCTTCTGTAGTTTTTTCCCCACAGCCTGTAGAGGAGGGCTAACTTTCAGGCATCTGCTTGCATCTACCTATTAGAGTTAAATGAAAAGAATACTGTGCAAAATGGAGAAGAATATATTCTGTAAGAGTCTCAACAATTATAAGAGAATAGTGCAAAACCAACCATGAAAACATGACTCAGAATCCCTTATTCTCAGTACAATTATTTTAGAAGACTGTGGTATAATATTAACTAATAATTATTTTTACCTGATAATATTAAACTGAGAAGACACTATATATTTGTCTGTGGAAAATAGCAATTAAAAAAACCCCAAATTTTTGCATAAGTGCTACATAGTTCATCAGTTTATCAGGAAGTTATGATTATGGGAAGGTTTTGTTTCAAATCCTAAACAATTTGAATGTTTTCCAGTGTGTAGTTAGATGTTGTTCATTTGGAAGCCACATGAGACACGATGAAACTCTTCACTAGTGGATGTGCCACTTGACTTAAACCTTTCATTGTCACTTGGCCAACACAGCGGATCGCGTATGGTATGGTGTACTTGCACCATGGGTGCCTGTGCATTGTCTCACAGTAAAATAGAGAGGGAATAATTTCACAAAGTGTATTTCAAAAATTCTTAATTGCTGGTTTTTTTAGCAGATATTTTTATTCAGTGATCAATTTATCTTATTTGCGTAAATATTCTAAAAATGCATTTAGTTTAATCTGTTTTGAATGTTTTTGGTAAGTAGGACTATGGATGGACTCTGGGTCACATATCTCAGTTTTAGACTTTATTTTTTCTTGGTTAACTTGCAAATAACATCTGATAAGGCATTACTTTTAACATTTTCAATAAATCTTTTTTATTTTATATGATGTGACATTAATGCTAGAAATGCTGAAATGAATAGGTTCTTTAGTAAGGCATTTACAGAGTTTTAAAATCGATTCTTAATATTTTTTTCAATGTGTCTAGCTTGTTTTTGTTGTTACATGAATAAGAATCAGCTCCTTTTTTGATTCTCAGTCATTTTAATGGGCAATTCAACCTCAATTATGGTTTTTAGATTATCTCTGATACTCTAATGACAACTTGAAGACTCCACTTTCCAGCACGAGCTAAGTAAACACAAAGAAAAACCTTGCAATCTTTCTTTGTGTTGTCTGGAAATCCACCGAGAAAACCTTATCCTTTAATTCCTTGGTTACCACCTGGAGCAACAACAATGTTCTCTCTACTGCACTTTCAGCTCCTTATAACTATAACTCCTTGAAACGTAAATAGCACTGGTGGGACAGTAGATTTACAGCTGGTATCTCTTTTTACTCACTGAACAGGAAAAACATGAGTAGAAGTAAAATTTGGCAGATAAGGTCTTTACTCTCTCTTCCTAGATATGGAACAGTAAGTCTTGCTTCCTCTAAACTGTGTTTAGTGATGTATTTGCTAATGGGCATGAACCTTGATCAACTAGTTTTGGTTCTAGACTCACTTGCCTTTTTCTACCTCTCTTCAATTTAGCTAAACCACCAAGCCTATTAAGCAGAAGGGCTCTCTCCAGAGTACCGTCAAAACTGTTAACCAGTTCAAACTGATCTGGCTGTTTTGGGTCACTGTAAATCTTAAGTGACTGAAGTGACTCCTCAAAATTTACTTGGTACTGTTTTTGTGTTGGTATTTATGCAGTTAGATCTAGTAGTCCCATTGAGTCAATCTAGAAAAGGTTCACCTTTTCAGGCTAAGACAAAGATTAATCCAAATGTGGAGGCTTTATTGTTTCAAAACTGTTGACAGTGCTGGCTTAAATTTGCCCAGTAAAGAAAATTCATCTTTTATCTGTATTAGAAAATAATGTGGGATGGTAGAAGCAGAACTGAAAAGCAGACTTAGAATGATTTTTTTATATTTTTTTCTCCCCTGGTGGAGGGGGGAGGGCTTTCCGTATGTGCTCTCTGAAACCTCTGTCTAATGTGAAACACAGCACAGTGGGCAGGGATCCTTGGGAGATCTTCTTCAAAAACACTTTTGAGCCAAACTAGGTGCATCCTATGACCTGGAAGGCTGCTGGAAGAAGATCCAGCAGATGAAGACATCCAGGATTTTCTTTTCTGTATTCCACCTAAACCCTTGTCTTCAACAAGACTATATTAAGAGAAGAGTGCCAGAGACTGTTTGGGGTGAATTTTTTCTGGTTTCTCCTATTGAATGTCCTACTTATTTTTGGTGATTATTTGCTGAGGAATGGCATAGTGGAGTGCTTTCCTGTTATGCAAATGTTCCCAACCATCAAGAAACAGCTATTCTTGCTGCTCATACTCTTAGTGGCTCTCTTGTAATAAGTATTAGAGGTAAAATGAGAGCAATAGCAGTTAGTCCTATGTGTGAATTCTATTGTCTTTCAAGTATTTGACTGACATGAAGAGAACGTAGAGTTTTCTTGAAGGTTCTGTTGGGAGCAGCTCAGCATTGTGTAATGTACTGAAAGAAAAATATGGAAAAGAGCAGCTCTCTAGTCTAGGAAGCATTCCTACCTGTGAGGTATGCTGTGGATCCAGGTTCCTCCTCTAAGAGGAGTGCATCCATCTGAGATACCTCCACTCTTCTGGAAGGGTGACCTTTTTCATTTTTAGAAGAAGGTACGAATTTTGCTATGGAAGGTAAATGAATACTTGGAAATTCTGCTTGAGAATTAAGTAAACAAATATGTATTTATTTAACTGTAAAAAAAAATTATCAAGTTAATGAAATGTGTTACTACTCTCCTGAATTTGTTATATTGACCTGACAGGTAAGAGGAATCCCTGTAATGGATCCACTGTTGCTTCAGATAAATTTGGCTGATGAGACCAGGTTAGTAAGGCAGAAAGGGACTGTCTAGCCCAAGCCAAGCATTTCCAATACCTTGATCCACTTAAACTTTTTTGCTCTCAGGATTATTTAGAGACTGCATCTTTGGAAATAGACCCAAACTATAACTGTTCTCCCATTAACGGGAAAAAGATAATATACTAAAATGAGAAAATTTTCTATTGGAAAAAATAAAATGATCCCACAGAGAAAATAAAATTACAAGATAAGACAGGAATAGTCTTTAGGTTATATGAAAATATATGTAGTGGTGACCTCATAAAATTGCTTTTCTTCTCTCTAGAGGTTTTTTCTAACAATAAGGAACTTGTTAACTAACTCTAAGGGAGAATAACAATTAATACTTTGCTATCACAGGAGGGAATAGTTGTGTGGTCAGCTTCCCAGGATAAGGTGATTTAGACTGGCTTTTTTAATGAATGACAACATCACAGTAATTTCATGTTATTGTCTAGTGCTGCTGGAAGCCAACAGGGAGGATGGTATCTGGAAATTGAATAAAAGGTAGAAAGAAAGAACATGAAGAAAAGAATGTCTTACTTGAGGGAGTTCACATTTGTATCTGGTTTTATGGGGCTATGAAATTATACTCCTTACTGAATATCATTTTGATTGTGACTGCACTAACTATTGCTGTTACCACGAAAGTTTATTTTAATGCTTTATGGAAACTGGCACTGAACTTTGAAAAGTTTTAAGTGCTTTTTTGTTCTAGGCTATCAAAATGCCTCATAAAAGCAGAACAAGAAAGGCCAGAAGAAAGGAAATGTATGAGGCTTTAGTAATGCTGGAAGTGGTTGGTATTAGAAGAGAAAACTTGGATTTCAAGAAGCAGCTCCTGCAATGAACAGATTGTCTCATTTAAGAAACAGCAGATGTCTTATAGAGAACTTCTCAAACTGTTATGATTTTGCCCATTTCTTCCCATTATTTTAGTTGTCTTCCCTTGCCTTATTGCCACACATATTTGTGTAAGAGCAAAGCATATTGTTTAGGTTTTGGTTAAGTTTATATTTCCCCTGAGAAACAGGATTACTTTGAGCAATAGTAATTGTTCCCTGTAGTGGAGCCTTAGGCCACCTGATAGCAGCAAAGGTGATAAGAAAAATACTGTAACTCAGGTGATAAGCAACCTATGATGACTTAGTGCTAGTTTGTAACCTCAGGATCTCACTTTTGGTAAGTCTTGCTGGCAGCAGTGGTCAGTCAAGCTGCCAATAAAAAAATTCCACTATCTCTTTCTGTTAAATGCAGTGAGATTAGGGTGAAAATCAATTTCTGCTGTTTGAATTAGATCCTCTATATGTGTGAATATCATGGACTGCTAGGTTGAAATGCCAGGTGCTTTTTGGAAGAGAGAAAAGATTGGGCTTTGTGGAGTAAACCAGGAAATAAGTTTTCATAAGTAAAAGTATAATTTTCTTTGTCTGGGGAGATGCAGGTGCCTGGATTTTATTCTGACCTCCAGAGAAAGAAATAAAGAACAGAAAGAGAAGACAGTGGTTTAATCTCCAGGTTATGGAGATGGGAGGAATGGTTGGTGTGTTGGGGTAGTGCTTGAAAGGAGCTGCTGAAGGTGGGCATGGCCTCTGGGCACTGCAGGGCACAGGTGTGCAGCGCGGCTGCAGGTGAAGCTGCGTAGCTGCAGGACGTGGCCTGTCTGATGCCTGGGGCTAGGAGTGCTCTGGTGCTCCCAGGCTGCCCTGCCCTTGGCTGAGGACAGGTCCTGGCTCCAGCACTGTGGCCTTGGGGAGCCATGACATCGTGGCAGCTCTTCAGAGTGTGAAGAGCAGGTCATGCTGTTGCTTGTAGGTTTGTGGTTGGTAAGTAGAGCTGGGTGCTGATAGCCTCCTTCACCAATTTGATGAAGAAATATAACTAGTAAATCATTTACTCTTTCCTCTCCTTGTTTGCACACTTCATTTTTAATGTCCAGTCATTTCTGGATTTATGCCTTTTTTTCTTTTTTGAATTTTTTTTTATCTCTTTGTTGCCCAATATTGAAGTATTCATTCCTGTTCTTTGTTTATCTGAGTTATCTCTCCCTCTTCTAAGAAAGTACAAGAGCTCCCCTTTTTTCTCCTTTCCCCTTCCTTTCTCTTTTTATAACTTTTTTATTTTGAAAAGTTTGCTTGTGTGGAACATTTTCTTCAAAATACAAACCTTGATGCATGGGAAATCCATGTGTCTCCTTTCCTGTGCTTGCCTCTCAGGAGTTAAGTGGTCCAGAGAACTAAGACACTTTTGATGTCTGCTCGTTGTCAGTTCTTATTTGGTGCACAGTTTATTCAGTGGAATTTAGATGGGAAAAGCCAGTGAACAAATGGATCACAACTGTGTTTGAAGGAAAAGTGGGATTAATATAAAAGGGAGTGTTTGCCAAAAGTTGCCCTTGAGGTGACAGAGGGTTTACCATTGTGTGTATTGTGATTTTGCTGTGCTGACTGTGTTCACGATAGCATGCAGGCAGCTGGGGAGGTGCACTTCTCATTCAGCATGAAGCAGCTGTGAAAGTAATAAGCAGTGGTTTATACTGCCTGCTGGTAAATGGCCTTGACTAGGATGTTGAAAGGTGTTCTCATGATGCTAGCCACAGGCAAGACTGTTGTTGGGGTGCTGTTTTTACCTCTGTTACACTAGCCAGTATTTATAAAAAGTAAAAAGTGTTTATGCTATTTCACTCCTTTAATATCCTGTAACTACCTCTGTCCTGGGCACATTTTATTCATACACACCAGTGCAGCAGGCAGCAATTTCAACACCTTCATACTCTTTCTGTTTGGAGTGAACATGGCTGGCTGGAGAAGTTGCCAGGAGTGCTGGGAGATCATTCCACCATTCATCTGTGACACTTTGCAACTGAAAACTGTTTTTCTTCAAGGAAGTATTGCAACATTATGTGTAGGGATTATTTTGAAAGTGGATTTTCTGCGCTACCTGTTAGTGATGCTGCTCTGCTCCTGTAAATTTTTCTCTTCTAAAAGGATATCATCATCAGAGATGAAGACCCTTTGACTTTACCTTCTTGGTGGGGGACAGTCAAAGATGATAAAACTTTGTTTTGTAAATGGTGTCTCGTAGACTAGCACTTCACTTCCAAAACTGAGTGTTTATCTTCTTACTAAAGGAGATAATTCTAGATTAATCATTTTTTGTTTTCAGCATTCTCGTTTGTTTAGTATGTCTGAGAAATCACTTCCTTGCAAAGCTGTAGTCCTCAGTAAAGTACATGTTTTGGATAAACCTCCAGAAGTTTTTTCTCTCAGAGTTTGTGTCTCTCCATCTTGAGAGTGGAAGGACATGGCTAAGGATGGGATATATGCCCAATTCTTTTTAAAGTGGTCTTGACTTCATTGTTGTCCTTTATTTCAGGATTTAGTTCAGTCTGGGACTAAAGAGCTCTAGGGAAGCAGAATTTTCTGTTTGCCTGACCTTCAGTCAATAAAGCCTTCTTACCATGTTTTATTAAGTATTGAGCCTCCTATAATTTAAGTATTTCTCAGAATTATTTTACCATTAATGTATTCTGTAATACAAAGTTCTTCTAAATACCCTGCTGACAGTTGTGAACTATGAGTTGTGAACCTCACTTTTACAAGCTCTTACAGCATGCTAGAATGCACTTCCAAACATGACAGAGACAAAAGACCCTGTGAATGAAAGCAGGTTATGTGGACTTAAATTTAGATCTTAATATAACATTAGGAGGACTGGACAACAGATACGGTGACCTAGAGTAAGCAAAAGTCATAGAAACAGAGAATGGCTTGCGTTGGAAGGAACCTTAAAGGTCCAACCTGGTCTTGAACACTTCCAGGGGTAGGACATTCACAGTCCTAATAATTTCAGAAGAAAAAGTATGCAATGTCAAAAAATACGTACTCTTCCTACTGCCACCAAATGTTGTATAACTGCCCATGCCCTCAAAACAAATGGATTTCCACATTCACATATTTTTCTCTAAAAATAGACCTGCTTTTTTTTTCTTTTGAGAAAGATTTGTGTGAATAGTTCCAAGAGGCTTTTCACTTTCATCAGTGCTGTGTGTTTTACCTCTACTTTGATATACTTTAACTGTCACTTTCTTCCTTTCCTATTAATATGGATGTTTATATGGAAATGTTTCACCCATTTTTAGATTCTTGACGATAACAAGATGGCAAGCTGTGATATGTGTGTTCTTCTAGAGGCACAAAGAGTTTATAATGACTCATTATTATAATTTGTGTGTGTGTCTTTGATGCTATTGTAGCTTTCCAGGCAGATGTCCCACCCGCTGTGTGTTCCTAGTTTCAGTCTGATGAACTGCTAAAGCTGCTGGACACTCAACAGTAGCTTCAGCATCCCACAATGCATTAGTAATACGTTTTCTTTGAGATGAAGAGGCTTTAACTGCAGCACGAAGTCAGTAGCCCACACTGGAAGAAACAAATCAGAAAACCACTGTTCCGTAAGCACAGAATTGAAAGAGATGCATAAGTAAAATGATAGACTATACATTCCAGTTTGGAAAGCATGAATAGGATTTTTGATAAAGCTTAATTTCCTTCAAACTCTTCAGCCATGGCTAAACTATTTAAAATAAAAATAGATTTGTTGTGGAGCAGTGTGCTCATCACTGTTTATTGTTTTGAAAAAACACGTCTTCCTTTACCTCGTTGTTAATGACAAATAATGAGTTGAATTCTGTTCTCAATTTCAGCAGTACAGAAGTAGGCTAATTCCCCTGGCTGCTCTGACTTTGCTTCACATTAATGACAGAAAATGGAAGGAAACATCTGGACCAGTGACTTTTAATGGCTTGCAAATAACAGAGCTTGTATTCTCTGACACATCACTGAGCTGTAGATTTTTAAATTGCTTGGGGTAACTTAAATAAGCCTTCAGTAGATAAAATGTTAATTGAAGAGATGTATTCTACTGACCAATGTCATGCATTGCAGTTATTGTCAAATGAGCCTCCCAGGCATTCTATATCCTTTGTACTGACTGCAATCTGTTTCACCTTTTAACAGAATGCATCCTTGAGTGATCCTAGCATTTCAGCTAAATACCCTAAATCTTAGAGAACTTGCCTATTTCAAGAGATTTAAAAACAACCAAAAAAACTCACCTACAAAATCTGCCCAATCCCACTGCTTTGTAAGACAACTTTCAGTTCAAGAGTACAGTCATGTGCTAGTGAGCTGAATTGGCTAGGGAAGTTGTTTGCCAAAGGCAATGCTTTAATCCTGGATATTGTCTGCCTCAACTCTTGGGGTACTGTCTTGCTGTACAAATAGTCACTTCAGTGAACCCTTTTAGGGTCTGCTGACCCATTCAGCTCCACTGACATTGCGAGAATCTCACCTCTTGTTATGACAAGCTTCTTGGGGAATATGCAAATCTGTGCTGGATGTGCTGAAGAGCTGGAGCAGAAGATGGATACGAACAGGAAAAAGACAGCCTCCCCTCTTCCTCCTGTTTCTTTCTTATGCAATTATTCTTTGTGGCAATCAAAAGAATGGATGAGATTCTAAGTCAGCATCTTTTGGAAAAATATTAATGAACTTTCAGATTACTTACTTTTTTCTGTACTTCTAGCCATTTTTCAGTGTATCACATACAGAGCAGAAGAGCTCATGTAAGTCTCTGTTATAGCACACCTATGTTTTCATCTAAGGCCTCTGCCTTTTTTTTTTTTTCTGTGCTTTTTGAAGTGTAAGATCATAGGTAGCTGGAAAAAGTGTTTTTGAACACTGCTTTTCTAAAGAGCTGATCAAGTGGCCAGGCTGCTACTGAATGTTTTGGGAAACTGCTTTGTCTTTACAGTGGTACTTGGGGAATTACAATGTATCATTTGGTAACCACTGTTGGTTTGTACGTTTTCTTTGTTCTCTGTTATGGAAGTATCTGTATGAGAGAGCATCTTTGTTACCTCACTGTGGCCAGCCAAGGTCAAGAATACGTGATCAACATGAAAATATTTTGTGGACAAGTGGCTTTATAGTCTCACGTAGCCAAAGTACAGGTGAAATGAATAAATATGTTAAAAGAGCTGAAGAAGGCAAGCAAACAGGAAAAAAAAATACCTGTCTCAGACTGCTGATTTAATTGAGACAATAATTTTACCAGCCCTAGTTTAGGTCTCAGTCACTGGAATAAACACTTAATTTGTAAGCAGGATTCTGTTTTAAAGGAAAATGCAAAGATTTTTGAAGGTTTGGAGATGTATTTGTTTTCCATGCCAGTAAGGTAAGTGACACAGCACTTAATGCTGAAAGCAAACAAAAATGCCAACAAAATAAATGTACAAAACTCACAGCAGGGATACACATCATTCAGCTACAGGGAGTTGAATATTGTTGAGATAATAGTTGTTTGTCTGTACTGATGTGTTTTGGACCCAATTTTGATCCTGATGAATTGTCCTTAATAGTGCAAGGCTGTGGTCTGAACTGATGTCTTCTATTGTCAGTGGAAAGAATTCCAGGAAAGAGAAGGTTTTTAGATCAACCTTCTTCACAGACAGTTTTTTTCAGTGGCACCACTTAGCAGAACAAACTGTCAATTCATATCTGCAAGTACACAAGACTAAAGCTGTCTGTTCTCTTCACTTGCTTCAGCAGACACAAAGCGTGAATGGGACTTCCCACCAAGTTATACTGTGAAGCATCAGACATTTGAATGTTCCTTTTTCAAGTGAGTAATTCCTTTTGATCCTGAGGTCAGCTGTAAAGTTGCTCAAAACGCAGTCAGTACTTTCAGAGCATTATGAATGCTGGAGGTACTAAATAGATTCCGGTGGATCATGGGTTAGGGGTTTTGATATATCTGTCTTTATGGTTAGTCTGCCCACAGTCCCAAGGCTTTCGCCACAGATATAACTTTTGTGCAATGTCCTAAATGAAAATGTCTGGGATGTGAAAATAGCCAGCTTTATTTGAAGTGAATTTTTACCACTTAAATGCTGACAGTACTAAAGTGAAGTTACAGCACCACTAACTAGCCATGATTGAATGATATAAATCACATTCACGCGGTAATATCTTTTGTCCTCCTTTTTTCAGTGGAGCTTGACACCTCCTGTGAACTGGTATTATAATATTTTCATTGTGTCTTTAGTATGCAATAGTACAAGTGAGAAATGAACAGTTTATGGACTGTCTGCTATCTCTTCAGAGTTTGTATTGGAGACTTTAAATTTTTCCTCTCGGACAGAAGAGTTTATGTGCTCTCAGAGTGACCATAGCAAATATAGATGAAGAGCATGATTGCACACATTTGCCTTGTCCTTCTTCTAGGGTAAGTTAAATGCAAAAATTAGCTGGTTTTATAAAGAGAATTCCCTCAGGAGGAATAACCAGACCCTTTCTTTTGTTGCCTACATCAACCTAGCAGCGTCATATTATTTGCTTTTGCATTCAAAAGAGAATTTTTATTAAAAAGGAGCAATGTATTTAGTAAATTTGCAAGATATTTAGCCACTCTGTCTTCTGCTTGGTTTTTTTTTTTTCATTTTTCGTTCCTTTTGTTATTGTGGGTGGATTTTGTTTTGTTTTCCAGAAATTGTCAAAGAAGTGTAAAAACAGGGCCTTGACTATCTTCTCTAAATACTTCTTATTCTCTGTTAGAATCAGTCCTACCTGTGTATGGTAAATTTTAGACTAGTATTTTTATAAGATGGCTATCAACAGCAGATATGATTCTATATTGATATCTATAATGTACCTTACTGTGCTATTATTCAATAGGAATCAGAAACTGGAGGAGTTTTGTAAATATTGAAAATTACACAGAAAAATATTAAAAGGAATAGGTATTTGAATTTATTAGCTCCCAACCAGCTTATATACTTGCAAATCTTTTTTTGGGGAACAAAACTGTTCCATTTCTTAACTTCCTCTTTTCCAGAGAGATGACAAATCAAGTCCTAATTCTTCCAGTCCTCAGGGGTTAGGCATAACCTTTTTATTCTGCTTGCAGTGTTACCTAGGATTTTCAAGTAAATGCAAGGTAGTGCTTGTGTCTGGGGTGTGGATGTGCTCCTGCAGAGGTGTCTGTTGCCTGCCTGGCCCAGGATACTGAGGTCCTCTCTCACCAAACAGAACACCTTGCCAGTACTATGATCATGCTGGTTCACTGTAAGGAACAGATATTTTTGGTTTTATAATTCAAATTTACTTGCCTCGGGTTTGGGAGAACAGAAAATAGAAATAGCAATGATTGTTTAAACAGTTTAAAGTATAAAGGACTCAGGTAAATGTGAGGAAAGAAACCTTTCTAAACAGAAAGTATAAATCCACATATTGTTTATTTTTAGATATATTGCAGAAAGGATGAGTCTGGAATTTCTCCAAACATCTTATAAATAAACAAAGTTACAAAAAACCAACAACAAGAAAAAAAAAACAACCACAAAAAAACCAAAGACCAAAACGAACCCAAACTAGAAAAACCCCAAACCAAACATAGAAAACCCAAACAAGTGAACCCACAGTAGAAATCAGTAAAAATCACTATTTTGAGATAGATTTATTTTTTTAGATTTTCTAATAATTCTGCATACATAAAAGTATGTAAGTTTTATAAAATTTCAACATTCTTTCAATTCTATTTCAGGTCAAAATAAATACTGAACAGAATACTCCCTGTGAATTGCCATATGGTCTTTGATCAGTAGCATTATATTCATTTCCGCATGTCTTTTGCAGTGTTTTACAGTAAAACATGCTAGGGGCTGGATGTATAAGTGGGGATAGATTTTGCTTTTCTAACAGAGATGAAGCTGATAGTACTTATTCTAGCCTCTCCCTTCACATCACCTCGAAGGTAAAAAGTGAAGGCTCCAGGATGTCCAAAGGGCATCAGTGATCTGCTAGACCACATAATGTTTTGATAAGTAATGGCAGTACTCTTTCCACTTCAATTAGATTAACAGCTTAACTTGCAAATCATGTCTCCGGAGGGTGTTTTTTGATAACTTACTAATTGGCAGTTGTCTGAAGTAAATTGCTTGATATTGGTCAATGGTAAATTGTGATCACGTTAATTTAATTGCAGTTCTGCCAATGGTATAATTAATGCTGTTATCAAAGCAGTCAATCAGTTCATTGGAAAAAAACCCCAGCACTACAATATTAAATTCCCAGTTGCCATGATACAGAATGTGATTCTGCATAATAATAATAATATTGGCTCTGCTCACTATGAGCAAAAGCCATTGTTTTCAATGGAAATGGGGTAACTGGATGCAATGGTGTTCTGCATTATTACAAATAATACAATCAAATTGCCCCAGAAAGACCTCTGTCTCTCTAAGTAAGTTATCTTCCTAGCTGTCTGGGAAAAGATGTGACCAGGAGCTGTATTTTGTGATCCATTATGATTGACAGAGCTACTGCTGTGGATATTGCCTGGAAATGACAGGGTTTTGCTGCATAACACACATACACACACACACACACAAGCAGATCACAGAATGGCTAAGGTTGGAAGGGACCCCTGTGGGTCACCTTGTCCAACCTTGCTGCTTAAGCTGGATTCCCTAGAGCATGTTACTCAAGGTTGCTGGGACAGGACCCAGAAAATCCCCCTTTTTCATATTTATGTTTTGTGTTCTCACTTTTGGGGGTCATTTATAGGGGCTAATGACACGGACTCTGTCCCACATACACCTTCTTGTCTTCAGGTGTCTTTCTCAGGCATGAAGTGGCCCTCCTCTTACCCTCAACACATGCTAATGCCTGCCTTCATTTATCAAAAGTATGTCTCGCCATCATTAGAAGTCACTGTTTTGGTTTTGTTCTGGCTGGGTGGGAATAGGACTGTGTGCTTTTATATCTCCAGCTGTTTGGTTGAGCAGTCGTCAAGCAGTGTAATCCAGAAACTGCCTTAAGTGAGTCTCTGGCATCTCCTGGGTTCCTTGTACGCTTCTATAGCAGCAAAAACATTGGCTAAGCAGGTAACTTATAATTATTTTCTGGTTTTGAGGTGTACTCCAGTGAGTTCTAGGTGTCAAGAAGAGTTGGAAAGCAAAGGGTTATTGCTGTACCACTGGTGCATTCTGGCAATCTCCACTTGCCAAACTGTTGTGCTGGACCTTTTTGTGGCTGACACAATTTAGAACAGCCCAGAAAATATGTAGGCAGCTCCCTGAGACTTGTTGAGTACCTAAGTCATCTGCCGATGTTGCTTGCCTTATCCTTTCCTTTTTTTTTTTCCCTTTTTCCCCTCCTCCCCCTTGTTATCTGTGCTATGGTGCATGTCCAAAGATGGAAATTTTGAGAGAAAGGCCACACAGTGGTATCAAAGACTGTAGAATCAAACTATGCTGTTGAACGATTACTGCTGTTTGTTATAGTGGACTCACCTATTCATCGTGTGCACCCCTCTCCCCAGTTGTTTTGTATAATTTCTGTTAAAAAGCACTTGGAAGTGAACTAGAGTGTTGCAGGAGGCAGGACTAGTTAGCCACTTATTCTTAGACATGATATTCTGTCTGTCCTTTCAACATGCAGAAAGTACCCACAGGCACAGACATATGTAAGTGCTTATGGATAATGTAGATTTTCTAAATTTGTCTGTTTTAAAAAGTATCTATTTTTTTCTAATTCTGTTTGTTATATGAAGAAACAAAATATCTATCTAAAAATAATTTCCTGTCTTCAGCATTTGGTATGTTGCAGTCAACAAGCTGGTATTTTGAGAACTGTGTAAAACTTTTTGTCAGGTACTTTTAAACAGCCAGTTTCAGAGCTGGCTACTCTAAGAGGCTCTGCAAACCTTCTTGAAACAGGATTCTAATACTTCTGGGTGGAAAACACTAGTAGATATTCCAGATATTCTTCTAATTACTAAATGCAATCAAAGTCTGTAAACTTTGTAGATGTAACTTATATTTCAGTTTTATTTCTTAAGAAAGTTTTGTGAAGAAAATAGGGAGGTTTTTCTTTCTACTTGATCAATTTTTTCTCTTTTTTTTTTTTTTTCTGTGTTCTTTTTGGACTCATTAAAACAGATAACTTGATTTAGTATGGCAGGAGATATAAAAAGTTCATGCAAAAATCTCATATTTGAAACTTAAATATATAAAGATAAGAAATATTTTCCATCATCCTATGCCATGACTTCTTTTGCAGAAGTGATGGCTGAAGATCATCTGTGCCTTTATAAACTAAAAAGGCAGTAATTCCTATTTGAAACACTAAATAAAAATCTAAGCAGATACTGATGATTTGAAAGGAAACTGACTTCGGGAAATATGGTCGTCACCTAGTTAAAGCAGTAACATTTTCATTGATAAGAATGCTGATACTTGAAAAATAAGGTCATACAAATGTGTTTGAGGAGAAGTGGAGTACATTTGTACCGGTATGTGTTCTTATCAAGTCATTTTATCCCAATATAAAGCTCAGAAGAATATGAACATTTGTTTCCCTTAAGAGAAAATTAGAGCAATTGCATTTCTTAATGAGAGGCATTCATATTCAACTTTCCTGAATAACTTCTCAATTAATACAAAAGGTTTTTGTTTAGTTCTTGTGCTAAGAAAAAGATTAAGATATTTGATCTGTTCGTTACTTTCCACGCCATCTTCTTTTACTCTGTGTATGTCTTTTCAGCATTATTTTGCAAATAAATTATTTTTCCATATTTATGAAAATCAGACAATCCCCTTCTTTTATGAGCTTTTGCTTTTGTTATGTACTTTTGAAGTAGGATGTTTAGAGAGATACATCAGATCCATAGTAGGATGCCCAAGTAATAGGATTTATTAGGACTGAAGTAAATGTTAGAGGGAGCCAAACTGCATGTGCATACAACACACGATACCAATCCACACAAGCAATAAAATGGAAATTAAGATCCATCTCTCTAAAATTCATAATCTATATCTCCCTAATTACACATGTGCTTCACCATTCCTGTTATTACAGCTACTGCAGCCTAGAAATCACATGTTGCACTTTGGATGACTCTTTTCACACTGTGGAAAAAGAAGCTTAAAATATTCAGGGAAAGCTAAAATATTTCCTGTGGTTGAGAAAACATTTGTAAGGACTGCAAATGCATAAAACATATTCTGATGTGTGATAGGAAGTGGTTGGAAATCTTTTTGAGCTGATCTTAAGTTTTCATAGCTCGTAAATATTCCTCTGACTTTTACAATTCAGACAGCTGCAAAGAGTTGAGCACTTCAAGTAGTAAGGTAGTAACACTCCTTTCAGAAGGAGACAAGTACGTTCCAGGTAACAGAGTTTGTATTGCTGTCAATGGAAGAGACAAGAACTTATTATTCAGTCTTCGGTCTGACATCTCTATGAACAGTTATTTCCACGGTGAACTTCATGATCTGTCTATTCTGTATGAGAGATATGAATTTACTGCTTATGATACTGTAAATTACAAATCTCAGTTTATAATTTGTAAACTCTCTACTGACACTGAAGAGCAAAAGGGGCAGAGACTTGAAAGCTTTTTTACATTAGCTCACTATTTCATGACAACCATCTCATAAAAAAAAGTGTAAATCTCCAGTACCACATAGAGCTTAGAGTGGTATTAGAGTGGCACAGCATTTCTTTTCCCCATTGAAGCTTAGAATGATTCTTGATTAATGTTATATTTGAGTGAAAAATAACAATATTGTGCTTTGATGGCACTCTGACCTAACACAAATATCTGATCTAGCTGTAGGTCAGGAGGGGTTGAAACTAATATGCTACTATAAGCTATAAATGGAAAGCATACCTAGTTTAGTTCAAAGAATTCTATTGTCTTTATAAATCAATAACTATTGCTTATTTTTAGACACAATGCTGGATGCTTATATAGCTCCATTCTATGCATTCAGTTCTCAAACACAGTATTTGCATTGAGCTTTTTATTAAAGTAAACATGCATGCATCAGAAAAAGACAGAGTTGTGTGATATACTAGTGTTAGAACATTTTTCCAAAAAGATGCTTTCTTTTCTGGGCACTGCATCAGATTTCCTTTTGCTCTTTTTAGTGAAGGCTGCGTCTGATTTCATTCAAAGCAACCAAAACACATAAAAGAATGTTGGGAGGTAGGTCTGAAATAAAATCCATGTTGTCATGACAACTAAAAATGTTAAAAAAAGATGCAGAGAATGATTATTTAATAAGATATTGCATCGAGTTGTTACGGCAACTATATAGTAATAGGAGAAAGATGATGTTTCAGAATAATATTGTGTGAAAAGTTTCCTCTTTATCAAGACATGCCATAGTAAAAATATCATAATGAGAAAAAAAGAGGAGTGGAGAACTTGGTACAAAAGGAGGTCAGGATTCAGCAATCTGCCTCAGTGTATTTACCTTAAGTGCTATAATGTTCCATGGAGAGTATTACTGCTTGGTTTCCAGTCCTGTCATAGAGGAATCAGAACACAGAAGACACTAGAACATATCCCCATGCTCCTTCCCAAAATTATAGCAATATAGTTCAATGCCACATTTCACAAATAAACCTTCATGACTCTCATTTGCCCCCATTGGAGTAGATGAAGCTTCAGCAGCTTATAAGAATGGACTGTGAAACCCTATTACAAGAATGGGAGAGGGGAAAGGTTGATGGTGAAGAGTAGTATTAAGAGGCTTCAGTTCTGTGAGAGATCTTATTTTTCAGCACACTGGATGAATTCCTTGTTTGTTTAGCTTAGGACTTCATAATAAATGAATATTTGCTAATAGAAATCATTAAAATAATTGTTTGAAGCTATTTTTGAAGCCAGTAAACCTCTTAAGCAGCAACAGCAGTAGAAATTAGTATCTGGGCTCTGTGCTGCAACTTGCAGTATGTGCAGCACTAAAGACTACTTTGCCTGGTGCAAAAGAAATGAAGTATCATGTCAGGGAAGTCAAAATATCCCCTGTGCTGTTTTCCCTTGTGTGGGGTGCCCAGCAGGCTCCATCCCACAAGTTGCTGTGGTTTGTTTTTCCTGGTTATAAGTCCTTTTCTGGGGAACTCCTGCAGGGAGTCAGAGGCTTCTTTCAGCAGTGCTCCCTACTTTGAGGCAGGTGTTAATGCAGAAAAGAGGAACGACCAAAGAGCATGTAGAAAACCACAGAGATTCACAAGAGAACAAATGGACTTTTTGTGTAAGAGCTGGCCACTTTCTTGACCCCTTGGATTCTCCTACAGCAGGAGGGAAGGCAAGCTGATTGGTATTTTTATACAGTTTCTCTCCATGAACTAGTGTTTTTCCAGTTAAATAACATTTTTAATTGTATTGCATGAAAAATAATCGCTGTGAGTGCAACATTAAAGAATACTGGCATGGATGTTCTGTCACAGTGTCTTCTGGCACCTTAAGTTTACTTGTTCAATGTCTGGCTTCATTTTTAAAGGCTAAGTTCCCCAGCTGGACTTAGTTTTGTAAAAAGTTTCAACTACAGTTCTCTTCTATAACATTAATCTTCTTGCTGTTAGTTGAAATGATGTAATCCATCCAGAGGTAAAGGAGAATTTCAGCTTGAGACAATACAAAAACTGCAAAAAAAAGTAGTGGAAGATACTAGATCTTGAATCAGGGTAATTTTTCAGAGTTATTACTAAAAGTATGAGACTTGAAAGAGACGGGAAACCTGTTTAGAAGCCTGAACATAGGTCTGCATAGAACTGGGACGCATTGTGATTTTGCAGACTTGAAAGTAGTTGCTTATTTACATTGAAAATACACGTGAACCATGGCCTGAGGTCATATTTTATCTACTTCTCCTTGAGATTGTGATGGCAGACAGGCTAGCTGTGATGATTTCTGCCTTGGAAACTTTTTTATATTTTACTCTATTTTGAAATTCTGAGAACAGTGAAGTTTTAGTAGAAACCGTAACTGCAGGCATACTTGTCTTAATCTTCATGGTATTTTCTAGTGTATTTGTAGCAGAGGTATGGACCAAGGTGACTACAGATATGGCTGGGAAAAAAAGGGTTCTGGAAAAAGTTGTCTTCCAACCCGGAGTCTAGAAGGGGGATGGTGGTGGTAAATAAATAAATATTTAAATAAATAAATAGCTTAAATAAACTGCAGCCTTTTTTTTTTTTTTTATTCTGTCACATTGGGACAGTAAAATCCAAACCAGCAAAGCTCTTCCAAACAGCATCTTGTTAAAGAGCCTTTAACTCCTTTGCCTGGTTTCTGCAGCCTCAGATATTTTTGTCACAAGTTCTTGTTTTTTCTCACAAGACTAAATTAAATGGCTTTGCTATCCCAGAGAAAATTAATTTGAATCACTTCCCTGCCTCTAATAGTTTATGCCACTGTCTCATTGGCATAAACAGAGGTCCTGAAAGCATGAAGAGATGTCCAAGCCACCTGTGCACAGCAGGCCCTTTTCCCTCATGGCCAGTAATAGCTAATGAAAATAGTGTGGGTTCAACACTAATCAAATTAAGGTGTTTCCCTGAGGGAGGCACCAATTACATACTTCTGTGTAGTATCTATAGCTTGGCTAATTCTCAAGGCTCAGCTTAATGACACCATAAAAATTTGCCAGTTACTGCTATTCTTCATGGATCAAACCAGGTGGTAAGGGTTGTGTGCAACACCACTTGCTCTGAATGTGTGTGTTATCAGCCAGGGGTGTTATTTCACCATGCTGTCTGCCTTCAGGGGGATGTAGAGAATACTGGCATCCTACTGATTTCCAGGGCAGTTCTGAAATACAAATATATGTGTAGAGTGCCTTGAAGAGTTAGCAAAGATAAAATCTGTTTAAATAATTGTGGAAAAGGGGTACGTACTAGGGAAAGATTATGAGAGAAAGAATAATACACTTTAGTAGAGGCTAGACAGATATTGGTGTCTAATGACTAGACTCTGGTTGAACAAAGCTCCCAACAAGTTATCTGATTAAGAAAAAGCATCTAGATTGTATTCAGAATATTTTCATGCTCTTTTCTCCTCCAACTGAAAAGAGAGTCCTGGAGGAGTGCTGTGCTCAGGCTACCTGTTAGCTTTGTTCTTCTCTGCCCTTTGCAAAATATCTATTTAAACTTTCATTAGTTGTGTCTCCATTCCTTAGTGCCTGCTCTCATGCAAGACTCTTTACAGTGATAAGTGGTGTGTGTAAAGCTTCCTCTGTTGTGTGACTGGGGCAAGAGTCTGCGCCAAGAACATCTGACTTGACTCTTTTCTAATACTTTGCACAATGCCTTTCTTCTGACCAGAATGCACCTGAGAAGTGGGACTAGGTGTTTAACATCTTCTGAATTTTTTTTTTTTTTTAACGCTATAGAAACAGACTCAGCACTTTTCCTGGCTCTGATAAAAGCCATACAGTGAATCCCAGACTCTTGATGAGCTGCTAGCCACTACTCCAGGCGAATACACAAGACATCTCTACTCTGGACTGATCCTGCTTTGCCATTCTTGGAAATAGACACCAAATAGATTTCCAGAATACTAAAATTTCAAGACATTCTAATACAAAATATACACAGGTGTTTTTTTTGTTTGTTTGTTTGTTTTTTTTTTTCATAAAGAGGAGTCTATAGAGTATGTCGTTTATCTTATAGTGTGAGGGAAAAGGGCAAGGATGTGGAGGAAAAAAGTTGAAGCTGAGAGAGGCTGCTCAAGCTCTTCCTCCTACAGTGACTGCAGCTTCACCACATCTCTTAACTACTGCACTTGGATGATCATGTAATGATTTCTGCAAGCACCTGGGACAGTAGATCTAAAGAAAAGTGGGGGGGGGAAAGAAAAATTCGTTTTGCATTTTGATGATTTGAAAGTTTTCTCCATGTTCATTTCATTCTGATGGAGAAAGGTGCAGCTGGTGAAGTGTTCACTGAAGCACAGCAGAAAAATGAGTACTGCAGGAATCTGTGGGGATGCTGCAGAGTTTTGGTGCAGCGATTTGCAAAATAATTGGGACACTGGAAATTTTGGTCTCTGGAATTCTGAAGTCTCTGTGGTATGGTAATGTAGTTTGTTCATAGTCTTATAAAAAAGGTAATTTCAAATATGTGGTTTATCATGACTTTATCATGAGTCATCTAGACACATGAATCAAGGGAACAGCAGTGGGGAAATGATGGCTGTTCTCATTCTTCTAAATAGCTTCACTTTCAGATTGCTGAAAAGGTGTATGATGACAGCAGGAAACTTTTAACTCTTGGAATGTTTTGCTTCAATTTGGATTGTGAAAATAGTCCTTTACAAGTGTTTTCCATTTTTCTCTGAGTGTTTCTTACTATATAGGGTTTGATAAATCAGCTCACAGTAGAGACAGGGATCAGGTGCTTTTTGGGTTTTATTTTTTTTGTTATTTTGTAAATGTCTGTATTCACTGTACAGATATTTCATTACATTATATTTTTCTGTAGGCTTTATTTTTTCTTTGCTCACAGGAATAATGAGAAAGAAGCCCAGCCTTGGAACAGTCAGTGACAATGGTTATTAAAAGAACCAATTAAAAAATACAAAAATTATTTTTCTCTTGTTAAAAATGAGTTCATTAAATCTTGACCTGCATTTCTATAAAGACTAGCTAGGGTACAACTCTATTGCCTCTATGGGTTCTTCTGTAGTCTGAGAAAAGGTCTGTCACTGTAATCTAAAATGGCTCTGATTTTGAAACAAGATGTGTTATGGTCTATGCACTGAAGAGCAAATGTGAGCATAATTCACTTTATCTCATGTAATATGAAGTTATCATTACCATTTCAGTTCTTTCCATTTTTTTTTAAAGCTGAGAAACAAGAATAACTCAGCATTTAATTGTCAGCATAAATTGTCATCACACTTGGAGACCTTGTGATAATGCAGTTGGCTCTTAGAAGAACCTTAAAATAAAGCAAGGAAGAGAAGTCCTAACTGGCAAATTTCCAGTAAGAGAAAGCTAAATATGAAGCTAGACAGTACTCTCTGCCTTCTGTCTGCAAAGCAATGTTAAGTAATAATTAGTGTATCGCTCTTTCTGTTCTCAAAAAGAAAAAAAGGTCTGTTTCAATTTCATGTTAAAGTTACTTATGCTTTCATAAAATGCCCTTAAAACAGGTGTTTTAAACTGGGATACTAAGTGACAGTTGTAAATCTTGAAGCAACTAAAAAGTGGCAAGGTAATTTGTTGAATATCACACTAGTCAAAATAAACAGAGAAAGTTCTCTTTCGATTTTAGTATTGATCTACTTGGTGCTATTGCACAGCTCATGTATATCTGATTCTTCAATATGTGTTCTGTACAGTGGATGTAACTGTGCTTTTCTGTTTTGTAAACCACTGCAAGGCTTGAAATTTATTTAAAAACTACTTTTGACATATACAAAAAAGAATGGAAGTCCAGAACTGACCAGTTTCTGGTGAATTAATACTATGTCCAAAAAGGCTTTGCAAAGTCCTAGAGGTGTTGCAGTGGACTGTCCTGCAGTCTGGGCTTTCACATATCAGCATGTGTAGTAAATGAAGTTGAAAAGCCAGTAGATAATGCAACTTGCAAGCAATTAACATTTCTTTCACTGACAGGTTAAATCTTGAATGTGAACTTGCTATTATAGGACTTTGAGTACTGAAAATATTGTGGCTCGGAACAAAACTAAGATAGAGATGTCTTGAAGAAAGGCTGTGCCCTCGCATGCATTCACACCCATACATACACAACCTTTATTCTGAGCTGCTGTTAGGCTACTTCTAAGTAAGTCCAAATACCAAGTGACTGATTTTTAAATGTCAGGACTTGTACAGCTCCCTAGGGCAGCACCTCTGAAAATGCTATCAAGGATAATAGAGGACAAAGATTATCATAACCAGAAGTTTTATTGCAAATACTTAGTGACAAATTTTGACAGGACTAATTTGCAAAGTGACTAAGAAGCATAAGCTGCCATAAAAGAAGACTTCTGCAGTTTTTATTCTATTTGTTATTTTTTGGTTTTAGCTACTTAACAATGCATATTACACCGAACTGAACGGTTGAGTAAATTTTAATTAGGCTGATAGAGTGACATCGTATCCCTTTGCAGTATCCCAAACCTACTTTCAAAAGTACTGTCTCCATGGAGTATTGGTCTTTTGTATTATTAATTTATGTATGACCTTTGGCTGCAGTAAAGATCTTGGCTACTACAGCATCTGATTTTGGCTGAGAGAGAGCAGTGATGAGGAGATTCATTAGACCTTCACAGGGTACTCTTGAGACTGCACACACGAAGTTTAGGCTAGGCTGCTGTGCTCAGGAAGCTTGGTACAGGTCCAGGACATGGTCAAGGTTTCTGAAATGGCATAAGAAATTCTGACTGTAGAGGGAGAATACTGAATAAATCTTTATTGATTCAGTGACTGATCCATGCATAACAAGTTTTTGCTGTGTGTGTGGCATGCTGATTCTTGTAGTCCTTTGAATAAAGGCTGCAGACTTTTTTTTTTTTTCATCTGAGTCAGCCTCAGGACTGCAGTGCTCCTGTGTGCAGAGATACCTGGCTGAAGGTTAGCTGACTAATTCTGAAGCGTTGGACAGAGAATGCCAGCACTGTCCCTGTTCTAAAGCCCTGTAATGCTATTATAAATAGTAATGGACATACTATAATCACTCTAAAAATCTAATAATTCAGCTTAGAAATTTTATAGGTGTATGATAAAGTTTCAGAAACGTAACTCTTCTACTGAAGCCCTATATTTAAGTATATGGTAACATCAACATGTCCAGGAATAACGTAACTAACTGTAGCAATATGGTTAAGAGATTTTATTGAAAGCTATGTATAATATTAAAAAAATAATTCACTTCCTTTATAACACTTCCTGGGTGCGGTAAATTCTTACTTTACTGAGGTGCTGGAAGTTATTATGTTGGAGACAGTGACCTGGAAACTACAAGCATCTGGTTGTTTTTTGTATGTGTGTTTTTGTTTGTTTGTTTTTTGTTTTTGTTTGTTTGGGGTTTTTTTATGGGACCCTCAAGGTTTAACTTTTTAGTACTTTTTAAGATTTATAAGGAATGTACTACCAATTACAGTTGGAGTACCTCCAGAAAATTGCTGTTAAGGAGCTGTTATGCATGCAGTATCTCTGCTGGGTTTTTTCTCCAAAGATATCCCCAATTTGTTTCCAATTTTAGTAGCATTGGTTCACACTTTAAGCATGTGTTAGACTGTTGTGGAGTCTGTTTGTAAAAAGCAGGAATATGTTCCTTCCTACTACTTTGTTCCAGATGAAACATTGCATGGTTAAATTACTACTCTATGAAAAGATGGCCTTATAAAGGTGTTACTTTGGCCTAGGCTGCTATTGTTCTTCAATTCAGGACATAACTGTTCATGTCTGGCTCTGGAGGAGCTTGCTGTATGGGCTTCTTGTCTCTTTTGAAAAGCAAAAATGAGCAAGGTACAAACTGTTATCTCATCTTTCATCCTTTCTTCCTTTTCCACTCCTCATCGGCAGTTTTATTTTCCAGTTTCCTCCAGCATATGACTTTACATTGTTTTTTGGTGTTTTTTTAAAGACTCAGAAGTGAGGAAGGATTTTATATCTCTGTGTTTTACCTGCTCAGTTGAATGTACCTTAAAGGGTCTCAAGTGCTTGAACATAGAAAATCAAGACCTCTCCTCCCAAGCAGTTTACAGTCTGTAAGATTCCAGCACTTACTCATAAGATTCCAAGCCCATGGAAATTGGATGAAGGCTTTGGTTGCTTATGTAAATATCAAGAAACAATACAGAAAGGCCCTGTTTCTGTTGAAGGGAAATAGACAAATTAGCTGAGCTCTTGAGGAAAGACTACAGCATTCCTATCAAGGTGCTCTCTGTAGAAGTGGCCTTAGGGGACTCACTCCTGTGAGTTATCATATTCCTTTGATTTCTTGGTGCGGATGCAACAAGTAATGACTGAATATATGTTGCATATAGGAATGGGTTTTCTCACCTTCACTAATGAAGATGACATCTGGTCTTGTGGTCTGGTCTGGGCAACCTTCCCACAGAGTCAAATAGCATGTCATGAGGCTCTACTCTAAAACTGTAGTAAATCAGATACAGTAACACCTGCTCACAGGTACAGAAATAATTGGTCTGATGTTCCCAAAACTTTTCTTGAACTAATGACTTGTACAGTCCTGTTCAACCATGTGTCTGCTCTGGGAGTGTTTGTCAGCAAACAGGTGGCATTAACCTCCCTGTTTTATTTGCTAGTAAGTTTCTGGAGAGTCCAGATCAAAGGGTTAGCAAAGATGGACAAGAACTACTTTGTGGACTAAGGGAATCTGGGTGGTCTTAAAGTTCCTGTCTTGTTCATGTTTTCTTATTTTTTCCTTTGTGTTCCTGTTTCTTCATGTGTTTTTAGTCTCTGTTTGAGAAATTCCATATTTGCCTTAAAAATTTGATAGAAGGACTGCTTAATAAATTGTTCAAAGAACGCAATTGGGTTTTCAACCTGTCTGTCCACACTTAGAACACTAGTGTGAACACTAGTGTGAACACTAAGGCTTCACACATGCAGAGCATCCCTGAAAGGTCTCCTGGTATACTGGTGAAATGAAGTCAAGCAACAGAAGTTCCTACAGAAGGACCCAACTTCTGTAAAGTCGATCAATGATGAGGCATCAGAGAAAGTGTCAAAAGCCTCCTAATGTTTTAAAATATTTTTTCCCACAAATATAAGTGTATCTTCCACTGTATTATTCCCTTTTTAATTTCCTTATTCTATACCAGTAATCAAGTTCACTTTAGCAGGGATAACTCTCTATGACTCAATAAAAGATGAAAAACCTCTAATGCTTTTTTTTTTAAAAATCTTTTTCTTTTATCCTCTGTTCCTGTGATAAACACAGTTATGGGAAAATAAACACTAGCAATCTCTGAGCAAATGTCAAACTGAGTGAGAAGAGGTCAGGGTATATATGAAGTGGCACGTTTCCTAAAATCATTGACCAGTAGTCTGCTGTCATGGATGTTTATTATTTCTATACCTACAATGACTGGAATCTAGTGCACCATTTTTCCTCTCAACTTGTATTTTATGATCTTATTAAGAATTCAAAAGCAGGAAAATATATTAAAGTGATATGAAATTGATGAATATTGGTGTTTCCTTTTCCTTTCAGTGTCAAAGCTTTAGCTTTTCTGTGTGAAAGAGCTGTGTTCCCTGTGTTTGTGGATTTGGTAATACAATAGAAGAGGAGAGTTCTGATACTGAAGTGTAATAAGGGTAAAATGGGATTAGAACAGACAAAAGTGAGCTTAATTTTCTCCTTTACAAAATTGGAGCATTTAATATTGCAGCATTATGCAGTGCATAATGTGAAATATAATTAATGTTGAATTACAATAGAGGTGCGGTAAATGTACAAGGCACATATGACATCCACCAACACATCAAATAATGTTTTTTTGAGACTAGGCTAGCAATTAGAATGGATGCCAAATGGATTTGTAATGAACGGGGACATTAAATGCAGTCTTACCCTACTTATTGTCATAGCAATTACCTAGGCTTGTTTTCATTCTGGTGTTGGTACTTCATGATAAGTGCTAAAATTTTGATCTGAATTTTGGCTGAAAGGACTTCTTTTGCCAGAGATCAGCACCTTCATTCCTGCTCTTAACATGATACAGAAGATGGCAAACATACATTGTGTGAGAGTGATGCATGAATATTATTGACATTATTAGTGTCATCCTCAATGCATTGATAAAAAGACAAAGGACAACATTAGAATGTGCAGGGATATAGTATTTTATAATTGCAGTCAAGCTTTTAGAGTGATTACTTAAATATGTTTTTAACATTACTCTTTTTGGAACACAGGTTATGGGTACTATAAATCTCAAATCACATAGCATATACCCTGCAAAATATTTTAGGCTATTTCCTCCGCCCCCCCCCCGGTAAAAAATGCTTTCAAAGGAATATTTTGTGTATGTATAAATATACACACAATTATATATGAAAAAAGATTCCTGTTAGGGCACCCTTTACTCACTCTGTAAAACCACCCTACTATCTGATTTTTATTTGAAGGCTAATGGAAACTTCTGAAAAATAGTCGAAGACCTTATGGGAATCTAAGTATTTTGAGAGATGCAAACATTGTTCATAAGCCTTGCTAAAGATATCATATAGTACTAGATAGAGAAGCTGATTTAAAGTTAGTATCCTGAGAGTTTTGTATTCTTGTGAATAATATGAACTGACTGGCAAAGTTTCATAGTCTTTTGTGACCATCTTCCTGTTTCAATTTTTATAAGCCAGTAAAACTGTCTTTGCTACCTATAACCCTCACTGGTATTATACAAATCTGTTTTTTCCCCTCCAATTATAAAAAGTACTATTTTGTGAGGAACCATACAAGATAAAGAACACCACCACATGAACAAATTATAATGACTTTACTGTCCAATCTCAATGTAAACAGAAGCAAAACGTTTCCACTTAGGGGAAGGTTATATGACAGATGACCTTAGATATTATTGCTGTCAAATGAATGTCAAATGCTGGCAAAGAAAAATAACTGGATTTTATTACATCTTTTTCCATTTCCTTTTCCTATTTGCCAAAGTATAGATTTATTTGAATCGTTTTTATAGAATGCCGAGCCACGTCCTTTTCTCATTCCTCTGCCAGGTATGTGGGTTTTTTATAGCTTGCTTTATTTTAGTTTTTTCTTCTAATCTTCCACACATTCTATTCTGTCCTCTGTAAACCATAATGGCATTGCAGTTTTGCTGCTGATTATTACTTATCCAGAAAGCTGTTTTTTAACTCGTGGTGCATTTTGAGCAAAAAACCTGGTCTTTTTCTGTTTGATCATGATGTTGCTTACTGTGTTTATTAAACAACTGAATACTTGGATTTTCCTTTAATTAATTTCAGAATGAAAAGTTAGACATAAGTTACTTCTACTGAAGAGTATCATATATATGTATATATATACACACAACTATTTCTCTGCATTAATTTTTGTTGTGACTATAGAGTCTAATTTTTTAAGGAATATTTTCCCAAATATATGAACACATCAGAATGAATTAGGGCTTGCTCTTTTCTGAGTTTCCTTTCTGTTTGTGTTTTTTTGTTTTGTTTTGTTTTGTTTTTAAAACTAGATAAATGCAAATTGTTTTACATGCAATTAGACTCATGTGAGTAATTTTCTGGTGCTTATATGTTGAGACAACATCCACAGTTCTTGGTTTTATTTTTAGGCACTCCTTACAACTTTCAAATTGACCATTATTGAGCTTTTTCCAAGCTCATTTGCTGGAGTGTGGTGTTTTTGTTTTTTTTTCCTCTAGCTTTTTCGGCATTGAATCTTTGGGACTACTTAACCAACCCACACAATGCACACCTTGTTTGTTCATATGGACAGGGCATTGTACAACCCTTTTAACATGGCAAAATGGATAATAGATCAGCTAGGAGGCTTTTTCATTCCAAAATGTAATTGACCATTGGCCAGCAGTATTGCTCTTTGGATTGGAACAGTCCTCTCTTCTTCTGCAGAAATGACTGGGAAAGCTTGTGAGGTTCAGTGCTGGGAGCCTTGAAAAGTTGTGAAGATTCACATGTGCTGCCAGAAAAGCTGTTGTCCCTTTGTCCCTCTGAGGCTTGGCAGAGGACAGCAGGTCATTGGAATTTCACTTGCAGTGCTTCGTCTTAGTTCCTAGCTAAGCAAACTGTGGAGTCCTTCATGGGCAGATTGCCAGTTTGAGTTTTGTCCAGTTCAAAGGTGTTTTCATCTAATGATGGGCCAGCCCAGATGGTGATTGTATGACTTGGAAACTCTCTCTTACTGTGCATAGGTGCTGTCTTCATTATTGACATAGATGAAGGGATGGAGTGCACCCTCAGCAAATCTGCAGATGACACCAAGATGAGTGGTGTGGCAGATACACCTGAAGGACAGGTTGCCACCCAGAGGGACTTGGACAAACTCAGCAAGTGGGGCCATGGGAATTTCATGCAGTTTAATAAGACCAAGTGCAAGATGCTGTGCCTGGGTTGGGATAATGTCCAATATCAACAGAGGCTGGTAGAAGAACAGATTCAGGGCAGCCTTGCTGAGAAGCACTTAGGAGTGCTAGTGGTTGAGATGTTGGACATGAGTTGGCAAGGTGCACTTGCGGCCCAGAAAGCCAATCATGTCCTGGGCTGTATCAATGACAGTATGGTCAGCAGGCTGAGGAAGCTGATTCTGCTCCTCTGCTCTTGTGAGAACCCACCTGGAGCACTGTGTACAGCTCTGGGGTCCTTTACACAGGAAGGACATCAGTCTGTTGGAGCAAGTCCAGAGGAGGTCCACTGAAATTATTAGAGGGGTAGAGGACCTCTCCTATGAGGAAAGGGTGAGAGAATTGGGATTATTTAGCTGGGAAAAGAGAAGGTTTATTTAATTGCATCCTTCCAGTGCCTAAAGGGAACCTACAAGAAAGATGGTGAGAGATTATTTACAAGGGCATAGTAGAAAGTGACAGGACGAGGGGGAAAGGCTTCACACTGAAACAGAGTAGGTTTCTATCACATATTAGGAAGAAATTCTTTACTATAAGAGTGGTAAGGCACTGCAAGGTTGCCCAGAGAAGCTGTGGTTGGATGGAGCTCTGAGCAACCTGGTCTAGTGAAAGGTGTCTCTGCCCATGGCAGAGGGGTTGGAGCTGGATGTTAAGGTCCCTTCTAACCCAGGACATTTTATTATTCTATCAGCAATCCCAAAGGTCTGATTTCTCCATGAGGGCTTCTACTTAGGGAACTGCATCAGTAGCCTAGATCTCTGTACTCACTAAAAGTTGTGAGAATTTCAGTGCCGTAAGGACCTTGCACACATATTAAGACCAAGCAGGAAATATCCCCAAACTACACTGGTCATTTTTAAGTTTGTGTAGTTGCTGTTTCATAGTATTTTATTGTCTGACCATCATCTGTGAATTTTGGGGTTAACCATCTGAGAGTGGTCAATAGAAAGAAATGCAGTAAAGGTTTAAGAGGAGGATGCAGCCTCTGAAGGAGACTTCTAGTAGCTGTAAGCTTTCTATGCATCAGAGGTGCAGAAAAGATAGGGCATTGCATTTGGTGTACGTGAGACTGTATATACGTGGGAGTTGGTGCAATGCAGGATAGGGCCTCTAGAGCTCTCTGTTGCTGCATCTTTCTCTGTCAGGGTTTTGAACTGTTTGCAGAGTAGAGCAATACAAATGCGTTGGCTTTTTTGTTTGTGTTGTGGTGGGTTTTTGTTTTGTTTCTTTTTTAACCCCCAATGGTTTGTGCACTACATGCCCAGAGGCAGAGGGAAAGGTGAAGATAGAACACTATCTCTGTAATGCAGTAGAATAGATATGAACTTTTGTTAGTCAACATCATGAAAAATCCTACAAATAGGAAAAGAACTAAGAGTCTACTTTAAAAGGGAAACTGTTCAAAGTTCAGAACTAAACTAAGCAAAAGTAATGTAAAAAAAAATTGGGGCAATGCAATAGCATAGCCTTTGGGGGAAAAAAGTGAAAGGTAATTGCTAACATATGAGTGAAGAGTGTGGATCAGTAGAGTTGTGACAGCATTGTCTCCCCCCTTCTCCTCCAAAAAACTTACAAAGGAAGCACTACTAGGAAGTAAAATAATTCAGTCATCTTAAATGAAAGTGCACAAACATATTAAACATATTTGCTGCAGACCAAATCCGAAGTTCCTATCTTAATCATTCATTATTCTGAAGAACGTGCAGTTATTGAAATGCTACAAAGTAAGAGGCAACAATTGGTATCCAGTTCCAGGGGAGATGTTTGCAATCCACTCAAGCAATGGCTGGTTGTCACAAAACCTAATACAAAAAGACATTTTTATACCATATAATAAGCAAAGTCTGACTCAGTAGCGTGCAGATGTCATTGCAATTTTGGTTCTGAACATATTGAGAACCTTTTTTCCCTGCATGGATGCAGGCTCTCTTTGGGAAACTTTGGCCTGCCTCATGCTGTCTAATCACCATGGCAGTAAAAAGTTCTGATTAAGCTACAGCCCCTTTTATAGGGCACAATGATCAAGGATTTGCTGGGAGAGCCTTGCTCAAATGTAGAAAGAGTTATTCACTTCATCTTGCATTGCCAATAATGTATGGGCCTAATGAGAAAACTGCAGGACTCTATTGTTAGCAAAGAGGTGATGGATTGACTTGTGAGAGGCAAGTGTGCCATAGAATTTCAGTTTGCTTCTACATTTTAGTTCGAAATGGCTGAAATATGTTAAGAGAGCACAAGCCTGCCAGCAGAGATTATACATTTCTTTAGGGCTTTACTAAGTGGGCAGCTGGAACATATTCTTTGTGTCCTTGGAGGTACCTGGCTGCCTTTCTGGCCATCTGACCTGCTGTATCTGGCGGCCAGCCTCCCAGACTGGGAGAGAGGGGCTGTGACACTGGGCTGCAGATATCTGATGAACAACCTGCAGGCAGAGGAACACAGTTGGGGTGGAAGCTGTGTTTTGAACCTTGCAATCAGCGTGCGGTGTTTGTCAAGTTTGAAATTCAAATACATAGTGTGTCAGCAAGGCTCTTAGTCTAGCACAAAGTCTCAATAGTCTCTCTTAAAAGCACCCTGTTTCCTCAATTTTCTTTTAAATCTAAACACTGAGGGAAAACGTGAAAAGAGGCTTCTAACACCTTTGCTTCTTTCAACCCTCCAAAATGGAGCATTGATCTTTTTCAGGTCTTATAATTGTAACTGTCTAAGAAAGGTATCTTCCTCCCCCAACCCCCGAATATATTTTCTTGCTGTATATCATTTCTATCTAGGCCATAGAGAATTTTAGTGTTTTTTGTTCCAGTTCATGCTCGAAAATGTTCGTGCTTGAAAGCCTCAGTTTGGAATCTTAGGTGGACTTCTGGTTCTGAAAATGAACAGAAAAGATTACATCACTCATAAAAAGTTAAAACTGGGAGCTTGTCAGGGCCTTGTCTAGAATCGACTGCTATTTAAAAATCCCATTAAATCCTTTTTAAACCACACTACTTTCCCGGAACATAATTTCAATGATTGTAGCTGCAAATCTTTTTATAGATAGGAGATGTTCCTTGTCAGTGACAGGACTGAATTTTCCTTAGGGCTTGGTCAAGGAAAGAGTGAGTGTCTGTGAAGTATCTTTTGTGTCCCACACATGGGGCAGTAGAAGAGAGGGAAAAATTTTCCAGCTAGTATTTGGGAGCAGCAGCTGTTAGTCTTCCTGAAGCTTTGAACCATGTGCTAGGTGAAGAACAGTGTGATGCCATGGCAACCTTGACTGGGCAGCCCTTTTTTCACTGTACCACCCTTGCTAAGGATGGATAGCAGAGAAGATTGATCTCTTCTTATATCTGGAGTAATCCTATCCAGCTTCAGATGTGCAGCTGAGTTAACTTCTGGCAGTTCAACTGTAGGAGTGGGACAGACCCTTCCAAGGGGTAATTCAGTCAACCAGACCTCACCTAGAGACACTTCCCTTTCCCTGTTTGACCTAGGTTAACTTTGCTCCCTGGCTTAGGTGAGTCATCAACAGTCTAAAGTAGAATGCAGCCAATCTGGGAGTTAGCTGAGGCACCACAGTGATCACAGGTGACTGGAAGTGTATGTGGAGAGGTGATCTCAAGGCATTCCCATCAAGTAGGCAGCAGGTGAACTCAGCAGTGTTTGGCAATGTCAACAGACATGATGGGTGCTGAACTGTCAGGCTTGCTGGCAGCTCTCAGGTGGTATCATAGCCACGTCCAACTGGGTGAACATGCCTATTGTTAGCAGAATTAGCAGTCTGTTGCAAAATAGGTCATGTCCAGTGCTGCAGATTGAGAAACAGATCAAAATGTGATGTGATGTCTAGCTTTTAAGTACATCCATTCTTGTAAGGCCACAGTTTCTGTGTAACACTGAAGGTGAACCACAGAAAACTGACAATCTGGAGACAGTGCATACAGAAGTTTGTGACACACGTTATGTTTATCTCCAGAGTATGGTCTGCTAGCACTGTCATCAGAGTTTCTACTCCCTTTTCCTTATGATTTTCAGTTATATGTTTGAAGAAATTCTATGCTTTGGCTCAAATCTTTTTCTTCTCAGACAAGGAATGTAGCATTTAAGAACCAGTTAGAGGTTCAGTTGAATCCATGGTTGTACTGTTGTTCTGGACCAGGATATCCTCTGTTAGAGGAGAGGTTTTAATCTAGGACTTTTTCAACTATATTATTAAATACTACTATTTTAAGGTCTCATTCAGTAAGGATACTATTGTATTCAAACATGATTGGGTCCCTTCATTGTGACCATGGAATAAATGCTCTTATTTTAAGAAGTACATAACTGTTCAGCTGGAACCAACTGAGGATGCTATTTTTTTTTTTTTTGCACTGAATACCTTGATCATTCCCAATCCAGCCTGTAGTTAAAGTGTGGCTGCTATGCCCCCATGAAGATTTTTTTCTAAAGTTGCTCATTATGTGCCCATCAGAATAATGGAAGAGTAATTATCCTTATAGTGCTTAGTGACATTGAAACCTCCATTATTCTCTGATTGGAGCTGCATAATTACAGATAATTGCTGCAACTGTATTGTCTGTTCAAATATAGCTCTACAATAATTACCTTATTTTAATTAAATATGTTTGGGATTTAAGTGGTTCTCTCTTCATTTACTCTACCAGAAAGAAACTTCATTTAGGTATAAAAACACAAGATGTTGCAAACTAAGCACTTATTCAACACATCACCAATTGATTTTACCTAATGTGATTTTACTTGTTCTGTTTGAAAATCACTCAGATCCAATTAATTAAATATTAAAAAAATAAGCGTCTCAGTGTCCCAAGGCTGGATTTCAGAGTGAAAATCCCAAAAATGCCTCTTATTGCAGAGCTGTAAGATGCTGTCTTAAGACTTCAGCTTTCTGGAAAAGACAAGTGTGTTTTTCACATGTAACCAAAAGGTTTTCTGAACGCCAACAGTTTAGTTTTTGAAAAATCCCCTTTAACAAAAGACATACATTTTTAAGAAGCCAGATACTTTGCTTCAGAAAGTACAATCGGCCCAGATTTAGCATCCATTGAAGGTATTCTCTGTGCTTTATAACCTTACACTGCTGCTGACTTGATTGCCAGGGAGGGTTTGTGTGCTGATGGCCTTGCTTCATCCCCTCACATGGGCTCTCAGGGAACTCCTTTTATCAGCTTTTTCATGCTTGGTCCAAGAAGCTGCTCACTTGTGGAGGGAACATCTGAGGCTAATAGCCCCCCTTCCCACTTTTGCATAGAAAGGCAGTTCACGGACAAAATTTACTTTGTACTATATACAGCTGTGGCAAGTGGAATAGTATACACAGTGAATCTAAATGAAGCTAATGAGATGTGTCAAGGACTCTGGTATCCTCAAAGACCCTTTCCTTTAGGACATGAGATCAACACATATAAAACACAGGAGACATAAATTTTAACAAAAAGAGTAGGAAGTTGCAGGGAACAAAATCAAAAGTGATAGACCTTGCACTTAAGTACTTATGTATGACCTTGTCTAATTTACTTTGGATTTACAGACAGCTTGAACACGCTGCACTTTGAGTGGATGGTTCAATCTCATCCTACAGTGCATTAAAGCAATAGTACTACACATGCTCAGGCTGAATATTTAGATATAATGAGTAGTCTTACAATAGACAGCATAAGGTCTTCAGTTTCAAATAATCATGTAGTCAATGAGAGGAAAAATTGAGCACTATGACAGTATATAGCTTGTGCTTCTACTGATAAAATATAAAGCTTTATATTTTGGGTATTGATATCATATATAGATAACACTCATTAGGGTCTAGTTGCACATATAGTGGTGCAAACATTAAATTAGTGTGTTTACAACATAGGTCTAAGTATGTGAGCTATAAAAATTATAAAGAAGCAACCTGAGAATTCAAGATTTTATTTTAAATTTTTGTATGTAAACAGAATCATAAAGCAACTAAGCAAAATACTTGGAAAATAGCTTCAGTGATGTTTCTTTAAGTAATTTTTCATGAATTTGTATTTCTAGTCAGGCTTAATTTACCAATACAGATGGAAAGAGTAGTTAAAACTGAGAAGATAAGTACAATAATTATATTTTATTCTTAAGAATCTTTTCTTTGGTGTTTGGATGTAATTGGGGAAGATCAGTGTCATAATTATGTTTCATTCCTGGATTTGTTGTATTTTGTAAGTTAATTACATTCAATGGAATACTATTTTACTGTGAGCTTTCTCATTACTCTCCAATCTGAAAAGATATAGGAGTGCTTAGCCTTATGTGCATAATTATATAAATGATTAGGCTATACTTCATTAAGGACATCTGTTTTTTTAATTCCTTTTTTGGTTGGTTGTTTTTTTTCTTTTTTTGTATGTGTGTGTTTTGGTAAGGATTTTTTTTTAAAAAAAATTTCCATTCTTGCAAAAGTTTAAGCAAACATTTACCCTTAAGAAATACTCATTTTGATAAGAATTGTAGACAGCTGCTTTTAAAAAGATCCCACTAAGCTTTCCCCCTCACCTTTAAGCACTGAGTCACCTGTGATGACCTGGTCTTGCTTACTTTGAAAGGATTGTCACAGGGAAGGGCAATATGATATGTGTTCCAGAAAACTGAAATAAGATATCTCAATCCCTGTAATTTCTTGTCATTTATTTTACCACACTGACCATTTCTGATAATGCCATTTTTGCCATGAGTAGGAATTTTTCTGTGGCTTGAAGGTGAAAAAAGATTGGTTCACAGGGGGGTGTCTCTTCAGATTTCATCCATTGATGAATGACCTTGTAATGACATGTTTTTAGAATCCATTATTGACTCAAGTCACTCATGAATAATTTGAAGGAAAGTGCTACTTTGTAATTTCTGAGAGTGAAAAAACCGGGATTGACTTCAAGATGGCACTATTGGGAATTGCTCAGTTCCGGGTCAAGTCTGAGGTGGAATTTTCCTGGATTTTCCTTCTCCTGGTAGGGGCTCCCTTTGGTAAGTAATGAAATCAATGGACTACATGCTGATATCTAGTAAGAATGTCTGTGATACTTTGTGACAAATTACTGGCTTGGTTTAGTGGGTTGTGCCTTCCCAGTGGCAAATTGCTGGTTAGAAACCAAGAAAGGGAAATAATGACAGCTTCCCTCGAGGTAGTGTGGGTAGTGCGCTACTGAAAGTTGCATTTCCCTAAAGGAGATTGTTACAGCTGGAATTTGTTTTTTGTTTCAAGAAATATCATTTAACTTGGTTGTTTTGCCTTAGGTTTTTACAGCCAGATTCTGGGATTGTAAGAGACAATGCCATCAACTATCGTTCTGTTTTAATTTACAATGACTTCAATGTTTTGGGTGTTAACATATCTTTTTACACAAGAAAAGGTGAGTAAGTATACAAATTTCTTGCAAGATATAGTACTCTCAATACTTCTTTCTTTTATTGGTGCTGTTTTGGATAAGAGCATTCCTGTATCCTCTTCTAAATACTTTACTCTGGTATTGATGAAGGGACACAGTTTTCTATAAAAATAAGTGAAGGTAGGAGAGGATAAATGGTCTTAAAGTGCACAGAATTGTAATTTGAAAGTAATGGCTACATCCTGTTATGAAAAAGGAAATGTGGTCAACAGAAACCAGTGAAAGATGGGAATCCAAGGGCTGAATTATAGGGTCAAAGACTCAGAATTGTCATCTTTATACCCTCACAATAGTTACTGGGGGCTGCTGTTATGATTCTCCCAACTGTTCTCTTCTCTGGGCTGATGAAACTGAGATTCCTCAGCTTTTCCTCACAGGTGAGGTGCTTCAGTCCTGACCGTTCTGGTGACTGTTTACTGAGCTTCCCCAAATTTTTCCATATCTTTTGTGTACTGGGTGTTCCAGAATTATCCAAATGGTGAATTGCATATGTTATTCCTGGCTCTGTACACCAGAAGTACATGTGGACTGAATTTTAGTGAAGTGGGCTAGGGTACGAGTTTAATTAGATTGCTGTGCAAAACTACATTTTTTCTATTCATTTATGGGGGGATACAAGATTTTTCCTTGACAAGGTTATGAGAATGAGAACTTCACAGGTACGTACATAAAAACAAGCAAAGAAAGAAGATCTTGAGATCCTACACTTCAGCAGTGGGATTGTCTTCTGCCTTCTTTTTCTTAATGATGCTAATATTTTGATGTGACGTAAAAAAATAATGGGAAATGGAAACACATTAACTAGACTGAGCAGGAAAGTAATCACAATATCTTGTGATTACCACCCTTGCAGGTGTAGTAGTGAGTCTTGACACCACTGAAACATTTTCTGCAGAGTGAAACTATTGCTTGTAGGGAGAGCTAGAAGGGACCCTATGAATTGATTTTAAATCCTCAAAACAAGACTGGTCTGTTGCACAAACTCCAGTCTGGCCCCTTAAGCACAGCATGGCAGTTTATTGAAAATTAAATATAACATTGAGAAACAAAAAATCCTTTAAATGTAGCTGGGACAATATGTGCACTTGATACAAAAATATTGCACTTGAGTATTTTTTTTCTATTTATTCTACCTTATCTTCTCTCTAGTTAGAAAAACCTAGTATGTTCAAACTTAAAATTTTTTAGTAGTAGGTTATTTAGAGATCTACTGTTTTTCTGTCTCTTCCCTTTCCCCCTTTAATTAGCACGATCTGCAGGCTTCAGCCATCCAACTGTGCAGACTATAGTATCTAGTAACTTTTCAGACAGCTCTGCTGGGTTGTCTTTGGCTGCCCTTAGGGTCTAACATATGGTTTGTTAGGATTAGTCAGGTATTTTTTTAAGAAACCTTTCAATGGATTTCAAAATAACATGGGGAAAACGTTAAAATGATTGCCTGCAGACTAGACGTATCTGGGAATGGAATATTGTGGAGTACGAGATGGTGCTAAAACTTTCGGTAATAGTGTGACCTTGGTTAAGGTGGTGTGAGTACATACATTCCTCTGGCTCATTCAAGCTGAAGAGCTATGATTTTTTTAATGAACCAAATCCTTCCCATGCTTGCAATTAGTGTTTATTCACTTCAAATAGTGTTTGTCACCTTCAAAATCACACAATGTGGTATTATTCTATTAGCAGTAAAATACGTGACTCCAGACTGTTTAATGGAAGTGGATAGTGTGGTGAACATTTCTTTTTGATGCTATACTCTTGTGTTTTTTTCATCACAAGAGCCAAGAAAACAACCAGGATTTTAGGTAACAAGATAGTAGGGCCAGTAGCTTAAATGGGTGCTGAGAGTAAAAACCTCTGAAGGAACATGATGCTGATGTTAAGTTGGTACTACAGTGACAAGCAGCATCCAGAGGTCTAGCTATTGTAAACCAGTTTTTTTTAGGGTTGAAGGTACTGTTTGAGGCTTCCATAAAGTTGTTTTTGTTTTCCTCATCACAATTGGAACAGTAGCTCATTCTTCCCTCCAGGTAATTTTCCTACTTTTTCTATCATCCCTGTTTGAACTGGAAAAGCTCGTAGAGAAACTCAGCTTTGCATTTCTTTCTGTTTCCAGAAATTGAGATTTGGGTAGGGTAGGCAGAAGGTGTTCTTTAAACTGGCCTGTGCTTTGGATCCAGTGAAGTCTTGTTAAAGTATTTTTGAAATGCAAGATGTACTGTTTGGAACAGTGCAAGCAGCTGCTTCTTACATTGCTTTTTCTTATTCACTGCTCTTTGTTGTTCTTGTCCTACATTGATTTCACTCTACTTTTGTCTGCAGAGAACAGCAGGATGGGGTAATTTTGTCAGGGTCCTCTATGATGTCTCCCAAGACATTGCAAAGACATAGATACTACAAAATTGTTTAATTTCATGCCCCAGAAGATTTGAAGATTGAGCAATAGACATATAATTACAATAGTTAAACATAGTGGGATTTTTTGTAGAGTTTCTGTTAGGTTGAGGAGTGTCAATAAATTCCAATGTTTCCATTCCCCATCCAGCATCTCAAAAAGTATCAGTAAAAAATACCAAAAATATTTTGCAAACTATAGGACTATAAGGAAGAAAAGCAATAAGCTGATAATGCAGAAAACCAGTCAACTTGCTTAATTTCTTCAGACTTTTTTTTCTTTTTTTTCCCCCCCTGTGGTTTTTTGTTGTCCATTTATACAATAATGTGTATGGAATACACAGTGTTTTGTGGTGTTAGAACCAGCAACTTCAGGATTTAATTCACATCAACATTAGCTAAACTGAAAATGGGGAAAGTGAAGAGCACATGCAGAAACAACAAGGGAAGCTTGGCTTCAAGCACTGACAACACTGGTGAATAAAAGCCCATTATTCTCAGACAAGTACAATATGTAAATGCAGAATTTCTTATGACAGAGATGTCAGAAAATATTCTTACAAGTGTAACCCCAAATTCTGGATAATGAGATTTGGTCGTTAAGCAATGAATTTTGAAAACTTTATCCTTAGGTGAGTATTAAAATTGCTGGGACTAAGAGCACAGAGGCAAATTCAGAGGAAATTAAGGCAATGACAAGAAATCCTACAATGGAATGTAAGCAGAGCAGTAAGTAGAACAGTTGAGAAATAAAGAGATAGGTCTACTAGTAATTTTTTTTCTGTAATGATTTCTCAAATCAAAAATCAGTTCCTCGATTTCAATTTTAGTTAATAGAATTAAAAATGGTTGTTTTCACTTACTTGATCCAAATTCAACTCTCTACTTTAGTTAAATGTTTTTAATAAGTAAAGTAAAGCAAAACTGTCAGTTGCACTTTTCCTTGAAATCCTGATCTTATCTGGTGACTGTGTTCCCTGATGGGCTGTGCCTTCTGTCATGACACTTATGACATGGTAATTGTGGGTTTCACATGCCTGTGCGCACAATGTGGATGGAGTTGACTGCTCCAGTGCTATGGTGAAAAGGATTTCCTATCCCAGGCAGAGGAGTAGGGTAAAAAAAAAATACAGCTTTGCAAGGAGCAGACTGAGAAGAACTGTCACTGACCTGCACCCATTCCTGGGGTTTTGAACCAAAGTGCATTGACTTAATTTTGTGAAGGTTACAGAAAGTTAGTGGCAGAATGAAATCTTGGCAACCCCTTGATTCTGCTCTTTAGATTTTTCTTCCTCATTTGAAACAGAATGCAGCTTTGAAATATTGTGACTACACCCAGCTCCTTAAAGAACAAGCCCCATGACAATAAATGTAGAAATATGGCTGATCAACAGTATAAAAATATGTCATGAGCTGTTCATTGCACTGAAAAGTACGACTCAGTCTATTTGTGCATCTCTGGCATTCACAGATCATGAGTATCTGGATAAGTGCAAAATTGTCTATTATACACAGAGCCTGTCTATTGCAGCTTCTTGTATGAGATTTGCTGGAGCAAGAAATAAAATTTGATTTTTAATGAAATAATTATAATGAATTAGAACAAGTGTTGTGAAGTGAAGCCATCTAGTCAGAAGTCAGGAACAACAGCATGTGATTGAGATGATGTGCCCCAGGACTTTGTGTTACATGAACTATTCTCCTAATTGCTTAAATAAATCTTCATAAAACTCTCCATTGAAAATGCACTAGTGAGAACTGTAATTGCAGTTTATTGATATGAAATTTGCAAAGAACAAAGCGGTAAATGCCTAAATAAATTATTCTCAGCAGTTATTTCTACTTGTCAAAAACACTGCAAAAGAAACTTTGAAGGAGACTGTAGTGGAGAATTTTACTTTCATCTTACATTGACAAAATGGATTTCTTTGTGTTTCTAAATGGAAAAAAAAATCATACTTATTCACAACAGGTTTTTATAAGTCTCTGAAATTATGTTCTATGATAGTAATGCATTGCTGACAGCAAATTTAGTAACATGAAGCTGTTAATCCAATTAGGGGGAAAACGTACACTTTGTTCTTTTTTCATCTCAACAGAGAAAAATAATATAATCAAATTCAGTATTTGCATGCAAGGTTTTATGTACAAATACACACAAATATGTCATAGAAGAGGAAATCACTGCTTTTCCTGCCTCAATCTTATTCTCTGGCTATACTTTGGCTTTTTTTTTTTTTAATCTCTATTTAACAAGTTGAAAGGATTCATATCCCTTTGGTGGTCATCTAATTAATAAGCAGAGAGGTGTCATAAAAAGTGTTATACATTAATAGAATTATACTGATCTCAAAAGCCATAATATAGAGGAGGGCTGTATAAGAGAAAGTTTGTGGATTTTCAGTTAGTATTCTGCAAATGCCCATCAGGGGAGATATTCCATTGTTTAAAATAAGGGATTAATATAGGGAAAACAGAAACACTTTTCTGAAAGCGTTGTACATCTTTTGCTCATGTTGCTGTTTCTTGCTGGCAGTGTGCCAGAAAGTCAATATTTTTAATTAGTCTGATGGCCCTTTTAGACTTCACATTTTCATTCTCCCAGGGTAGTTGTATCTTTCTCAAAAACAGTAACATAGTGTTTTCTGGGACCTAGCAAAGACTCATAAATTCATTCAAAAGCAACAAAAGATTTAAGATGGAGATTTTAACTTTCAAATTTCAGGGCTTTCAGGTTTATTTATAAAACAAATAATAAAAACGTCTGGATAGTCATGTTGGTTTCATATAGAGCTCTTATCTGAAGTTCTTATTACTTTGCTAATTGCAACAAGTTTTTATAAGGTTTCTAGTCTTAAATATCAATTGCTGCTGGCATTTTCAGATAACAACTGTTATAATGCACTGCATTGCAAGCAGTGATTTTAGAAATTCCAGTTATGCAAAATTCTGTCTGGCACATGTTGTTGATCTGGTTGTAGAATGAATGAAGGCTAGGTTGTTATCTAGCTTTTGAATACTTCACTTTGTGAATCATTCACTGTTCTTTTCTGGAGTTGTTTCCAAAAGGGACATTTAGGAATGCCCAGTTCTGTTCTGGTGGGAGCTACTGGTTCCAGCACTGACCTTATGGTTTCAGAGGCTTGAGTAAGTTTGTGTTTAGACAGGCTACTCTAAAACTACTACAGCAAAACAATATGCTGTAGGCTGTGGTGTTGAGGGTTGGGGCTGTTGCTGGAGATTGAAAATAACAGTGTGACGAGTGAGGCAGTAGAACTGCTGATGCAGCATTAGAGTGGATTGGTACTATAATTACGATTAAGGCTCCAGTGGGTGGGTTACTGCTGTGCTCAGCAGGGGTTGATGAGGAAGGTTTGTGGTCACTGTCCATAGCTGCTACACACATTTGGTTCTGTGTGTAGGGAAAGAAATGAAAGTAAACTTGTGTGCTGGTTTAAAGGTAAACCAGCAGGAAAAATGAACCTGACTCAACAGAGATTAAAAGTCAGAGTTACAATTTACTAAAAAGATTACAATAAATACAATGATACAGAGCAAAAAAAATTGGTTTTAACCCACAAAAAACAGATGCATAACCCAGCACCCTGGGGCATAAAGAGGATGGTGTTCATTAGCCCCTGTGCTGAGCACCATGTGGTCCCCCTGCCTACAAAGAAAAAGGAAAGGAAGACCTGTTGGTGAGGGTGATGGTTGCAGTCCTGTCGAGAGTGGTAGTCACAGTCCTGTTGAGGTTCTGATCCTCTCCTGGATCCCACAAGTGGTACAAGTCCCCAAACCCCAAGATTGTACATGCTGAGGTGCAGGTGGGAACGCCCAGTACCTCCCCTTAGGGTGGGGAGTTTCACAATGGGTGATTTTACTGAGTCATGGGATGTTTTTTGAATCTTTGATGGTCTAGGTCATTGCAACTGCCTATTATGCCAGTCCCTAATGGCCCATTACCAGATGTGGCCCCTCAGGCTGGGTGTGAAGGTGCTAACACCTCCCCAGAGGGGAGTTATCACAGCTGAGTCATTGGTGTGAAGACAGGAACACTCCCTTGTCTCGCAGGGCTCCTAAACACCCAGCTTGCAGCCTGGGGGGTCAGGTGTGCCCTGGGCAGCTGCTGCAAATGATCCATTATTAACAGTTCATGAGAAATGACACAGAGGGTGTAGAATACACAGTTTTGATTACACCCACACGGTGGCAAGCTGGTCCTGGCCACTGTAACTAGGACAGACACAGAACTGAAGATGTTTGCCCCTCTAGTAGAGTTGGGATCACTTTATACCTATGTGGTATTTCTGGAGCTACAAAACATTCAATGCAATAATGGATAGACAAGACAAATTTAAGACAGAAGAAAAACTTTTCTCTGATAGTAGAACTACATTTGAATGTGACCTTTTATAGAACTCAAGAAAAGATGTGAGTAAAGGTCAAGCGACTGGGAAAACAGCTTTAGGCTTCTCTAGATTGTAACTTTTGAGTTCAAGAAATTGAGTCATGATTCCCTCAAGAGGAAAGAGCACAAAGAATTCCAACTACATTGATCAGAAATCCCTTAAAAATGTATTAGGATCTAAAGTCTTACTTTTCTACTCCACTCAGCTCTGGTTAATTTCTCCTGTAGGTTTAGGAGCTGTGATCAAACAGAAGTAGGAACAGAGCTGTAGTACAGTTAGAAAGCCCTCTGCAAAGGATGGCCCACATATCCTGGATGTCTTCCCCAAAGAGTAAGAAAGCATAACGTAAGTGTACAGAATAACCACATTTCCTGCACTTTCAAGCCTCCTCTGGACCTCCTCTGTCGGTGTGACCAGTACCCCCTGCTCCCGACCCCTAGTAATATGATTAGCATGCAACTAACACCATTTATAAGGCAAACAGCCATCCTCTATGATGTATTAGTCCCCTTTCTCCTCATTATCAGGTCCTGTGAACCAAGTAGACAAATCAAACAGTTTTTTTTCTTCCCCTCCCTGTCGGCATCGAGATTCCTGGGTGCCGGGCTGACTACTCCCCTCCTTACTGGCCTTGAAGGCCCCAAGCACACAGCCAATAAGGTGGTGGTGATGACCCCGTCACAGAACACAGAAGCATAACAGCACACATAGCACTTGTCTATAAAATCAAGCCATTACAGGTCCTAAGTGGGACTTGGACTGGAATTGCTGCTGGACACTTGTGACAGACCAAAATGCAACCAAGTAAAAAAAAAGCAGACAGCAGTTAGAATAAACAGAGAGGATGGGGCAGACAAAAGTCTGTCTGAACAGATGGACTTATTGTGTCTCTGATGGCCCCAGACTGAGGTCTTAAACTGTTTTTGCACCAGACAAGGGAAAAGGCTGATAAGAAGCAGATCCTGCCGGAGGTGGGGTGATAGCTTTTATCATGTTAATTCCCCCGATAAGGCACAACTGGCTCAACTATAGCAGCCAAGTCTTAGAAGGGGTCATAAACCATCAAAGACCCCCAAAGACTCATTTCTGAGGCCTTCCACCAGAGGACTTCGAATGATCCACAGTGTTGCATCAGACAGTGTAAAATTCCCCCTCTGCAGAGCGAGGCTTAGGAGTCAGTGCAGACGGTTCAATGTGAACTAACAGCAAAGCTCAGTTTATTGAATAGTGTCTTTACAATTATACTATTCTCTACA
>JAWWMP010000116.1:35515511-35539138 GCA_035047865.1 Dendrocincla tyrannina | reverse complement strand
TATTAACAGTTCATGAGAAATGACACAGAGGGTGTAGAATACACAGTTTTGGTTATACCCATACAAGATAAACTGCTTGCAGCCACTGTAACTAGGACAATTTCTTTTTCAAATAAGCCAACAAAGCAGATACAAACTTTCTTTCTTCAGAATGTGTCAAGGATACTGACATGTTTTAAAATGGTCAGGCTGAGCTCCAACCTCCTAATTGGACCTTCAGCCAGTAAATCTGCAGAATTAACTAAACCTTCTTGAAGTGGGCAGCTGGGCCATGATGTAACTATTCTTCTAGTGCACTTGTCTAGGAAAAGTCCCCTGGTGGTGGTACCAGTATATCTAAGTATTTGGGAGGGGTTCACTTTGCTGTTTTTTTTTCCTCTTTTGTTTTAGTTTTAGACATATCTATTGGCTTCTGTGCTTTTCCACTTGAAATGGCTCGATACAGACAAGTTTGTGTAAGAAGAGCTTGTGTAAGAGTTTGTGTAAGAAGCTTCTGTGTTGTGTTGTAAAAATTCCATTCTTAACAATGGCTGGATAGCCATGCAAATGGTTTATATTAAAGGACTTATAGCATTTTTATATTTTGCGATTAAATATTCCACTTTTCTTGATGGAAAACTTATGAAGAGAGAATTATATAGGAAATCTGATTAACATCACTTCTTTTTGTATACCTAAATTTATTATTCTGTGTATGGACCTCTTATCAGGCTGATCCATGACTGAAGATTACCTTTTGATTTAAGTTTTTAAGGACCAAACTGCTTGCTTTCCTACATCTTAGTTTGCCAAGAAAATATACTCTAAACAATGAACATTTTTTTTTTGTTGCTATTATTCAATTGTGATTCAGCTGTTTGATTATACTTTTGTTTTCAGCATAGTAGAACAGGAAGACTACTGATGTAAACTGGTATTTGGGACTTGACCTTGTTTATACAGTCATGTAGCCCTTGAGTCAAAAATTTGCGGGGTCATGGAGTAAAATCAGACCAAGAAACTACCAGGACCCCTGTAATGGGAAAACTCACACTGGAAGGCCTTGGAAGTTTCAGATCAGAGTGCCTTTAGAGTTTGATGCTGATTTGAGAAGAAGCCAGATCCTGCTCTTGACCCTAGAGCTGAAATGTTGGATGAGCATGAGTATTCTGTCTTCCTGCCTGTTTGCTCTGTCTGTTTAGAGTATAAACTTTTAGGGGGCAGGGGTTATCAGGAATATGTAAGATAGGTCACTGAGCATGGCAGAGAGACAATTCCAGTTGAAGATTCCAGGAAATATAAGGCTGTGGATTTCTATTAGGATTTGATCCAAATTAACAGATTGTTGTTGCTGATCACTAACATATTATTTTCTTCTCCTTACTTTAGAATGTGCCATGTGTCACTTTTCTTTTGCCAGCATCGTCAGTATCAAATTACATATTTAGAACTTCTTAGGTCAGCAAAAAAGTAGTCAAAGGGAGAAAAAAACAGTATTTTCAGTGCTAGCATGACAGTGGTCTGTGAGGGTTTTTCTGGATGATTATGAAAATCTGAGAAAGAAGAAAAGGACAAACAGGTTTGTTAAGAGAGGAAGAATAAAACCTGCATTCAGCAGCAAACTCTTAGTTCAGCTCCACTGTAATGATAAGTTGTGTAATAGGGATGGTGCATTCGTGTGATGCTTCTTTCCATTTTTGGTTGTGCTGTGTGAATAGCTTCACACAGGTAACAAAAACATTAACAGCAAAATGGAGTGGTCTAAACTCTGCTATTGACACATGAGGCATTAGTGTGAATTTATTTCAGCATGTGATATTTATAATTGGTGAAGTACAATGTATCTCACTGTCTTCCACATCCCTCATACTTTCATCACTTCTTTGATCTGGAAAAATGCGAAGCAACATGGAACACTATTAAGAAAACTCACATTCCAACAATTCCTACTTTAATTACTATGTTGCACTTTGTTTTGTGCAGATTACTGGCTGAGATACAGAAGGAAGGAAACATGAATTTTTCAACAGGTTATTAATATTTTTCTTCTAGTTTTTTATTGGAGTTTGTGAATACAGGCAGGAACAATAGAATTTTTGAAAATATCCAGACTTAGAGTTTAGTGACCATTATCACTGACTCGCATAACAATTCTGTATGAGTCATGGAGAGCCATATGGATACTTTTCCCTTAACTAAAAAGTAAATCCAGTTTCTGGGAACAGATGCTCCTTTGATGAGACTGCCAATAGAGAGTGGCAGTTCAGCAGAGTTGTGGGCTATCTGTATTCAAAGGGAAAATCAGCAAACCCAATGTGGCATCAAGGATCAGATTGAATTTTGCTGAGAGATCAAAGTAGTGAAGAATTTCTTTGAAACCTTGTGTACACTGTGCAAATTAAAGGTGTGAGTATGTGGCACAATTAAATGATCTGAAGATATATTTGGACAAGTTCTAAACAAGCAAAGTGAAGTGTAGATAGGGGGTAGTTCTCCCTGGATTAAATGTCTCCTGCTGAAAAAGGTAAAATAATGATACGCTTTTGATATTTGAGCAACTCCATTTAACAAGTCAGGAGAGAAGCAGTGTGCCAAAAGTATAAAGGTTGGAGGAGTTTTAAAAAAATATGCAGTTAATCTTTTGCCTTCTAAAGTCTTATACAAATCTTTGTTTTGAGACTGTAGCTTTTAATAAGTTTAGGAACGGAAAGTCGTGGAAAGATGTGAAGGAAAAGTGTCCAGGAGAGGGCTAAAGAGACAGTACTTTATAACATATCCTCCAGGTGTCATCACAAAGACAGATGAAACTCTTTCTGTCTTTTAGCTGAAATTGGACAAGTAAATTGGTCAGTGCATGTGCCACTGGAAACAGTAATACCATGCACTAAGAGCAATTGTATATTTTCAGTGTTAACAATGGTCTTTTGTTTGTAAACAGAATGAGGGAAGTCAGTGTTCAAAACATTTGTTAGAGAGCCATGATGACAGCAGGTGCGATATGAGTTGAATGCAAATGGAGAAGCCTGTGCTGTCAGCACATTTGCAAAACTACACACAGCACAGCACCAGCCAGGCAGTCTTTATGGTCTTATTGAAACTTCTGAATTTCTTCTGTAGGTCAACACACTCTATTTCTTGTTATTGTGAGAAAGGCAGCTGGTGAAGCAGTTCTTATATTGATGCCTCATTTTCTGTGTTCTTCCAGTGTGCAGTGCAGGTAAACCTGCATGTTTAACATAACAGTTGTCACCTTTGCTTCTGTTTTGCTCTTTTACCACTAATACAATTGCATTACAACTCAGTCATCAGTATAGGGCAGGACAGCAGAGCTGCTTGGGAACTTGACAGTGTATTTAGTTCTTGATGGAAGATGCACACTTGACAAAACAAAACCGTTATGGGAGCATTTGGTTTCCAAGTTCTTCAGTTTGAAAGTATTACAGTTCTAAATTTAATCCGGAGTTTTGCTGTTAGGAGTATTTGTTAAATTGTACTGAAAAGTCTTTAAAAGTTTTATCCTTCACTGTTTTTTTCTGCACAGCTACGTATGTGTGGGGTTTTATGGTCTTCATTATATATCTGGACAGGAAAGATTTGCCACATTGCTTCTCTAATACACTGTGCTCAAACACCTAGGATCAAATTGACCAGGGACATAAAAACAGCTGAGGCACGGACAGGAGTCACAATTCTCAAATGCACAGTGTAGCAAAGCTACGGTAGTGTGAGGGCAGGCAGAGACAAGCAAAACCTTAAATGTGCGAGGAATCATGAACTCAGCAAGGAGCAGCAATTCTTTATGTTACTGCAGCTCCATTTGCTATGGCATCAACATCTGTCTGTTGCCTGGGACACAGGCATTGGATCAGCATTTACCATAAGAAGTTTCAGATAATTTAAATGCCCTCTAATCTGTTTTATATGTTTATGCCAATCTATTTAAACTAGAATATGCTTTCCTCAAACAATTTGCAGGGGTTTCTTTGGGGGAAGATTGGTAGGCTGAGTAAATCCTCTTTGATGTTTTCCTGAGGAAGGTGCCGTTGGCATCCTGACTGTTTCTGGCTTAATCTTCACATAACCGCAGGGCTTTTTCTGTGAGGTAGTAGCTATCTTTTGCTAAGTCTTTATGGTAATGCTGTACATATGTAGAAATCAGTGCTACATTCTCCAGCATCAAAGGCAAAAGCTGATATCTCTGTGATGAGGGACTTACTAATGTGATACACATCTCTGACAATAGGTAGTTGTAGTGACAACATACAGAGATAAGAAGTGGCAGGGTGATGATAGCACACTGATCCATTCCTACACAGAAAATGGAGAGAACATGGGAGAACAGTATAGTATTCTCATTAAAAAACCCTAAAATTACATTTGTACTATCTTTTATTTAAATAAGCGCCTCTCACAGAATAAGAAAGGCAGAAAGACAAAGTACAGGTTAAAGAATATGTAAAATATAATAGAGGGCTACACTGTCCTAAAATCACATCTTATAGGTGCTTAGAGAACTTTGCAGTTTGGTAATTTCAGCAGGATTACAGTGCAGTCGCTCAGCCTGAAAGAAGCATGTTGTCTGTCATTTTGCAATTTCATTCAAAGACAGAAATAGAGTTTTTAAATTTTTGACTGAGTCAATTCTACTTACTGTTAATGAGAGCAGGTGAAATGAGTAGATGGAGCCAATGAAACACCAAACCACTGCTGGTCCAACCCTTTTGAGACCAGATTTCTGAACATGGAACCATTAGAAAACTGCCACTTTTTTTTTTTTTTTTTAATTTCTTGATTTATTTCAGTAGAAGTGGCTAACTTGTAAAGAAAAGTAATTCTGAAAATTTAATAATTTTTTTATTATAATAGATCCATGGCAAGATTATGATTTAATAAAATACATTTCTAATTAACAGAGATTTAGTTTTTTACAACTGAGGTTAAATTTTTAGCCTATCACTTTAGAGTTTGCTCTAAGCATAGTCCGCTATAGCAATATTTTTTCATGATTAGCTAAAATAAATCACATAACAATGTATTTTAACATAGACATATTTAACATAACATAGACTGTGTAAGTGTGCAAATACTTCTAGCTTTGAAGATTTGCAAATACAAGACCACGCCAATCCTCTTGCTGCTAAATTGTGTTTACCATGATACTTAAAAATAACAATATTCAGAACAAATATATAGGGTCAGAAGCATGAGTGATTTAAATTAAAATTTGTTACATTAAAAGTTAATTTAGTTTAGTCAAGACTAGCACATATTTCTGTTCTCTTTAGACGACATACTGAAAAAAAATCAAGTGTAAATTGTCTTTAATACACTTTCTAACTTCTCCATTAATAAACCTACCTGTCTTTGGACTTCAATACACTCTGAATCACAGGTTGCCATGTAAAAGAGACACTGAAATAGAGAAAGACATGCTTTTACTGCAAGTGAAGAAGATCCATTTGATCTGTCAGCTTTCATCACATCATCTGTGATGTTGCTTTTGAGACTGGTGCCTATTACTAATTTCTATAATTTGGCTATGTTGGCCATCATTTTTTTTTATTTTTTTTTCTGAGAACAAAATTTTAACCCTTAGGAAGAAGTGACAGTAGCAGATTTTGATTTCTGGAGGGCAGCAATGCTTGGTATACCAGGAGAGTGCTGAGGTAAGGTTCCATGTTCCTGTAGAGGAACCCTCCAGCAGAGACTGCTGGTAGGTGGTTTGGAGTTTGTCTGGTAACTTGTCTCGCTGTTCTCTGTCTCCCTATTGCATAATGTGTTCAGATTTGGCATTATTTACTTCAGTTCCTGCCTCTAATGGCTCTAAGAGTTACTGACGTTGACTGCATGTCTCCTGCTCCTGAAGGGCTTCTCATGAGCAGTTGGACAACTCTGTGGGTGAGAAGCAGGTTGTGTCAATGCAGAGACAAGATCAGCAGCTGAATGTGCTGAGTGTGGAGGACCTTTGATTCTCTTGACCCTTTCCATGGTGGGAAGATGTCTACCTGCAGCCTAGCCTGCAGGAGGAGAGAAAATTGGGAGTAAAGTTGACTCAGGAAGAAAGGAGAGGTGGAGAGAAGGTGTTTTAAGATTTGGTTTTTATTTTCTCATTGTCCTACTCCGATTTGGTTGACAATAAATTAATTTTCCCCAAGTTGAGTCTGTTTTGTCCATGATGGTAATTGGTGAGTGATCCCTCCCTGCCCTTATCCCATGAGGTTTTTGTCATATTTTGTCTCTTCTGTCCAGCTGAGGAGGGGAGTGCCGGAGAAGCTTTGGTGAGTATCTGGTGTCCATCCCAAGTCAAACCACCACAGGGACAATTATCACACAGGGTTGTCACCTCTTTAGAGAATCTTGTCACAGGATTAATGGAAAGGTGGCCTTTGCAATGACTCTGTCTGTTACACTGAAAAACTGAAAGGGCAGAGTGCAGATGGACCCTTTGTTCAGGTTTGAATTTATCCTAAACTTCTTCTTTGGTGTCCTCCTACATTTTATTTTGTTACCTAGATTATTAGAATTATTGTATATTTTGTATTGTATATAAAATAGTGATTCTTAGCAGAAACCTCTTTAAGTAAATGTAGTTATATTTGTAAAGGAACGATTAAATTAAAAACCAGCTCCTAAAGAAGAATGAGACTGTTGAATGCATAACTCTGCACTTTGACTTTAGAGATTTACCCTTTTCCCAAAATAAGTTAATACAGTGTTCCATTGATTACTGAATTATTAAAACCACTATTGATTTATTTATATAACCAGCCTAGTTTATTGCATTCACCTCACAGCTGTGTTTCCCAAAGTTACTCTTTCAAATGATACAAAATGTTATTTTCAATGAGCTGCTTTTCCTCTTAAAAATGTCTTTCTTTAAATGTGGAAAAATCTTGAATGTTCACCATGATATTTTCAGAGAAATTACTAAAAAAACCCAAATGAAAAGTGTAGCCTTTCTAATACAGAGCTGAAATTAGATCATTACACAAGGGGTCTTGTAAAGTGAAACAAATTAATATTTAATACTGGTTCTGCAGCTGGTTTTAAGGTTCTAAATTAATGAAAACTGAACCTAAGCAGTAGATTTGCTAGGTTTATATCTCAGGAAAGCATTTTTTCTTGCATAAATTGAACCAAGAGAAATAAGGACAGTGCTCACATTTTAGAGGACACTAAAATTTTCACAGGATTGAAACTTGTCTCTTAAAGTCAGTAACACTGCCCTAAATCCTGGAGGTCTTTATAAGGATGCTTCCACTCAGAAATGTGTTTGTGCAAACTGCTTTGTTACAAGAGAGATTTAGTAGGTTAAAGGAGAACTGAAGGTTGGGAAGAAGTAGGACAATTTTCTTTTTCATAGGTGAATGTGGGGAATGAGATTGTATCAGTTTCAAGCCTACCAGAGTTATTTTTCAAAGTTTGTTTGGAGACACGGGGACCTAATTCAAATCCACTGAAGTCAATGGACATATTGGTGATTTCAATGGGAATCGGATTTCTCATTGTTAGAAAGATGAGTTTTAGGCTTAACTATAGCTCACAAAGTACAAAACGTACTTGCAAAGAACCTCATGGCTGGGATTTGTTTCGTGCTTTGTTTTTTTTACCCTTTTTTTTTGTTAGTTTTTTGGTTTTGTGTGTGTTTTTTTTTTTTGTTTGATTTTCCCCCCTCCTTTCCCTGGTTTCAGTAAACAACTATCACTTCTTAACAGAAGAACTGACAAAACCAAATCTCCTGAGGTGCAGGGTACTTCCTCATGACTTGTGCTCTTGGTGAAAACCATGTTTTGTGCAATCCTCATTGTACTTCATCAGCCCTATAATGGAGACCTAAAGTCATAGGCTGTGTGAGCAGATTTAGACCATGGTAGTTTTATATTAAGTCAATTCCCTTAATATATTTTTATAATTTTTTATGATAAACTTTTTATAAGTATATTGCAATGATTTTCTTTTCACTTCTCAGTTTTGATTCCTGCTTTTGATCATTTACATTTTCTGTCTTGTGTTAAGTGCCTTTTTCCCCTTCTTTCTGGTCAGGGTTTTGCTCTGCTTTCTGCTAGTGCTCTTTCTTTCCCCCCCTCTGCCTGAAAAATGTCACTACAGTGCTCTAGATGTGACAAAAGTTTGAAACTCTGCAGCTTTTTGTCACAGTTAAAACTTTATGGATCTGCATAAATTTAAGGGATGCTAAAGCAGTTAGAATGTAAGTTATAATAAAGACAAATTAAACTGGAAAAAAATAAGATGCTTAACCTTCATGAATTATCTTGTATGAGTGTAAAAGACGGTCAGTTTTCCTCTGAGGATATCACAATTTAAAGACATCACATAGAACTGAAGGAAACTAGTCTGAGGATGGGAGGAAGGCAGTACCCCTTCAGAACATTTGTAGTGACAGAGATAGCCTTTGCTCTCTGCAGATGGTCTCATAGGAACTGGAAATTAGAGCCACAGCAGCTGCAACCACAGCTCAGCACATTGACTTAGGTGATTGTTGCTTCAAATTGATGTTAGTATGCCGGGCTGTGTTTTGCAGTGAGTGTATATTGCTGTTCTGCAGCATCTGCTGTGGCACAAAGAGCGGATAACAGGGCGGGACAAACAGGTGGTTGCAGCCACTTTTGCTGGCTGCTGCTGAGCCTGATGGTGTTTAAAAGTGATTGGCCATAGGAGATTAAACAAGATATCTTACTGTCACTTAAAGTCCTCATTGTCTCTTGCAATCTGGCACTTGGACCCCCTTCCTCATTTGTCTGGGGATTTTACCTCACTGTGGAAGCATTTAGAGTTTTAAGGCACACGTCCAGTAAAGTCAAGATGTAATAAGTTAGAGCGTGATGTGAAACCATGGTAGTGGATGTGCAGACAGTTCAGTGTGGACCCTCTCAGAAGCAAAGTACCCATACAGGAATCTAATGAGCTTTAGCTAATGTGCTTTCACTTTTCAGCAGTCTTTAATTAGTCTTTCCATTCCCCATGTCCCTTAATCAGTGCAGACTTCAGGTCTTATGCATCCTACCCACCATCTAGTTCATACTCAGAAAAGCTCAAGAAAGAGTACAGATCAGCACAGGCCCTCCCAAGTGGAGAAAAATACTGCTGTCTTCTACTATGTGTGGTTTGCTTTAAAATACAATTAGGTTCCCTCAGTGGCACTGTGGTGTGCTCTTTATATACAGCTCTGGAAGTTGATTTAACTTCAGTTATTAATCTCAGCAGCTGTTTATGGCATTGTATAGTACAGCCATAAGAAATAAAGATTATCCCTTAAATAAGTGTAAAGATATGCGGGCAGTGAAGTGCAGTATTCTCATAACAGTCTAACCACAGGTGTGCTATACTGCTGTGTTATAGACCCTACACTTAGAATAAAGTTGAAACTCTCTTTTCTCTGCCACTATTTATAGGACTTTTTTCTGAATTGCCAGAAAAGTCAAGGTGGTAAGAGTTCTTTTTGATGGCTCAGAAATTTGGGAATAGAATTAAGCAAACTAACTCCTGCTTAAAATTGTTTGTTTATGTTATAATGTTAATATTTTTTATGTAGGGTGGTGATGCCCGTATTTGTGATATAATAACAAACACTGCTGTGGCCATAATTTTGTGACAATTTGCGTCCATGGCTGAGTGGAAGTCTGTGAAACTTCACCTTCTCTAGAAAATTCGCGTTATCTCATGGATAGTTCCCAGGGTTCAGTAGCATCTGAACTTCTGCACTAAGCTGCTCTCTTGTTGCAAGACACTTCTATGTGGCTTCTTTCCATGAAGTCTGGAGGAACAGAATTATTTTTAAGTCCTCTGTAATATCTGTCAGATTTTGTTGAAATTTGGTAACCATTAAAAAATAAATGAGGTTGGCAAGACATATTATTGTATCAGTGAGGATTCTACCAATATTGCTATATCTGCAGGAAACTACATAAAAAAATTACAAAATGCTGGAGTACAGAACACTCACTGTATTTTACAAACTGGCCAAGTGATGAAGGACATAGATTTAAAAAATGTCCAGCCCTGCATGAATGGATACCTGGGGAAAACTGTGTTCCTAGCACCTCTGTGCAGATGTGTCTGGGGCTTCCATGGGGCACACAGGAAATTTGGGGGATCTGCAAGAAAGATGACAACTGTTAGTGAGAAGAGGCGCACAAGTAGCTTGTCAGTGACATGAGGAATGGAAAGCAGTAAAACCCTATAGGTAGTAGCTGAATTGCACAGCTATGACTGACTACACCTGGAAAGGAGGCCTGTGTGGACTCTATTTCTAGAGTCTTCTGCATACTTGTTTTGGTTAGCTTCAAACTCATTCAGGATGGGTTTGACTCTGCCTCAGACACCGCTGTTATATTAGAAATGTTTCACTTAGGAGAGAGAGAACAAAAAGGCAGCACACAGACAAGACAGAGAAAAGCAAACAAATAGCTATTGTGTAATGGGTGAGAGAATTTAGAGAAAAAAAATAAAATAAACATACAGTTTATTGCTGCTTGTATCAAGACTAGCCTTTAGAGAATTTTTTTCTATCCCTAAAATAAAGCAGAAGTGTTGTTTAAATTAAACAAACACACTTAAACTTAGATAAGCCTTAACCAGTCCACCTAAATGGAAAATAAAAGAAAGAGTGAATGAGGTTACAAGTCCCACCCTCAAAGTGAGACTCTTCAAGGTTCCTGGCCTTGAAGATGTTTATATAAAATTTATTATAATATATTGGTGGTTGGGCGAGTTATGCATTATCTAGTACTCAGATTAAATGAGAGAGTAACCACATTTGAAACCCAAAGAAAGTTTGGTAAAATTTCTTTTATATTATTTTTCCGTTTGGCATGAATGAAATGTCTTAGCTTTTAGAAGCAGCTATTAGTGTGCAGTACTGATGAATAGCAAATACCAGGCTTATGATGTAAAGAGGCACTTGTGATGATTTTGAGATTTACAGACTGTGGCCTCATCTTCCTTTAGCCCACAGTAAATTGCTTAAAACTGTAAGGAAAATGAGATTAATAGAAGACTTTGAATATAACAGATACAAATTAGAATGGTTTATGTATAAAGGAAAATAAAACTTGTCAGATGTGCTGTAGTTCTAAGTGCATTAAAAATATGGCACTACTTTATTTTTATGTTCGAAGTCTTTTAGAAAATTTTGTTGATGGCCTCTTGAATTGGGAGGAGATGTTGTCATGAATGAAAAGTTTTTAAGAGACAGATATCAGAAAAGAGCCTGAAGTTCAGAAATATTGTGTTAGCTGCTAAATTCACTGTTCAAGCTCCCAAAGTTTCTAGGCTTCAGCAAACAGTGTCCTGCTCAGTGGTCTTGCCAGAGCAAAAAGGCCATTTTGAGTATGGAAGGTCTCATCACAGGCATAATGAAATTTAAATAATTGATTTCTTAACCTTGTCTCCTGAGATATGCTAGTGAAGTGGAAAAAGGTTTTCTTTAGGACTTTTGGTGGAGAAAGCTCTGTCTAGTCTGACCTTCACTAAGAGGTTAAAAGACTCAATTTCTTCCTGATTTAGATGCCCACAGTCTCATTTTTCAGCAGATGCTGGAATCTATATATGACTATTCCACACTCTATATATTTACTTGACCTACCTCAGAGTCATGTGACTGTAGGAATATAGAATAATGGACTGGGAAAAAAAAGGATCAAAAACCCATTTCTTATTCCAATTGTGTATTCCTTTTACCATCAGATACAGTGATTTCTTCCTGCACTGTGGTGGCAGATGAATCCTTATGTATTGCTTATGAACAGCTCCCCATGTGTACCTTTAGAGGGACAGAAATACTTTCTGTCCTAATCTGCAGCCAAGTTGCACAAACCCTTTCTTCAGTTTAGTTTGGGACACCAGGGCTTCTCTGCATTAACTCTGTGGTGTATCAGACATACAAAAGGCCCTGGATGCCTGCTCTTCTGAGGTGTTCCTCTGCTCACTAGCTCCTGATTATGCCTTTGTGTTTATTATGCTGACTAAGGTAGCAATCTGGTCTAAGGGTGTTTCATACTAGATCAAAAAATCTGGAATTGAAAGCAAAAAATATCAGCTCTTCGTTTTCAACAAATTCTGAAGGGGAGCAATTAGTTTTAAAAATTTCTGTCTAAGTCAGATAGCCTCTTCCTGTCCCTTTTGAAGACTGGATCTTGCACAATAAAACCGTGAGGTTTATCACCAATAATTTTCTAGTCTCCTTTTCAAAGCTCAGTGCTTCAGTCTCTGGATTTATTCCAGATGCTGCCATCCCTATATAAGACCAAGGGACTATGCATTTCATCTGAATGCTTGCTGGATTTTAATTTTTTCTTTTCTGTCTGTCTCAGTACCTAATAACGTGACTCATGCCTGTTGAACTACAGCATTCTATTGCTCATCAGTCAGCTAAGTCACCAGTGTCAGACAGCACCAGTGTCTGACCCAGGGCTGGAACACCCCACAAATAAATGCAGCAATCACATTTCCCCTGCTTAGCACTTTTACCCATTGAGGGCTTGAGCAATGTATGTGGTATGATTATGGGGATGGTTTGTCTCTTTTGGGAACTCAAGAGACAATACCACTGACGAGAACAAGTGTATCTATCTGGATACCTTACTGACTTTGATAATTGCAAAACAAGATTAAGGGTATGAGATGAAGTCACAAGAAAGCCAAAGACTACGGTGAACATTTTTTTCTGTTTATAGAGAAGGCTCAATTTTAAGCCACTACATTGGTCTAATCCCTAATTACTTGTGGGGATTATCTGTGTAAAAATCTGGGATACTATTTTATATGAGGCTAACCCATTTCTGCTGGTGCAGAGCAAGAAGACAAAGTTCATGATCGGCCAGCTAGGGAGGAGGAACATGGGCTCTCACAGTGGTCAGCATCTCTCAATAACATGTGTCTGGGGATCACTGGTGAAGTAATTAATATTTCTCGTTCTTCAGTGCTACTTTCAGTGCTGCATTTGCAGAGCATCTCTTCTCAGGTCAGAGATGCAAAAGGAATGGCAATTATTGGTGCTGTGAGAATGTTGACACCATGACAGAACATCTAGCAAAGCACTGAATTGCATATGGATCCCCACCTCTGCTTATAGGCTATGTAGCCGTAGGTAGCCCATGCTGAACATGAAAGAAATCAGTTCCAAATATGCCTGTATCACCACAGAAAGGATTGTTGTGAGGCTCAGATACAGACTTGTACTCGTTGCAGCTTCCAGAACTATCTAGGAAGTGCTAAGAAGTATTTCTGGTGTTTTTGCCATGTTGAGATACAAAGCACATCTCCACAGTGTAAAGATAACCTAATGTTTTCTTTTGTAGTGGTGACTGACATAACAAAAAGTAAGTTTATTCTTATCAAGAAGCCGACCACATCTTTTTGGTGAAACATTGCCCACATCCTGCAGTGAATATGAACAGTGGCAAGCTATCCAGAATACCAATATCTTGCCTGTGGTTCCTACTGTGGTTAATTTGATGGAAATATGTAATCATATGCATATGCCAGATCTGTACTACTTTCCTGGTTTTTTTAGATCTTTTAGTAGGCAAAGAAAGGAAGTGGGGAACTGAAACTGCATCCTAGAGAACAGAAGTGGTCTTTTGTTTAGGCATTGGAAAGTTAGGTGTTTAAATGCAGAGATTGACAATGTTGAATCACCACTTCTGCAGATTCAGAGTAGCATTTTATTTTTCTCTTCAGATCTTACACTCTCCAAAACTGTTGTTTTTCCTCTGTAGGTGATTATATGACAGTCTGTCTGTATTGTCTCACCCTTAGTCTTGGCTGCCTTGCTCTGTCATTGTAGTAATGACTGGCTACTGCAAATGAGGTACTAGGGTTTTCTGCTGGACAGCACTCTGTCTTTAAACTTCTGAGAGCAAATGTATTTTCTGTTGGGGATCGTTTGTGCATGAATGGCATTTCTTACATGCTCTTCATGCTGTATACTTGGTCACTGAAGTTATTTTTCATTGCTTCTGTTCTCTCTTTGGGAAAACTGTAACAGATTGTCTTGCGAATGTGTCCTCATGTTAGCATTCAGATTTATGTGCAAGCATACACAATGGCAATAATATAAGCTTCTCCCAAATGTTACTGTGAGTAAAAGTTCATCCATCAGCATGCTTGCAATCAGCAAACATGGGTCATGAACATCACTGAACTAATCAGATTTCATTTGTCCAAATACACTCAGAGAGTTTCCTCAAAGTTTTTAAGCCACGAGTTGCAATCCACAGCTTTTCACAAGGAACAAGATTCAGAATTTACTTGTCCATTGTTTCATGGTTCCAGGGTATACCTGATGTTTTTTAAAACCTGTGTTATCCAGAGAGCCTAGCTGTTGAATACGAAGTTTCCTAAGTTTTTTTTTTTTTTTTAACTTGCAAGAAGCATAAAATGACAGATGAGAGACTGCTGTTGTGTCTATCCCTGCTTGAATTGGCTAATGTTATCTTCTGTGATTCTCATCTTGCCAAATAATGAGAAGTGGAGACAGTTGAGAACTGACTGACGCTGCCTATAAATTGTTAGTGTCATTTCTTCCATATGCCCACAGGCACTATTTCTGAGTCTAAGCAGTGGCAATTTATATTTGCTGCCTGTTCATCAAACGGGAAAAAAAAAAGAGTTGGCTGAAAACTGTTTTATATACTTTTTTTATATATAGTTTGGTGTTCTGCCAACAGGCAGTAAAGTCATTATTTCTGCTGCAATATAGGATGGACAAAGAAGCAATGATCTTTCTGTTTCTTAGGCTGTCCCATTTTTTGGTTGTTACTCATAGGAATGACATGGACAACTTTCTCTCTTTGTTCCCCGGATCTGCAATACACTTTTGCTGGTGGAGCTCAAAGGCCTTTGGAAAGGGCTCCGCTTACTGCAACTATAGCCTTCTACTTACTTTTTGGTGTGTTGATGGAGCGCTTTGGTTCTGTTCTCCCTTGGCAACATGAGCATTCGCTCATTCCACCTGTCCTTTCGGAAGGAGAAGATGAAAGAGAATGCTAAAAATCCCTGCCAGCCGTCTGTGTTTGGATGGTGCAAATCTATATGCTGAGGTGCCAACAGGTACTTGCCCTGTTAGCACTCATGAACAGTGTGGTAGACAAGTACTTTTTAGCCTCTTTGTTCTAACTTGGTGTACATTGCAGAGTTTTCCACCAGGTAAAGCATTGCAGAGGGCTTCTTCCCCCCTGCTTTTTGTCAAGTTTCTGGAGCCCGAGACAGGTTTGATTTAAGAAAAATGAGGTTTTAATGCAGAGCACAGCCAGGGACTTCCTTCCTACAAACCAAAGAAAATTTGTCATAGATGCTGTAATAGCTGGTAAACAGGTGTCCTTTGTGAAAATAAGTATTGTTCACTAAAGGTCCTGAGAATTCAAGTCTGTGTCGCAAAGCCATAGTGCTGGACTTTCTGGGTTGCGACTTATCACCACCCCAAGCCTTTTTACGATGAAGAGTTTCCTTTTAAAAGATGTTCTGTATGCAAAAATAATTTGAATATCACTGTTGAAGCCATCTGTAAACAGCACACTGAAATTTTCCAGAGTTAATTAATGGTCATTTGTTTTTGCTAGTATTTTAGATATACATTTTTTATACCCTATAAGCACACTGCTTTCAGTTTTGGCTTCAGTGTTAATAATCAATTATTGAAACGTCATTGAAACATCTATTAATCATTTTAAGCTTCATTAACTTTATCAGTGTGCTGCTGGTGCAAATTCTCTTTAAAGATATGACCATTGCAGTACTGTTGCCGACAATTATAAGGTACAATTTTGAAGACTAGCAGAAGTGTTAGGAAAATGATATGTTGATGGTTAGACTCTCATGGCTTGATGATAAATTATTTTGAGCCCAATTTCATTCAACTGTCTGAAAAAGAATCTGAATGTTGGGTAATTTAAGCACATATTTTCTAATTCACATATGCTCATGCTAATCCATATACTGATAATTATATAAACAAATCCACTAAAAGAATCCCAAGAGTGAATGAATTCACATCTTTTAACAGAGAACAGCCAATTCTAAAATGACATTCTAAAGTATTAGATCAATTTTTTCCTCTGACTTCTGGTGTCATTTCTATGACAATTTTTTCCCCTAAAAGCTTCCCTGAAGCTCTTTGGTATATGATGGTGGTTGTAGTCAAGATGTATAGAATATCTTATTAATATATTTTTTCTTTCATTGGTGTTTTTCCCCCCTCCATTTTATCCTCTCTTCTCTGTGAAGTTTTAAAAAATCCATCTCAGCTGTCTAGTGATCAAACATTTTCTTTCAATCTGTTCCAATGAGAGAGTTAAAAGATTTAAAAATTATTTTCCTTGTGTGCTTTATACTTCCACTTATTTTCAGCAAGGTAAATCAGCGAGGAGTGGTATGAGCTAAGATGTCTATTGGTTCAGGTCTTGGTCCTAAAGACATCAACTTGCAGTTACAACAACACAGTGTTTTTGTTGTCAGAAAATTTTTGACAAAATAATTCAGGAGGAATAACATCAGTTTTCTTTAATTAACTTTTTTTTCTAATAAAGAGAGAAAACTTGCAAGAAAGCTACTTCTCTGTATGCCTCCAGAACTTCATCTGTTTGTGCACTCTGTGTTAACACTGTGCAATTACATAGTGTGACATAGAACCAGTCCTGCAAAGCTTTATTTACCATGGGTGATGCACTGGTTTTGGCTTTATATCCCCATTGATCCCTTAATGCATGAATAAGTGAGACTAGGGCTATAACATGTTTGACTTGTCATTGTTTTTGAAAGGATCTGGAAGAGAATTTAGAACCACATAACTCCTTTTCAAAAGGTTAACATACTTAAATGCGTTTGAAACTCCATCACTGCACTGAAAGTCAGTGACAGACATTTACATGACTCATTTTTTAGAGTGAGAACTGGTCTTTCAGGTCATATAAGTGCTTTTAAAATTTTTATCTTATATCATTCATAAAAATATTCACAAGGGAAGTCTTTAGCTTAAAAAACATGACTGAGTGAGAAGTCTAGACAGGGTCACTGGTTCAAAGCCTTTTTTCTGGCAGAAGGCTGGATGAGCTCCATTAATATTAAGATTTTGGCTTTGGCCTTGAAAGGTTGAATTTTCTTGGCATATCAAAGCTACTTTTCATCACTGATATTGACATGTTGAGGCAAAATGTATATTGTGAATGGCAGCTGATTTCAAGATATTGAAAGTATGCAGTGGGCAGAGATGTTTTCCTTTTAATTTTTGAGCCAGAGAAAGGCTGCTAATTGTACTCCAATGGACAAGAAATCTGGGAGTAAAGTGCATAACAATTTTTTTTTATTTTAAGCCTAAAGGGCCATTCACTTAACATTTACGATGAAGGATATATATTTTTAAATCTCCTGGTTGATAAGACAGTGGTGCAAATGTTATATAAGACAATTGCAGTGAAATTAGCAGAATGAGTTTACAGAAGTTCTTCCTCTATAACTACAAAAATAACGGAGGAGAATGAATGTTATACTCAATCCATAGGCATTTCACACTTCCACAGAAATAACTTTAGGCTGTCATGCATAACAGGAAAGGGAAAAAGCATCCACCAACCCATGAGAAGGGATAAAGGCTCAGGTACTATAGTGCTCAGTGTGCTGTTACAAGATGCTTAGGGCATCCTGGGAACACTGATGATCTCCAATATACAACCATGGTTATGGTAACTAATGTAAATGTTGAATAGGAAACAAAGTAGAAGTAAAGGCTAGATTTCTCAGTAGAGACTTGCTACTACTGGAGACACATGAGTTTCTGTGCTGCATGGAGTATTTAAAAAAAACCACAACATGGAAAATGGCTAGTCAGGTAGTCAAGGTAATAGACTGACAGTGAAAGTGTGCAGAAATATCTCACAGTATTGACTGTAGAATGAATGATGAAGAGATCTAATAATAGTTATTGCTCTATGAAAAGTGTCAGTTGTGGTTTCAGTAGCAGACAAAAGTGCAAACTGAATCTGAGGAATTACAAGGAAAACTAAAATAAAAAGAATTCAATAATTATGACATTTTCAAAATCTGTGGAGCACTCACACCTTGAATTCTATGAACTAGAGTTGCAAAAATGTACAGACAAGAGAACATGATGTATGGAATTATTTTTGTATAGGAAAGGACCACATATTCTAAGTTTCACTGGGATTGGCAAGGAAGCAGATAGAGGTCTGTAATTATAAGTAACACAGACAAGATTAATACGGATGCATATGCAATTTCTCCTTAAACAAACCAGCAAAAGCATTAAGACATATTAAGTTAATTCAAAACTAGTTCAAAACAATAATGATAAAAGGTGATTTTTCACCACATGTATGACTAAACTGTGGAAATACATTATTATAAGAAACTATTGATGACAGCATCTTGGGGTTGCTTCAAAAACTAATGGGACAAATTCATGCACAAGAAATCCTGTTTATGGGCAATTAAATGCAGAGATACCACCTCTGGCTGAGAAGCTTGGCAGCTGAGCTCTAGGTTGCCAGAAGCTGTGAGAGTATGGTAAGGCAGCAGCACTACTCTTACATTATTTCCTCAGCATTCGCCTTTAGCCACTGCCAGAAGCAAGATGCTGGCATAGGCTGTTTCTCAGCCTGATGCTGTGGGGTCGGTCTTAACATGTGCTTCGCTGGTAGTCAGAGACCTGTGTTTTAGTTCAGGGCAGCACTATGGCATGATACCATAGAGAAGAGATGTAAGAGACCCTGTCCTGTAGTTAGGATTTGTTTCTGCGGTAGGGTTTACAGCTGAGCAACTAAGGAGCAAAAGGGAACATTTTGGATGAGGAGGTTAGGTTAATGACTACGTGATATGTCAGTGTAGAAGTATAAAGGAACTTATTCTGTAGTCTCTGGTGATGTGTGGTACCCTAATTCAGAAGTTAAGTGGACAGTGGTGATGTACTGGTGTTGAAGATTCAGTACTACAAATAAGGTATTAAGACCAGTACAGAGAAGGCAATTTTAGTTACATTAAGGAGCATCAATAGAAACAAGATCTGATGGGAAAAGTAACACACAGTCAGGAACTTAAAAGACCATTGGTAATGCACAGGGGGATTGAAGCAAAACTGCAGAGGCAGCTTGAAATTCTGGTATTTGTTAACATTTGCTTATTTACCTTTGTGAATTTAATGTACATTCAACGTAGAGTTTTTTTTCCTGGAAATGCACATTCATTTCAGACAATGTAGTTCCTTTCTGATTAGCTTTCAAGTTTCATGTGAGCAAGCAGAATTTGTCAATTAGACAGAAAAAAATAGAACTGAAAAGCCCCATGGAGGAAAAGAAAAGTAGGACAGAAATGTATTTGAAAAGATAGAAAACGAAGCGCTGGAAAAGTTAGTCTTAAAGTTTTCTGATATGGCTGGTATTGTTTGTCTGAATACATGTATATATTGTCATGTTTACCAAGTGTTCAACCATCATCAGTTAAGGCAACATGGCAAGTTGCAAAGGACACAAGAAAGGTCTTCCCCTCCCCCCCTCCTTCTATTTTTTATTGATACAATTTGCTTTCAGTCCTCCCAGTTCCCTGAGCTGGGTGGTAGAGTGAGTGGGAATGAGCATTGCCTGCAGGGGTGCTGGCAGGGCCCAGCTTTGGCAAATGGACTGCCGAGCAGCACCTGTAGGATAACGACGTGGGGTTTTTTTTGTGTAAAAATGCTGCTGAAATATCCCGATTTTGCACTTTGTTTACCTTTAAAAGTCACTTAGCCTTCTCAGCTGGTCATTTAAATAGACTGCAGAGGTGTTTTGCAAATATTTCACAAATGGGGGAACAGAGAACAAAAGAAAAATAATTTTGTTACTTTTTGTGAGGGTTATGTTATATGTTTGGTATTTTGCCAATTATGTGCTATTTCTGACTTTAACTTATCTGAAATAGCTTGGAAACCTTAGTATGGACAAAAATCTCATGATGAACCTAACTGCAATATCATTGCATGTTCTTTGATTGTGACAATTTTTGATGTATTATTCCTTGCACATTTGCTGGAAATATTTGAGCTTTTTGTGCAGAAAGACTGATACTCTCATCAGGTACTCAGAAATTTATTAGTAACCATTGTGTAACAACTTACACGTAGATTAAAACTGTTTGACATGACTGCAATACACATATTCGTATATGAGATGAAATATTCACATCTTTTCTTGGTCACTCAGAAGAGAGTGTGGCAAATGAATGTACAATAAATTGAAAAAATAGATATGTTTTAAAGGTGAATTGAAATTTAAATATTTAAAATATGTAGAAAGACAGACTTGAAAGCATCTACAAAGGGCGCATACAGCTGGGTTTACACACAACTGAAATGGCAAAACCCAAAGGCATTAAAAATGCAAAAATGTGCCAATTCTAACAAAAGCCACTGCAAAATTTAAAATACATTATAAGAGTAAAGAAAATTTTATAATCACAAAATAATATATTAACAACAGGGTCAAACTTTAATTCATAGTAAAAGGGAGCCATTCATAACAAAGCACATGCCTATCATTTTTCAACAATGATAACAATTCTGTTAGCAATCATCTGACTTCTTAGTGCTTGATAGTGAGGTACATAGTTTAAAATTATTAAGTTGTCTCTAAACTGACTGTTACCTTGTTTTTGCAGAGTGTGATTATCCTGTGTTAGGATAAATTTCTAAGAAGAAACTGTCAAGGAGATTTTTACTTAGCCAAGCATTACACTCTTTGCTTACTTAAAAGAATAAACACTGAAATGGTAATTTTTTAAAAAGATTACTTTTTTAAATTATTTTTTGTCATAGCTGTTGCTAATTTATAATGTTTTCTGTGGATCAAATGGAATTGCTAAGATATGCTGGTTTGAGTTGATTTTTTTTTTTCTTTATCAAAGAACAAGCAATTTTTCATTGCAGTGACTTTGAATAGCTGGCAGGCAGTGACTTGGGCATAACAGCATTTGCTGTGCAGAAGATGGAAGCCTGACTGCTTGCCTAATTCTATCAGATTAATTGACTCGGTATCAAAATATTTGCCTGTTTTCTGAGATAAAGAAAAGCAAAAGGGTAAAAAGAAGTCAGGATAAAAGAATAAACTAGGAATTAGCCTCTCAATTTTTTCACTGTCCAAGCAGAGTGCACAAGGAAGTAAATTTAAGTCTTAAATGATTTTTCTTTACCAGACAGCCCATATCAAGATCAGATATTGATTAAAGCTTGCCTTTTTGTGCTCTGATGCTTTTTATTGACTTTTCTCTTCAGTGCCCTGTGATGCAGTACCAAAGTGATTGGATCAGTATATTTTCCCTTTGGGATTACAAAAAATCTTGGATGCCTAACAAATGCATGTATTAAGTCTCCAAATATACAGTGCTCACATAAAATGAAAAAGAAATATATCATTCTTAAGAGGCAAAGATGAAATACACTGATGAAAATGCTTTTTTTGTTCTTGTTGAGATATTTGCAAATCTGTACAGAAAGGTGGGAAGGTCTGTTTATTGCAGACTTTTGCTCAGAAAAGAAACATGGCAGGACATCTGAATGTCCACAGGTTTTCTGCTAGACTGTGCTAGTTGAATGAGGTGTGCTAGTATTAATTTATTTTTCCTTTCTTCCCTTAATTTGGTAGAGAAATATCACTGGGCTTGATTCTCTTTTATATAACATCAGGACAGTATGTCCTTGCATACTTCCAGGAAGGAGGTGATTTCTCCAAGGACAGCAGGTGTGAACTTCTGAACACCTTAAGTCATGTGCTTAGTAGAAGCTGCATTTACCCAGTACATTAGATAGCTTTCCTGGGTACTATTTCCTATCAAAGCAAAGAAGAGCTGTTGTGTAGGTAATCAAAGTTACAGAGATTTCACAGCCAGTGGTATAGCTTTTGCTTCATTGGTAGCTGGGGGAACATTAACGTAATGTCATGTTTTGTAATGAAAGAGGAGGGAGGAGGCATGGGAGGCGCAGGGCTGCAAGACACAGGCTAGAGCCTTTGGGGTGCTGCTGAGAATGTAACATTTCTATATCCATAACAACTCTCGTTTTCTTCAGTGTAAGCTAATACTTCTTTGTTCTTATGTAAGCCAGTTATAAATTTTCTGCAATTTTAGTATGTCAGCACTTCTCAGTTCTTAATATTTTTTGTTCTTGTTCACATAGTTTCTGTGCGGTAGGTAAGAATGAGTCTATAGATACAGAATGGGGATCCTGGCAAATTGTTGAAGCAATTGCTTCCCATGTGTGGGAAGGTAAAAAGTAACTTAGATGATAACAGTACCACAATAAGAACAGTCTTTTCCTAGTTCAAGTGCCTTTTAATCAACCCTTTGCCTTTTGTCATGGATGCCTTAGTCAGGGGCTGACTGCTTTCATTGCATTGAGACATCTGGACAGAAATCCTATTTATCTGAGCAGGGAATTAGGCTGTATAGGAAAAGAGGGGAAAGCAGGAATATGGCAGTTTCCTACTGTTTTAGGGTTGAATCTGTCTTGAGAAAGTTGTCCTGATTTGGAAGGCTGGGCCTAGAGAGTGGTGACATGATGGTGACAGGTCACTAGTGGTGTTCCCCAAGGCTCAGTGTTGGCATCAGCCCTGTTTAGTATCTTTATCAGTGACACAGATGGGGGGATTGAGGGCACTCTCAGTAAGTTTGCAGACAACACTGAGTTGGGCAGGAGCGTTGATCTGCTGGAGAGTAGGGGGGCTCTGCAGAAGGATCTGGACAGGCTGGATGAATGGGATGAGACCCATGACATTCAATAAGGTGAAATGTCAGGTACTGCACGTGGATCAAAACAACCTTAGGCTGTGGGAGGAGTGGCTGGAAAGCTGCACAGTGAAAAAGGACTTGGGGGTTCAGCTGGTTGGCTGAACATGAGTTGACAGTGTGCTAAGGTGGCCAAGAAGGTCAATGACGTCTTGGTCTGTATAAGAAATGATTTGGCTATCAGGACTAGGGAAGTGATTGTCCCCCTGTAATCGACACTGGTGAGGCCCTAACCCTACTGGTGAGTACTGTGTCCAGTTATGATCTCCTCATTTAAGAAGGACATTGAGGTGCTGGAGCAGGTCCAGAGATGAGAAATAAAGCCTGAAAAGGGTCTCAAGAGTAAGTTGTATGAGAAGTAGCTGAGGGTTTGTTTAGCCTGGAGAAAAGGAGGCTCAGGGGAGACATTATTGCTCTCCACAATCACTTGAAGGGAGGTTGTAGCAAGGTGGGGGTCAGCCTCTTTTCCCAGGCAACTAGCAACAGAACGAGAACAAATGTCCTCAAGCTGCACCAGGGGAGGTTCAGGCTGGACATCGGGAAGAATTTCTTCACTGAAAGCATTATCAAGCATTGGAAAATGCTGCTTAGGGAAAATGGTGAAGTCACCATCCCTGAAAGTGCTCAAGAAACAGCTGGCCGTGACACTTAGCGCTATGGCTTATTTGCCAAGGTGGTGTTCGGTCGAAGGCTGGAGTCAGTGATCTTGGAGGTCTTTTCCAACCTTAATGAATTTGTGATTGTATTCTATGATTACTGACACAATCAAAATGTAATGGGAGATCCCATTACGCTGCTTCACTGTTATGACAACAGATTTGTGATTCCTGGAGTTTTTAGAGAAAGCAGTTCAGCCTGCTTCTTTT
>JAWWMP010000116.1:35493833-35515411 GCA_035047865.1 Dendrocincla tyrannina | reverse complement strand
CGCAGGAACGCACATGCCACACGGAGGGGAAAAGAACAACAGCATCTGAAAGCTTAAGAAAAGTCCTGTTGAAAGATTGCCTCCATTCCCATTTAATGCTGCTATGGCAGAGCAGCCCATGCTCCCCAATAATGGGAGTGCAGCAGTAGGACAGCTGCACAGTGTTGGAGGCAGTTTTCCAGTGCTCTGAGGGTACAGGGTGACCCACCATCCCACTAATGTGAGACGGTAATTGCACCTCACTCTCTGGCCCAAAGAGAACAGAAAATCAGCACAAGCTGAATGAGCAGTATAAAACACCATTATTTCTTTCCTTTTCAGAGTGCCTCAAGCAGTGTGGATTGGATCACTGTCTTGAAGTAATTTAGTGCTTCACCCAGGAAAACACCTAAGTGTGCATTTAACTATAAGCAAGCAAATAATCACACTGGAGTCACTTGAGGGCCCTGTGCTCAAATGCTTTGCTGGAGCGGGACCTGAGCTTGCAGCTGACTGATTGGAATGTCCTTTGTGGGCTTCACATACAGGGCTCACATAGGTGGGCCTCACATAGGTCCCTAGGCTCCTAACAGCTCAAAGGTTATGCTAATTCTTGCAGCATTTCTTAATTTTTCGTTACTTTAATCAAATTGCTAGTGGTTGAATAAGTAATGCAAAACTCACTGATTCAAAGATACAGTGAAGTTATTAGAATTTTTTTCTCCTACTTGTTTATTTCCACAGCAAAGTGGTAGTGGCCACTGCAAAATGCACCTTTCACACAGCCCTTTGGTGCTGTGTGAGCTCCCATATGACCCTCTGGAACTGATTTTCCTAACCGTGAAAGACAAAGAACCGGAATGCCTACTAGTCACTTGATAGGGAACACAGCAGATTCTGACTGTGGTGGCAACAGTGCTCACCCAAGGAGTTTTAAAGGGTGGAATTGGCAGACTATTAATTTGAGCAGGCTTCAATCAGATGCCATGCCTGCCCTATGGTACAAGAACAACCTGTTCCTGTCTGCCACTCAATACTGACAAGCTGTTTCCTTAGTAATGAATTAATTATGAAGTAATGAGTTTGTGAAGAGTTATATGGTATTCTAAAGAAGGGGGAGAAAACTCCTAACAACAATAACAAGAAAAATGACTTGAGCTCTAGGAAGATACAGTGGGGTTATATTTAGTTCTTCTATTTTCACATCTGGATAAACAAAAAATACATTGTTCCACAATATTTAAAACCTATGTGTAGATGATATTTATAGACTGCTATTTATAGAGCACTGTTCTTCAGATTTCAGTACATACTCTACTAATGTAATTAAAATGAATGGACTAAAATACTGACATTAATATAGATTTTTTCCTAGGGTTTTTGTTTGTTTGTTTGTTTGGGTTTTTTTTGTTGTTTTTTAAGGGATTGATTTATTTTTCAAATAATCCTAGGGAAGATTTCTTTTTAACTTAGAATTTTTCAGATGCAAAGTTATAACTTTCTGGTGTTATCCCTTTTGTTTTATTCTTTACTTTTACTTCACTCTTCTACTTTCCATTTTTTTCAGGAGGGAAAAATTAAAAAAAATCTGTAAAACCTGTAAAATCAGATTTGTCAAAAATCAGACAAAAACCCCACTTCAGAAAAGCATATGTTTTTAATCACAGTTTCAAACACAGATATTTCAATCAACTTTAATGTTTTGTCTAAAAGTGCTCTGCAGGCCATATTTGCTTTAGCAATGAACAGGTTACCTTAAGAATCAAAAAAGATCAAAGACCAAAAGAGCTGTTCAGGTGGTAGATGCTCCACTGTGGGAGTTGTGTTAGGCTTAGCAAGTGGAAAAGGAATGGACAAAGGTGTATACAATGCTTCTTCTTCAAGGGAGAAAGGAGAAGAGAAGAATTGTGTGGGCTTGCCTACTGCAGTGAGAAACTGTAAAAATCATTTGGTTGAAACCTCAGTTCTGGTAAATTGAGGTTACATTTGAAGGTGCTCATTCACTCCACCTGTAAATTTGTCCAAAGAGAGGATAATTTCAGCATGGTCCTTCTTTGGAAGGTGTTGAAAATATCTGACTCTGAGAGTGCAGTCAGAGTGTGAAAAGGAGCACTTTCCAGGTTTGTCACTGGCCAAGGTGAAACACTCAGCTGAAGATAACTTGAATGGCTAAGCCCCTGAAGCAGATTTTTAGGGCATGACCATTGGAGACCATTTTAGTAACCCCCCAGTGTTTTGCTGACCCACAATATGCTTCTTCTGTTTTCTAACAGGTCAGTGGCTGGCCCTGCTTCTTCCCTTTCTACCCCTGTTACATTTAATCAGCCTGAATACAGTTCACTGCTCCAGCTGTATTGATTCTTAGAGCAGATTTCAGCAGAACCTAAAAAAGGAAGCATAGACTGCTTCCCTCTTTTTCCTTTGACTGATGCTTTCTTTTACCCTATATGACAAAGTGATAGATGTACTTAGTTAACTTTCTGCAAAATCATTAATGCCACCCTTACCGGTTGGCTACCCAGGTATTGGTTAAATAGCTGTCATGCGTTTGTTACCTGAGACACCACAGTACTTTATAATCAGACCATTAATTTTGTTCTGAGGTTGGTTCTACAGAACTGGTTTGAAATGCATAGCTAAGGGAGATGAAAACTAGCACCCTTTCTACCAGTCAGATTTTTCCCAATTTTTTCCTCAGATTAAAGCTTCAAATTGACAAAAGTTCACTTGGGAAAGCTGAAGTAAGTGTTTCAATCAGATTCTTGTGATGTTCACCCCCCCGTTTTCCCTTCCCCTCCTCCCCATCCCCCTGCATGATGAAACTCTACAACAAAGCAATGCAACACTAACTCACCGGATGCCTTGACCTCTCAAAGGACCTGAGGTCACTGGATCTGCTGTATAAGTGACTACTCACAAAAGGAGCTCATCTGGTCTGATCTCTGATGTGCTCACTGAATTTCACCTTGACTTCTTCAATCCCCATTGAATTCTGATGTTTGATAAGGACTCCTGTTGATGCTCAGCCTAAGCTTATCATCCTCAGAAGGGGTGCCAATCTCAGGCTTAAAACTTGGCGTTCTACAGAATCCACCACCAGTCTCCACAGATGTATCTCCATTCTAAGTCATCTGAGTTTTGTCTTTGCAGATTACAAATGCTTTTATTGCACCGTATTTTTTCCCTGTGAAAATCTTTATATAGTAGTCAAAACATTTTGTAGTTGTTGTTTTGACAAGCTAAACAATTATAAGTTCTTTAAGATTCTCTTTGTAAGATATTTTCTTCAACCCTAATATATATTGATGAATACTTTTCTCTACCTTACTTCATTTTGTAAACATCACTTTAAAACTATGGAAAAAAAAATCTTAACCAGTGTTATAACCAATCTACAAAATACATGGATAAACGTAAAATTCTGCTATTTCTCTTTAGTCCTCCCATGTTTTTATGGTAACAACCATAGACTGATTTCATCACAGTGATTCCAAAAATTCTTTCTAGTCTTGTGAAAATAGAATAGACCCATCTATTTTGTGTCTTCATATGCAGACATTCTGTCTTCAAATATATTCCCTCTTGTCAATGGAACTGTTATCCAGACCCAGCCTATTTTCATTTATTTTCATCTATTTTGCTATCATCTTGTAATTGTTTATTGTCTATTAGTCCACCTCCTTCTGCCAACTTTCTGCAGTAAACAGCACTCAGTCTACTGCTAATCTGGTGAATATCCAGCAAAAATTCTCCATTTCATCAGGATTCCTCACTGGCAAATACTTCTTGAATGATGCCACTTACAGAATTATTTATCCATGTGGTATGTATGTCATTGATAGTGATTAACAAAAAAAGTCAGAATCCTCATAATGTGGCTTCAGTTGCATGGCATCTGTGTGATTTCCTGTGGTTTGAAGGCTGGAGGATGTTTAAAAATGTGGACAACCTTCTCAGCTGTATCACGACTGTGGTGCCTGTGAAAGAAGTTGCACAGGAAGCTCTACTTTGAGAGATGGGCAGAGAATAACCAACTGAAATTCAATAGAAGCAAATGCAGGGTCCTGCACCTGGGAAGGAATAACCCCTGGCACCAGTATAGACTAGGTGCTGACCTGCTGGAAAACAGCTCTGCAGAGAAGGACCTGGGGATCCCGGTAGACAAGAAGCCATCCGTGAACCAGCTGTGTGTATTGGTGTCCAAGAATGGTATCCTGGGCTGCATTAGGAAGAACATTACCAGCAGGCCGAGGGAGGTGATCCTGCTCTTCTACTCAGCCCTGGTGAGGTTGCACCTGGAATGCTGTGTCCAGTTCTGTGCTCCCCAGTGCAAGATAGACATGGAGCTCCTGGATTTGGTCCAGCAGAGGGCAATAAAGATGATTAAGGGACTGGAGCATTTCTCTTATGAGGAAAGGCTGAGAGAGCTGGACGTGTTCAGCCTTGAGGAGGGATGACTGAGAAGGGAACCTCATCAGGTATATAAGTATCCAAAGGGAGGGTGGCAAGAGGATGAAGTCAGCGTCTTCTCGGTGCTGCCAACAATTAGGACAAGAGGGAATGGGCAGAAAGAAAGTTTCACCTGAATGTGAGGGTGAGAGAGCATGGGAACTGATTGGCCAGAGAAGTTGTGGAATCTTCCTCAAGAACCATCTGGATGCAATCCTGTGCAATGTGCTCTTGGATGACTCTGTTTGAGCAGGAGATTGAACCAGATGTCCCACTGTGATTCCTTCCAACCCTAACCATTCTGTGATTAGGCTTTGAAATCTGTCTGGGACCCTGAAAAATAACTCTGTGGCTAACATATAGTGAACAGTGTGTTGCTTGAGGCTAAACTAACCAAGGATGAAAGTATTCACCTAAGATTGGGTATATGTTCATGGGTTTCAAACAGAGCTTTAGACTGTAGCATACTGTAGCATACTGGCTCAGTATAATAATGAAAAGTTTTTTAGCATTACATTTAATCTAAAAAACCCTCCAAGCTATGTCAAATGCTTTCTGTTCCTGTCATGAACAAAGAACAACAAAAAATAGTCATAAAAATATCCACCTTCATTCAAGTACTTCATGTTTGCATTTCAGCTGAAGAAAACTCATAACTACATGCTTAATTGTGCACATGCACAGCAAGCAACCTGTTGTATATGTAAAGACATTTGAATACAGGTTAACAGCCCATTTAACAGACTATTTTCAGCAGAAAAGCCTGGGTCAACCAGGCTAACTAGTCTCCTGAGGTTGCAGACAGCTTCTGGGCAGGTCCCACCAGGCAGGAATGCCTGCAGGGTATTCCCAGCCTGGAAACAGGAAATACTCGCGTTTGGATGAGTGAGCGAAAAGCAATAAGGTCTGGTCTAAGTGGACCTAACCATACCTAGACTTCGAGAAGTTTAGAAAGCAAGGGGACCTCACTGCAGCTCGTAACTCAACATGAGGAACCACAACCTGTTTATACTATAATCCCTTTTAATAAATCATAGAGTTGTCATTTTAGATACTGCATTGGCAGTGTTTAAATATTAGCAATAAATCTAATCATAATCAACCACACAATCTGTCCTACTTCTAGCGCCTGGTAAAAACCAGTCAGATTCTGTTCTCAGTCCTGCTGGTGTAAATTCTTTGTGTTCCTATTGATGAACATTGTACCAGAATTTCTAGGTAAGTTCTGGTTCATCACATTCAGTGCACAGTTTGTCATTATGTCTACATTAACCAGATGGTGGGAGAGAGTCTTTTGTACTTTTAAAATCTCTTTTTAACTTTTTTTACTTCGGGGTTTTTTTTTTTGTTTGTGGGGGTTTTTTTTCTTTTTTTTTTTTGTGAAAATGGTCTGAAAATTTATAAGTAAGAAGCGTTTTTGTACCAAAAAAATATCTCTTCCCCTCTTCCTAAATATTTGGCTGCAAGGTTTGCAGTTCCTGTGGCTTTGGTAGATGACTCCTAGCCTTTTATCCAGAAAAATTAAGGTACTGATTTAAATAAGCAGATTCAAAGCAAATTTCTCATTTTTTATTTTAGCTAACCAGTTTGCAAAAATATGAAACTGATTATGAAGCTTTTCCTGAAATGAACAGTACAGTAGAATACCACCATTGTGATTAAATGCTGCACACATATTTTAAGGAATAGAGAACCTGTTTTCCTATATGAGCTGTACAGGGCTGGCATTTTCATGCAAGATAGATATGAGCCTTGTTTCTTATGGTACTATAAACTTCTTGCCTACAGTGGTGTAGAGGAATTTACGAAGTCAGGCAAATTACTGTGGGTGAAAAATAAAGATTCAAGACTTACCATTAGACATTGGAGTATGAAAAGTTTGGGCCATACTTCACACTGTATTTATTCCTCATGGTCATTTTGCTTTTGTCTTTTTCACTGCATCTTGTTTATCTCTCCAAATTTTCTGTGCCTTTCTATTCTGTCTTCTTTTTTTGTCTGCTTTTCAGTGTATTTCAACTGCCGCATCTGTATGTTTGGCTCCTGGCAGCTCCTGAATGTCATTGCTTTGAAGTAAGTGAATCCTCTTAATTTTATTTCACCTGGTTTCTCACAGAGGGTGATGGATGACAAACACAGAGAGGGGAAAGAGCAGCATGAACATTAGTATGAATGTGAGCACACCATGGCTTGCTGAGAACAATATTGCCTTTGCTTTGTTAAAAATGTTATTTGTAAATGGAAATTAAAGGGGTCCCTCACACAACAGATTCATTAAATTGGTGTACTGCCTAGTGAACAAACTTTTCTCACTTTGCTTCTTGTTTTTTCCTTCCATTCCCTAAATAATGTTCAAATTCATTGGTATCACATATGTAGTATTAATTATACATTAAAGAAGTAAGGGATCTCCAAGACCTGTGTGATGCTGCAAATGTAAGCACAATGGTTCTCTAATGTACTCCATTCTTTTAATTTGTACTCGGGTTTTTATACCATCATCACTTCCATAGTGCCATATTCCATACAGGTTTCTCATGAAAGGTGTCTTGTCAGCTCTTGTTAGTGTCTTTCAAATAAGTTTTTATTGCTTGTCTCTATCTTGTCTTTCCATGTAAGTGGATGCCCATTGTCAAGTCATAGATGTCATGCTGCTTGCTATTGTCTTGTGGTTCTGCTGGGCTCTAATAGGTGCTTTCCCCTTCTAATGTGTGCAAGGAGGTTGGCTTTTAATGTCCAGCACCTGACTACTATTTCAAGTATCTGCTACAGTCTTTGTCCCCTTTTCTTGCCTGTATCTCCAGAACTTTTCCTTTTCTAAAAGATTTAAATTTCTGGTTGAGACTTTGATAAAGAACTTTTTAAAGCTCATTTTGCTCATTGTGGAATGAAATAAGAAGATCACTTTTTGTCAGTGCTGTGTACTTTGCATGGCTATTCCATCTAAAGATTCCGTTGTGGGTGTTGTTAGCAGTCTTAATAAAAATTCTGAGTGATCTGGGCTACTCAGCTACTGGACCTGGGAGATCAGAGCAGATGCCTACCTTAAAGACCTCCTCAGGTCTTGTAACCAGAAGAAGCAGCAGCTGTATTTGCTAGAGCTCTCCAATGTGTTGTCTCTGCTACTTTTATTATAGATAGTAAGGATTTATTTATCCCTAAGTAGCGTTCTTATTTTTATCAATCCAGATGAAAAAATAATTTATTGTTTTCCGTAGCAAAATCTACTGCTGCATCGATCTTGCTACACATCATGCAAAAATTTTTGCTTTCCAGTTACTGACAAAGAGCAGAGAGCTATTGTATGAATCCTATTGAGTCACTCCTTTAGTTCTTCTTGGCCTATTCTGGAATTTAGCTGTAAACTACGTGAGTATGTTTCACAAAATATTGCTCTTTTGTTGATTAAAAAAACCCCCAACACATTAAAGATTCATAATGTGCAAGATGAAGTCACTCATCTTATTGTACAGTTTGTTCCCATTGAAAAAATTAAACTAAATGTGTTAGTGCAGAATATGTCATTATGCCCAAGAAAGAAGTATATACAGGCTGCTCAAAACCTTAGAACAAAATATTGATAAAAAGTCAGAACAGGGATATTTAATATTGCTCAAGTTTGCCTTTGCAGACTGTAAATTGAAATGGCAGGATATGTCCTGTGTGTTTTCTCCCCACAAAGTGGGGGACAGACATTATGTACAGACATTAGACACATGTATTCTTTTGATATGTGAAGTGGAATCTCCAGTAGCTTTCCATTATGGAAATTATAGGAGTCTTATTTGTGTATTTTACTTGGCTATGAGCATAAGTGTTCTTGAAAAGATATAGAACAGGACTACAGCTTGAAACATTTTAGCTGCTTTTATCTTAAGCATTCACGGTAATCATTGCTTTACATTATTATCTTATTATCTGGCTATTTATGATTTCATGTGGAAGATGTTTTTGTGACTAGGTCTGATGCTGAAAAAACACAAAGAACTTTGCTTCAGAAGAAATCTTATTTCCTAGGCATCTATATCTATATCTATCTACGTAGGACCCTCCAGGAACTTAGTGCAATATTTCCCTCTGTAGTCAAATTTTCAGCGATGTGCATTATAAATTTTTTTTGGACATGGAAGCATATATTTCTCATTTAAAAAAAATACTTCTAAAAATAATCTTTAAATTTATTTTTTTTATAGTATCTAGGGGCTGAAATCAGAATTGGGCTTTTGTAGGATACAATACATAGCCATATTACGATATGATGGATTCTGTTTCAGGAATTAACAGTACTGAGCGGAAGATGGGAGTCTCAGTTAATCTCAACTGTAGGGAGAAGTGCTTAGTTTAAAAGGTTTCTGAATAATTTCAGCTTTTAATGTTCCAGTATTACCTGTCTTATCAGTGATAAATGGTTAACACTTCATACTTTCGCAAAAGAACTTACAGATCTTGCTTTATTCATTTGTATTTTCAGAATGATGGATTATGATATGAGTCCTTCAGTGTTTGGTGCTAGAACAAACACTGGATCCAACCTTTCTTTTTAACAGAGAGATGCTGAAGCTAAGAACAAAAGAGCTATATAAACCATTGGTAGGAAACCTATTCATTGCTTAATACTTTGGAGTTATGCTTCTCATGTAGAAGAAGCTCACTGAGCTCAGGGCCAAATAATTACTTATGGGAATATGTTTATTGTGTTGTTGCAAAAGAAGCATTACCTTTTAGAGTTCATACTCCCCCCCTGCCCCCAAACAGTGACATTCTGAGCATTCTTCATTATGAACAATAGGCATAAACCAAAATTGCTGACATTGATTTAAAATGTAAAGTTTTCCTGAATGGTAAGAAAACTTAAAAAAAACAAAAAAAAAGCCACATGATAAAGTGTGTTTTAAATAATTAGATTACACTGTAAAAGTATTTACAATTAACTTCTGAGGTGTTGCCAGCTTTGAGCTAATTGAAGAATCTTCTCCAGTAAATAGACATGCAGATGACACATTTCATAATCCACCCATTCTTATTGGCAGTAATTGGTGTATCCATTGATATCTGCCCAGCTGAGAATAGAATTTTAAATACTAATGCACTATTCAGCCATACAAACATCTGTATCCTGTTGACTAAAAGGTTGTGTTATAACTGCACTTTCTAGTATTAAATCTGCAAATATTCCATTCAAAGTGCTACTTTACTTGTCTTTAAACCAGTGCAAAACAAGAAAAGAAAATAACTAAGCTACCAGTGGTGGCATTTTGTTGCCAAAATTTAAGTGTTAAACTGTTGCTAAGCAGCAAAGCATTAACAACATGGTATGTGTGATCCTGCTCCCCACTCGTTAGAGATACTAGTATTCAGAGAATTCCTTTTCTGGCAAGTAGAAGGTGTTAAAAAGTGTTGTGTATCAAATCTTGATTAGCAGTTCTCAAAGCTGAATTTAATTTATGGTGCTATTGGTAGCAAGTCAGATGTCTCACACTGAAAAATTCCACAAGCATCAGAAGAGGAGCCACAACTTCTTGTAAATATTTTGTCAAGGAAAATTGTCAGAAAGATATCAGACACTACAAAACGTGTACCTGCTTCCAAAAAAGTAAGTGTATACACAGAGTAGTGTATACACATTTTACTCTACATTTATCACAAAGAGGTAAAAAGCTCTTTTAAAAAGCTCTTTTTAAGCTGGATCACAAATGTGTAGGCTTAAGTGGACATTTTTGCACTAGCAGTAACATCTGCAACCTTTAGTAAACATTGGATCACTAATAAAGGAGATAAATACCATATTCTAAGAACATTCAAGAAACCAACAATGACATAATGATTCAATCATATGTTAACTGTTCCCTAAATGCATTCTTTTAAAATTGTTTCAGTTTCCAACATTAATGGCATCAGCAAGAAAAATGTCAGATGTCTCCACTGTTTGGGTGAGAATCACCTGCAGAGAGGGCTAAGTTGAGCCATCTGCATTCAATGAACTATAAAAGCCTAAGTGAAACCTGACTGATACCTAGACTAACCTGCTGAAGGTTGAAGACTGAATGTTCTCTAGGGAATAGAGTTACATCACCATACAATTATTTATATGACAGGTTAAATCATAATATTTTAGTAGCAGCTATTTTACTACATATTATTGCGGTGAGTCAGAATTCAATAATTTTGAACAGATTCTGTAAGTTTTGTGTTTTTTTTTTTTTTGAAGGTAGACATGATTCTTGCAGATCAGAAACTCTGCATTAGGTGACTGCTTACAGGAATGCTTTATTAATTATTTATATCAGAGGTATCAGAGGTTAAGTTTAGACAATGTGGCTGTTGTTTTTTTTTTTTTTCTTTTTACGCGAAACTCGTGATTTATTCAGGCCTAAGTAGAAGGGAACTATAAAAGCCATGCAGTGAGGTCTCTTCCATTCCTCACTGTGCATCTCCTCCGTACAGAAAGCAATGATCTGCTGGATGAGAAGCATTGAAAATTGCCTCTCAGCAAGGCCATATTTTTATATAACTGAGATGAACTGGGGTCAGAATCAGTGGTAATCAGCACTGGCAAAGGAAGTACATCACTGTGAGAGATAAGCTTAAATCACTTAGTAAACTGCATTGAAAAAAAGTCGGTGAATGAATCATCTTCTTGTGGATTTTTTTTCTGTATCTTGATCATGAAAACCAGAAAATAACCTCTCCATCCTCCAGAGTTATACCTGTATGCTTTTGTAGTTCTTTTTAGATGTGCATAAGATGCTGAGATTCAGAATTCTCTGGTTTTTACTCTGACAAATATTCATGTAAATATTCTGAGAAAGAAAAAAGATAACTGCTTTATTTTATATGTAAATTCAGATTTGTTTTAATCAGTTGTAGAGTTATGCTTGTCATGTTTGATTGTGGATTCAGGTAGGCTTGGGCAAATAAGGCCATGCTCAGATTTGGAACTGTTTACGGATATGTAAACATTTGTTTCAGAGTTTGAAGTTGTATATTTGATGGCTCATCCAATCAGAAAAGATCCATTTTACAGAAGATCCCATATCATATGATGATGCAGTCATATCTTCTTCGATGTCCCATTGCAGTTTCTTTATGATCAAAACCGGTATTGCAAAATCTTGGGATTTGATAAGTCCCCTCAGGTGCTGCATTATTGAATGTGAGAGCTGGGGGAGAATCCTAGTTGTCATTCCAGAAGGGAAACTCTTCCTGTGTGACCATTTCCTCTCCTGTTTATGGTTGCTACGGAGGCAGAGCAGGGCAATATGGGGCAATGCTCTTAGGGCACCCGAGTTAAGGTTTCTCCTAGGGGGAAGTACAAAGACAAGGTTGCAAGGGTGAGGCTATGTTTTCCTTATTGGAGTTCCCTTTGGAGCCTAAACAGAAACGTGCTGTTGCCCAGACTGACCAAGTACAGCATAGTGGATCTCAAGCCATACAAAGTAGTTGCTTTACTTTTCTGTGTGGTCTGTGTGAAAAGTTAAATGCCAAAAGAAAGCTGGATTTTTTTCCTGGATCTAATATATACTCCTGGAAATGCCACAAAAAAAAAAAGACGTGGCCTGGCCCTTTTCTCAGCCTTTCTCTTGCAAAGGATTTATAGCCTGGTGTTCTCCATTGCACCAAGGTCATCAGCAAAGCTGACTTTGCAAATAGCTGCTCTGTTTGGAGAATGTTCAGCATTCTGCTCATCACTGGTGCTTCTCTGTTACGATTTTTCTGGTGGAAGAAGAGGTGCGAGCATTTTTTAACTGTCTTCAGGGACAGAGAGCAATTGAGGTAGTGATTTAACTTTGCCTGAAGGCTGTTGGGGACCAGGATCAGAGGCCCCATGTCTGTGGGACTTGGGAGACTTGTAGTGTCTGGTGGCTGGGTCATGTCAAGCATACGTGAAAAATAGTGCCATGAGTGGCAAATTTGGTTCTGGAAGAGAGTGTTACTCTGCTGACTTGGGCACCTTAACCCCCAGGACCCTTAATGAAATATTATTTATTTACACTGTCCTGCACAATGTGCCCCATTTCACTGGAGTATCTCTCCTAGGACGTAGGAGATAGGCTCCTAGTTCCTCCTCTTCAGGATTTTAAACTCCTCTACTCCGAAGCAGGGTGTTCTTCCGTCTGCTCTTCTTATTTTATAGAGTTCTGAAGAATTCTTTAGGCTGCACTAACATGGAAAGTGTAGACTGAAGTTATGCACTCCCAGGAAAATCAAGAATCAACATTTTTCAACATGGGTGACTATTCTAACCATTTGATTATTGGGTGAGAAGAGAATATAATTTTCTGAAGCAGAAGGTGAACAATTTTATGCCAATTCTTAAAAGGTTGAAAGAAAGGGCAAGTAGAGAAAAAGTAAGGTGAAAGACTTGACAGAAGCAAAATTAGGTGCTGACATGTCTCCAAGATGAGATGAGAAGTTTTGCAAATGCCTGTAGCACCTGAATGTTGGCACAGATGCTCACAAAAATCTTAAAGCACAAATTCTTCCTCTAGTGAATCATTATATCTCTGGTAGAATTGATAACATTTTGTTCTTATGGGCTTTACAGTATTTCCTTTTTGGCAGGCTTTAATAACTGCCTCTTCTGTACCCCTAGGAAACATCAAGAATTATTTATTACAGTCTAGGAAATGCTGAGGCTTGTGGTTGGGAGTCTTAAATGTTTTTATTTATTACTATTTTTCTAACTGCAATATTAATGTTAAAGCACAAAGTAACCAAGAATTTGCAGAATAAGAAGGCACTGGGGTCCTTAAAATCAATTTACTCAATCAAGCAGAATACGTCCCTGGACAAAGGGGCACTCTGATTTCTGATCAGCAATTTAATCCCAATTCTGAGGGATGTAGCAGGAATTAATGGAAACATAGCCCATGTATAAAGGAAGGAATTTCTCCCCGGGTAGCAGTTATTTTTGCTACACCAAATATTACAGTTTGTGAAATCCAGTCCTTGCAACTCAAATACAAATATTATTATTTGGGTTTAAATATTTTTCAGTGTTACCTGGCAACAGAAGGCACAAGGCTCTCCCATAAAATATAAATGCAATCTTTTATACAATTATAACAATCTATAATTCATAAAGTAGATGTTGCAATTAACCAGTTAAACTGCAAAATAATTACCTAATACAAGAAATGAAAAAAAGAAAAAAAAAAGATGACTGTAGAAAGAAACAAGTCATTAATAACTGTGAATGCATTTAAGATGGAAATTAAATGAAAGTTTTTTTATTGCGGGAGAAAAGTAATTCTGGACCAGCTTCCCAACAGGACTGCAGGAGCAGCCAGCCTACAGTTTTTTTAAGAGCTTACCAAGATTATGACTCAAATCAAAAAACTTCAGTGCACAAAATAGAGAAATTACATTTTATCTGCTAGAGTTCCTTGTCAGGCCTATAATCTATGTATTTTGTTTCTTTACAAGTTCTTTACACCAGTACATGACTAGAAGAATAATTCAGATTATGCATGCTGAATAGAGCATTTAGACTAGGCTCTACTAACTAGGCTTCTTTACAAAACTTTTTAGTGTCATATTGCTTTCAGGAGATTGTGTCTTCTTTTCTTGCAGAACAATACCTATTTAGTTAGATCTGTTCTGCATTTACTGCATTGTATTTTCCTTTTTCTAACTACATCTGAAGAGAATAAATTCTTTCCCTTTGTTATCCAACGCAGAAAGCTTTCAAAAATAGAAAGGAGTACCGTCAGAAAATGAAATAGAGTTCACCTTCAAAGTACTGCATGTGACTGGAAATAAAATAATTCCATTTCATGGAGTGATGTATTTTCAATGCTTTTTCTATCTGCAGATTTACTGTCATGTCAGAAAAGTAACATGGAATCTACAGAAAGGAAAAAGAGGGAAGATATTTGTATGCCCTTCCTGAAGGTATTATTACCAAATACCTTGACTCTCTAGATTATTGGTTCATTGGATGCAGCACAGAGATTTTCTTTGACGTTTGAACTTTGGAGTTTCAGAAAGCCTGAATCAGCAAGCAGTCCTCTCCAACCACACAAATGCAACTGATATCAGTTTATGATAACTCCTTGGCCTTTAAACCAAATTAACTCACCAGAGTCAGAGTTTTTCTGAAATACAGATGCACGTATTTGAATCACTGAGTATAATACGTATTTCACCACCTAGGAAACATTTGGTCTAGAAAAAAAGGGTAAAGAGAAATACTCTTTAATTTTCTCTTTCATGGAGTGTTCTATGAAATAACTAAATTTATCAGAGGAACTGAGAGGACAATGTTGTCTGTTCTGCCTGACACCTTTCAAACTGCAATTAGAGAACTGACAGTCATTCTAATACTGAGCATTAAACCACATGCACTTCTACTAAAATTAATGCATTTGGCAAGATCTGAGAAATTCAGGTGAGAAAAGGTGCAGTTTGAAAATCGGTGTAATTCTTAAAGACCTATTCAATCTGCAAGTCTATCTAAAAGTGTGATTTGTGATGAATGAAACTTTCACTAATGTCCTGTAAAAGCCAGTGAAGTCCTGAAAACTGAATGCATGCATTTTCTACTTCTAGTACTTCCCACACTAAAATAATTTTTAGGTAGGTTGAAAAGACTTCTGTGGTGTGCTGAAACTTTTTAGGTGCTGAGGCTGGTGAAAGGTGGTTGAGGCTTACAACCTTCAGAGAGACCCTGATTACCTTTGTAGATAAGGTATGAAAGACAAGTATGCAAAATTTACATAATTGACTCTATTTTGCTCATTGCTAGTTCTCTTTTATTCCTTTTTTTTGCAGCTTCAAACCCAGCAATCCATTATTCCATAGCATTCAGCCTCTTCTGGAGCAAAATCTGCCTAAGAGCAGGGCTGGTGACAGCAAAGGTGCTGGTGATTTGAGAGTGAGTCTAAACTGCAGTCCAGAGGCAGCCTACACAACTCTTGGTGACCTCTTAGACATGGTCTAAGACTTCTCTAAGACAGTATTTTGGACCTAATAGTTCCCAGCCTGGGAAGAGAGCTTCCCTAGAAACTAGGCATGATAACTACACAGGGAAAATTCATAGAGACTGCAGAAGGGAGTGCTTTTAATCCAAAAACTACCTTGAGGACTCTACTAAGGCTTAAATGATACAGAGACCTTGAATAGGGTATCTGCACTAGACTGTAAGAGTTGCCTGAAATTTTGAGGGCAACATAAAATACCAAAATAATTGTAAGAATGATAGTATGGAACCCTTGCTTCTTAACACCTTGAGGGGAATGAGACATTTTCCTTTCATAAAAACCAAACAAACAGTTATTTTTTAAAATTATCAGTGATTGTGAGTTCTTCCTTGAGTCATAAATTGGAGCTTCAGCTTTGTAATTGTATATCAACATGCTATATTCGTCAGTGGTTGAGCTAATATGACATGTGAATTCAGGAAATCAATGTTAGGAGCAAATAACATGCAAGTAATATTCTAAGACACCCTCCAATAGCATTAGTAGAAAGAGAAAAGAAAGCTTGTGTTAGCAGGCACTTAGAAATTTTATTCATACACAGAGATATATACATATGCCTGTCACAGCTGATCCCTGTTTAAAGATAATGTCTCTTATTATGTGTATTTCATGAGTCCATTAGTAGAAAATAAGTACAGTCAGGCTGCACACTGTATCTCTCACACCTTGCTAACACATGTATGTGTGTTGATAATGAGAATAATCCTACACAAGGTATATAGGCATACAGGAGAACCTGCATCTCAGTCTTTCTCCCACTTTTGTAGTTGCAGCACTCAATGGGTGTGCCTTATTTGGACACCACTATGTTGTTTGTTTATGAACACTGGGAATAGCAGCTGAGTAATACCAAATAGCTGCAACTGTTCCAATCACAAGCACTCTGCATAGGAGCTGGGGATTAGAAAAATTTATTGAACAACTGCTATAACTCAGCACTTGCTGACATACCAGAGCCCTTCTGTGTATTATTATGCTCCCCAGATCATGGCCCACAACAGCTCACAGCAAACTCTCATTTCAAAGACTGGTAAAAATGCAGATATTTTCTGTATTTTATATTGAATTTATAGTACTAAGCACATGTGTGCCAAGAATAATTTCTGGCTGAACTATCTTACTATAAAATTCTCATGAAATACATGTAATAAGAGACATTATCTTTAAACAGGGATCAGCTGTGACATGCATGTGTATATATTTCTGTGTATGAATAAATAAAATTTCTTCACTCAGCAACAATGTACTGGCCTGTGTACTTAATCCCCAAGAGAAATATTGATTTTTGTAAGCATGTTTTTAAAAGAAATGGTTGATAAATTATGCTTAACAAACCTGATTTCCTTCTATGACAAAAAAACTACCTGGATGAATGATGGGAGATCAGTGAATATTGTCTGCCTCAATGTCATCAAGGCTTTTGACAGTCTCTCACAAATGTCTTTATAGGCAGTCTAAGGAAGTGTGGATTGGATGAGCAGACAGTGAGGTGAATTGAGAGCTGTCTGAACAGTAAAGCCCAAAGGGTCATAACCAGTGGCATGGATTTTAGTTGGAGGCATGATATTTAATGGTGTCCTCCAAGGTTCAGTCTGGGACCAGTTTTGTTTAGCTAATTCATCAATGACTGGGATGAAGGGGAGGATGCCTCCTCAGCAAGTTTGCTGACAACACAAGGTCGGAGTGGCTGATATCCCAGAGGGCTGTGCAGCCCTTTGGAATGCTGCTGAAATGTTGGAGAGATGGACAGAGAGGAACCACCTGGAATTCAACACAAACAAATGCAGAGTCCTGCACCTGGGAAGGAATAACCCCTTGCACCAGTACAGGCTGGGGACTGACCTGCTGGAAAGCAACTCTGCAGAGAAGGACCTGAGGATCCCGGTGGACAAGAAGCCATCCATGAACCAGCTGTCTGTATTGGTGTTCAAGAAGACCAATGGTATCCTGGGCTGCATTAGGAAGAGAATTGACAGCAGGTCGAGGGAGGTGATCCTGCTCTTCTACTCAGCCCTAGTGAGGCACATCTGGAATGCTGTGTCCAGTTCTGTGCTCCCCAGTACAAGATAGACATGGAGCTCCTGGATTTGTCCAGCAGAGGGCAACAAAGATGATTAAGGGACTGGAGCATTTCTCTTATGAGGAAAGGCTGAGAGAGCTGGACGTGTTCAGCCTTGAGGAGGGATGACTGAGAAGGGAACCTCATCAAGGTATATAAGTATTTGACAGAAGGGTGTCAAGAGGATGGAGCCAGGCTCTTCTCGGTGCTGCCAAGCAATAGGAAGGACAAGAAGCCACGGGCAGAAACTCATGCACAGGAAGTTCTACCTTAACATGAGGAACAACTTCTTTGCTGTGGGAGAGACCATGCACGGGAATAGATTGGCCAGAGTCTGTGAAGTCTCCCTCACTGGAGATACTCAAAAACCATCTGAACAGAATCCTGTGCAATGTGCTTGAGAATGACCCTACTTGAACAGGCAGGTTGGACCAGATAACCCACTGTGACTCCTTCCAACTTTACCCATTCTGTGATTGAAACAGACAATTACAAATAATGACATTGAATAATAAGATATTATAATTGGCTAAGAGAGAAGAGTCTAGAGAAGCAAACATCTTCAGACCAGAGAGTGGAAATCTGAATATTCTACACATTCGTAGAAGTTTTAGAGTAGTTACCTGTTATTTTCATAAATTGTTGAAAACTGGGGAGGAATTGTTTGACGTAAATTAGAGCATGGACCATTTGATTAGATATGAAGGCAACCTTTATTAGGTCAGCAGATGAAGTCCCTTGGATTCAGACATTGCAAATATCTCAGGCTAGAGATAACGCTCAGCTGTCCTTGCTGGTAAAGGCAAGTCGTTGTTGATAAAGGTCTCTGGTTAGGGAAGTTTTGACGTAATCATTAGGCAGAGAGACTCTGCTGCTCCTTCCTATCACGTTGCACTGTCTGGTGGTTGACAGCTTTTCCTCTTACCGAGATCTCTTCATTTATTTTATCCCCCATTGAGAAGAACACTAAGAGGAAAATAATGGCTACCGAAATGCAGAGACTGCAAATTTGAGTGCCTCTTACATGAGCTTACATAAGGAGTAAGGGAAGACTTTTTTAAAAATGTTTTCTTTCCTGAATGCTTCGGAAAAGACACAAGGTATAAATCTGACTTGATACTGTTATGGATAGTGATAATGTATTTCAGTTGATGACACATCTATTTAGGTGATGTAAATCAGCATTGTTTCATCTGGCACAGACTGAACACTGCTCTGTTCTCCCTACAGATACTGCTTCTTCTGTACTTTCTACAAAAATTGCCAGTGAGCAAAAATCTGCTGATAAGCCTGTGAACAGAAATCACACTGAATAAGAATTAGAGGTGGAAAAATAAGATATTCATCCATTAATGATTCAAGTTGTCGGGTTTTTTTTTTTTTTTTTTTTGCTATCATATATTCTCCAGAGTTCTTCTATAGTGGTGTTTTTTTTTTTTTTTTTAATTAGCTGAGACAAAGAATTTCCAATCTTTACCTTGGGAGTTCCTAGAGCCTATGGCACTTTCACTGTCAGGAAGTTGTTACAGTCTTGGAGCAAAAAAAATCGTTCTCAGCTGTACTAATGCAACACCTCATTAATTTGAGCAAAGGGGCATGCACCTATCTATGCACAGAGCTGGTCTTTCAGCTTTTGCTCTGTTCTGTTTTCTTCTCTGTAACTGATAAAGATTTTCTCACACCCTTCAGTCCCTGTAGCTACCAATTACTCATTCTGCTTTGCTGCCTTTATATTTTTTTTCTGTAAGCTTTAACTCATCTTCTGTAGTCTTCATTGGTTCCCTCCCTTTATCTCCATTTCCATTAGATCTTTCAACTGTTCTTAGAGAGTCAGGTATTTCCCTGCTAATTGATTGCATTTTTCTGTGTCAGTGAGATTATAGTCTGTTATATGTTAATTAGTGCCTTGCAAGATTCTCTGAGCTGCAACCACACTCAGATTCTAAGTGTTTCTTGTCATAGCCACATCAGCTTTTCACATAATTGTTTTCATCAAGTTTTCCATTTGAAATCTAATAGCTGTGTGAGGCTCTCTGGGATAATTTCATGGAGCTCAAAATTCAAGTTACTGCATTAGCCATGCCAATATCTTGGGTTAGTCATGAACCCTACCATATTTGGCACTCTGTGTAGAGTGTTAACCTCCTTCTGTGAACCTCTAAGAGCTTGTGCTTTCACTTTTTTAAATCAAGTCAGCTTTTCATCCTTCTTTTTCTAGATGAAAGCCTAAAAGATGTACTGCCTGTGGAGTCCAGTCCCAGAGGGCAGAAATGAATTCAAAACATCGTTTTTAAATGTCACAATCCTGAAGTAAATCTTGTGGGCTTTTTGGTCTGCCTAATGATTTTTGGATGTTGGTAATAACCTCTGATCAGCAGCCTTGATGCTTCACATCCTTAACTTGAGACACAAAGAGCTCTGTTAGCATAGGAGTTTAGGAGCTAAGGAAAGGTTAGACCCTGAAAAACAGGAAACTGTTGCTCACTGAAAATTTTATTGATCTGATGGTGCACAACATTAAGTGAAATTATAAATCTTTGCATAACCTACAGCATTCTAAGCTTTATACGCATCTTGCACTGAACCCATGCTTTCTTACCTTGAATACTCCCAGTAAAGAACAGCAAAGAGACTGAAGAATTAAGCAACATAAAAAATCTGGTCATCTTATGATCTAAATGGTGTTGTGGGAGACTGATGGTGCTTTTAAATGTGTCAGTGCATACCATAATAATGCAGTCTTATTCTCTGCCTGTCTCCAAATTTAAGCAATTAAACAATCAATAGAGTTGCTGAGTAGGAAATTTTCATTAATAACATGAGTACTAAGAACAAGGAAAGGAAAATTCAGGACTTCATTGCTTCTTTAGATAAGTAAAAGTATCTTACACTATTAGAATATCCTCAGAGTCTTTTTGAGTATTGCAACTGAAATTTTTGTTCTTAGGGCTGTTTTGACCCAGGTAAGAACAGCTACTTTTGCTACCTCACTCTAGAAAGTTTTTTTTTTAGTAATTCTTCATTCTCTCTAAGAGAATAAAGAACTGCTTGAACCCATTAAAAAGAAAAAAAGGGAGGAAATATCATCAATTTTAAATTTAGGTATTTGACAGTGATCTATTATTTTGTCTTATAAAGAAATCTCACAGTAGAGATTAAAAAAACAAGTGAAGCTTTTTTCTTAGGAAACATTTTAAATTTCACTTTTTTTTTTTATAATAGGACAATAACTCTGGATATTAAAGGGCTGACGTTTTCTTGCATTTAGGAGTTGGTAATGGATTTCTCTCTTTGATTTCATCCTAATAAGAATGTCTGGTTGGGATAATTAGTTAAACCCTATAACTTCCAGTTTTTTTCATCCAAGTATATGATATTACCTCTAGAAGAAAGCGTTATGTCTCAGATGAGTGCCTTTGAACGCAACTAACATACATTAAATGAGCCTGTTCATAAAAAGGAAGTCACAGGGAACACTTTGAAATTCATTGCTTTAGAAAGTTTGCAAGCTTCTGGAACAGTTTTGCAGCTTGGTAAGTCTTCAAGGTCATGTGAGAAACTTTAAGGCTTAAAACACTCAAAGGGAACAGCTGCAGGTTTTGAAAACAGTAAAGGCAAACTTGAAACCTAGTTTTATCAAAGCTTGGCTGTTTTCCTATCACAGACAGTAGACGCCACTAATCTCTTCCTTTTGTTTAAACAGATGCTATTTGCTTGGCAAGTAGCTGAATTTTAAATTCAGAAAATTATTATACAAGAGGAAAAATCTTGACTGGAGGTTACATGCTGAAGGTTAAGTTCAAGAAAAGTTCAAGAGAAAACCTTATTTTCTCTTGCATCTTCCAAGCTGTGTGAGGTAAATTTTCCTCCACCTTTGGAACTATACATTTTGATATTCTCCAAAACTGAAAAGTTTGTGTGGTTTTGTTTGTTTGTTTGTTTTGTTTTGCTGGGGTTTTTTTAAGTGGCCAAATATAATGCTGATATGCAAGTAATTAATAGTTGAACCCTATGGATATATTTGGTTTACATGAGTGTATTTAGTGTTAGTGAAAGAGGCAGCATAATGATTCAGGAGATCACAAATTCTCCCTCCGTCTGCCTTTGAT
>JAWWMP010000116.1:35481731-35492867 GCA_035047865.1 Dendrocincla tyrannina | reverse complement strand
CCAGCACAGATAGTTTTTAATTTAGCTAAGTTAGGTTGATCAGCATTCAATGACATGGAGGCACAGGTTTTTTGACCCATTAATTTTCTATAGTGTATTCAAGCTCAGTTGTTTTTCTTAATTTTTTAAGGCTGGATTGGAAATCTTTTCTTTCTACATGAAGGGTGGCTATCCTTGGGATGGATTTCAGACAGCATCCACAGTTTTCTTGTAAGTCAACCAAAACATGTGAGCAGGAGAAGAGCATGGAGCCCTGATGCAGCACAAAGCTTCTAGACACTTCTGTTATAGCTTGCACAAAAAACCTGTGCTGTGCACTGCACATAGAGTGATTAATCAGCTCTCAGTAATGTGTCAGTTGCTGCTATTTCGGAAGCCAACAGTGACCTGGGCTAAAAGCTGGTTCCACCTGGGCATTCATGTTCTTCCTTAAAGCACTCCAAACACATGTGGCTGAATATGATGTGGAGATATGGGTCTAACCTGATCTGCTTAGCTCAAGGAGGGGTTAACTTTCAGGGCTGAGGAAAAAGGTTTCTTGCTAGAGCAATTTTGCCTTCAACTAGCCCTTCAACTTCTTGGACCTAAACACAACAGATGGTACCTCCTGCAATACCAGATCTCTTTAACATCATACTGAGGCTTTGGTTCAGTAGAGGCTCCTGGCACTGATTTCTGCAGTGCTCTTCCTTTTTTTTTTTTTTCCTTTTCTTGTGAGACTTCCATTTCTCTCAAGACATAACGTATTAGCCAGCTACGACTGCTGAGATCACTAACAGAAGTGATTCAGCGACACTCCCAATTTTAAAGCTGATTTCTTTTTAGTACTTGGTTACCAGAAAGCAGAGAAAAAAGATTCCCTCTGTTCTTACCTTTACTCTGTATTCTACTCTGCCTCAAGACACATTCTCTTCACTCCCTGCACTCTTCTCTTCCTCCCACAGGTAGGCAGCTGCTAACACAATTCAGGAACAGAGATGTTTGTGATGGTTTTGGGGAAGGTTGGCGGAAGAAAGGTGGTGCATTTTAATTCTTAAAATGTTCTTTCTGTGTGGGAATTTCATCCCTGGCCCAACTCCACCTGTACAGGAGAATATTAATTTTTCCTTGACAGATTCTAATTTGGCAGAGCTTATGAACAGCTTAAAAAACAACAACAAAGAAATGGATCCCTTGCTGCTTTGCTTCTGACATTTCCTTCACATACCGAGGGATAGCAGCATGGGGGTGAGATGGAAGAGGCATAACACTTTCGAAACAATTCATCTACTGTTACTGGAGATAATTTTTGAGAATTGTTTTGGTACTTCAGTGTTCTGTTTATTGGGTTATTCCTCAGTTTTCCAACAAAAGCTTGCTGTCAAATTTAGGAATGGAGATCCTTCACTGTAATTTTTTTGAGTGGTAATTGTTAGTGGAACTTAAATGCAAATGCTTAGTTTTTCTTTTGTAAAATTAAATGCAAAGAGTAATTTGTAGAAAAATAGAATTGAGGCTCAGACTTTCCCCGGTTATCCATTCTTTTTGGTACTGTATACTATGAAGAGGAACATAAAACAGTTCTTTCATGTATTATGCCTCCTTGAGGTTTATCAGATACTATACACAACATAGTCCTGAGATAAAATCTTAGAGTTCATTTCCTTTTGTCTATTTCCAAGGACAGGTTGTCATTTATGACTTCTGTATCTCCTGCTGTTTACTGATAAATTCTTTTTGTGGTGTGTTCTCACAGTGCACATCAGATGTACCACTCTAAACCAAAATTGCATAAATATTTCTGTTTGTCTGCTTGTGAATTCACCTGAAGTGAAACTCAGCAACAGGAGATGTTTGTCTCAATATTGCTTCATATTCTTTCTCTGTTTCTGAGCTTTAATATGATGCAGTAATTTTTCTTGTATCATGATACCTTAAGCTCCTCTTTAACAAGAATTAACAAGGAGGGAGCGGGTTTATGTATTGACCTTCACTTTGCAAAGGTCAGTGTTGCCTCTGGGAAAAACAGCTATTGATAAGGCTATATTTCTAATAAAACATTCCATGAAGTGAGAACCTGCTTTAGGTCACTGGGGATACCTCTTGATACTATTCTGTTTTGCCCTGTAACCTGTCTCTGATAATACTGTGGCTTTAGACAGCCCTTCAGGATATGACTCTGCTTTATGGATCCTTGCATCGTTGTACAGCAGGGCATTTTTTATCCGAATTGAATTTTCCACATTCCGTCCCTGAGCATTACTAGGCTGCTAGAATTTTTTTTTTTGTGTGTGTGGTTTGTTTGTTTCTAACAGCTGTAAGTAAATTTGCTATTCCTGTTTTTAATAAAACCCTTGATACTAGTTTACTTGCATCGCCTTGGTAGTAGTTTCCTTAAATTTCAGACCAGTCTATCAAGGGCTCCACATCCTTCCTTAAAGAACATTACAGAATCCTATCCCTTCACTGGTACCTTTTCTGTCTTGAATGATCCTATCCTTTTCCAGCCTCCACTCCCCATCTTACTCCTTCATGGTTTCACAAATGTATTCTAAAAAACCTCCATAGAATATAAATAAAATAATGGTATTATATAATAATCAAAGTAATAATAACATATAGCATAAAATTTTAATATCATTTTATATAAAAAATTATGTCAAGAAAATTAAGAATCTCCATGACCTGATTTTTGCTGTAGATTTTATGTCAAAGGTATTCATAAAGTATTTGCTTATGGTTACACTAACCCTCTGGAGTTTTAATCTTAAGGTTCAGTCCCTGAATTTCATGCTAGAGATCCTTCTTGGCCATTGCAGGCTCTCAGAAGAAAGTAAATCCCCTAACGCCTGAAAAACTCTCCAATGTGGATTTCAGGACAATACTGTCTTTCTTTGAACACATGTAGCTGGATACCTCAGAGTGTATCCCAGTCCTTCAGCTTCAGGGTTTACCTCCCCCTCCGGTTGCAGTCTCATGGTGTTTTGAGGTGTGCCTCTGCCTTGGACATCCTTGTCTTCGCAAAAGAGGATTGTTGCAGTTGGGTTCGGTTCTTCCAGCAAAAGACAGGAGGCTGGAGGATTTTAAGACCTGACTATGGACAACATAAAAATAATAAAGACTTTGAGCCTTGGAACGTGGAGGTAAATATCTGCAGCTTTTGGCTGATGTGGTCTCACAGGTCATTCCCACCTGTCTGCATAGGGATTTACTTGAGTACATCTGGCTTTGGGGGTATGACCTGATGGCTCTTCTTCAAATGGTGTGTTTGCTTTCATTGTCAGTTTTTCTCTCAACTTGTCTTAAAAGTTCCATGATTGCTTATTTCTTGTTTATTTTCTCTCTTCCCGAGCATATTCTCCTGCTTATTCAGAGGGTTTTTTTGAAAATTTTGGAAAATTATGAATTCCCTTTTTTTTTTTTTGGTAGATTGAAATGTTCCCAGGGTAGATAAAGTGTACTCTTCTGTATGTAACTTAGCTACTAGCAACTACTGAGGAGGAACTGTTCCCTGTTTGGTGATCTAGTGTGTACGAGGAAAAAATATCTTCTTCCATTGAGCCTTGCATTGCCTCTCAAACTGTTGAATGGATTAGCCTTCTTCATACAGACAGAAAAGTAGTTTAGTACTGGTGCTTCTCACTGGCTAATTGTTCAGATGAGGCACAGAGGTGATGAGATTCTTTCTGCTGACCATGAATTTAAGATGACTTATCCAAAACCCTATCTTTGAAGAATTATAAAAAATTAAGCAGGGCTTCAGAACTTGGCTATTGAATAAATAAGCCCCTACAATGTAGTATTCATATGTCACAAGCACTGCTATTTTGTTCAAATCGTGAAAATGTTTTCAATAATAGTGTTATTAATGGTGCCACTTAGTGAATGTACAAATGTTACAAATAACTTTTCTCCAGAAGTCTAAGTCTATAAGTCAGTTATTCTACCCTTGTTTGCTGGGTTAGCATTTTGCTCTAATAAAATATTTATTTCAAATTTCCTAGCTGAGTTGTTATATAAACCACAGACATTATTTAAAAACCTGTCTCTCCACATTATCTTGTCTTCTTCATTATCATTGCTTTCTAATGGAACTGGCTTTTCTGTTGCTTTAGGAGTTGTGGGTGTTTTTTGTCTTTTATTTTATTTGGATTTTATCTGTCTGCAGGTTTCCCTGCACTTTTCCTTATTATTTTGCTTTGTATTTCTGTGTCTCAGGAACTCATGTTCTCAGTTAAGGTTTCCCAGGTCAAAGTACTTTCTTTTATGGGTGAGAAAGGTTTTATTCTGGGAAGAGAAGGCAAGCAAGTTACATCTCTTCTGTGCTTACATGTTCAGCAATTTCTTTCATTTCTGATGAACCAGGGTCAATAAATGCTAGAATAGTTGGACTGTGGGGGGATTAGCTGTAGAAAACATCTTTTACTTTTAAATCATGTGATATTCCTAGTGGTAGTTGCATGATTTTATCATTATGCTCTGATATAATTTTCACAGAATTAAGGTTTACACAGTGCTGTTCTTCAAAGACGGCATTAAGCCAAAGCCTATTTAAATCAACCGTATGTCAGTGTCTGAACAGACTGTGAATCAGGACTGAATAGAGTGCAATTAATTTTCAGAACTCAGGAACTCTTTTTGTTCTCATACTGTTCTTCATTTCATGATGTTTTTTTCTGATGTACACATTACTGGCTTTCAAGATCTCTCCCACTCTTGCCTTTTAGTGTCCTGGTTCTGGTTTGCAGATTCTGTTTCACATCTACATTCCTTATAACTCTAGTTTCACCTGTGCTGACTTTCCTATCTAGGTCATACGTAGCAGCAGCTGATATCCATATCAACTTCAAATGTCCTGATCTATGTCAACATTCTTTCTTCTTCATTCAGTCTTTTCACAGGAAGGATCTTTCACTATCTAATGGAGGTAACCAAGACACCAATTTATTTTCTTTAGGGAACTGAAACCAGTCTTCCTGAGCTGTCAGATTGCCAATTTTCTGTGTGAATGACTTTTTAAAGTCACTGAGATGCAGAGAGTAGATACATTCTGATCAATTTTTGTATTTATATGGTAAGGTTAAAAGCTTGATAGATTCAGATTCAGCAGGTACCATCTTAGATGATGTGTCTAAAAGAAGTGGTTACAGTATAATGAAGATTAGATTTTTCCAAAAAAATAATGAATAGAATAGAAAGCCCAAAGTTATTACTTACAATCTGGATAATGTCCTCCCTTGATTATTAAGTAAAAACCCCACTATGTCAATTACACAAACATATGCTTTTTCATGCCCAAGAATAGTTTGTGAGAAAGGGACATAATGCAATAGTAAAACTTAAAAGGCTGTGCCCGTTTTAGTTAACTCTGCCCTTACTGTCAGTTTTCAAAAGCAGCAATATTCATGACAATTTTGTTTCATTTGATCTATAATTTGTGCAAAACAGATACAATATCCCCACTTGAAGCATAAGCCTGCAGGTTTACTCAACCCTCATATTTAGCAGTAACAGTACATTTCATATCAATGTTGTGACTTAATCTTGGGCCCTGTGTTGTTGGTTGGCACAGACTACTGCAACTTCTGCTAGAACCGTGTACATAGTCTTTGATCCTGAATTTTTTAAAAAAAGGAGCTAAGGATGTTACTTGATCAAAAATGGAAAGCTTTGGAGAAATACATGGAATTATTTATTTTGCGGTGACATCTACAATTTACAAAATACCTCACTTTGCTTTTTGTAGTAGTATAATATAATCTTTTGCATACATTTGTCTGTATTTCAAAGAGAAATAATCAGAATCGCTAGCTACAAGGGGAGTATCAAATTTTATAACACATTGTTAAGTCAGGCTTTTAGTTTTCAAGCAATTAATTTTCCAAGTTTTCATTTATGAGTGTGATTATCTTTCTTTGTGAGGAATATTTTGCCTTTTTGTATTCCTTGAAGCCAGCACAGATAATCCTCATCCTTCCATATTAGAACCCGTGTTAATTTCAGCTGAAATATTAGAAGTACTCTGGATAGCAACAAACCCACAATTTTTAAAGAATGACAATGACATTTTCGAAAGCAACACTAGGAAAAAGGCAGTTAGAAGGAAGGTACTGCACTACCATAACTCTTTTCAAGGCAAAGATTTTCCCTTTAAGCTGTTGTTGTCTGAATATCTTATTTACCAGTGTTGTTCATCATTGTCTACTTCCTTTGTTCTGGTACTGAGGCATTGGGAATGGAAGCCCTTGTCAGCTTTGTAGAGCTTTCTGTGATTGTCAGTTCATTAATGTAAAAACCAGACAGGCCATTATGAGTGGCTAGTTTGATGTCTTGTGTATCAGTGTGGCAGCCCAATTTTTCTTGAATCATGCCACTAATTCCAGCTGAGCTATTGTTTACAATTTACAAGACATCCAGTCTTGATTCAAAGACTTTTTGATGGAAAACACAGCATGTCCCTCGGGAAGTAGTTCCTAAAACGTGTTGCTGTTGCTAAAAGAAGTCTGTATTTTATTTCTGCATTTATATGATTCAATATGGTGCCTGTTTTCGATTTCCAGGTGATCTACCCTGGCATTTATTACTGTGGTAGATTAGGGAACAACCAAAATTTTTCTTCCCACCTTAGAATTAAGCAAGTTCAACATCTGTGCAGTCAAAAAGCTGTTATGTTTTTTTTTGTGGTTTTTTTTGGTTTTTTTTTTGTTTTTTTTTTTTTTTGTTTTTTGGTGGGGGGAAGTTTGTTTAGTTTGGCGTTTTTTGTATGTTTGTTTGGGGTTTTTTGGACCTGAGTCAGAACAGCATAAATTTGGTCTTGATGTATTCCTGTGGTATGTTCTTGCTGTGCAAGAGTGTCACTGGACATAATTTGATAGGCTCTTATGTTTTACGTTTAACTTTAGTAAAGTGATGGGCAGCCCTTTCAGAGGCACTGAAATAAATAGCACAGAAAACAGTGTTTTTATGAATGCTTCAGGAACTGATGAAACCAGATCATTCTCAGAGCTGATAGTTCTTGGGTAATGAGATCATTTTTGGAAACTCCTCCACTGTGACACACAGAGAAAGCATACTCTTTTGTTGCTAGAGATAGTGTATATTTTCACATTGTCATTAAAAAAAAAAGTAAAAAATCGGACAGTTATGGTCAATGAAACATGACTTGAGTTTCTTTCCAATTCTGTTATAGGAGCAACTGTGCACCTGGGTGCTGCATAATTACATTTTCATGCCTTTTACAGTTGTGTAGTGATGAAAAGGATGGGAAGAAGTCACTTGCTTCTTCCCTTCCCCAAAGACAGGATCAAACACATGTAAACTATTCCTGACACATATTTGCTTAACTGGTTTGTAAAAATGTTTGGTGATGGGACTTATTTCACCTCTGAAGACAATTCATTCCAGTGTTTTACACCCTAGGCTGCTAAAAACTATTTTAAATACTCTCAAAACTCTCTGAATGGAGTGCATGAAATAATTTTCTGTGAGTTCAGAAGGAATTTGGTTTATAAAGCCTGTCAGGACACTTGAAGAATATCACTTTCTTATGTACCATTGTAAAAAGAACATAATTTTTTGGAAATGTTTCTTTTAAATTCCTGTCATGGTTTTCAAAGTCAGTAAAAACTTAGTAAGGATTTCACAATAATCCACACACTTAGGTATTTTCACCCTTCTCATCCCTCAATATCTGGTAGCAAAAAATGACAGTGGTTCTAATTATTTTCTGTCACTGTAAGCATGAGGATGCACAGTTTCATTGTTCTTAGTGAGGTGGCTATACCTGTAATTAGATAGTCTGTTATACCATCTCAGTGAATGCTTATGAAATTTCTTTCCCTGATCCAGTAAAACTTTCATGGCAGTACAGCATGCTGATTGGCGTGAATATCTGATGGATCTGGAGTGTCTTTTGTGTACACATGAAAAAACCCAACAAACAAAACCCAGTGAAAAAGCCCCACCTCTAACTGTTATGGCTGGACATAGGTGAACAGTGTGCTACAAGTTTATTGAGATCACGGGTCTCATTAACATTTATTGTGTGATCAATGTTTACATTCAGGACACAAGTCTTGCCTTGGGTATGCAGTGATTGTGGACAATCCCACTTGCAGAGCCCTTTGCAGCTGCATATGGAGCTATGTAAGTACAGAATGTGATCTCTCCCTTCATTGCTTTCACAGGGCAGGACAATATTTTTGGTCTCCCAGGTCCACGTACCATGAAATGTCAGCTGCTTCAGTATCTCCCTGGGCACTGATGGATTTTTGCCACATGCACTAAAGTTCTTTGAGCTTCTTAACTGGTAGAATTGGGAGCCTGTCTGAGACCTTTCCTTGGCAAATCATACCAAAATAAAAAGAAAAATAATACAGTAGAAATTGGACAGTGTATAAGTGGTAAGATCTGCACAGAATAGAGTACTACAGCATCATTCTCTTTCTGATATTGCCTTGCTAATACTATGCAAACAATGTTGAAATGTATATTTTCACCTTTGTGTCAGGTCTTGAAATTATATTGTATTCTCATTGTCTTTACTTACTGTATTTAGATGCATTATTTCCAATTTTGCTGGTAGTCTGCCACACAGGAGGCAGAAGATGCAAGAGCCTAGATACCCAAAAATGTTGTGAAGCTTTTAGATGGAGCTGGTAAAAATGACAACAAAGGGTGTGTGGTGAAAATATGAATTATGTCCATGAAAAATATTTGAAAATATGAATAGAATTTACTACATAATTTCACTCAATTTATTCAGAGACAAGTAAAAATGCCATTGCAGTAACTTACCTCTTTTTAACTTTATCTCTGTGGCTGGAGAATTTTGTGAATTTCCCTGCTAGAGCCATATATTCCGTAAGATTCTGAAATAATCTTTACTGCAATCTCTTTCATGTTTATAACACTTGCATGAGAATAGATACAGTAAGATCAGAAATAGCTTCACTCCTTTTTACTTCTAGAAGTCCCTATGTCCTTTCTTCGTAAGCCTTATTTCCCTCAGAACTTGCACTTTCTGTTGTCTTTTAAGGTAGAAGTCTTTTGCCCATTTTTCTTGGCACTTATATTCCTGACAACTGGGCCTTCCCCATTTATTCCCTCAGAAATCCATCAGGTGTGCATTTTTTCTCCTTATCTTTGGTATGAAGTTCCTTGTATGCCAGCTTTCTCTAAATCCTGTTTTTTGGATAAGCTGCCTGTTTTCCAAGTGCCTTGTTTGTCTTTTTTGTGGCTTTTTTTGGTCTCTTTTTTTTGTAAGGTGTTCTGTTATATATTTTATCTTGTGGTTACGTGGAACAGATGTTCTACCTTTCCTGAATATTTGTGTTCACTAGATGAATACACATACCTCCAGCACCACAGCTCAATTCCTTCTGTCCACTGATAGATTTAAGAGCAACTCAAGGCTCGGCTTTCCCTGAGACATTTAATTATATAATGAAGCAATCACTCTTGTCACATGAAAGGCATGCAGAGGCCAACTAGTTGCTTCCCAAAGACAAGTGAAAACTGCATAAATTAAAAAAGGCACTGCTTGGCCTCTCACTAACAAACTGGCTCAGGCAAAGATGGGATTACTTCCAGGTATGGGTAAGGCTGAATTCAAGTTGCTGACCCACAGAATTAAATTGTTTATTTGCATGTAAGCAAACTCCTGCTATTATGAGTCAATAGGAAATATAATTCTTACTGATGTGTTATACTTTTGAAATGTGTCTAGAATGAACAGAGAGACCTCTTAGAAAATAGCTTACAAAAAAAGAAAAAATAAAAGGTCTAATGTGCCTTTAATCTCTTTTGGTATTTGGAGAACAATGGCAACATTTGGTATTGCTGACTATTAAATTTTATTGTATGGATTTATGGATTTCAATTTTAGTGTGTAGTTGTGCTGCTATTTAATGGGATGTATACCCATAAAGCAAGAAAGTTCTGCTGCTTAATCTGCTCACAATTCCTAAAGCATCACAAAATTCTCTTATGAGTCCTATATTTTTTCTAAGTGTTCCCTGGCAGATACAGTGAAACATTTTTACTGATGCTTTGGAAGTGGCCTTTTCTTCGGCTGCCTGATATCTGATTTGCTGCCTTGCCTCTTCCTTCATTCTTGCTTTGCGGTGTGATAAAAGTTCAATATCTGAAGAATTGACATCTCCCCATTCTTATTTGGAAAATGCTCTTTTCTAGAAAGTAATTAACTTTCAGCCATGTTATACACATAAAATGAGATGCAGAAAAGTGCTTCATGTCTCAGAAAATGTAAAGGTGTTTTTTGTTGTTTCCTTTTTTTTTTTTTTTTCTGGTTTGCTATGTCTGAGCTTGCTTTGAATGAGGTCTCCTGACTAAATGAATTGTCATTTTCTGCTACAGTTTCCAGGCAGCTTTACTCTAAAACTTCTGTGATGACAGGTTGCTGCATCCATATATTATGACTTGCCTACCTGTTAACTAAGTACTGACCAGTAACACTAAATGGTAGCTCTGCACAATCATAAGTGAGAGCTCATTACGACCTCAGTGAAGGCTTGTCATCAAAAAAAAGCAACCACAGTCTGCCAGTTCTTTACTGATGGTAAGAAGCATACAGAAATGCAGAAGGATAGAGGGAGGGGAGTTATCTGTGGCACTAAATTTCTAGAGAAATGACTTGCATTCATTTTCTTGGCAGGCCTGGCTGGCATATTCTTTAAGCTCTTCTTCATATAATCGCAATTGCAGGGAATTGTCTCTTCATGAGCATGTGATATTTCTTCTGTAGACAGAGACGAGCACAACGAAAGCTCCAGCACTACAGTGATTAAAACTCCTTGGTGTTCAACAAGAAACTGCACTGAGAGAATGCTAAAAGTAATAGTTATACACCCACCACACCAGAAAAAAAACTTCTAAATTAAATTAAATTCAAAAGTGTAATGTCTCTGCCAGTTTGTTATTATATTGTAAGCATAACCCATTTTCTTGACTAATCCAGGAAATGTAAGGAATTTGTCATGATTTGGACAAAGCTTTGTGGCTTACAAATTTGTCACCTGTGGCTAGTTATGCCCTTGGTGCTGTCTGATGCAATTTTATAGGTTACACTATCTGCTTTATATGAGTTTGTTAAGAAAATGAAGAAGTAATACACATCTAAGCAAATCTTTATTACAG
>JAWWMP010000116.1:35431210-35481631 GCA_035047865.1 Dendrocincla tyrannina | reverse complement strand
ATTTGTCATGATTTGGACAAAGCTTTGTGGCTTACAAATTTGTCACCTGTGGCTAGTTATGCCCTTGGTGCTGTCTGGTTACACTATCTGCTTTATATGAGTTTGTTAAGAAAATGAAGAAGTAATACACATCTAAGCAAATCTTTATTACAGTCTACCCTGTAATTTTACCCAGTAATTAAAGACAGAAAACCAGAAGTATTTAACACAAGGTCACAGTAACATTCAATCAATTATCTGCAATGCTCAACTCTTACTATCACAGAGTAATTCCAAATTGTAAGGTTGGTAGTGGTTTTGTCCTGGGAAATTTTAAGCAGAGGACTGATCCCTTTCTAAGAATATTAGTATAGTCAGTACTATATATCTGCATTGACCAAAGTAATAAAGGACACAGATGTCCCTCAAATGTGCTTATTCAAGGATGTGAGTGTTTGTTCTACTTTTCTGTGGCAGGCAGTGCAGTCTCCTTGTTTGTCTTCAGGCAGTTCCAGAAGTGATTGTAATGATTCCGTATTTCCATTTCCACCTTAAATTACATTCCTCTTCATCATTATTGTGCTCGATTTTATTCTTCTCTCCCTTCCTAAAATTGCACAAAGCCTTTCAGTTGGCAAATTATGCATAATAATATTAATATAATAATACAAGATTTTATGCTTGAAGTGCCAATTGACTTCTTTCATTATTGGCTGGTTTTCACTTTTGCGAAGCTATTAAAATCATAGCTTCCATAAATACGCACACAAACTCACATAGTATATCTGTAAACCCACTAAAAACCATCGATGCCCATTCACTTGAGAAATAAAGTAAAATAGAATGATCAAATTCTTTTTGCTTTGTTTTGTAGTCTCTCACAGAATTTGTTGCTCTCTAGAGTGGGAAGCTGGAAACATGATTGGTAACCAAAATAGGTACGTGGTACATGATCGCACATGATTGAGAGCAGCTTTGAGGAGAAAGACTTGAGGGTGTTTGTGAATGAGAGGCTGGACATGACCTGGCAATGCCAATGGGCGCTTGTAGCCCAGAAAGCAATTGTATTCAGGGCTGCATCAAAAATAGCATGGGCAGCAGGTTAAGGGAGGTGATTTGGCCCCTCTCCTCTGCTCTTGTGAGACCCCACCTGGAGTGCTGCATCCAGATCTGGCATCCAAAACCTAACAAGGATGTGGACCTGCTGGAGTGAGTTCAGAGGAGGGCTACAAATCTGATCAGAGCACTGGAGCACCTCTCATATGCAAATGGGCTGGGGGAGTTTGGATTATTCAGCCTGGATAAGAGAAGGCTTTGGAGACACCTTGTAGCATCTTCCAGTATCTAAACAGAGCCTGCAAGAAAGCTAGAGAGGGACAATTTAGAAGGGCATGTAGTGATAGGACAAAGGGGGAATGGCTTTTAACTGAGAGAGGGTTGGTTTAGATTAGATATTAGCAAGAAATTCTTTACTGTGAGGGTGCTGAGGTACTGGAACAAGTTACCCAGAGAAGCTGGGGATGCCTCATCCCTGGAAATGTTCAAGGTCAGGTTGAATGGGGCTTTGAATAATCTGGTTTAGTTGAAGGTGTCCATGGTCATGGCAGAGGAGGTTGGAACTATATGATCTTTAAGGTCCTTTGCAGCTCAGGCTTTTCTGTGATTCTGTATCTCTGTGATTAACCTTCATCAGGCCATCTATCTAGATAACTCAAATTTACACTTCCTCTGTCTCTGCACAGGTTGCACAAGACAAGAGAGATGCACCACATTTTGGTCAGTGGCATAAAGAAGTGAAAAGCAATTTTTTATGCTATGCCTTTGATTTTATAGGGACTGTTTTCCATTGGTTCTGTGTCAGGTATCACTTCTTCATCCTCATCCACAATTAGATGAATGTAAGACTCCAGAGTAGTTGCAAGTCAACCTGTTTTCATTACCGGAAATGTTTAGACCTTTCATGATAATGGAAAGTTCTCCCACTGAATTTCACCAACACCTACATGGTGAGATGATGTACGAGTATGAATGCATGAGAAGGTGAATGGGGAACCGGAACTCTAGTTTCTGTGACAGGCAAAGGACACAGGACCCTGAATCAAAAAACCCAAAATCCTATAAAAGTATTAAAAAGTCTAAACAGTACACATTCAGTGATGTAAATGACTCATGGCTGTCCAATATCTTCAACATTTATTAAAAAAGTCTGCCTCCTGTGAGTGACAGCCAACTAGGGAACTAATTTGCACTATAATTTACACTGTGGCTTTGATCACAAAACATGTAATATATTTTATTACAATAATTTCTATTCATAATGAAATGATTAGTGTCCTCCAATGTCTGCCTTGAATCTGGACCTATTTCCGTCATGTATCCTATACAATTTGAAACATATCAGTTAATTGGGGTTGTCATTTAGCTGCCAGCTTTACTGGAATCAATTTTTGAATAAATGTAGGACACATTGTAATTGAGAATGAGGTTCCAGGTATCTAGTGGTCACTTCATGGTGCTCCAAATAAATATGACAATTTAGAGAGTATAAAATTAGTCTCATCTGCTAAATGCATCCTGCTGTGAAATTGCAGCCAGTTAGAAAAGGAAAGACGCCCTTAGCATAGAAAAAGTAGTTTGAGAGGATATGAAAGTTATAATGGAAAATGTAATAGATGCCAGAAATAATTACACAGGTGACTTCCACAGAGTATGACTGCTATTCCTTGTATTTCTTGAGGAAACCCAGGGCCTGTTATTAATTAAGCTGCAAAAATAGGAATCTGCTGTAGTCCTTTATCCATTAAAATCACCTGCTTTTCTTTTATATACATTATGGTCTTTCAAATGGCACTTGTTCCTGAAATCTTTTTCTGTGGAAAAAAAGGATCATTTAATATTCAACTTCTGTGGCTCTGCTATTCTCTGTCTTAATCTCTTGAGTTGCTGCTTTGAGACACCTTAGTTGATGAAAAGTTAACCTGCAGTGATGTTTCTAGAGATGTATACAGAGCAAATAATTAGTGCAGGAGAAATGGCACTGCTCTGAATATTGACTGTAAAAAGCACTTACATTGCAAACCATCTGTGTGTATGAAAAATATAAGGAAGATGAAGAACTCACAAAGACATTAGGATGTTGCTGCTTATAAGTGGCTTGCTGGGCTTTTTCTTCTTCAATTTCCGTTTAGCCAGAGTGCCTGTGAAATGACAGCGTACTGCTGCTGGATGTGCTTGTTGCCTTCAGGGTGGTGGGGTTGGTTTTGGACTGTGAATCATATGTCATGGTGACTTCTGGGCTGTTTTGTTTGCTAAACAGTTTCAGATGTTATTTCTCCCATTTTATTCTTTTGCTCTTGGTGGTCATTATTTGATATATTGCCACTGCTGTAATTCAAAGGTGGAGAGGTGAGGGGTGGGGGCAGGGTGGAAATATCTTCCATTAGAAATATCTCTACCATCGAGGATTAGTTTACATTGGAGAGCCCTTCCAGGTATCAGGTAACTTAATTTCAAAACTGTTGTGGTTTGACCTTGGCTGAATGCAAATTACAACTCTAAAGGAGACTCTAACATATGATGTATTTAAGAGTGACTGGGAAGAAGAAGCAGTTTGCATTATGCAATGCTAAAACAAATTTCTGTTTTTTGAAACAGATTTCACTACTACAATTAGTAAAGTAAGAACTAAGCACCAAAAACCTTGAGGGGATTGAAAACCTGGTGTTGAGTAACAGTCTTGCACAGCCAGATGCAACATCTAATTGACTGAGCTATGGTGTGGAAATAAAGAGAGAATGAAATAAACACAGCAATTGGAAGAAAAGACGGTATTTGTAATACTAAAAAAAATTAGACAAGGAAGAAAAATAAGGCAACAGGCAATAGTAACAGGTAAATGATGAAGTAGTGTCAACGAAATATTTCAAAGTAATATTGCAGTAACTGTCCAAGGGATTTGGTTCATGTCTTGAATAGAAATCTGTGGAAACTAGCTTTGGATTTTACAGAGTGAGGAAGTTTGTAGCCTGAATAACTATCTACTGCCAACAGTATTCAAAATTATCTCAGCAATAATTCTGCAAGAGAAAACTTGTGCTAGCAATAACAGAGCATTCTGATAAAAATCATGATGAATGACAGACTTTAGTAAACTGTGCCCCTCTGTTAATGAATAACATCTATTTTTATTAATAATTGAGCCAAAACATTAAAGATGGGGCAAGCAGGCATGTTATAAGCCTTGAAGAACTACTTTATTTTATGAGTTTCATACCAATTAAATTGATTTATTTTGCTGTATGTCACTGTTGATTTGCATTTTTTTCTGGCTGAAGCCTGGAATCAGCATTCCCCATAAGACTTGTCTCATGCTTTTTAAATTTGAAATATGAATTGATGTATTCCCTTCTTTAGATTTCCTCCCTGCTGCTACATGCATTAGTTTTCCAGATCTTTTCATTATACAATTAGGCACCTGAAGTAGAGACAGGGCAGGTTGTGAGCTGCAAGTTTGAACTAGGTATGTGAGATAAACAGGCTTGGGCTACATCTCGCTGCCTGCTTCAGATTTACTTAGATGCCTCTAAACTGTGTGAGAGGGTGATTTCCCACGGCTTCCCTCTGAGATTCCCAGGCTCGCCTACCCAGATCAGGGCAGGGGTTTGAGACCCAGCTCCCAGTGATTAGAACATACCTAAGCTGAAATCGGAAGTGGAATGTTCTTATTTCTTGTCAGTCTTCTCACAGTCCCAGAATCAGAACCCAGAAGACCAATCCTGCAAATTCATACCCATTTGACTAAGCTTGCTTTCATGAGTAATGGCAGAAGTGTTTTTCAGGGTTGGGTTTTTTCACTTAGAACCCAATTACGAGATTATGGCTTATGTTCTTCAGCAGTGAGTGTGATCATTAATCAGTATGTAAGGTTTTCAGCTCAGTGGAAAGACCCTGTCATGGGCTGATTACTCCTTGTGAGCAAACGTTTTTCATAGCCTTCAGACTAGCTCACAGGTATGGAATTGCACCAGTCATTAGACGTGGTAACGATCAATAAAATACAGTTACAGTCAAAGAGATATATAATAGACAAGTAAACAGAAAATGGGTTATATTTAATGTCCATGTAAAGCTAAAAGTACCTTATATCAACAAATGCTTCCAAATTCAATGACTTGGCAGCTTGTTCACTATTATTATTATTAATGTAATTTCTACTCCTGTGGATATACACAGGTTTTTTAAGAGTTATTTCAATTATTTATGTTTCAGCAGTGGTAAGCAACTTCAAATAGATACATCTTGATGAATATTGTTCAGATAAATATTTTAAAAGGTACAGATTAGAAAAGAAGTTAAGCACCACATCTAATCCATCTATTATGGCAGACTAGAAGGCATTTTGATATATTTTTGCTCTCCAGGAAAAAAAATGTCCCACACTAATTTATTGAATTTTTGATAATTCTTTCAAGCTGAATGGTGTGCAGTTTTGCTGGAGAGACAGTGTGACACTGCTCTAAATCACTAAGAAAAGTTTCTTTATTAATGTCAGGATGAAAGACTACTTAAGATGGCTAATCAAATCAGTATCTGGAATTTGCCATCCTGGTTGATATTTTCACATTTAAACCAGCAATTTTTTCTTTTCCAGAAAAAAATGCTAGTTTGCTGAAAATTCCCCAAATAATCATGGTGGATGAGGCATTTTTCTTGTATAAAAGCTGTATTACAGACAGCTTTTTTTACATTGGGTAATGCTTATGTTTGTCACCCTGCCAAAAGAAGTCAAACTGTAGCATTACTTATTCAAGTGAAGGGAAAGTCTTAGGGGTGATGTGTAAGGACACAGAGGCAAAGACAATCCTATGACACTTCTGGGGGAGCAATAGGATTTCTGTGGGGACTGCCTCTGTCCAGCACAATAACTACCATTTTCTGCTCACCTCTGTGTAGACAGTCTTACTCCCAGGTGCTTTAAGAGATGATGTGTTAGGATTTTGGAACTGAGGTAATCTTGCAGCTAGACTTTGAACTTTACTGGGCTATTAATGTCCTCTATAGCCATACTTCCTTTCCAAATGAAGAATAGGGAAAAACATAAGTCAGTAATCTTGAGAGAAACATGGAATAGTTTGAATATATAGCCTAAAATCCACAGGAAGAAAATGAGTTTAGCAGTCCCCACCTGCCTGCCCAAACCCCAAATTCAGCTGGGTTCAAGTGATGGGCAAGCTGCTGTGAGCAATTTCAGGAAAAATACAAGGAAACTTTGGTGACATCATTGTGCCACATTTGAAAGATGAAGAGTAGTATGGAGTTAGGGTACAGAGACAGACAGCTGACACTGCTCAGTATTGTTCAAGAAAATCACATATTGGTCTGAATAACACTGTAATCATAGTTTAAGTCACCTGCAAAATAGTAGTAAGGATTTTGTTATCCATGATTTAAAAATGAACTTAACTGGTACTCAAAGCAGACTCAAAAAGTCTAGAAATAGAGGCCATTAAATAGGAAATTAAAGCTATTAAAGATTATTGAAGCAAGAGAAGAACAAAGCAAATGAGGTTTGTACAGTTTATTACAGTCTGTCTTATAAGATTGGAATACATCTCAGTTTTCACTGGAGCTGAAGTCAGCATACTGTTTAGTCTGTATTGTACATGGGTGACACAAAATGTTGTGTCTAAGAAATATGAATAATCTGTTATACAGTCTAATCTTTTCTTCCTCCCGTGTATGCTACCTTGAAATATTCTTTTAGTAAATGACATTTTTGTTAAGAGATTTACAAGAACAAGGAACCTGAGGGATATTTTACTTGTATTGTGGAGTCAATAGTATTATTTTCACTAGTGACAACATAATAGCTTGCTCCTATAAAAATGATTCTCATCAATGCATCCCATGCTCTTCAAAGTGTGATTTTTATTTTAATCTCTGGGTTATGGCTGGTGAAAATGAATCACTGTGAAGTTATGGTTTTATCCAAGATTGTGTAGTGTGTAAGTGACAGATCTGGGAATAAAGGTTCTGAAATGAGCTCTGTTAATCAGGTTAATAACAACAGTAGCAGCAGTAGCAGCATGACATGTTGAAAACAAGGATGAGAGATGAAATCTCTGATTGGGAATCTCTCTGCTGACACATCAGGTTGGGTTGTGACTTTGTCACAAGCAGAATATGTAAGGAAATAAGACGAACTACGGTGATGATTCACTGGTGAAACCAAGCCCTTCAAAACAACCTTGTCACTTGCTAAGTAATCCAGAAACATTTTAGCGATCAGCTTCTTCAAATTATATAGTTTTCTTCTAGGGATTGCATATTTAGAGAGGGTTTGGCAGTCCGAGCTGAGGTGCCTGGAAGATAAAATATGAGCAAGTAAGAACAGTGGCCATAGGTTGTACCCCAGACAGCCGAGAAAGATTCATCATCATCAAGGGAGGGGCTGATTATCCCCTAGAGACACCTCATTCACTGCACTGACTCTTCAGTGAGTGCCAGCTTTTGTTATAGCTATCTAGCCTCTTAAAAACCGAAAGTCAGGAGAGATGATTGCTTCAGGAAATTATATTTCTGAGCCACTTTTCAAATTAAAAACTTTTTAGCACATATGTTTTATTGTCAAACTTTTTTAGTTTATGAACTACAAGATATTTGTGGAAGTTCTGATCTCTTCAAAATTTTGGATGGATGAGGACTGGCATATATGATGGAATTTAAAGGAAGCTAATGTAAATCAAGACAGCTTGAGGCGATGTGGCAGACTAAATAGATGTTAATTCTATCTGTAATATGCAGATAAAAAGCTTTTCATCAATTAAAAAGATGAATTACATTTAGCATTGCAACTGTTCATTAAATATTTCTTGACTTTTTGGCATTGATATTTAGAAGTTAGATGAGTTGAGAGCTCCAGAAGAAAGATTTCTTCAGGTGTTTCCCAAGCCTGCTGCATGTGCAAGGAATGCTTTAGTGACTGCCATCCATTATAAACCAGTGTATGCTCCTTTTGTGAATAACACCTGATTCTTTTTATTGTCTTTTAGGTCACTTTCAAAATTCAGGTGTGCAGGGAGGGGATGGAGGTGACTGAAATGCTTCACGGAGTTAAGTTTAAGCCGAGAAGAGACAACCAAGTAGAGTAACTGAACTGTGCCTCATATAGATCATGGGATTTCATATGGTCAATCGTGTGTTGAGCCCTAGCTGTAACTGCTCAGAGTTGTCCAGAAACAAGTTTTCATTTGGCAACACCAAGAAATGGAAAATACACTTATATCCTCAGTAGCTTGTTCTCTGAGTTATTGAACTCTTATTACTAATAAGATACTCAGTGAACAGCAGTACAGGACTAAATCAGATCTTAAGTTATTGAATTTTTTTTTTAAGAGACTTGAAAACCATACTTATAGTAAGCACTGCTAATATTTTTTTACTGCAAGTAACTCCTAAAACTACTGAGTGAAAGAAGCTGGGGGAAATTTTTCTTTTCTGTGTTCCAGTTGTGCTTAGTTCTTTCTTTGCCAGCCTTTAGTTTATCTTGGATTTTTTGTTTCTAGTGAATTCTGTGTTTTTCATGTGGATGTTTTGAAACCAGAAATGGGAAAGTTTTTTAAAATTGGGAAAGTGTTACTACAGAACTACAAAAAATTGGCAGAGAGATTCAGAGAAAATATTCCATCTGCCACTAGTTTTAATTAAATCAAAAGCCCAGAACAGAAGCAATCAAACGTGCAAAATCAGATTCAGTCAAATGACTTGTATGTTTGGAGTTATTTTCAATGGAAAATGAAAACGACCCCCAAATATTTTTGCTCCCTATTTTCCACTCTTTGTTGTATTATTGTATGAGACAAGATCTCTTAAGTAAATAACCCTTTTCTGAACCACAGTATTCTTGTTGACTTATGTTTTGAGTGTCTTTGTATTATAGTGTATAGCACTCAAGCCATTCAAGTTAGTATTACGGTCCTGGTTAGCCTTTTCACCACTGATTTTTTTCTGTTTTCTCAGAATATAATTTTTGGATGGTTGTTTAACTGATGAAATGATGCATATTGGCATAATGTTTACGGGCATCATATTGACAAAGAAAGTTCTGTGTGACTTTAAGAGTATGACAAACAGATTATTAAAAGCTCTTGCTAGACTAGCCAGTTGGTCAGTATCTTGAGACTGTGCTAAGATGCCAGTATGAATTAGAGTGGGCAATAAATTAATGGACATTATAAGTTATGATGAGAGAAAAACAAAACGTGTATTGCTATCTAGCATCAAATGGATAGGAAATGAAAGCTGATGGATGTTAGAACAGTTCTCGCACTTGGAAAGCATTTAGGAAATTTATTAACTCTGCACATCCGACAGTGATTTCAGGATCTACCATTTTTAATGCCTTCTGTATGCAATTCACGACAATTATTTTCAGCATGCTTTCTATTATTCCCTTTTCTTTTCTACCTTAAAATGTCAGGATTAAGGAATATATGAAGCATTACTGCCAGACACTATCACCACAGTCTTCAGAAACAAGATGGTGTAACAGTTTTCCCATTTGTTGGGATGCTCTTGGTTTGAGTCTGGTGTTGTGTTCAAATGGATATGGCTACAGCAGGTAATGTGAAGCAATTCTACCTGCTATGTCATTGTGTCCTCTTTGCCTTAGATGTAAACAAGATATGCCACTGCTTGTGGACTAGGTCTGGGTTTTTGTCCTTTCTTGGGAGAAATTCTCACCCTGTGGTTGAGAAATGTGTGTGCAGTTTCCCTATGGCTCTCCTTTTCCTGAGAATATTACACGAAGTAAAGCTGTATAAGTTCATACAAGTTCTGGTGGCCTCTATGTGGAAAATGCTGCTGGTACCAGAACCTGCTCAGTCCGCAACTGAGGACACTCACATCTTACCTTTGCTTGCAGACCTGTCTCTGCAGCCTTGAGGAGTCATCTTAGGCCTTGTGTCTCACGGATCAGTGGCTGGGTGACTGCTGTCCATTGAGGGCACACGTTCATTCCTATTCTGGTCAAAATTAAGAGGTGCACCAGGCTGTTGAGAATTGTGCTGTTAGGCATTCCTTTCCCATTGCTTTGGTCCGCCTACCACAAAGGAAGTGTTTTCCACTGGTTTATTGAAGTTTACTTGACTGTCACATGCTAGCTGAAGATTTTTTTTCTTCGCACCTCTCGTAGCAATCACATCTTTGAAGAATTTGTTGCATTTTTTCATGCATCGATAAATCCAATTCCCAATGGGACTTGGACCTAATATTTTACCTTCTTGTGTAAAATCAGTTTTTCAGTCCATGGCAATCTACTGTCTGTTGCATATATCCAGGAAGGTGTCAATCTTGAAGCGAATTCTGTTGTCATAGGAATAGCTGGAGAGAGAGGTGAACTGAAAAAAATTGATATAATGAAAAACCCAGCAATGTTAAAACAAGTATAATTTTAAGAAAAAGGTGGTTTGAATAATTTTCTGAAGTGTATTTACAGTAGCATATGTCTAATACAGCTGGAAAAAGTAGAGAATATATCTGCATTGTACCAGGAGGGTAAAAGTAAGAATTTTGTTGTCATATGTTTTTGTTTTTTTTAATTTAGCTTTTTCTCTCATGATTTTAGTGTATCAAGTTATTCAGTAATATCTGAAAAGCTGAAAAACACTCTACCTGAAACTGAAACCACTAGCAGTATAAATGTGCTTGATATATGAGAAAAGAGAGAGAAGCAACTTTTCATAGGGTTAATAAAATTAAAAGATGACCTTACAGTGATATAGAATTTCTTATGGTATCAGTGAAGTTTCTAAGTTCTGGCAAGTTGATTACTGTTACTGAGTGAGAAAAGCCTCTGGAGGGTACTTTGGAAAAAGGAATTACAAATTTTTTCAGTCACAAAATTAAAAGCCACTGCCTAAAAGAAGCTGAGATATAATTTAGAATTTGAACTTTAATGATTCGTGTTCCCCATACATTGGGACAGGGTAATGAACATAATTGTAAATCACATGCCATGCGATTGCGTATGAAATCATAGTGAACAGAAAGCTCGTGTCAGTTATGGACTGGGACTCATGTACAACTCTGAGATTCAACTTAGGTCCTCATCTGCTGTCATGGATGTGCCTCTGCTGTTCTCAGGGCATTGTGGTGAGTTGTGTGAGCCAAATGGCTGCTTGATTTCATTTTCTCTGAGGAAAACATATAGGTTGTAGGCTAACATAAGCAAGAATATTTATACACATAGTGATCTAATGACACCAAGACATAAGGAAAGGCTGAGAAATAGCACTGTATTTCCTTAAGAGTTCTATTAAAGGGTTTAATGATAAAAATTTGAAAACTACCTACAAATCCCAAATTAGTTTCAAGGAGACATGAAAATTCAAGCCCCATATCCTTTAGAAAAGTACTTTTAACATAGATCTTGTTATTAATTGAGCTGATGTTCAACAAAGTGGTTTTAATATTAGAAAAATATTCTGTTCATGTTATCTGAATCACTGGCCCATATGGAATTTAAATTAGTTAATTTCACAGATTTTAATAAAGAAAAATTGACTCTGCATTTGTGAGTCTTTCAGGAATATGTAGCTTACTCATTATGATATAGAGATCTGTGCTTATGTATTTCAACAATGATGAGAGCAATGAAGGATGTAAGTCTCCAGATAATGAAAAAGATCTTTATCTTTGATTAACTGAGGAGATCTAAAGGGACCAAAATTGGTTTTTTTCAGAAGGGAGAATAACTAGCTTCATAAATGTTTTGTAAACCTGTTCAGGGATAACAGTTTACGTTAAAACCAGTATATGTTATATGGATCATACTGACTAAATCTTTCACTCAGTTGAAATGTCTCACTGGTGAATAGAGTGGCTGATTTGTTATTTGATCCTTTGCAATCGGTCCTATACTTCTGAGGAATTCTTTGGCAAATAAAAGACCATGTATAAAGCCATGGTTGCAGTTATTCTCGTGGATTAGGTCCTCTTTGCAATTATTTACATGTATTTATGGAAATACAGAAAGGATAGGAGGGGCCCCTGTGAAGTATAATGTTCACAGGACACCGAAAGAGGTGCTATTAGGTGACTTGGTACTGTTTCAGCGTTAAAAGACTTCAGTGATAGACTTTAATTCTTACAAAGACAGTGGGCCTTTAAACATAACCCAGAGAGCTCAGCAGGTCTCATACCACATATAGTAAGTATATGGTCAAGATGCTTGGCTTTGCTTTGCAGTTTGTCCCTCTGGCAGGCAAAAATGTATATCTTTTTATATTAATAAAAACTAATTATAGGTCAGACATTTGATATGGGTTATCCCACTGACTCCCACGTACAGCAACTAAATTCTGGTTTTGACTACATGCAAGGAATTTTAGGTCCTATATTTCTTTATTTCTTGTATTTCTTTCATTCATGCATAGGTTTGTAGTGAATGTCCATATAGATTTGTGTGTACGTTTCCACTTCTATGTCTTTTGACCCTATTTTGAGTATCTCTGAATTTCTGGTTTTTAGTTCTTGTATACCTGAATTTCGCCAGTTGTACGATAGGACTAGTGATGTGTGAAAAACTTTGAATTTTTCTGTTGAAAAATGCCTTGTGAGAGCAAGGCATTATTATTTACAAATTTAACTTCTGGCAGCATTGAGTCGTACCACCAGAATGCTAAAAGATCTTAAATCTATTGTCCATTCCAATATATTTTCAGGGGCTAAAACAAACAACGAAAAGCATCAGACTGTGAAGACAGAAAAACTACCAGCATAGTATGTCAGGCTGGGATCCAAATCCAATTCTCTTTCTTACCTAAAACAAGAGGGCATCTTGTGTCTGAGCAAGCTGATGCAAAGTAGACCTAGGGGAATCAAGTAGTGAAACAGCAGACACAGACAGCAATAACACACTCTTTGGAGCAACAACAAAACAGATGGTTCAGTGGCCCCCTGTCCACTCCAGAGAATATACAGTTACTTACAGGACAAAGCCCATCTGGTCCTATAATAATCTGAGAATTCATCATGACTAAAGCTGCAGTTGGCTTTCTGCCAGCTGTTTAAATTAACTTGATCAATCACCTCCATAAACCTACCAAAAAAATCCGGTTCTTTCCACCCTTTAACCTTCTGTAATAGGTTCACCTCTTGCCTTGTGATCACAAAAAACAGAAGAAACCAATGCCACCTGTTAGCTTTGGGAAGGATGGCCTGTACCTATTGGAAATTGCAGCAAATTAAGTGAGCAGTCATAAAGTTTTAGCGGCCACCCTGTAAACTTGCTTGAAATTTTGGCACTGTGACTGATTGTCCGAGGCCAGATAGATAAAGGAGATAGCATGTAAACCTGTATGAAAGTATATCTCATCATGAAAGAGCAGTATTTTCAAGAATCTAAGCCAAGGACTTATACTGCACACAAATAGAGCAGGTGATTGTACAATAAACAGGAGCTTGTAGAGGGAGAAGGAGGAAGTGATACAGCCATACTGGGGTAGGCTACAGATTCTGGAAATGTGGAACAACAGCAATATTTTTTAATATTCAGGGTCCATTAAGTCACTGCTTTCTACCTTTTGTAGTCACTCACATCTGAACAAGAAGATGCACACAAAAGTCTCTCAACTCAGAACAAGAGCCAACTTGCTGTGTGCTCAAATCCAAGCTGCAATCTCCTGAAGTATCCTTTGAAAATATCTTAAGCACTTCTTTCTATTATGCACATTGGGTCACTTTGGAGGAGTCCTTGGGTCAAGTAATATATACAGTTAATTCCTTTCTAAATTGTATCCTTTGTGTACATTATTGCCATTTTCAGCATTGATTTGATTTTATCTTTTGTAAGGGCCCAGCTGGTTTCAATATGTGGTTGGCTTACAGAAACCCATTAGACCTTTTTAGTCATTTAATTTAACTATCAAAGAGGCATGATTGCTACCTGCAGGTGACAAAGGGAAAGGAGAAGAGTGAAATGAAGTGATATATGTGAATACAAAACTCTTCTATCTGTATGTGAAATCAACACTGCTCTAAGGATAAAAAAAAAGCCTTATTCCTCAGTCAGGCACCCAGTTCCATGAAACTAATGCTTCCTCTAAACATCTTCCTAATTCAAGCTCTATAGCATTTTCATACCTGCACTGCAGCTAAGATTCCAGTAACCAACTGCCAAAGAAAAATGTATAGGCATTGCAATATGTTTTCAGAATCTGGAATAGCTTTCAGGCTGTCACTGGCTCAATTTCAGGCTTTTTGACAGGCTATAATCTGTCCTTCTTGAAACAATTGACAATTTTGCAGGCAGGAGTTGTGGAAATATCCTGAAAAATGGACAGCTATTTTTAAAAAAAAAATTATTAAAAATGAGAAAACTAAAACGTGCAGGGGTTCTCATGTTGACTGCTGTTTTTCAGGGTAGTGAATATAATTTTTGTAATGCTACCTGGTGGTACTATTCTAAGTAAAGGCTGTAAACTGTGACTAGTGTAGCATTTGCTAAGAGAGGAACATACGCCATTTATTTTACGGGAATATAAAGTGAGTTAGTATGCTAGATGACAGAAGGAAAGGAAATATAATTAAGCATCACATTAACTTTGTCACAGCACACTCATAACATCTAACTGCTTTGGTAATAATAATAGATAAATGGGAATTTGACACTGCTATCAGAAAGTCCTCATCTTGGTACTTTTTGCATTTTTCATCACTGTGACCAGGAGAGCGACCTGAAAACTACTCACTGATTCTTCATTTTTTCTTTTTTTTTTCTTTTACAATATACAGCATAACATTTTTCTTTTGAAAAGTTATAATTCTATTTTTGTAGTTTACCTGCTTCTGTGTACATGTGCATGTATCAGTGTGTCTGTCACGGATGGGCTTTGTTCCTGAGACAGCCATGTGTCCACAGCACCAGGCTCCAAGTCTTTGCTTACGCTGAAGTCACTAGGTGTTCCTGAAGTACAGATATGCCCTCAGCTTTCTTCTCCTCTAGCATTTCAAATGTACCCTTTCTTAGTATGTCTTAAAAGAGATGATAATTCCCTCTGCAGCAATTGTGCATAGGAATATAAGCCATTCTATGTCCCCATGCAAGCCAAGGTAGTGGGACCAATATGTAACTTAAGGATGCTGTACCCAGAGATGAATTTTATCCCATTAAGACTCAGGTGTACCTGAGAGATTCAATGATGCATAAGGTTTTCATTGGCTGCTAGCATATAATTGAATTTTATCTGAATTGACTACTGTGCAAACATTCCCAAATCCAAACCTAATGACTGTGGAAGGTATTAACCTCTATCAGTACTGTACATGACACCTTGGCATGCTCTGTGTTTACAGTTTGTAGTGAGCGCTTCATTAAGATTTCTGTGTGTGCTTGCCATTGCTGCAACACTGCAGGGACAGATTAGGGTAATATGAAATCCTTATAAATCGCATTTAAGAATTTAAAGAGTGGGCACAAAATTACTAGTTTCAGGTTGGAGAAAATAAACTTTCAAAGCAATTATGAGCAGCTTAATATAAGTAGTCTTTTGTTGCTTTACATCTTCAATTCATATGTAGTTATGATGGGAAAGCAGTTGCCATCTACTATTGAACAACTGAAATAACAGTTTGTTTCATTTCTTCCTCCCTTATTTCTTTCCTGTGAGGTAGCATTACTTATCTGGCTTATCTTTACTCCACACCATGCAAAATTAGAAATATTTGCATATTTTTTCTTTTTTTTTTCTTTTTAATTTGATGAATCTGAGGAAGGTCTTAAGGTGCATATGTTATTCTGTGTCCTTAGACAGGACATATCATCCTTATTTGAATATGCAAAGATAAAAAAAATGGTAATATACTGTCATTAAAATTTCATTTAAGCTCTGTGTCATTGTATTTTGGCTAATTGCACAGTGCATCAGATGAGATGCAAGAACTGATTTCTGCTGCAAGTGTACAGTATTGGCTGCTTCTGCTTAAATGGGTGAGAGAATCTCTACATTGCACTGAAGTTGCTGTTCCACCTTGTTACTGAATTAAGGACTTAATGTATTCAGATAAGGCAATTTTCCTAGACCATGGTCAGCCTGTCTGGAAGGTAAAAAGAAACTTTGAATGACCTCCTTCTGTTTTGGAATAATAGAAAGAACTACCTGCACAAACCCCCTGCTTTGTTCATAGCCTTTGGCCATCATGACTACAAAGGCATTGCTGTGACAGTTATTGAATAGTTTCTAGGTACCAATCTCCTACAAATTTAGATCACTCTGAACAATTAGGATTGCTCGCATGCTAGGAAATCACATTTCTGAAGTGCTCAAATGACAAAAGATTTTGACAAATCCCCATTTTCCGTTAGTTTCTATCAGAACTTGCTGCCACTATTTATTTGAAGTGGCTCAAGTGCCATCTCTGGGAAAACAAACAAACCCAGACAAGCTTTTGGATCCTCGAGACCCTTTGTCTTCAAGTCTGAGACAAAGTATAGATCTGTGTGTGACAAGCATACTGAGACATGCAGACATACTGAAAAAGGACAGTGAATAATGTCATGCAACACTTAACATTTGATAAATGGTCTAGCTGTACAACCCAGGGATAAATCCTGTCCCCAGAGACAGAGCAGAAGGAGTGTACATCATTTTATGTAGCTGTTGTGTGCATAACAATGCAAAACCAGTGTTCTACTGTGAGAAGTGTGATCTTAATTATCTTCTAAAGGCTGAATAATGGGCACCGTAGAGATAGTATTCCCAAGACACAGAGATTTTGAAGGTTTGCTCCGTTTCCTTGGCTTCATCAGTTTCATAGCAACTGAGAAAGGTGCTTCTATTGTATGAAGCATGCAAGGGATTAATTTCAAATACAGGTCATGTTTAATGTACAGATGAGTTAGAAATGTTCTTTTATAGTGTCACAGAAATGCTAAAAATAATGGGACTCAGTTTTGAGAAGGGGCATGGGATTAGCCTTGGCTATAACTGCTGCCATATACTGAAGATGCTTCTGACTATGTGTATTCTGAGCACATTTTCAGTTCTGGTAACAATAGTGTTGGTAGATCTGCATACGAAGAAAGAGACATTATTCAAGTTAAATTTCAAGAGTTTAATCTAGATGTTCATGCTGATACTAATGTATCTAGCATTAATATTTATGAAACGAGTATAGTAAAGAAGGGGGTAATATAAGGCAAGACCTACTGATATAGTAAATATACTAATGAAGATAAATATTCTATGAAAGTTCTATTCAGTCAGTCTGAAGACACCTCTAGGCTTGTGTCTAGCTTTTGCATTATTAATTATTTAGCTGAGTAGGAATAAAATCCAGGAGACTGAGAATGGTTATTTCGTCACACTTGTTCATCCCTCCATTGTTAATTGTGTTGTAGGGAAACTGTGGAACTCTAACAGGATTTAAAGACAACATAAATGTATATCAGAATTTACAGTGGACCCTGGAGAAAAACAAACCCAGTGTTTTTGGCATTCCTGTGAGTGGCATAAATGATACCAGGCACTAAGCGGAAGTGTTGCCTGCAAAACTGTGCTCTGAGACATGAGAAACAGATATGTGGATAGTTTGCATCTGGGCTGTGTCTTGTGGAGGTCTTAATCAAATCATCTCAGATTTGCATTGCACAGTCACTCTCTGTCTCTAGTAGCAGCAGACTTTTTTTTTCCTGTTTAACTCCACACATGCAGTTTGTGGCAGCAAAACAAATGGTGTGGGTGGTGTGGCAGATACCTGCTTTAGGATGGTTTGTCACTCCGGTGCTTTTCCGCATAATGCAGAACAGGGTCATCATCAGCTGCTAAAAGTCCTTAACTCCACCCTCTATATAGCCTTCTGCCTCTGCTTGGTGAGATCACACAGCAGATCATAGCAGTTCATCCTTCTGGGTGCTTGTCACCATACCAATGTATTGGCTGCTAGTGTTAAAGGTTGCTGTGAAATGCAGAGCTGTCCCTCAGGAGCTTGTCAGAGGTTGCTCATTTCACAGAGGTCAAAAAAGTTAATAAGTACTTGATAAGTACTTCATAAGAGATGACAAGACATGAAGAAAAACCCCTCATTACCTTAACACAACCTTCAGCCAATGAGTTCTGTCAACAGTCACAGCAGTGACTATTGAAGGCGCATCCGACACCTGCTGCATGCAACTGCATTTGATTTAATACTGTTCCTGTCCCTTGCTTACCTCATAGATCAATAAGTTTTTGCAAATGTCCATTCCTATTTGCTTTCCGCCAGAATTGCATTTGTTCTATTAAATGATTGTGCCTATATATTTTCTAATTCTAGCATGTCTTCTGTAGGTCAAACACAAACGAAGAGAGGTTCAAAAGACACACGAGATTAGAGGGAAGATGTTCCCTGAGGTTTGCGCAGCAACTTTGTGATACATAACAACACTCGCTCTGTGGCTCCCAGGGTGGGAAGGGACTGCCAGAGTGTCACTTTCCTGTCAGATGCTGTCACTGCACTTGGAGGTTTCCCCAAGAGAATGATGTGGCAGTGTTCAATGAAGGAGTGTGAGGTGTTGAACTAAGCCTACTGTGAAGAGGCCCAAAGTAGCAAACCAGGATCATGGCAACAAACTGTGGTCATTAGCACAGTAGTTACACTGAGGCCACAGAGCTTGAGCAGTGCTTGCTGTTTGTCTTGTAGTGGATGCTGTACTGGAACTATGAGCTATAGTGTTAACTATGTCTGGGCCTTCATTTCTCCTTGCTTTTTGCATTCTGTAGAAAGGACACAGTTTCAACTTAATGTAAAGCCACATAGGTGATAGGTGGTGGATAACAGCCTTCGTGACCCAATGAGGCATTACACAGTGAAACATAAGAGGGTCAGGAAGGGAACAAGTTTTCTGTTAAGTGACTTACTTTTCAGGAAAAAAATTACCATTCTGCATGGTAACTTTATGTAGCTACTGTGTTAAGTGCAGTGCTTGCATTTTTAGCCATCTGACTGAACATTTCATATAAATTTTAGCCCAATAAGTTTCCACAAGTCAATTCTCCTGTATAGGTCTGGTGGACTTTGAACAGCGAATAATTGAATATTATTTTTTAATGTTTAACTTAGTCGCAGAAGATGTGTTTAAGAAGGCATAGGCTATAATTTCTAATACAAATAAAATACTAATCCATTACTGTCTATGCGATTATTAACATTTGCAAGGGACTAAGTCTCTTAGTATCTCTCAAAAGCTACTGAGAATATCATTACTGGAATACTCAGTTATGGCTTTTTAATATCCTGTTTTACTAACTGGCTTGGTTAATTGCAGCATACTCAGTGGGGTGGATCAAGGCACTGTTTCACTGGTATGTGATATTTGCATAGGAATCTTTACTCCTTTAGTGCTTTAAAGTGCTTTAGAGAAATGTTTCTGTAGAATTCCTAAAAAGTGATGTTCCTGCCTTGCTTCCCTCTCCTTCCCTTTCTTTTTTCCTTTCCCCCCATTTATGTGCATGCACATGTACATTTTAGATGAACAGTTACCTGTACTTGTGTTTGGAAAGTTTTCAAAAATCACTTGCCTATTGGTTTAAGGAGCAATAGCAAAATTAGGAAGCGTATCCTGACAGTGGATGATGCAGCAGGACGGGATGCAGAAATCTGGATTTGAAACACCTCAGTACATGTCAAAACATATATTAGTAAATTCTCAAGCTATAACCAAAGGCATTTTTTTCCTGTAAGGCAAAACAAATTTAGAGCCAGTAAGGTATATAATTTTAAGACTTGTTTCGGTTTATTTTGTGTGTGGTAGTCAGTAAATGAATGCAAGGAAATTAATTTGAAGTCTTCCCACAGAAATTTCTATTTAAAGAGAATAAATATCAATCAATCAAAAAAAATAAAAAAGAACCTATAAGTTTCTAGGCAAATGTTGTGATCATGTCTTAAGATGGGTGCAGAATGTTTATCTGCTTTCCAGAATTTGTATGATCACATATTCACAGAGGAAAGTCTCTTGAATCCTTCTCAACCTTTTCTTAGCCAGAAAACTCTTGAGAACCAGGTTCAACTACCTGTGGAGAGCAGGCATACAGAGCTAGCTATAGAAGCATTCATCCTTGTCCTTTGCTGTACAGTCCTTGTGGCTCAGGTGTGTATTATTTTGTATATTGTCTAGCCAACAGCTTTACTACTAATTCTGCTGACAGAGATACACTTTTGTGGTTTCCTGAATTTGGTCTGGGAGTCTCTTTCCAGAACCACGTGGGTGAAGTATCTTGCTTGGTTATCTATATATTTGAACTCTGAATTTATCATAATCCCTAGCCTTATGTCTCACTTTTGTTTATTATTTTTGTTTATTATTTTTGTTATTCAACTATAACTTTAAAAGCCATTGGTAAATTTGCAGAAAAACCTGTAAACAGTGCTAAATCTAATAAAAGAGGAAGGAGCCTGGAAGCTGATAAGAGAGGTGACTTAGGGAAGAAAGATAGTTCAGGTAAGAATAAGCAGAGAGCACTGATTTGTGAAGAAAGAACCTAAATATTTTCAGAAAGTCTAATACAAATATTGAAGCTGTGTATGAGAGCTTTAAATTACACCACCAGAACATATGTAGTACTAAGAATACCACAGATCTGGAACAAATTAGGGGATTAAACTTCATATAACTATATGTATTGACCCTTATATTTATGTAAGAATGAAATCTTATAACTGAAAGTCTTCAATGTATTGTGCTTGACTGTGTTTTTCCTTCTGTGGGTTTTACCACAGCTGTAAGGCTAAAAAGCAAAGCATTGAAAAAAAATTAAACAAGAGTGAGTAGGCATTCAGTGGTGAAACAAGGTGAGTAAATTCTGCCTCAGACTGTTGAGATGTCAAGTAATGGTTTAATTTTGGTAGTGGTGGGGGAAAGAGTATGGTGTCGGGTGAGAAATGTTTGTGCTTGTGTAGGTGGCTGAGGTATGGTGGTAGTTAGATGCTCAGACTGCACAGGAAGAAGTTCTGGAGTTTCCTTGCTTCACACTTTCCCCACTGCTTCATGCTTAAGTCACTTGAGAGCTGATGCCACCAGTCATTCCAAATTATAGGATATTTTGTGAGGTAGAGGCTTGCCATGTATAACAGACATTTAACTGCTGCTATTGTCTAAAGGCATCTTCAGCACTGCTTCAAAGAAATATTCCTTTCTTTGCTGCAGGCAGACTCTTGTGGAAGAAGGGGATTTACAGCTTGGAAACAAGTTGCAAATAAGTACTTGCCTAGTGAGGTTTATATGAGCTGGGCTGTCCTCCACTGTGGAAAAGGATAAAACTTGCAGCACATGGACTGGCAAAAGGAAGTCAACATCCTTCAACCCTGAACCCTTACAGAAAAATGTATATAGGCTGGTTTCTGATGGCTTCAGGAGAATCTGTTGTCACAATCTGCTTCCATTTGAATGGAAACTATCCAAATTTAATTATTGTCTTTTTTCACTCTGCAGACACTACCCTGGCAGCAAAACACTGGGAGTCACACCCAGTTTAGCATTTATGGTACAGCAAGCCCACTACAGCAACAAGAGTAAGGCTGCTCACGAAGGAGATATTGAAGGTATCTTTCTTCTTATTTAGTCTCCTTATGAATCACAGATGTACTTGCAGTGCTTTCTTCAATCAAGTGAAAAAGAAGTAATAAAGGCAAAAAATATAATAATATTTTCATTTGTAATGACCAGCTCATAGAAATGCGATGAGGAATTTAATAGCTCTTGTAGTTCCTATTACTGTTATAGTGTCAGATGAAACATTTTTTTTTTTTAAACCATTACTGAATTTTTCACAAACTGAAGAATTCTTGACTTATAAGCTCTGAATGTTTTCGTATCAGTGAAAAAAATTTAATAACTTGGATTCATTGGGGAAGTGTTTTATTTGTTCAGTGGGAGATTTTGTATGGAAAGTCTGGATTTTTTACTTGAAACAATATGTTGTCAAAGAACTGAGATTCGGCTATTACCTTTACATGCTGCGAATATTACAGTAGTGTACTTAGGCTACCCAAAGGGCAAAGTGGCCTTTAAACAGAAGTATGTAAAATTTATTGTGAACATCATATGTCTAAAAAGTTTGGTAGAGATGTACCTAGGTATGTAAATTTGAGTATGTGAGATGTTATGTAAAAACTCTAAAGGAGTGAAAACTGAGATTTTAATGAAGTATTAACTATTTTAAAGTCTGATGATACGTGCAAGATTTTGTTCATATTTTTATGTCTGAAAGAAACATTTGCGAGTAGAAGTTGACTGGTTCCCAAATGGGAAAAAGAGGAGATCATAGCTAATATGTGATGTAAGTGAACAGAATAAATGAATGTTTATGCAGGTAATAATGAGCCAGAAATTTTAACACAAGAATTATCTATCATTCTAAATTAGTGTTTTAGTTTGGTTTTATTTGTTGTATTTCACAACAATATCATGTTGTTGTTCATCATGTTCAAATATCATGTAGTTGTTCAAGAGAGCAAAAATGCATGATGGTATAGTCTATGTATTTTCCATAAAAGTATTCTTAGTATGTATGTATGTTAGCCCGTGTACACAGCCACCCCACCCTTGAGATCTACCCTTTCCCAGCTCAACAGGCTTTCATTTAGCCTGCTTTGGATGGAAAAATAGGGGCTTGAGCAATTAATTTCTTTTTGGGAAAAGAAGCATAATTTAAAAAATTTAAATTTTTTAAAAAATTTTAAAAAATCTGCAGATGACACAAACTCTCAAAATTCCCAAGCAGATAACTGTATAGTTTCTAACCAGGGACAGAAATATTATAGTTTGAATAGACAGCACTACAAACTTAAGGGAGGTCAAAATTCATTTGTTTCATACACCTTTGAAACTCATAGCAGAAATTTCCTACTGAACCTCCTATGGCATGATGCCCTTTATTAAAGTGGTGGATCACCAAGAAGTGAATATTTCATCAGGACAGCTTTGATTTTAAAAATTATTTCAGACTGTTTCAGTTTTATGTTGAGACTATTTTTAATCATCTATTAGTCTGAATTAATGGCATTTCGTAATTGCAAACATATTGAAATACTAAACAACTGATTTGATTAAGAGTAGGCAAGTGATTTGAGAATTTTCTGATTCTGTTGTCAATACTTCTACCTCTTCCATGATCCCCTTCTCACAAAAATTTTAGGTTTTAATAAATCTGCATTTTTTCACTTAAAAATAATTTGTGAAACAAGAATCCTTGTAAAGGTACACTAGCCACCAGCTATGTTGTTAGTACACATTTACTGACAATTTTACTGGTATATGTAGAGTCCACTGCCTGATTTGAAATGGTAGTAGACTGTGTGAAAAAGGTGTTGACATTAGCTTCACAAATTCTCTTTAATTCTAAAGAATGTAATTTTTTTTCACGCTCTGACTGCTATTAAGTACATTTTGCAAGACTTCAATTTTTTTCATGGCAGTGTTACAATAAGTTTCAGTTCTGCATCTGAAATTCTTCATAGAACTCTGACTTTAATGGGAATTTTTCTACAGGAAAGATTCAAATTGTTAAGGACACATATAGAAAAAATAATTCTGTTGCTGATGCTGAACTGAAGGCTATTGTCAAAATTACTCATGTTAGTAGGCAAAATGCAGACCCAGCAAAGCAAAAGTTTGAAAATATTAACTTATTTTTGGATAGGGAAATGAACTTAATAAATGAAAGTAGACTTGCATAAACAAGATTGCTATCCTTATTTCACTATAGTTTTTCAGTTGCTCTATCATCTCCCACTTACATTTCTAACAACCAATTTGCCTGAATTACCATTGTGCTCTCTGAAAGATCTAATTGCAGATCCTCAAAAAGGACAAAGACACCTATGCTTTTTCACTTCATATTTCCATTTAGGCACAATTATCCTAGGTTATTTCATTTCTACACTCTTTATTGAGATTAATTGAAATGTCAGTTGTGCAAGCATGTGCAGAACCAAACCCTGCCATGTGGGAACACAGGTTTTAGTTGAACTTCAGAACAGAAGGCTGAGCCTGACTACCTTTGTTTTAATTCCACATGCTTCTCATTTTTACTCCTTATAACTCAGGGATAAATGATTTCTCTGGGAAAAACCCACTAGCTCTCTGACACTGAAGTTCTTCCTCAAATACTAAATATACAGGTTGTTCATGGTTTGTAAGTAACCACGTGGAAGAACCACATGGAAGAGTGCCTGACACTTATTAGTTTTACTCAAAAATATGTAATTCTAAAAGCAGTTCTAGGCCTATACTCATATTGCCTAACTAACTTTATTTGAGTATTCACTTAAAGCAATTGGATGAGAAACCCACTCACTGTGATAGTCTATATTCACTGGAGGGAGAGAGACTTGGCTGGGTGTCTTCAGAAGGGTTGTTTGTCTGCTGTGATACTGTGGGGTGGGGAATAATCCAGCCAACATGTGCCTTTTGACTCACCACCTTGTGTGTTGCCTGGCTGTCCACCCTAAGAGAAACGTCTCACCCAAAAGACTACACCCTCCCTTGTCTTGGAATTGGGGCTTTCTCAGGGCCCTTGGTCCATACAATTTTCACTTCTGCTGATCACTGGACAAGCTTAGTTTTAAACTGTTTACAATTCACTTTGGAAATGAAAAGGGAGTAGTGGCAAATACATAATTTATCTTAGTGTATTAGCAGTAGAAGTGATTTAGTGTTATTTCTTTCATAAGGAACAAGGAAAGTGCAAAGCTGGGCAGTTCACCTTAAAAGCTTGGTGGAAGTTAATACAATGTCAAAGGAATGTGGGAGGAATTTTAGTTAACAGGATAACTTCTGATCCAGGTAAACACTCTTGGGGTAGAGAGAAATTTGTTTTCTTCTGTAATTCTCTTTTCCCTGCTGATTGCTTAGTCAAGCTATTGAAATACCCATTTAACTGATGTAATCCTGCTCTACTTGCAACATCTACATGATGCCAAAATATAGAGGGTGTGGACTACATACGTAGGTACAAATAATTTTATTTATGGTGGATTTGCATCACTATCCTTTGAGGTACAGAAGCAGCCTTCAGCTTTGAAGCAGGGAAAGTGAAGGAGGAATGTTGAGACTAGATGTGAAGAACCACAGTTTAGATTTGAGACTGAAGTCACCATAACACATTTGCCCCTGCAAATAAGTTCTGCTGACTTCACGGTAGCATGCATATGAATAATATTTACATGTTAAGTCTTCCATATGGTTGACTGTGCTGTTATTTAGGCAATCTGAAGTCTTGCTTCAGCTATCACTCAGCTATCACAAAATTTACCAAGTCTGTACTAAGACCTGGATCTTGGCTGGTCATGTGTGTGGGTGCCTAGGGCCATGCTGTTCAGCATCCAGCAGGCAGCAGATAGCCTGGCTTTTCCTCTAACTGCTCAGCATTCTATGACAAGCTCCCACATAGCACAACACACAGTTCTCATTGCTCCTTCCAGACCTTCCCCGTGAGTTCAACTCAGTAGCGGGATGGAGAAGGAAGGCATAAAATCAGCTCTATTAAAGACATTCTGGTTACTTGTTCAGGTTACTTATACAGTAGGAGAGAGGAAAAAAAAAAAAGAAAAAATCAAGGAAACACTTGGTTTCTATTAGCATTTCGTATAGAAGAATATTTTTGACATTGTTCTCCTGTTGCACTTTATGTCTTAGGGCAATGGAAGCCAAGGACCCTGAGGATGTTCAGGTGTTGTCCCCTTACTCCTGAATAGTCTAGGCAGAAACATAGATTTTGTTTGCTATTTTTTTGAGGGTGAGGTATTATTACTTGGCTGTCAGTAGTCATAGTAACACTGCTTTCCCATGACTATTGAATGCTTGGTGCTGAAGGTTTCTTTAGTTCTGGCAATCTGTTTTTCTGTTTGTTTATTATTCTTATCAGAATTTGTTCCCCAGAGACTTGAAAACTATTTTGACAAGTTAGCCTATAATTTAACATGTCAAAAACTGGAAGTGCTTCCAAATTTTGGTACAGATTCTATGTTCGTGCGTAAGAGTTGTATTTATTCTGCCAAATTGTTTTAATACCTTAAATTTAGAATAGGCATTTCAGCTGGTGCTGATGGGCAAAGCTTCAGTAATGCTCTTAAGGCATGTCTAAACAGATGGGCACAGACAGATGTAAGCTTCTCTGTCCACTCTTGTGAGCCAGCAAAAAGCAAGCCAGCTCTACTCTGGAAGTTGTAGAGCTGCATTCATGAGATAGTTTGCCCAAGCGTTTATCTACTGCCTCTTTGGCAGAGTCTCCCAATCTAAGTTGGCTCTTGCCTGACCGTCCTGGAAGGTGAACAGGAATGTTTGTTCCTGGCACCATTCTTCATCTGGGTTTGTGCAGGAAGGGGTCAAATCCTGGCTCATGCAGAGTGTGCGACTGACTTGACTCTGTCAGTCTGAGCAGAGGCTCAAGGGCAGCCCTTTTGTGTATTCAAAGAAAAAGAGAAGTAGTGAGGAGTGTTCGCTTTTGCTCTAAGCCTCTAGTGATACTTCTCACTTGTAGTGAGAACTCCTTCCACAGAGAAGTGGTGTGACAGCTCCCAGTTCATCTTTGAGCACGTTCTTGGGTGGATTCATTTGCTTTAAAATGCACCATTATTTCATAAACCTTTCCAGTGTCTGGATTGAAAGCACAGGTGCAGGAAGACATGCTAACTTCCATATTTGAAGGAAACTCCTTTGAATGCCAAACACATTGTAAGGGCCTAGTGCAGTCATGCACAAGGCTTCTCTATTCACAATCTTTTCCCATTTTCCGCATCTTTGTGTGCCTGCCATCTGCTGATGTGCCTTTAATTTGGATTATAAGGTCCCTAGGATATCAATCTAACTTTTAATATCTTTCCTCTGAAACATGATTGGTAGTTATAATAATGATAGCTAATTAGAAGAAATAGAACATTGACAAGAGCTTTCTTCTCAATGATCTGATATTTCTATTTTGATTAGGTATGCAGGCACAAAGCTTAGATGGAGATACTTTCTGCTTCAAGTATGACTTCTGGTAGATGGTACTTTTGGGAACTTTCACAAAGGGCATGTCAACACATTCACATGACTATATTACTCTCAGTTAAGGCATTTAGTGCTGCACAGCAGAAAATGTTGCTGAAGGAAAGCATTCATTGCTGATACATAGAATTTGGTGGTAGTGCTTCTGGTTTTGCTTTTACTGTTCCAGATGTTCAGAGTTAAGCTTTCAGCTGTCATTTCTGGTGAAATATTTGAAGGAGCAAAGAGCAGCTAGCTCTGTAACTCCCACTGAGCATGAGTATGTGTGAAAATGTAGATAGCATTGAGTAAGGTAATAAAAAAAAAGTTCAAACTACTTTTTGGGCATCTGATTTTTGAATTGTTGCAGTGTGATGTAAAAGTCAGAAAGACACAAAATGAAATTCTGGTTAAAGGACAAGGATTAGTTATATAGGTACTTTTCTCCAGCTGGCTTCAGGAAAAATTGCATGTGCCACACATAAAGGCAGAATGTGGATTGTCTAATTAGGAGAGAGCAAAATTGAGAGATCCTGTAGATTGTTTAATCTTGGCTAATACAAAGTAGCACACTGAATTATCTTCTTGTAATTCAGCCTCATGTTCCTGAGGACAGAATTGATGCAAATCTATAGTTTCTTTTTGAGGGAATCAGTGTTGGAAATTGAATCCAGGCAATAGGCTCTCTACAAATGTTTACTTTCCTTTCCTCTCTTAACATCAGTTTATATTTGCCTTCATATGAGCTGGAAAACTTGGTTTTTTTTCTTTGCATTGTTTATATATTAATAAAAAGGAAACAAGAGCTGTCATCTGGTTTGATTTACACTGAGAAAGAGAGCCTTCAGATGAACATCAGATCTAGTGAAACGTGTCCCACATTGCATAGCCATCCATCTCCTTTCTTTTTAGTGAACTGTCTTTCTGCTTCCTTGGGATGTTTGATTTAAATCACCAGGCAGCAAAGGCACTGGACATTTTGGCTGGTTTTCTCTCTCCTGTGTGACGGTGTTGATATCATCTCGTCATGGGCATTGCAATAGCGTATCAGCAGAAAAAGCAGAGCAGCTCTGCTTTTACTCTCAGTAGGTCTACTAGAAAACAGCAGAGCCAGAGAAGCTGAAGTGATATCATAGCCTAAAAAGAAAGAAAAAAGAAATCCTGTTACGTAAGTCGGCGCAGCTTCCTAAGCCTTGCATTGTTTTATAAGAACATAATTTGATTATCTTATTGCCATGCAGATTCTTAACCACCTGTCTGAAGTTATCTGTATTCCCCAGTCCTTGATCCCAATGCTTCTGTCAAAGCCTTTTGCATGTGTCCTCTACCAATCTCCTTCAACAATTGTCTGTGGGCTTTTTGTTTTCCTACAGCCAGTTTGTTGCAATCTTTCAGGCTGACAGGCTTTGTGCATGTTCAGAAAGATTTGCTCTCAGATATGAAGTAGCAAAATCTTACTGAACTTGAGCATGAAAAAATGGTTCACTTACCCTTACAAAATTGCAAACAAGCATTTGCTTTCAAAGTAATGTCCTTTTGTGGCTTTTTCTTATATGCTCATTAAACACTCCCAAGTGCCTAGGAATAGAAAAAGGGATTTAAGATGCTTTAAGAAAAGACAGTGTTCTTGTTCTGTTGTTATTCATTTGTACTTGTTAGTGTGTAGAGATCTAATTCAGCCCCACTGGAATCACTACCATCCAAACATGTCATAATAGACAACCCTTGTCCCAGAGATTTGCCAGCCTAAAGAAATCATGGGCAATGGTCCAGAGAAAGGGACAGCAGAGAAATGGAATTACTCAGCTGAAGGCGCTCAGGATTTACTGTGATCTGGAGAAGAGGGAAAGGTGTACCTCTGCCTGTGCCATGGCTCTGTATAATGCTGTAAGCCTGTCCCACTGTTTTAGTGCAGGACTGCATCTCCCCTGCCCTCATTAAATGGCCACTCATGGGGGAAGCTACTTGCAGAATTTAATTTGTGTTCTATATGTACCTCTTATTAGTTAAAACTGAGTCTGAATTGCAACATGGCCGTAAGAGATACCATTGCCTGTCATTTTGCAAACGCAGGATCATTGAAGAAACACAAATACCCCTCACAAAACATAGGCTCTCTGTGTGCTCAGACACTGGATTAGAGGAAGATGGGTGAATTACAGGGCTCTCCGGGAGCCACTGATAACAGAAATGCTGATGCTGCAGCGGCACTTCTGAGTATCCAATAGCTCTGCTCAGCTTTGCTCTTACTCAGAGTAATGCTCCTCTGTACCATGCACTGGCTGTATTAGACTTGTTATGACCTCTGAAAAAATTAAGCAGGACAAAATTTTTTTGTTTACATATATGTGCATACATGATTGTATTTGTGCACAAAGGCAGTGGCAAACAGTGGTGTGCCCCATTCTCTTTAAAGTTACAATGCAATGAAATATAAATGTGAGGAGATGATTGCACTCATTCATGTATCTTGTCTGTAATAGCTGTGATTGGGATGGCTAGCTAATAAAACTTGCTCAAGTCCTCTTATTCCTAAAGGAACATGGGAATTGCCACATTAAATGTGTCTAGTGTAATACTACCCTGATCAGCATCAATTCTTCAAAGATGAAGAATTTGGAGAGAAAAATGTTTTAGCGTTTTAAAAAAAAATACTGTTGTGGTTTTTTTTTTTGTTTGTATGTTTGTTTGTTTGTTTTTTCCCAACTGGATATTTCACCCAGTTTGCATCAACTGATTAAGTTAGATCAGGTAAGATATGTGCTGTATGGATAAGTTATTTGGATGAAAAAATTCACTAAACCTTGAAGAAAACAAATTAAACCCCAAGAATATCACCCCTAACCTTCTGCTTCTAGATTGTTCTTCTCATCTGAGCCATGACAATAGATTATTCAGTTTTTCTATCACTTGTCTCTAGGACAAAAGTTTCTATATTTTTTTCTAAGTAAAAATGGAGATAGTAATTTTATTGTGCATGTTGAATGCTTTATATATCTCTGCTGGCATAATGATGTCTTGTGGCAATACTTTTCCAAGATTAGTATTGTAGCATGTAAAAAATTATGTCCTTTCTGTAGATTTTCTTGTTTCCGTGAGCAATGTTTTAGAGATTTTAAAAAATGTTATTGGATTTACCTCTAATGACAACGAATTTTGTGCCTGTAGCACCAAGTATGGGAGCATATTCATTGTTTATACACAGACAATAGACATAGAAATGACAACTGTGAAGTGTTCACAAAAGCAAAACATTGCAATCTATATATTTGTACTTTCTCTGACAAATGAGGGCATGTTAATAAGTTCCAACTTAATCTCAGTGTAATGTATATTTATATAAGTATTCTCTGAGCCTTGCACAGGAGCAGTTGTATCAATCATTACAACAAAATCCTTTGCCTTGATAAATTAATTTATACCATATTTTGAAGATATTACAGGACCATTCTACACAGGAGTAGTTACTTCAGGTCAAGTCAGCTGTGTTTTATTTTTGAAGGCAAAATTACATTCCTTTGAATTTTTCTGAAAGCATTACTTGGAACCAGGAAAACTGACTTTCCTGATTTCGGGTCCCATCAGACCTAGGGCACATGTCACATCTTTTGCCTTGGAGCATGTAGCCATGCTGAACACTGAAGTCAAAATGGACTAGATACAGCTTTGAACTTTGCCAGTCCGTGGGCAGGGTGTAGCTAAAAGAGCAACACAACTCAAATGTAGCAGTGCCAATCATGGGACTGGCTACTAAGCTGGAATTAAATTTAGGATCAGGGATTATGCTTGATAGAAAATTAATAATTTGCCTTGGAAACAACAAAGAGGGTAAAAATGGCATAAGAGATTTTGCTTGGCAATTTTGGCATCTGGGAGGAGGAATCCAAAAAACAACTTTGTATATTGGGCCTTATGAATCAAGAAGTGGAATATTAGTTGTCTGACACAGCCCCTGAGGTCAGTATCATGGTGGATATCGTGTGGGGATGGCTGATTTCCTTAGGATCTGCAGGAGCTGATTGATTGAGCTGTCACAGCCCCTTATGTGTCAGAGCCCAGGGAGACCTGCAAGGGAAAATTTTAATGGTGCTTGTCATCAAAGAAAAATTTTGTGCTTCTCACTTCAGTGGCCCTGCTGACACCATCAACATAGTGCCTGCACTGATCCTCCCTAGGATCATGATAGGCTTCCTCTTGTCGGCCTGATCTTTACCGATGCTTCTCACAGATCCTTTTCAGTGGATGTGTCTCTTCTGCATAGTTAAAGGCAACAACAGAACTCATGCTGTTTAGAAAGATGAAGACTAACACCTCTGGAATATTCCAACTGGATACAAAAGTCACGAATATGTAAGATTTCAATAAATGTAATTTGCTTGCAGGGTGAGAGGACTAAGGAAAAAAGTATTTATTTTATGTAGCGGTTTTGCTGTTGTAGGTTTTTTTTATTAATGTAAATTTCTATAATTTATTATTTGTCTGTATCCACAGAGCAGCTCAGTGCTGGTTCATGTCCGTGAGGCTGGATGCCGGAGGATGTGTGGTGGCAGAAAGATTGGTGGGACAAAGCTTTGTGCTGAAGGAGAGCAGTGCCTCTCCCTGAGGGGAGATGGCAGAGCAGGGCAGAGTCCAGCTGGTGAAGGAATTTACAGGAGCTGCAGCACTGGCAACTCTTGCACAGGTCCTCCAGGGAGGAGGAGGTGGTGGTGAGGACTGCAAAGACAACATAGTTGTGTTTTTCATGGGTTCTGCTTATTTTTTGTGTGACCTTGAAAAACTGAAGGGATACAGAGAGAGTGTAGTACATGTATTAGAGATGTTGTACCAGGCATGACAGAAAAGATGGGAAATATTTTATCCAAATCTCTTACTGCCACAGTAAAAAACTTCAGTGTGATTTCAATGGTCTCAGAAAACAAAGGAAGTGTGGATGAACAAAGTTTTTTTTTTTTTCCTTATTACTTTTGTGATAGGAAAAGTACTATTTGTAAATTCTTGGAATCAAAGAAGGTGCTCTGTCCCCAGCTGCCATGAACACTGTTTGCATAAATGTACATTCATGTACCGTAGAGGTGCTGAGTACTGCGAAGGCTTTTGCGGCTAGTGAAAGAATCAGTCCCTGAGACCCCTGAGGATCAGGACCGAGGCCCCTTGGAGGTGAGGAGACTACTGAGGTCTGGTGCTCATTGCTCTGGAATGTGTGGGGAAGCCCTAACATGTCTGCCCAACACCTTTGTTGGCAGCATGAAGCATTTTAAATTTAAGTGTTTCTCCATTTTGAATCTGGTGTAGCCCAAAGAGGAAAAGGCCAACAAGTTATCTTAGTTTCTTTTCAGAAACAGGGCAGAGTCCTTCTTTTTGCAGTGAAGCAAGGTGATAGGGAAATATCTATATGAAAAGGACAGTTTCATATTGTGTGGACACAGAAGGAGGAAGCCACATCCAGCAAGTAGCTGCAACAAGACAGTTTAGCACTACGTAATTAGCCAATTGTACCTCTGCTCACTGTGATAAGAGGATATTTATAGTTACTGTGAAAAAATTATGCCTTCATAAAAGCAAATGCACTGTGGTGGTTGTTCTGATCACTTAATCTTTTCTTCTTCATCTTGATGGTGACATGAAACATTTGAGGGCTCTATCAACTGGTGAGTAACTGTCAATAAGTTAACATAATTGCAGTTTTCTCTCATATTGCCAAAGTCTTTATGCAAATAATATATTTTTGGAATATATAGGTGTGTGTATAAATATAATAGGTATCTGTCTATCTGTCTGTCTGTCTCATCTTCCATAGTGAAATTGGGTAACTTGCTAATCACCTAAGCTTTTCAGAAGGACCAGATGTTTTGGTCTGAGAGGGAAAGTTACTCCTCCCTATTTGTTTCTCCATAAAATTTCCAACAACGAAGCTGTTGAGAAAACTCAGAAGTGGAACGCAAAATAGTAGTAAGTAGATTTCAAGCTTAAAGCCCTCCTTTTTCTATTAGAGCTGTATGCTGCTATTTAAGAAGTTGCTTCTAAATTTATCATCTTTTCCTTCAGAGTAAGTTCTGTGAGATGCTGCAGTGTGATAGCATGTTTCCTACAACTTTTTAAAAAAAATGTTTCCACATTACTACTTAGCACACATGTATCAGGGGATCTGTCTTGCTGTCAGTTTTTAAAAACAACTCCATTTTGAAGTCACTGGGGATATCTGTTGAACAAGGTGTGGCATAATATGGCCTAGGGCTCCTAAGTTGCCTATAGATAAATGTTGTAGGAAATGTATTCTGATTATTGCACTCTTGCTCTTTTTTTGCTAAGTACCAGGGATTCTATCCCTTAACTTCTTCTAGTTTATGGTTTCTCCAAAAATGTGGTTTCTCTGCCAGACACTAGTCAGTTGAGAAGGGGGACGAGAATATAGCCTGACAGCTCTTGTAGGGCAGCTGGTACATCTTCAGCAATTACAGAAAACCAAAGAGAAGGGAAAGGAATCCATAAAGAGGTTGCTCATCACACTTGGCATTTTAGGTCAGGTGCACAAGGGTGTATATTAGCACTGCTGCTTGACTGACTTTGAAAGAAATCAGCTGGCTGTACTGTGTCTAAGATTTTTCATCGTCTTAGATACTTTCAGTCAGGACATAGTTTATGAGGTTTTGTTGATTAAGGCTGATAGTAAATCAACAAGGACTCTTTCAGTCCTGGAGACTTCCAGGGAAGAATTGGAAGACTGAAGTAATTTATATAACGTAATTACTTTTAGCCTCAGTGGAACGAGCATGTGAGCATCTACTTATTGGTAATGTGTCCAAGTAGCTTTAGCAAACACACCACTGATTTTTAAACTGCAGCTTGAGCAGTACAAGTATGAAGATAGTCTTTAACATTTTGGTCAACTTTAGAAACAGTGGGTAGCTTTAATATCTTATTCCTGCTAATCGTGAGCACTTTATAGTAAATAGGGCACATATTTTCCAGTGGAAGTCAGCTATGGAAGAGGTTTCACTGAAGTTGTTTGGTAAATTTGAAACAAGTAAGTCCCTGAAGTAAAAATAGTTAGAACACAGGAATGTATTCAATGAAAGCAATTTAGTGCAAATTTCCTCTGTTCTTATCTTTTCTGAGGTATCTGCTTATAACCACTGTTGGAGAAAGGAAAATTCAGTTTCACCATTCCTAGAATTCTAAGATATCTATTCCTTCTACTGCTAATGTTAATCCCTCTTTGGCTCTGCATCTCACATCTGCATAGTAGGACATTTAAGGCAAAGTTGTTTTTACCAAAGTCACAGTTTTGTGCAGATACTAGGAGTTATTTTTCAAGCATAATGAATTAGAGAAAGGGAACGAAAAATCCTATTTCCATAGAGGAGACTGATATGCATGAACTCACACACAGCTACATCAGAAGCCTGATGTAAAGACACAACTCTGTAAAGAGAAAAGGAAAGAGAAAAATCAAAATTTAAAGTATATTTGATTCTTTTATTCTGAAGCAACACTGTAGGAAATAATCCCCAAAACAACTGCATATGCTCACCTTGTGGGTGTCAGTGGTTCTTGAACCTCAAAGAATGTGTTCTGTGAAGCAAGTCTCACTTCGAACCAGGCGGAAAAACTGCAATTTTTTTTTTTTTTTAATGCAACAAAATGATTATTGAGAATGTCTTTGTTGTAAGGTGTTCTCAGGTCCAAGAGAGACACCTGATCTCATATGTGAACAGAAGAGTTTAAAATTACTTTATGCCTCCCATCACTACTTGGAATGCAGACAGTCTAAGTTTAAGTCACTGCTGTTCCTGATAGGTAGTAGGGTTGTTCCCTATGACTCTTTCACCTAGTAGGGAGATCTTGCCTGTCACTGTTAAAGCTCATACTTTTTTTCAAAAGAAAATGCATTTTGCATTTCACACTGAATCACACTAACACACACACCCCTGCAGCAGCTTGACTTCTCTCTCTGCTTCTACTATTCTCATTTTTAGTGAAATGTCTTATTTGCTTACTGAGTATCTGCAACCACAGCTGTAGCTGTGACATTTGTTAGAGATTAGTAAAGCTGGAAAGGAACTGATATCAGTTTATGCTGTATGAAAACTAGGTTGACAGGCTTCATAACTTCTGCCTGACACCTGAATGACTGCTTTGTTTTTTTTCCACATGGTGATCAACATAGCAAGACAGAAGCTTTTATGTGTTTGTTCATTCGTGTGTTCACCAGTGCAGCAGCCTCATGTCTCTGTCTCTTCATTTATCTGTTAAATGTAAGTTCACATTCAGTTGTTTTGTCTCCTTTCTACAAGAATATCTTTTTTATCAGTCACCTTTTCAGTGCCAGTAACAATGGGATTTTCATCTTTCATTGAGTTTCTACGTGCTACTGCGTTCAAGTAATAAAGAGAATGTGTTCTCTTTGCCCTTGACACTTGTTTTATAAAGGGATACACAAGAATTAACTAGAGCCAGCTGTTCTTCTGATGAAAATACAGAGCTTTATTGCCCATTTTTACAGTCTCATGGCATACCATAAATGTTTTTGCCCTCTGAACTAATATATTTGAAAACATTTTCCTGCATTCTAATCCTTGCTATGGAAAGATAATGTTTCCAAGTGTTACCCTCTAAGCAGCTAATCACTCGCTCAGCTTCACACACTAGCTTTTAACCTTTTCTTTCTGACTGATGAAGATAGTTTAAGTCTGGAAGATAAGGTTTTTCTACTGTGATGTATATAGGGAAAACAGCTTTTTAAAAATCCAAACAGACTGGGAACTGCAAATGCTTCACTTTATAAAGGTATCAGATGAGAAAGGATAATTGCCTGAGTGAAAACTTGAGTAACTCATTAAATGTACCATAAATATGAAAGTGGTCTCTTGATTTGACATTAAACTGAGATTAGTTAAAAAATAAAAGCAGCTGCTTTGCCATCAGAAACAAAGAATTCAACACTTTCCCTTATCCTCTTGCCAAGCTGCTGCTTGGTCTTATCTTTTAATTAAACCTGAACTTTAAAATACATGTGTCTAGCATGCCAGTTTATTAAATGAAATATCAATAGGCAAACAGTATTCTTGTCAATTAGCTTTCTGTATAGAGGTTTCAGGTTGTTTTTTTTTTCTGCCCTTGCAGAATAGACACATTAAGGGTCCCAGTTTTTTTGCAACTCAATATAAAGTCATTGATTAGAAAGAGACAAAAATTAAAGTCTTGTGTTGAAAATGTTTTTAGTTTTCACTAGATCTATTTTCTACTACAAAACCACATCCATCTGCTTTAACCTTGTGTTAAACAAGACATTACTCCCAAAACATGACAAGCAGAATACCACTCTCTACTCCTTGTCAGTCCTTGACTAGTAACATCTTCATTCAGAAGGCAAAGCTTGATCAGATACATTTTCTCTAATATTAATTTTTTTATTATTGTTTTTAAAACTTTTAAAGAAATTGAATCTCACTGGGGATTTGGAGGTAAAATCTTAACTACAGTGAAGCCAATTGGGAGTTTTACCATTTATTGAAGGCCAGTTTTCATAAGATTCCTCACAAAAAACTGGATGAAACCACAAATCACCCCCCTAACTGCTATGCAAGCCCACAGTTTTTACCTAGATGTAGTTATTCATTCAGAGAATGGAAGTAAGACCCCATGATTTAGACAACCAAGCCCACAGTACTAGAACACAATTCTAAGTACTGACTGTCAGAGAATGCAATTTCTGGCAACAATGACTAAAATCCACATCATTTTAGGACTGTCCCAGTCCAAAAAAGGGCTTAATTCTGTCCTAAAATAAGAAATGGTGATGGGATCACTGATTCTTGAAGTTAAATATATACTTTTCTGGATAAACCTCAAGAGGTTTATACTTATAAATACTTATAAGTAATACAGAAATTACCAAGCAATCAAGATTAGTTCCCAAATTACTGGGTGGTAAAAAAAATAGAGTTGGGTATATAAAAAAATTGAATTGGTGTTTAAACACCTCTATGCCCAACAGAAAAAAAGCATATGTTCAGAACTCTGGTGATCTAAAATACTTTCACCACCTTGAAAATATTATCAATCAAGGCCACCTTTTTCTTCAGATATAAATGATTACACTTTCATTTTTGTTCAATACAGTATTACATAGCAGTTTTGTGCTCATTAATAATGCAGCATTATTGTAATGTTATAATGACTTATAAACTAGAATAAACATAGCATATTGATCTAATAAAAATATGATGTGGTAAGCAATGAGGCTAAAACAAGGACCTAAGAAAGAATTCATGATTGAAGATAGTAAGACTGTTTCCAGTAACTCTGTGCAAACATTATGAAGGTGGTTAACTGGCAAAATGAATTGGAATTAATTATACATGAATCCTGTGGCAAGCACAGCAGCACTCAACTCATTAAGAAATCATAGTTTGGAATGCAGGATGCCATCCTCACTGTGCTACGTACTGAATGTGCTTATGGCCACTTTTCAGAGGATTGAAAGGTCCACAGCTAGCTTTATAGAATGCACTGTCCTTAGGAGAAATATCTGGGATTTCTGAATCACTGATGATTTTTTTCAAGAACCCTTGGGAACCTGTCAGTTCCCTGACAGGTGAGTGATGACAATATGTGATCTTTAAAAAGAGAAAAGGGATAAGACTCATTTTATGAGACCCTTGGGAAAATTCAGAAACAAATAACTAATCAATCTGCTTTTAAGAAAAAAAAAGGAGATAATAAAATGATAAAAAGTGCCATTATAGCTTTTTCAAAAAAATATTCTGTTGAACCAATTTAATCTCCTTCCTTGACAAGGTAACCAGCATAATATCTAGAACAGAAAAGAAGTAAGGCAAGAAATATGTATTTTGAAATTACTTTTTTGACAATGTTTAATGTGGCATTCTTATAAGTAAATTAAAGATATATGGTCTAGTTCTAATCACTGTAAAGAGGATGAACAACATGAATCAAAATTTTCTGGCTTTAATTAATATGAAGTACTGTACTTCACTGGGGACAGTGCTTTTTAAGGAAGGGGCAGATAAACAGCATAACAGACTATCAAGGATGATGCAAAATTTAGAAGAAAAAGTTAAGGAAAAATCGAGACTTAACTATGTAGGCAGATGTTACACTAAGGAAGTTAAACAGTTTTCTGCATTTCTAATTAATGACAGAAAGCAAAGAAGTATATTAATTTACATCAAATAATGTTTACATTGGATATTGAGAAAATCTTTCAAAATGGTATGAAGGATGAAGTATTGGGATTAGATATGTGCTATTATTCAGAAATTCATGGAGTCACAGAACAATTCAGGTGAGAAGGGCCCTTAGGCATCCTTTTGTTCCAACTTCCCACTTAAATCAGATCCAATAAGAACAGGTTGCTCAAGATGATGTCTAGTAAAGTTCTGATTATTTCCAGTGATAGAGATACCAGAGCCTCTCTGGGAACCAGTTCAGGTGTTTCACTACCCCTACAGTGGAATTCTTTTTCCTTGTACCTTATTGGAAATGCCCATTTGCAACATTTACAACTTTCCCATTTGCCTCTGGCTCTGTCTTCTTTATGTCATACCACTAGGCTGCTAACTGTGGAATTTCCACTATTACTATTATTGAAATATTTGATAAACATCTTCTGGAAAAAGCTGGAATTTCCCTCGGTACAGGCAGTGAATTAGATGAGAATAAGTCCAATATAATTTTGTGAGTTGTTAACTTTCTATAATTCCTTGGAATATGCAGAAACATATCATTTAGTGAATTAAAGTATTTATCTGTGTAAATGGTGTGTATAACAGACCTATATCAATGTGTCATGAATGCATTTCAGTTGTTTTGACACTCTTCTTATGGTTAAATATTTGGATTCCAAAGCTTTCAAAATTGTTTTTTCCTCCATAAAGTGCCAAGGTTAGTTTCTGGTAGGAGAAGAGTGGTCCAGGTTTCTCTGATGTGAGGATCATTGTAATGAATCACTTTTACTCTGAGGGGGAAAAGTGCCTAATTTTATTATCAGGAAACAGACAAATATTTTTGGTTCCAGACGCTTATACTGTGGTTAATGCAAGGTATAGACAGATTGAATCCCTTTATTTTTCACAATCTACAAAGCCTGGTTGGTATCACATGAAGAGTTAAAGAAAGGAAAAATATTTTATAAATACTTACATTATTTTTTCAAGCAGGATTTCTCAGTCACCAACTCCATGATAAAGCTTGGGAGATATAGAAGGAAATTAAAATTAGTAGGCCAGTGTTTAAGAACCACACAGTCTAAAGAAGGCTTAAAAGAAGCCGAATATTCTGCTGTTGTGGGTTTAGAAGAGATTTGAGATAAAAATTTAAACTATCATGTATTTAAGAAAGAAGAAAGAAGAAAAGTTGATATGTGTGCTCTGTAGATGCTTGTAGAAAAAAGCAAAAATCTGAGCACTCAAAAATGAGAAAGAAAAGTGACAAGGAGAAAGTAAATGAATATTCCAAATGGTAGAAGAAGTTCTAATCAGCTGCATGTGTTTATTTTCAATAAAGATGTCTAATCAGGGCATAAAAATTAACTCAGATGAGTTATGCTGGAAGCAAAAAAAATAACTAGCAACAAGAATTACATGAGAAAAATAAAGAGTAAGCAAAGTATGTGTGAATCTGCATATTTATAACTTGTTTTGTAACATTCTCATCAAACAATATACATAGAGAGTATGAAAATAGTGAGGAGAAGAGTTCTGAAATTTCAGAAATTATAATTTCCAAATTCATGAGAGCCAAAGGAGTTGCTTATAACTTTTGGAAAAGTAGATTTGATAGCTATATAAAAGGGGAGCTGGAAAATTTTTGCACAACTATGTTAATGGTCAACTATTCTAGTAAATAGTCAAACAGAAAAAAAGGAAGAGTTGAAAATATTGTGTACTTTTCAACCAATTATATATAAAGGGATGTCATGAAAACAAGCAGATAATTTGTTTCAAAAAGTGACACAAATCAAACGTAACTCCATTCTTCAGTAGTGTTTGTGCATATCTTCAGTCTTGCCAATGGCCTACATAGAAGAGTGTGGATATTAGAGGAAAATGGTTGGGCTCAGTTTCTACCTAAGTATAGAACTCACTAAAGCCAAGTTGTTGCAATTTAGATGTCCATTAGTCAAAGTGATGCTCACATTCTTGATCAGAGGTGGGGGAAGCCCACATAACATGAAGTTCAATGGGTTAATATATGCTAGACTTGGTGAGAATGACCACGTGCCTGCCCTAGGTGAGGAATTTTACACTGTATTATGTAATACTGGTGATCGTGTGCAGTCCTCTGGTGGAAGGTCTAGGAAATGAGTCTGGGGGTACTTTGGGGGTCTCTGATGGTGTATGACACCTTCTAAATCACGAGAGCTGCCTTTTGTTAACATAGTTGACCCAATTATCTCCCATGAGAAGGGATGAAGACCTTCAGGCCTGTGTGTGAATGGTCCCATATCTCCCCTTGGAGCATGGGTGGGAGTTCTACAGCTGACCCAGTTATGTAAGGGAGGATATAGGCATGGTAAAAAGCAGTATTCCACATTGAAGGATCTGCTTCTTATTGGCCTCTTTCTTCCCTTATCTGTCTCAAAGTACAGCTTCTTGCTAAACAAGTTTGATTTGTCATTGTCATCATTTGGTGCTCATACCTGCAGATTGATGGGTCAAATCAACCATTTTCTGTGTGTGTGTGTGTGTGTGTGTGTGTGTGTGTGTAGGGGGTCAGGCCCCCAGTATCAGTGTCCACATGGCAAGCCTGGCAGCCAAGACAGCACCAGCAGCAGCAGACACTTGTTAGAGATGGCCACACGGGGCACTTGTAAGGCTTGCCCACACCACACCCCCTGGAGTCTCTGACTGGCTGCAGCACCTGTCACTTTGGCCAGAGGGACAGTCAGTGGTCAGTGACCCAAAGGTCCTGCCCAGAGGGAGTGGCCACAGTAGATAAACACACAAGGTCTCCATCTTGCCTTGGTTTGCCCTCCTGGAATAGCCAACATAACTTCTTAGTATTAACTATATTTTTCTCTCTTTATTATTTGTTCTCTTAATCTCTCTTCTTTTACTCTTTTCTTCTTCTTGTGGGTAACTTAAACACCTGTTTTCTGTGTTTCAGTGATGGTATTTCACTTGAGTTGTATGGGGTTGGTGTTTGCTAGGTGCAACAGAGGCTCCCTACTCTACACCAACACCTGCTCACTTGAAACCCTTGGGGGATGAAGAGAGCAGAGTTCAGAATGCTGCTTGGAGGGAAGAAGGGAAGTCTTTTTGTTCCTACTGGCCTGTTGTAATGCTTTTATAAAGTAATTTTCTTCATTGTGTGTTGCTCCTGTAAAACCTCTTTTGCCAAAATGCCTGTTTTCTCACCAAATTAAAAGAAATCTCTTTAGATTTAGAGTTAAAGGGAAAAGAGAGAACAGAAGAGAGAGAAAAAGTGTTTATAGTCATCACTTAAAGGTCTCTGACAAACCTTGTTGCTGCTGGTGTCTTGGTCTGTCAGCGAGTAGGAGGGGAGAGAAGCCCGCGAAACATAAAATTCGGTGTGTTTATATACCCTCAGAAACTGTCCTGGTGCCTCCCCCGTGTGTGTGTGTATGTGGCTGTTTTGCACAGCTGTGCTGATTTTGTAGAGAGCTGAAGGTGCTGGTTTTTGCGAAGTCATTTTATGCTTGGAGGGAGTGTGCTTTAGAGGCACCCCTGCCAAGAGCTGAGGCCTTCTCCAGGGTAGTCATGGGAATGTGCACATACCCCTTTGACACGGCCTTGCCCATAGGATATAAACATCACACACCTAGAGTGTTACTGCTGGTCTTCTTTAGATAGGCATCACACACCTAGAGAAACATCACACCCCCGAAAAGTTGCTCCCAAAGCCTCCAAAGTGAACAGTTTGTGAGCTATGGCCTCCTCCCCTCAGCCTTTATCTTCACTCTCCTGGCAGGAGGCTTGCACAGTTCACTATAGTAGCAACATTTTAAAGTATTTAAAAAAGTCCAGTTCCTCACAGGCTGTTACCTTGCCCATCATCAGCAAAGGTTGCTTTTGAATTTTGGTTGACCAGATATCATCATGGTCCTTTAATGACCAACTGAGGAAAGAAGGAAAAGTCTTGTAGATACAATTAGGATATTACACAGTGTTTGCAATATCATTTTCTATATTTTCTACTCAGACTGTCCTGCTAATTTTTTTTTCTAAAGAGATGTGCTTAGTCCCATTTCCAAGATAACGTTTTGGAATACATCAATTACCATGATTATCTGAAATTAATTTGTAGTTCAAGGAAATGTATTATCTCTTTTTTTCAGGACTGGATTACCTTTTTCTGGGAAAAGAACAACTAGCTGTGAATATAGTGTCTGTTAATCATGGTAATACATAAATTGAACAGCTTGCCAGGATTGCGTTTACTATTTTGCTCTGCAGCCATAGTAGATATGTCCTTTAGCTTTCCTTCACAGATGTGTATTTCCTCAACCAGCTTAAAAATAAAAATTATGTCCTGTTTCTCTAAACAGTGACATGTCTGCAGTCCTGACAAGACATTCTTGATTTGTAGTATGAGAAATGAAGAGATAGAAAATCTTTACACAATAGTATCGCTACATCCCTGAAAGGATTTGGGTCCTCTGTTTAGAAGGATGGGCACAACACACCAGTATTTTTAATGTCGCTGACTCTATGGCTGTTTTCCTATTGAGTTACCGATAATTCTTGGAGAAGACTTGGCCTAAAATGTACAGTGTTTTAAATCCTCCTTCTTGCAACCCTTGTCTTTCAAAACATGATTGTAGGAGAAGGTGGTAATAGCAGAAGATGGTCGCTCTTTAACTGTAGTGCTCAGCCTGCAACAAATGTAATTTTGGTTGCACCCTCCGCCTGATGTATTTTTTTTTTTTGAGAGGAGAAAATTCACCTTCCCTCTTGCTGAAATCATTCTAATTAACTATTAATTCATCCAGAGAATCTGCCTACTGGCAACCAAAATTTATGGTTAAAGCACCCATGAGTAAAAATTTCAAATTGGGACATGCTGAATATTTGTAAATACTCAATGGACTCAAAACTGGAGTGGAATTCACTAAGGTAATTCATTCTTTCTTGTGCTTATTTTGCTATCTATATCTTCTGTTTTTGTATGGTTATTGACATAGAGCATAAAAACAAGAATAGCTTCAGCATGGGCTTCAGGGAAACTTCACCCTTTACAGCTTGCTGTCTAGTTTTCATTAGTTCAAAACCAGTGGATTTTTTCTTCTCATTAACTTACTTGGCTTTGGAACCCATATGCAGGTACATCCCTATTGTAGGAGAAGCTAAAAGCTCTGTAGAAACTCATAGAGCTGGGAGAACCAAAGCAAAGTTGAGTGCATGCAAATCAATCTTATTAGAGGACATTTTTTTGTCTTTTTGTTAATAGGAGTTTCAGCTTTCTAGGCTTGAAGGCGTGAAGTGCTAAATCAGCTTTAAAGTGGATTTAGTGGATCTTGCAAATTTTTAATAAGTTCAGATATGAAATAGACTGAAGAATTATTCCTCAAAAGGGTAAAAGCATATAATCTTGATGAGATCTGAGAAATAATCTCTTGTCGTAGAAGAAAAGTCACTCTTAGCAGATGTCACCAGTGCATAAGATTTAATTATTTAGGAAATTTGTTTGGTGGATACTTTGTTTCCAAGCTGTGTTTCCAAGCTGTGTTTTCTTGCAGTTCTTCAGTTTCTTAGCTACTTCTGTACTCTGAAATCCTCTCTGAAATACTGTTAATGTTTTACTTTTGTGGCTGCTGTTTTTTTTCCATTTGCTGTCACTATAACCTACTGTTCAGTTTCTGGATAACTGGTTTGAGACTAAGTGGGAGAGGTCTAAATGCTGGTTTAAGGACTTGCATTCCAATGGGGGTGCAAATTGCTTGTGATTATAGTCAAGGTGAATGTCAAGGAAAAAAGCACTGGTCCAATCTTGAGTTAATATGGTGTGTCCAAGAGTGTTAGCAGCAGTGAGCTGGTATGAATATTCCTGTAGTAGGACAATCCTGTTTTTGTTGGGAAAAATGAATATAATAATTCATCAGACCTGGAGTCTCATCAATGTTCTTTTTCTTTTTGCATTCAGTAAAAAAAAGAAGCAAGCCATCCTTTGATCACCAAACACAATTATTTTTTTTTTTTTGGTGGAGATTTACTGTGCTGTTTTCCAAGAAGAAAACAAAAAATTATCCTAGCATCACAGGAGGAAAAATAATTAATTTACTACACCATATGTAAGTGGCATTCCCAGCAGACTAGCTCTCTCTTTCTGTGCCATTGCAAGCGTCCTCTGTCTGGGGCCACATCAGCCTTTCATGTAAAAGGGAATTACAGTGACTCTGTGTTGTATCTCTCCCTCTGCCTTGAAGTCTGAGACTTCAAGTGGTATTTTAAACACATTTTTCCACATGCTTTTGAGTGTAATGGGTGTATGTAGGTGCTCATGAATATCCATCCCCTAAAGACATTCTGGCAGAAGTTTCCTTCAGGCTCTAATACCACAGAATCTTGGTTATGATTTTAGGTTCTTTACTCAGCCAAATGCAAAAAATTCATGAGGTCTCAGGGGTTTGTTCCTGCAATTTTCACAAATGTTGGTAGTTCTATCATGGTCTACATAATGCAATTTACTGATTATATCAAAGAAACTGAAGTGCTAATCCCAGTTGAGCCATTGACTGTGTAATGAGAGGCTTCTAGTCTTTCAAAGTTACTGAAACAGGTGTTGTGAGGGATAAGAACACCAGACTAAAGCAAGAATAAATCTTATCACAGAAGCTTTGCTTCCATAGAAGCAGATTTCCTTATGCCATTCAAGTTACCTTGTGGCTTCACAACCTTTTGTTGTTTTTAAAATCAATCTCCTGCTCCCACAAAGTTTCAGAATAACAAAGTGAGGAAGTGAAACTACACAGACCAAAATTTTACAGTAGCAGTGGCAAGGGCAGATATCAACCTTTTTTTTGAAACTCCTAACCTTTGTGTTTGTTTTTGCAAGACAGACAAATACCTACTAGGAACTAGATGGAGGTCATCCACACATTTCATACGGGTCACTGAATAATGATCACAGGGTAACAACTTTCATTTTGAATCAGTATTGCAGAGGTGAAAAGCACCATATTTCATTATTAATGCCACATGAGCTCCAGGTCTCTGCTTTCATTTCTTCATCCTACTGGTTCTATGAACCCTTAAGAACCTGGTTACTTTTAGGGCTGCTTTTTCTGACCTTCAAAAGGGATTTTGCCGCTTAAAAGTTCTCTGTTCACAGTTACAGAAGATGCATCTAGAAGAGAAGTTTAGTACATGTGAAAAATACTTTAAAAGGAGCAAATGAAAGGAGTATATAAAGGGAAGGAGAATAAACTATATTCTTTTTATATGATAAGACTCTATAGAGTAATGAAAGCAAGTAAAGAAAATCACTATGAAAACCAGAAAAGCAATAAGAAAAATTCTTTCTAAACAGGTGGTTTATTTTTATTCCAAGGGATACATGAAATGTTTTTTTATTATCTAAATTCACCTTTCTTCTCCATTTTACAACATGAGAGGGAGGAAGAAAGAAAGGAAAAAGGAAACTAACAGCTATTTGAAAACACAGTGATAGAATATGCCATTTCAAAGAATCAACAAAATGCCCAGGACTGGATATTGTTGTGTGACATGCACTCCAGAGTATTCAATTCCTGGCAGGCTTACTTTTCAAGTGACAGTCAATTGGACCAAGAAGTCAGGCCCCGATAACTGGATTCTCATGTAATCCCCATATGGGCTTTTAAAGATTGACTCTGAGACAAAAATATAAACATCTAATGATATCAGTACAACAACTAGTACTTATTGTTGCCATTTTGTTATTAGGCTGAATTAGTTTTCAGCTCAGGAAACCCTACCTGTCCTTACCTTCAAATGACAGCGGATGCTTGCACTAGTGATGCTATAAAGTGAGGCAATGTGCTATTATAATTCATGAGATTTTTTTTCAAGAGAATATCTATCCAAATTTTAAGTTTCCCAGGAGGAAAACTGGAATAAACAGAGCAACTCCTGGGTCATTATTTCTTGAAAAGCATGTCCGTGTAGGCTAAAAACACTTACAGAACTTCACACATCTTTAACTGTTTCTTTTGAGGTAACCAGGAGACTTTTCATATTGGTGTTTGAGAGCCATGTTTGGACCTTTCTACCTGACAATTAATATGGACTGTAAGACTAAATCTGTCTTAATTAAATCTGATTTTTGAATATTTCCTGCAATTGCTGTGAGCCAGACGTGCTGCTTCATCATATTTAATAACCAGTTGTATAAAGATAGTGGAACAGAATTGATTTTGCTAGCAAGAATCTATTCATGCAGTGAAAGACACTTTTGGTCTTCCTTCATTGCCTCTCACATTGCGAGGTGCTCCAGGTGCTCACAAGCCTTGAGAGAAGAGCCTCTAATGATTTTTAAGGCATCCCTAGAATTCACTTAGGTAAAGTTTTCGATGTACATCAAGTCATCAAACAAAGTCTTCTTGCTGCTTCGCAGCAGTAACAGAGCTCTGAAGCTTCAAAGCTTGGTTTGGCAGGAGGAATTAAATGCGTGGTCATTTGGGTGATGGTGAGGAAATGATCAGTCTGCAGCTGGTGGACTGGGCTTGCCTCAGAGTTTTGAGCTGACTTCAGTGTGCTGCCAGAGTTTAGCACAGGCTTTTCAATGCTGGTCAATGCACATTTTGAGCTGGCTGCCCTCTGCACAGAGGTCAGTGTGCACACAGCAGTCCCTGGAACACACATCATCATAATTTACTACAAAAACTACTGCTCTAACAATGTTTTGGGGCCACTGGAGCTGGACTAGCCATGTTATTGAGTCTTAATCTTCATACGAAGTTTCCATATTTTAAAAAAAGTTTTCCAAGAGAGTGTTAGCCATAAGATAACCAGAAGAAAAAGCCATTTTCTAAGGTCTCTCCTCAGAAGAGTGAATATGTCCCTTTTTATTTTGTTCTATAAATATGTATCATATTTGACTAGAGCAAATGAATGCATTTTAAAGAATTTAATAACTGTGCCAGTGACTCAAATACAAAGCTCTTTTGACTCAAGAAGAAGTTCCAGAATAACAATAACAGTAAAAACAAAATGGCAGTAGCACCACTTCCACCAATAACAATAGAAAATAAACTGATAATAATTTTTGCCTAAAGCATATTAAAGATCATAAATGTCTTTTAACATTTTGTGTTCAATTTAATATTTAGTCTTACACAAACCCATAAATTTCAGTTGCTGGAATACACACCTTAGCAATATACTTTGCCGGGGGCATGTGCTTGTTTTTCCACTCCTTGACACTTTTATTTGAAAGGTGGGTTGCTACTATTAGTCTGTAAACACAGGCAAGCAATTTTTCTACCTCATACACCCCAATAATCGGTCAGTGTGGGACCAGAACAGGATTTTCTGGTTTTCAAAATCACCTTGAGGTATTATAAATCAAGCATAATCAATCAATCATCAGGTAATACTTTCAAATTTTTATACAACATCACTTTGTTCCTGTCTTCCACCAGTGCCCATAGCAAAACTGTCAACAAGAGCCTTTTTTGCAGAATAAACTGGAAGGCCAGTAAAACAGTAAACCCAGACTGGTTCACCCAATGTGTCTTGGCTGTATCTCATGTGCTTTTTTAGATTTTAGAGCAGAATGACTAGAATTCTGCTTTTCCCAGGACTCTCATTAATCCAAGGTCCATTCTCCAGTTCCCTGTTTTTTTGCAGAGAGGTGACTTATAGGCCAGTCCATGCTTTGTGCTTGATAGCATGTGTTCATGATCACTCATGGGACTAGTCTTCTCTCCGGGAACCTGATACAAGCCTGAGTCTGGCCATGCCATTGTCTGTACACATAAGAAGGAGTAAGTGCTTCAGCTCAAAACAAATGTGGTTTTAGATGTAAAGTAAATGGCATGTCTGGCACAAGACAATGATGAGCCTTTCCTGTAATCTCACTGCCTCCATTGTCTATTCTGATACTTTTCCCCAGACCTTCATTGTGCTTACATTTTAGATCTTTATCTCTTTAATGTACACATAACTTGAAAATTGTATAGTCCTTTGTCAGACCATGTCCACCTCCAAACTGGAACAAAATATTTGCAAGGCACCAAAAGGTGTTTTTTATATGTTTCTTATGGGACATTTTTGGATATGCTGGATGTCTGCAGGAGAGGAATAGATGGAAGGGAATGTGCTGGCCTCTTCTGTTTTCTCTGCCGTGGACGGGTGCTGATGCCATGGAGAGAAAGGGGGGACCAAAGTCTTCCTGAAAGCCTGTGCTGTGCCAGTGAGCCTCTCTGCAAATTTATATTTGGCTACAGAATGATTGTGTTCTGTTTGATATCTGGAATTTATTGGCAAGCAGCCTAGGCTATGAAACAGAGTTATCATGATTTCAAGTTGAATTGAGCTATTACTGTCTTCTTAGTGTCTCAGATTGCATCCCTGCAGGGACTGTGAGCATGACAGTGACTGTGATGGTTACTTTCTATCACCAAGTTAGGTACATGTCCTCAAGAAAAGAAAAGCTTTGCACTTTCTGTCATGAGTGGAAAAATGATTTTACATGGACCAGTAAAGGTAGCAACAGTTGCCATAGAGTTTACAGTAATTTATGCATAAATTTTCCAATTGCTTGTGTAGGACTGTCAGGTGGGAGACAATGTGTAAAAGTAATTCTAGCTCAGCTCCTAAGAACAAAACTCTTGAAACTTTTTAGTCTATAACAAATGCCCAAATACAGAAAATGGCAGGGTGACTGTTGCAGGAGCAGCAACAATGCAATGAAGGTGTTTGCTTATTTAGAGAACTGGATTTTATCATCTGTAGTCAGATCACTTGATTGTATCAGCAAGTTGAATAGTAATTTGTTCCAAAATTTGCCACTAAGTAAAATAATGTATCCTACCAGTTCAGAAGCATCATATATTGTCAAAAATATATTCTAGCAGAGAAAAAAATTACAGCTTTGGTTTTCCCGTGATTGGTGACATTTATACATCACATGAGAACTTGTTGGTAATTTTTAAGTTCTTCAAAGATAACAAAGATAGGGATGATGGACAGTCTCTTTCAGTGTCTGAAGACTAGTTATATTTCTTCCATAATCTGCTTTGCGGTACAGACTTGAAATTAGAATAGTCTGATTTTCTATGACCTGAAATTTATTACTTAATACATTCATTGAAGGATCAGTTACAGTGAAAAATTGATGAAAAGTCCATAAAAGTTAGTCCCTATCTACTTAAAAAGATATCACAGAAATGCAATAAAAGGTGGAAATAGGTTTCTCAGTGGTATACATCAGCTTCAATGACTTGACCTCATGGTTTTGCTTTAACTGAAGAAGATTAGCTTTACTTAATTCAGACATTTTCTTTGAAAAATGTTGACTATTCAGGAAATTGCAAGCATTTTCAATGGTCAACAAGCTGGATATGGTGCTCTTTCATAGGATTTATTGTTTACTAAGAGACTCAGGACAGCATCTACAAGTGCTTCAGAAGTGTTAGTAGTCCAATGGTCTATCTTCAAATCCTAATTCTTACAATCATTTCAAAACTCAAAGAATTAGGTCCTTTCCTACCTTGTAATGAGCACTGCAAAAAATTTCTTTATTGTTTGAACACAGTACAAGTCACTAAGCCTTCCAAGTATTTAATTTTTTGAAGATAAGCTTCAAATTAAAGTTTTTCAGCTGAACATGTTAGGAGTTTTGAAACAGGTTTCGAAATAAAGATGGCCTCCTTCATCCTATTATGTTCCTGAATTCTTTACTTTCAGAGGATTCTCACCTCCCTTTTGGTGAATAGATGTTGGCAGTGTCAAAATCTTTACAAATGTGAGTACTGAATAAGCTTCGTGCTCTTTCTTTTTTCAGGACCTATGGCATACTGGAGACAGAATGACTCCTGGTGCTCTCTGTAACGTGTAATGGGTTTGCAACTCAAAATAATAGTTCATAGGCTCAACTGAAGTGACAGTGTTTGAGATACTTGTAAACTGCTTGCTCAAAAGGGTTGTCTTGCCTCCAAAATTTATTCTGACCCTAAGTGCGTACAAGAGGTCATTAAGGGCTTTTTCATTTTTGCAATGCACAGTGAAAAGCAGCTTTCCTCTATGCAGGTGTTTCTCTGTGTGTCCTGGAATCACTATAAGCAGGAGCTGGTCCACAGCTTCTCACAACACCACATTGCACCATGAAGCTGAAAAATCATGATTATAAGCTTTAGCTTTGTCAGTTTTTCTACAGTTTAGTGTATAGATGGTGTTGCCTTAAGGAGTGAGGAAAAACACTGCAGACAACTTTTAGTAGGAGATAAGTGAGCAGGAGCTTTAATGAGC
>JAWWMP010000116.1:35344113-35423469 GCA_035047865.1 Dendrocincla tyrannina | reverse complement strand
GCTCTATAGGATGGAGGGAAACTTCCAGAGGCTTCCAACAGAAGCCAATTTTCCTCTTATATATAAAAAAAACCCTACCCAGATAAACCCACAACACCCCACTCTTCCTCTCCTTGAAAACATACTTATCCATACGTGGTTTCAGAGCAACTATAGTTATAGTTTTGAAGGTTTTCATTGGCAATAAATAATTTTCTAATTAGATGTCTGGAAGAAGGACATAGAAAATAAATTACTTTTATTTTGGAGTTTATCTTCTAATTTGAGAAAAATCCTTAAACTTACCACTGTGTTTTACAATTCAACAAGAAAATTTCACCCAGACATCTAAATACGAAGCTAACTAACTAGTAAAGGACTGTGCAAAAATGAACTACAAAACTGAGGGACCTTTTCTAAGAAATCTGTTTTGCATTTTTGCCAATGATCACTTTATAATTAGTAAGTCTGCAACTAAAATATGCATTGATAGAAGAAATTTTCCATCTTAGTTAAGCCCAGATTACCCAACTGACCTCATCAAGGGCTAATGAAATCAGCTTTCTTTCTATGTGTTGATAGAAAGACTTCAATATTTGCATAATTAAAAAAAAATATTCCTTTTACTTGGTTTCAGCTGTAGATAATGATGTTGAAGACATAACATTTACAATGCCCTTTTGTAGTTATACATTATCTGTAAAGGTCAGTGGAAACTGTCACATTGTCACTATTCTCTTTGCCATTAGCAGCAATATAATTTTTGTCATAATTTGGTTGTTTCTAGACAAAATATTTGAGGTAAAATGCCATCATAACTAGTGGTGTGCAGGTTTACAGTAACATAAAATCTTTGCTTCCATGACTTATGTGACACTGCATTATGATATCATGGCTTAAAGGATGATATAAAAACAAGACAGAAACAGTTTGAAAATACATTCTCCTAGAAAAATCAGCTTCCCTTGTCATTCAGGCACCAAGATCTTCAAATCAGCACTTAGTCTCAAGACAACTTCTCAGGACATTGAAGTTAAATATGCCCAAACACCTCTGTAACAAAATGTTGAGGATGGGTGAAGCAAAGAAAAGGGAGGAATTCATACAATGAACCAGTTCTTGTAGAGAACAAGTATTTGCACGTTTTATAATATTAGATGTGTTATATACATATTCATATATGTAGATTACCCATCCATCATTTGTTTGCCATCAGTTTGTGTGTAATCTGTTTATTTGCTGTGGAATAGAGACACTACAGTTCTACTAACCTTGATTGTAGTACACACTAATATTTACAGGCAAAGATTTATTAAGTGTATAGAATATCTTCAGGGTATCCTGAGGCTTATTTTGGGCATAGAGATCAAACAAAATCTTTCTGTTCTAATTTCCTCTTTTTCTCTGTTCTACCCATAAACCTGTCATGAGAAACCTGTGAATTTTATAGAATTTTCTGAATTTCTCATGATACAATTTCTTTTTTAAATTATTTTTAGTTAGAACAGAGTGAAATAACCTTAATTTATTGAGATACTTATATATACTTGTATGCCTACTTGGTTTCTTTGATGGCAAGACACTAGTAGGAAGACTTCAGAAAAAAAAAAAAAGGGAGTAGTGGAAAAAGAAGCATTTAAACTCTGATGGAAATGACAGGGAGGGAAGGTTACCAAATGGCTGGAAAAAGGTTTTGCTCATCACTTACAGTTTAAACAGTATTTCCAGGAGTGGCTAAAAGACAGAGAGAGACAATGACAACCCCTGGGCAGTCACAGCATCTTCTGAGGAGACTGGGGGCATAAGAGAGTGGGATTTAGTTCCTGAATGTGCTAGACCTAAAGCTGATAAGGCCTCAAGCACTTGGCTGGCTGCTCAGCTCTGCCAGTGCCCTTTACTAGCCTGACTATTCTGTAAAGGACAACCTTTTCATTGTGTCTTTTATCCAGAAGTGTGCCAATTTTCCTGAAATGACATGTTTGCCTCTTCTTATCTTATTAATAATGCATAATTCCATGGCAGCAAATATTAAAGAGTGAATGAAGGGAATTTGTCGGCCTTTCAAATTAGTGTGTCTGTATAACTATAATAAAAAGCTCATTAACCAAGGGAATAGTGCTGCAAAGTTGGACCAACAGGGAAAATTAGGTAGGAGAATAGAACAGAAAAAAAGGGATTTCTTTTGTTAAATATGTTTAATAAAGTAAATTTAATGATGTTTTTAAATAAAAAAGACAGATGGTCAGATCTAGCCAGGAAGGACTGTAGAAAGATAAAGTATGAACATCATTGTCAGCTCGAAGTTCTCTGAGCTCAAAGCCTCTGTGCATTCATCAGTGTAAAAATTCTCCTTATGTGCTAAAGATGAACTTACCATGCCTGAATTACCCCTAGAAGCAGATGTGTAATCTGCAGTGCCTAACAATGTCTAACTGTTAGCAAAGGCATGTTTACATCACTGTTGAAGTCTCTTAGGACCCTTGTTGATAACAAATATTCTAAACTGGTCCAATCTTCAAGCATTGCATTTTGGGGAATCATGCAAGCTCCTTGGACAGCTCTGTGCAACAGGGCAGAACAGACTTGGCTGCTCCACTACCCACTCCCCACATATACTTTGTATAGAAGTTTAAAGGAAGGTGGCTGATAGGACTGTGTGTCTGGGGGTAATATTAACCTGGGATTTTCTGCGAGTGCAGGATCATGAATGTCTGAGACACAGTCTTACAGGAGATGAGTATCAGTGAGTCTGGTGGAGGCTTGCCAGTAGTCAGAAGCTGCCTGTGGCTTGTCTTTTCAGAGATGCATGAACACAGAAAATGTTTGGTTTGTGTATATGCAGCATACGACGTACTACTGAGAGCAACAGGCCTCAGATCAGAAATGGATACACAGTCCTCTTTCTGGGTCCATTCATCACAGTTTGCTTTTTTGTCACTACTCGCTTTCATTTCCCAAGTGCCAAGTGGCTGTGATTTCCCACTCTAAAAGAAGTAAATAGCATCTCCAGTTTCCTAAGCGTCTACAAGAAATTCAGTATGATGTTTTCCTTTTCACTGTAGTCTGCAGTTTGCAGTTGTGCAGTAATCCTAAGGGCTTGGGGAAACGCACATCATCGGGCACAGGAAAAAGTAATGATTGCTATGTGCTGTCAGTCATGAACTCTGTATGAACTAGTACCTCTCAAAAAGGAGGGATGCTGCTGTTTCTTACATTTTTATGTAAATACTGGGGCGATTAAATTAAAGCATTAATTTTCTCGCTAGCCTGTAAAGCTAGTGCATCAGATAAACACTTTATGTGCTTTGGTTGCTTTAAACATTGATGTATGTCCAAGAAATAGGAATCATAGTAACAAATTGAAGTGTAAGGAACACAACTTGAATTTTAGGCAGTATTGTCTATATATAGAATATCGCCACTGAACTCTTCATATTCAGTCCGCAGGTTTTGGGGGGGAAAAAACTCAAACCAAACAAAACACAGGAAAACCTCCTCAACTAAATGTGAGGATAAAATTAAAGGAAATTACAAACCTTCCACACATGAAATAAGAGATGGGATTAGACAAATAAGTTAATCTGTTGTGACTTACTCAGCTTTAGTTTATATATAGTTTAGTTTTCCAGATATAATAAGGACACTAGAGTGACACTTATGCAGACAGCAACTGAAATGTGAAATTGTAAAGCTTACCATATCCACCACTGGTGTAAATGTCACCTAAATATCATCCACTGCGTTTATTCTGCTGTTTCATGTGAACAAGAAAGTGGAAAAAAGATGTTTGTGTGGGAAAAACTTTTTGTAGCAAGGCTGATGGGGAAGCTGATGATTCTCTTTCTAAAAAAGATATTTATGTGTTCCATTGGTAATGGTCTTATGAACTTTATGCAAAGATTAATCATATTGCCATGGTAAGCACATAAGAGTTTGGGAATGTTAGATTATGTGATTAAAGGGTAATCATGGACAACACAAAGACTCCATGAGTATTAGAGAGCTCTAATAGATGGAGAATGCTAGTAGCTTAATCAAGGAAAATGGGACACCCCCAAATGCAGCATTGTCTTTAGTTCTGCATACACAATATTTCCTCTTGGGGCAAAAAACGAATGAACCAGGGACTTTCAAGATAGATTTCAAAAAGCAGCATATTCATCCTTTAGTTCAAAACATTACAGATCAAATATTAAAATAGTAAAGCCTTGGAAATAATTGTCCTACTTTCAGAGTTAATAAGACTATCTATTGGTTCTGTGGAATTCTGTGCAGTTGCAGGTACAAGTTTGTCAGATTTTCAGTTCTTGGCTTTGTGTCCATGCTTTGAGCAGAGATGTTTCTTTCATCCTTTGCCTTCTTGGTTGGTACCAGAGTAAGCTAGTATAAACAAATTTTCTCTGGGGAGTGAGGTTTTGCTCTGCACATAACATTTATAGTACTGATCCAAAAGATATTCTGAATGTTCTGTGAGTCCACAGTGCTTACCATATCTCCCTGCTTAATAAGCTTTGAAGTTCAGACATTTCCAAGAGCTCACATCTGTCACATTGCACACTGAGCCTTTTTTCCTCATCTCCTGCATGACCAAAGTAAAGACTTTCAATCACTTGCTACACATTTGGGTCTGGCAACCAAACTTCAGCATCACAAGTGTGATATCTGTAAGCACCAGATGGCAAAATCTTTGAACGTTCAATTTTATTTCAAGACCATTTGGGAGCATTAAGAATTCTCACAGGGAAAGAAATTATTGTTCACTAAAAGCAACATATAAAATAAGGGCAAATGCGTAAATGATTTCTTAATTAAATCAAAACATTTACCTACTGCATGCCATGGGGAAAGCACTTTCCAATGTACATTAGTTTTTAAAACATACTGTGGCATGTTTAACTCAAAGCAATAATGCACATTTTATTCTTCAGAATGATCACTTTTATGAACATGTGCACATTAAAAAAAGTGACTAGCTCATATTTGGAGGGAAAATGAAGCCACACAGGCTTGCTGGCATAACACATAAGCCAGCACATTTTATATCAGTAGGACTGTGCTGCGTTTACACATCTGTATGAAGAAGAGGAAGGAAAGCAGGGAGTGAGCAAGTGGGGCTAAGTCAAGCAAAGGTAGAAGGTGAAACAGTGCATCAGACTTTCAAACACAAAAAACTGGGAGATAATATAACTCCAAGACTTAGCACCAAAGAAGCTAAGAAGTGGTCTTTTCCTGCATGCCTTTATTTGATGTTTTTTATTTTGGAGAGAGAATTTATATGCTTTTCAGGGATTGAAAAAATTATAAAAAGCAGTAATTTTCACTGAGCACAGACTCTCCTTTGTTTCCAGATTCATGTTGTGTTTACCTGCACAAAGAATACTTAAACACTGAATTGTGGAAGCTGTGAGTATTTTTAGCATAAATCATTTGAACAATAATGGATAAGGATGATGGAGACTATGGTTTTGGATGTTCACAAGACCAGGAAAGGTTTGCAACCTTGAAGATTTATCTGAAACCCAAAGAAGGTGTGAAGTCCTGACCTCCACAGAAATCAGTGAATATATTTTGTTGTTGTTTACTTTGCTAGGGCTTAGAATTTTATTTTCCTGGGGACTTAAAACACAGACTCCAATATGTGAAACAAACAGATATATCCAGCTTTAAAAAAAATAAAATAAAATGGAATTATTACAGAACTGAACATGACCAGCACACATTGCAAAAATGATTCATGGGACATGTTTATTGATGTGTTGAGGAGGGAAAGATTTTAGATTTTTGGTCTTATCTTGATTATTTCAGTGTAACGAGAAAGGGTGAATGAAAAGCTACCCACCCACATGTCCCAACACTATTTAGTGCTCTGTTCCTTTGAAATGACTATGATACTGTTTCTATGATCCTTCAAGTTATTGAAATGGTGTCTTTCCGTAATTTCTTTCAGTGTCACAGGTTTTTGTGAGCCTCTAACAAACATACATGAATTGAAGATAATTATACAAATCTGTGACTTTTGTAATACTACAAACATCACTTCTGTAGTGGAGAGTAGTTCTGAATACACAAGAAAAAAACTAAAGAGATTTTCAAATATGTTTATGTTGAATATACACTGATACTTAGGCTGTCAAAGAGATTTCTTTTGTCAAAATGAACGTACTTAGCAGGAGCCTATAGGATAGCCTGAAAGAACTATTTCCCTGTTTTCCACTTTGCCATCTCTCTCTTTTCACTGCAGTCCTGGAACGGTAGTTTGATTTTGGTGATCAGTCTTCCTTGAAGTCAGCCTGAGCCAGCAGATTGCCTTTCACTAAAAATTCAGATTGGTCCTCTCCGTGCTCAGAAGGGCTGTGTATCTCTGCGATGTGGTGAAGGCATTTGTATTTGTTTTACTATACTGGACACTGGAGGGCACTGAAATAACTCTTCTGAACCAGTGTTCTGGGTTTTATTTCTGAGATTATCAGTGCCCAGTATGTCTGAAAAGTTAAGTAAGGGGAGAAAGGAAGCATCCTCAAATCCATGTACTTCATAGAGATACTCACACTCACATGTCTTATGACCCTTGTCCCTCTGGAGATCATAGTCAAGAAGAAAATTAACAGTTTTGGGGAAAAATTAAATTGTCACATAACAACAGGAGTTGTTTTATTACCAGTTTTAAAGCAACTCTGTAAATTATTGTGGTCCTGAACTTTTATCCACATGACTTTCAGTAATACTTTTGTCCCACTGTAGTCTGTGGTCCTCCAGGACAGCAGGATTAGTGTGCCCACTACTGTCCCACCAATTCCTGGTCTGAAAATTTGCTGAAAATGTGAGGCAGCTGTTGAAGGAAGATGACAGGCTAGTGGTCATAGTACCTGCAAGAAGCATAGTTAATGGTTTAGCAAGGGATTTTCTAAGTCTGGCATTGCCAGCAGCTCCCCATGACTAAAAGTGCAGCAATGGGAGAACTGGAAGCATCACTCCGTAACAGACCTAAGTTGTCCTTTAGCAGACTAAGCAACGCAGGGGCAGCTACTACCATTGCTTTCCCCATTCTGCCTCCTCTGGATAGCCACTTGGGAGCAAAAGGCTAGAGATATGCTCCTCCTAAGGACCCTGTTTCTCAGTGATGTCAACATATAGGCCTGTCAACAACAGTATAATTTCAAATGGTAGTGAAAGTCTACTTCATCTGCAACCTTCATCAAGTCCAATCAGTACTGTCTTTGTACATAAGTCAGCATCACAGTCTGACATTCATCTGCATGTAGGTGTCTGCTACATCAGCTGCCATCAGCTCTCTTCAAGAATTATGGAAAGAAATTGGTAGTTGTAGGATAAGGTTCACCTGACTTCTTTTAGACATCCTTGTCAGGATGAAATTGAATCCAGAAGTGCTCATTTCACTCCAGTGATTATAAGAGGAGCTGGAGTCACTACCTTAGAAATAAGTATCGCTGTCTCAGTAGATGTGTTCCACCTGGTGTTGGGTTTATGCTGAGTGGAAGTAGGGACCAATGAAATTTTAATTGGAAGATGACTGGATTAGAAGTTTTCCTCATGACCTATTAAAGTTGATAAAAATGACCAGGAGACATATTTGGATTTTTGTTTCTCTCCTCCAGACCTCAAAACCCCATTTATTCTCATGCAGAAACCTTTTGTTTTGGCTTTCTATTATCCTATGACTCAGTGGAGGGTGTACTGGATGCTAATAACAAACACAAAAGAGAAAATGAGTATGTCACAAACAAGGAATGGTACCAGAAGGAGTGGTACTAAATAAATGCAGGGCAGCATATCTCATTTATGTAAGCATCTTTTGAGATACAACCCATATTTTCTCCCCCTAAAACAGGCTCACAGAGGAATTCTGTTTTCGTGGAGTCATTGCTGCTATCAGATTGGTGTGCTGGACTTTCCTCTGCATTTCTCTGTGTGACTGCTCTGAAAGAACAGCAAAGATCCCTTCTGCCTTTGCAGTTTGTGAATAGTCCTTTGACCGTGGATGGAAGCAGGGGAGTCAGAAGTGTCAGTAATATCATTCTTCAAATGACCAACAGATGACAGGCAGATCAAGAGCTAAGAAATTTTGATCCTAACATCATAGAATCATGGAATGTTAAGGGTTGTGAGGGACCTTGAAGATCATTTACTCACAATCCCCACTGCCTTGGGCAGAGACACCTCCAACTAGACTAGCTTGCTCATGGCCTTAGCCAACCTGAGCTAGAACACTGCTGGAGATGGGGCATCCACAACCTCCCTGGGCAACCTGTTCCATTATTGCACCATTTTCACAGTAAAGAATTTTTTATGAATATCTAGCCTGCCTTTCCCCTCTTTCAGTTTGTACCCATTACTCCTTGTCCTATCACTACAATTCCTGGTGAGGACTCCCTCTCTGTGCTTCAGTGTGTGTCCACTGCCTCTGGTCCTGTCACTGGGCACCACTGAAAAGTGCCTGGCTCTGTCTTCTCTACATCCTCTCTTCATATGTTTGTATACAGTGATGAGCTCTGCCCCCCAAGCCTTCTCTTCTTCAGGCTGAACAGTCCCAGCTCTCTCAACCTTTCCACACAGGCAAGATGCCCTAGTCCCTTAATCATTTTATTGGCCTTTCACCGGACTCTCCAGTATGTCCGTGTCTCGTACTGGGAAACATAGAATGCCTTGATATCCTCAAGCTTTACAATAGTTTATTCTGGGATTCTGGGTAAACTACTCAAGTTGTCTTAATTTGATAACAAGTTTTGGTCATTGCACTTAGGCCAGTGGTGTTATTATTTAATTTTTCTATTATTATTGATGTTATCATGTTATTACTTTCTTAGCATTGTTATCAGAACTCCAGTGGGAGCACAGTGTGACCAACTCAGTGCAAAACAGCCAAATAACTTGACAATGCCTCAGTGTTGCCACTGGCTTTGCTCAAAGGATCTTCAGTGAGGGAATTATATGTGACTGGTGCATTCAGACCTTTACAAGTGTTGTCATAAGAATATTAGAGATCTGTAAGTGCTAAAAAGAATATGCCTAAGATTGAAATGCTGACTATACTCAGTAATATTACCCAATTTATCATGTCCAGTAGAACTATATTTGGATGATTTGCTGTTAAACAAGTCTTCAGAACAACAGCCTAATTTGTGGCCAGTGTTATTTGGTTGAACTTGGTGTGAAACACGTGGAGAGATTTTAAGACTGGAAGGTGAGTTAAAAGCCTGACTATTTCACTCTTTATAATCACTTTATACCTGCGCAATACAAAAGGAGCTGCTGCTGCTGCTCTGGCTGGGATACTGTGATGATGCTCTTTTTGTCCATGAAATGATTAGTGATGGAGCAAAATAAACCAAACTTGCAGTGTCTGCTGCATCTGTGACCTCTGTCACTTTACTCATGGCATTTCTAATGAGGCGACTAGTGCTTGAAAGAAATGATCCTTCTTTGGTCATTCAGAGTTTTTTAGGCAAACAAAAGCATTTAGCTTCCTGGAGTTTTTTTTCAGCTAGACTGGGCTTTTTCTTTTTTTGATATATAAGAAAGTATATATATTCTGATATGTTTTATGTCATTTACAACTTGTTAATTCTCTTGATAACACATTTACAGTAAGAAAAATGCATTGGCAGCATTTTATATTTTATAACTGTTGTATAAGAGTATTATTATGTACAAGAGTATTTCATAACCCTTGTAAGAGTTTTAAAATAAATTATTCCAGTAGTTTCTGTATGGTATTATTACAGTACTATCAAAATGCCACATGGGCACTTCACAAAAAAAATCTACTTTCTGGATGTTTTAAATGTCCTGTTCTTTACAAAACAACTTTGGACACTGCTTGGTAATTAGCTAGCAACAGTCAGAAGGTCATCAACAATGACATTATTTGTGGCTAGTGCATTTCTGTTATTTATTACATAAGACTGTCACATGAATGGAAATAATTTTGTATTCTTCTGTGTCTCAGATATTGCTGTTTGCCATTTGTAAAAAATTACACAAAAATGACTTGCAGTCTTCTTTTATAAGCTTTTAGGTATCCTGAACTCCAGAATCTGTCTGTTCTAAAGGCAAGTGAACTGAAAGGATCTTTACTATTCCTTCTATTTTGGTACTTTTAATGATAATCATACTACCTTCTTAGAAACAGGCATGAAGCATTCTGAATGTTTGGATCTGCATCTATCAGGTATTAGTGAATGATCTATTGAAATCTATTGGGGCTACTATTTTTAAAATCTCATTGAAAATTTAAGAAGACAAGCACTGTCTCTTAGATCTGCCTAAAAACTGGTAATAAAAAAGTAATGTCTTTGCTTGTCCTTTATCAGCTGACTCAGGGAATAACAAACTTGATGTTTCAGTAGACAGGTGTCTTGACCTATGAAATCATAATTAGATTTTGGGGTTATTGCTTCCTCCTTAGCACATTCATTTTAGGCAAGGGAAGTGAAAAAGAGGAAGAAGATAAAATGCAAAATATTTTTTAAACTTACAAACATTTGTGCCTGAGTAGCTTTATTTATGTAAGCAGCAATTCAGCTGCTTAAACTCACAGTGTGCCTTGCTTTTGAATAAATATCTGCAGCATCTAATCATATGTAAAGGTAAACATTGGACTTAGTATGCTGTAAAATGAGAAAAAGTAACTACAGTCACGATAAATGTATAATAGTAATTTCCCTTCAGGTTCATTCAAATTTTACTTTCTACTTATGTCTCAATGCCTTTGAACCTAAATAAGAGGAATTTGAATGGTGGACAAGGATTTGCTTTATCTGATAGACTTTATATAGTGTGAAACTCAGAACATTTTCATGGAAAACTGTGTGCTTTTAAGTGATAGAGCAGAGATTTTCATATTTCTTAGGAAATCATTAATACAGTTTTTTTCTGCTTTAGGAGGTATGTTTTTAGAGTTTTGGATGTGTCTACATATTCCTTTTTGAGCAAAGCATTTTTTTCATAGTATAACTAAGTCTAGCCTTAGAGAAGAGTACACTTCTGTTTGCAGAACAGCATAATCCATTTTTCATCCTTCTTTAACATTTGCTGTGTAGAATTGAAAAAAAAATATAGGTTTTATTACCTGTTGGCAAAGTGGAGCTTGCGTTAGAATAGATAACTATTTCTGTACAGGCCCTGTACAGGCCCTTTTTTATGGTGGGAAGTACGAAACTCGACTCTCCACTTCAGCTGTGTCTCACCAGAGATGAGTAGGGAGGAAAGACCACCTCCCTTGACCTGCTGGCAATTCTTATCCTAATCAAGTCTAGCATGCTGCTGGCCTCCTTTGCTGCAAAGGCACACATTACTGGCACATGGCCAGCTTGTTGTCCACCAAGACCCTCAGGTCCTTTTCTGAAAAGCTACTTCAGGGAGGATTAACCTTATAATGCCAAATTTGCTTGAAAACTGTGATTTAAACTCTGAAGCTGAGATCTGCGGAAGGGCTTAAATGGAGTTGTGAGAGAACAAAGTCTTCAGTTACTGGAGAAGCTGAGATACCTTGCAGGGAGGCCTGCAGTGGACATACAAAATGTTGAAAGTTTTGGAATACTTCTATCATGTTCACTGAGATCTTGCCAAAATGAGATGTTTGAGTAGGAAGGTGCCTACTCCATCTGACAGTGAAATACTAGGACTAGCATGTGTCCTAAATCCCATTCTCCATTTAGTCAAATTCCTTCCCCAGAGCCTGCCAAATGAGGTGGCTGCCTACAGCAATTTTCTGAAAACCTTTCTCCTTTATTTCTCTTAACACCATTTTTAGGGCCTTATGCAGTGTTTTGAACTGTCAGCTTTAGATTTTTATTTGTCTGAAGGGGGGTAATTTCTCAGGAGAGTCTCTGAAGTCAAGTTATAAGATGAAGTTCTTGCATTTTACGTAACAGAATTAAATATATTCTGAGTATGAGAGAGCAGATGATTCTTCAGCTTTGTGAGTCACTTGGAGGGCAGAGGCCTGAACCTCAATTATGCAACCATTCCCTCCCTTCTCACTTCCTCATCTTTAATTGTTTTATACCAAGTGTGAAAACCTCAGGTGAAAAAGCATAGAAAACCCTTTCATCTTTCAAAAATTATTATACTTTACCCAACTAATGGATGTAGGTCACAAATACTCTGCAAATTTCATCCATAAATCTCTTTGAAGAAACTACCTTTTATCACACATTTGTAGAGTACATAGAGATTTGAGTCCAAATTACTTTAATTAGGAGTCCAAAGTCTGCAGATTGCTGCAGTCATGCAAGCAGTGACTGCTTCTTATGAAACATTTTTATTTTTACTTGTGTTGTGATGGCACATTTCTTCCTGCTTAATGGCAAAGTCGACCACTTGTCTCTCACTTGTCAGGAGAGGAGAAGAAGCTCAGGATAATTTCCTTTTAAAAAAATAATCATGCAAAAAGAGCAAGATGTCAGAAAGATTGTCTGTAAAAGATCAGAAATAACAACAACAACAACAGTAAAGTTAAATGCTCAGTGATAGACAGTTAGCGATAGTCCCTTGAAAGCACACAGCTAAAACCCAAACTCCTGCTTAACAAATTACTCTCAGCAGTGTTTTGACATTAGACTGGTATAAAATATTGATTCTTGATGAGTTTGCTGCTGAAGTATTTTTCTGTGTAACTGTATCCCTTTTTCACAGCTGTTATGTGTAAAATTCCAGGTTAACTCGCATTTTGTCTGCTCTAAGCTATCCATTACTTTCTAAATGTTTTTAATTTTCCTGGAATGAAACTGTATTTTCTCGGTCCACCATCAAGGTGATTTCCTGAGATCAGAGCAAAGACTGCTGTGCAGAATGGAAGGGATATTGCCACGTGAAAGGGGGAAGGGTGGAATTCACCTGACCCTTAGAGAAGGGAGATTTTCTCAACCCACAGGGATTTATTTGTCTCTTAGTGCCCCAGGGATAAATGAAACAATGTAAGTCTGATCTAGTCTGTCAGATATTCTGCAAGGGAACTAGTCACCAAACAGATTCACAGGATTTGGGTAATTCAACTGCCCTTTCTTGGGACTGCCACGTAACAGCGTAAGGGAGACCTCTCAGCAGATCTTCCAACATGTTTTCCACTGTCAGCAAACTGTCATCACTTTATAAAAGACTCATTCTAACCGTTCAACACCTTATAAAAGACTCATTCTAACAGTTTACAGAATACCACACTTTATTAATACAAATTTTGACAATAAGGTTCATGGTCGTTGATGATAGGGTCTTTCTGCATAAACACACTTGAAGCAATGTAATAGTAGTATAAAGCAAATACAAGCATGAACTCTAAACCAAAACATTCTACTAATACATTATAGAGCAAAAGCAAGCTCTAGTCCTTAAAAGCAGTAATTAGCACACATAGCATAAATTTCTCACTCGAACAGGCATTCCTGGCAGGGACAAATTCAACTCATCAGACGGTCCCAGCAGCTTTGTGGAAATCTTCCTCTGACTTTTCTCTATTTCCCACTTCCTTTTATACAATTTCTTTAGTTTTAGGTGGACTTTGAGTGAATTTAGTCATAAGTGGTAAATAGGGTGGTTATTTTTGGTATCTATTTTTTCTTGATGGACAAATCCAGCATGGGTCAAAGTGTTCCCTTCCCAAAGGATGTTTGCAGAGAGAGGCTGCAGCGTCTTCACATCACTCCCTTCTCCAGTGTCTCCTCTATCCCGGCTGTTTATCAGTGTTTAGGGAACCTTTGTAGCCATTGTGACTGTATTACATCCAGGAAGAAGCAGCTGGTTCTCTTTTTGTAATTTTTGTTCTCTTTTAACTTTTAACCCTTGTCCAAGAAGCAGCAGCTGGTTTTCCTCTGTAATTCTTACTCTCATTTAACTTTTAACCTTATCCATTATCCACAGATAACCTTATCCACAGATATGTACCACTGCTGATTGTCAGTGCCTGGGGTAGTGTTGCAACACCTTGGAAGACATTTCTTGAAGAACTTCTGAGGTAACAGAGGTACTGTGTTTACTGTGACTAAGGTTTAACAGCCTATATAGTTGGGTTATTCTTATTTAATTTCCCCTTGTGTTTTTTTTTTTTTGTTTGGGTCTTTTTTCCTGTTGTGGTTCAAATTAAAAAGTTCTTTTTTTGCTGATCACATCAGCGGTTAAAATTCACACTGACCTCCATTTTTCTTCACTGAATGAACATTCCTTCAGTTTTATATGTGCAAATCCACTGCCTTCAAAATATAACGGAGGTGAAATCCGAGTAAATCTGTCAGGAATGTAAATATAGTAATTACAGTCAATTAAGGGACTGAGAAGTGATGTTAAACCTGCATGTGAAGAATACTATGGCCAAATTTAAGAAAAATATTTTTTGTGGCTTTACACAGGTCATTCAGTGAAAACATGGTAAATGCCTTCTTGAAGACTCTGTTCACTTGCCTTTTCAGGTTTAGTCACAGTTTTTGTCTGGTTCCCACCTGTGAACATGTTGTGAGTTAACTTGAGGTTACTTCTTATTAGTTTATTTATTTACAAGCTCTTGATCACTATGCCCACATGTATTTCTGTAAGAGCAAGTCACAGTTTAAACCTCTGTGGTTTGCACGTGCACTGTAGAAATTCTTCACATATGTTGTGTCCACATTTGCTCCTGCATCTCTAACTCCAAACCAACTCCTTAGGCCTGTTTTAATCTCTTTATGTTCCAGTGTTCTTCATTACTGTCCTTTTGACATCCACTTGTCTTGGCCATGGAGTAGATTACTATTGTGCCTGCTCTGCAAACTCTGAATAAAAAGACAAACCCAACCCACACAGAATTTCAGGAAGTATGTACTTGAGTAGTTCCACTGATTTTTAGGAACATGTGTCAGTTTACAGTGATCAAGGACCACACTCACAATGTATGTGAGGAAAAAGAAGTCAAAAAAAAGTAATTATACTAAGCAAATCTCTGTCAGAAGCCCTCCAGACTTGCTTTGTGCCATCACCTTAAATGTCCCTGAATGTGGCTTGAGCAGCCTGGAGGGCTCCCCTCTCTAATGGTGACACTCTAAGCAAGGAGGATTGCTTGCAGGGAAGGGCAGGGCTGATGTTTCTTGTTTTTATTGTTGACCAGTTGTTACTGTTGCAGTCCTGTAGAAATTAAGGAGATCCTTGTGCTATTCTAACATGACCTGCGAAGAACATTCTTGAAAGAAGCTGTTGCACTAGGATGAGGGTTGGGCAAGCAAATCCCTCAGGCCACCCGTGCAGGCTGGTCACTGAGTCGATTGAGTCTCATCACTTCTAAGTGATTTGTCCCAGCTGTGGGTGGTTCCTCAGAAAAGGCAAGACAATTCTAATTCTGTGAAGTATGTATATAATTTGTTTTATACACTTATATAATGAAAGTATTTTTATAATGTAGGTAATCAGTAAGACTTGAGTGGAAGCATGACTAAAATTATTCTCTTTGAAAACATTATCAAGAAAAATATGATCCCCAGTGACAAAAGGTGCAAGCCAAATATTAAATTGTTGATCATATCTACTCTCATAGTTACAAAGTCTGTACCATACTAATAATACACTGCTTAAAATGAAGATTAGAACTTGAGGTCAGTATACTAAATGGGCACCATTTTTCCCCCTCCTTATGGCAATATTGTGTTAAGTAAGTCCTTAGGTAAAAACATTTTGGAAATTAGCTTTCCTATGCAGAAATAAATTGGGAGACTGAAGTGCTTGGGTGTGCATGAGTCTCGAGGCATTAAGATCTGTCCTGCAAGGACAGGTACATTCCTTTTTTACTTTTAGCTGCATGGATTGCACAGCCCCAGCCTTAGCAGTCTTTTTTACAGAGGACTAACAAAGGCCTAAGATACTTTCCAGTGAGACAAAGACATTAAATGAACTGAAGCTATGATGAAGACCTGGCCCTTAGTAAGGGGGGTACACAGATGGTAATTCTTGCTTTTGCAGTCTTAATGTGTTTTTTTCTGTAATTAATTATTGAATTTTGCACCTCCAAAGTTGTTTTTTTTTTGAGTTTTCATACTTGAGGAACTCCAAATAAACTTCAATTGTAGTAAGTCCCACAACAGGCCTTTTGAACTATTTCAAGTGCAAATCCAACAATGACTATTTCTGAAAGTTTTGGCTACTAGTTATGTGACCTCTCTGACAATTTGAAGCTTTGAGGGCAGAAGAGGTATACATACTGCAACGTGATTATAGACCTACTGAGACTTTAACCTGGCTTATTGTGTTCTACTTAGACTCCACTTTTTCAGACAGAAAATACTTTGAAAAAAATGCCTTAACTGAGCACTGAAGCTCCTTGAGACACAGCTCAAGTGCACAAGGGAAACTTCTCCAGCTTGTCTGCTCTACTAACTGGTTAAGACCTTGTGCTTTATTTACAACTTCCCTTATTACATCAAGTCCAAAGTGCAGCTCATCTCTGATTCTTCCTTCTCTTTGCAAGAACAGATAGTATAAATTTAGCTACTCATACAAATCAGTGCTACTTAGTCCCAGCACTGCTTTTCTGTGAAATTCCATGTTGATTTGGGTGTTTTTCTCTCTGTGCTTCTTAAGGCATGAATTGATTATGAATCGCTGTCTATGGTATCTAGTCTCTGCAGTTTCATCATTTGTCATGAGCATGTAAATTATCTGCTATGAGGTACATGCTCATTTCAGGGAGATGCACACCAAGGAGGGTGGAAGCATTTTTAACTGATTTTTCCACTGATTTGTGGAACTCCTGAGTTTCATTCTGAACTACCTGATCTTTCATGACTAATCAAGCCATGAAGAATATTTGCATCTTTTTGCTTTTATCCATTTTTAAAGACGTGCCGATACATACATTTATATCCACCTAGAAGGTTCCTCAGCTCTGCATTAAGAACAAAGTATGAATATAATTTTCTGCTATTTGTAACACAAAGTTTTGAACTCAAAGGCAATTTTCTCACAGAACATTTCTCTGTCAAAAATGGTGTTTTGATGGATTGAAACATTTTGCAAGGCCCTGTCATTTCCTTCAACAGTCAGGGGAGATGCTGTCAATAACAATGCTTCCTAAGGTTTTTGTTGTTTTCTTTTCTATTTTCCAATTGTCTTTCTAGCCAGGGACACTTTGCCTGCCAGGGACATCAGACAACTATATCCAACCTTCCTGGTTTATTGTGTCCATATTTCTGGATTTCTCTGCTCCTTGGGATGTCCTTATGTCCAAATGGCTCATTAGATGAGCTGCCTAATCTCCCTGGTCCCTAAGACTTGTGAGCCAGGCCCTGCCTCTTTGGTCAGGCTGGCTCCTGTCTCAAAGTGATTCTACTAGGGCTAGTCAGGTTTGCCAGTTGTTAGGCATTGGGACTTTTCATCTGCTCCTGTAACTTGTGAATAGGTTACTTGGATATTGAATCACTGGAAGGTTGGATATTGAGGCAGGGAAGCTGGCTGACCCCAAAGAAGTCTATGATTGCAGGGAAAAAAAAGACCAGGGAAAAATATAGAGTTTTCCACAGTTTTCTTCTGTGAGAAATCTTGGGGTTGTTTTTGGTTTTGGTTTTGATTGATTGTTTGTTTGTTTTTAACTGAGCAACAGTGTTTATAAATACATGGTGTCAGATTTCTCTATAGATGATTTTAGTCAGCTTTTGGGATGCTAACCATGTTGGTGCTGGTGCTACCAGAACTATTCTGCTACCAGCTAAAAAGTGGGAAATTTCTTTTGAAGATCTGCAGGAATCCCTATGCAAATGATAAGTGCTTAGGGGAGCTTCATATGAAAATCATTAAAAATATATGAATCACATGTTAATTTTGTTCCTTGATGAAATACAAAGAGTAGCCATAATCTAAAATACAGTCACTATGTAAAGGTGAAATCTATATTTCTGGAATTATTATCAGTATATTAGTGTAGAATCAATGTTGCCAGTCAGAGACCAGTGTAAATCAGCATGGCTAACTGACATAATTCAAGCCACATTGATTTACACGAGATATGAATCAGGTGTGTAAAACAGAGATTTAGTAGAAAATGTGCTATACCTAAAGCTGAGTGAAGCTGAGCGAATTAGTGAAAAAACCCCAAAGATATGTACACATCTAAATGCTTTGTAACTTATCTTTGTGCGAATGTCAGTGTTAACCACTAGGCTTACATCAGGAACTCTTTTTCATTAATTTGTAAACAGATGTCTAATAGAAGACCTGCATGTTTGATACAATGTTTTTGTAAGGGCTAGACTGTCAATAAGACAAAATCTGTTTCTTGATGTACTGTTCTTTCACCTTTTTTAACAGTAAAATTACCTTCCTGTTACTTTGAACTATAAGTACGTGTCACTTACAAAGACAAGATACAGGGCTACTCTAGCAAGGTATTTCTTGCATAGCCGCAGTGCATGTAACAATGACCTTTGCCACAGGAATTGAAACATATCTGTTCCCAGAGTCTAAAATGTTCTCCTAGTTCACTGGAAAGGAGATAATTTGGAAAACCTTCAAATTTGAGCAAATGGTCATGGTAAATGAGGGATATTAGTTAGGAAAATCTACATTAATTGAGGGACTGCTTTTCATTTTTCTCACTGGATTTAAATAAATATTATCTTGGATACATATCAAAGATGCTCTACAGGAATGGTAGCGAATGAATAAATAAAACTTCATTGTGAAGATGCTCATACCTGAGATAGGTTATCTTGTTTGCCTGGCAGGTGGGTTACCTGCAGAAGTGGTGACCTTTGAGTTCAGGTTGTGGAGGTGCCCCGTAATCATAAGTATTTTGCTTTGGGCATACAAGATGCATGTGTTGGCTGCATATCAACCTCTTATTTCCATTAATTTATCTTCAGATTCCATGCTGTCATCTTAATGGAGAATGGGAGATTTCTCTTGAAGATCCTATTTATCAAGACTCTTATTAGGAAAAAAATATGCAGATCTTACTTGCATTATATTAGCGTCGATGTGTAGTAGAGGAAGGGTCAAATTTCAATTATTTCATTTTCAACATTCAAATGGGCATTCTCAAATGTTTAGTTTTGTTTACAAGGTACTCAGATGTTTGTTTCTTCTAAATAAAAGGAAATTTCCCCTTTTTCAAGTATGAACACTTCTCAAATGAAATTGCAGTTAATTGGGGTGTAATTGCTTTAGATGAACATCATTACACTGTTTAGAAAGTAGTTTTGAGAGGTGTTATTTTTAAATAGCTTTTGAAAGAAAACCTGCAGCATTTTTTATGCTACATTTTAAATGGTTCAAGACAGTAAATTTATTTTGGATTTAATAATTTAAAAGGATTCTAAGATTTTACCTTATTAATACACTGAAGTCCTGAATAAAAGAAGGAAAGCTAAGGAGGTTATCGGCAGTGTGTATGCTATACAAGCATGTTATATTTAAATATATCAGTGATATGGTGTCTTGGTGGGGGTTTTTTGGTGGTGAGAAAGCTTTTTTCCCATCCCATATTTGGGATCTAACATGATGCTAATGATATTGTGTCATCTGCAGATGTAATTAAGAATTTCCATAAGACTTTTTTTTTTTTAAGGAGTTATTTCCACAGAGCTGCTTTTGTGACCACATGCCTGTGGGGTGCTCAGTGTTTTACAGACAGCTCAAAATGAAAGTGAGTGTATATGTACATCTTAGCCTTTCAGTGTGTTCTTGAGAAAATCAGGTTCCTAAATAGAAGGAACAGTCCTCATTAACTCAGCCACCCTGAAAAATGTATAGAGAGTCACAAATTAAACAATTTTAAACCCCTTCTCTCCAGGAAAATTCTTTGACTTCTGTACTTTAAGTTATGTCTTTCCTCAGTAAGAAAACACTGTACCAATGTATCTATGAGGATCCCTCTAGGAAATTTTTAAAATAAATATTCTTTCTAGAGGAAATATGGTGAGAAGGGAAAGAAATGTGTGTTTGAAGTCCTCATGCGTAGCTGTACAGACTGAAGAATTTGGCCACTTTGTGCTCCCTTTGACATCCCACTCTTTCAGGGTCTCTGGTTTGATTCTTTCTCCCCACTACCTTTCTATAAGGGTGGATGAGTCTGGAACCTGCATTAGAGGCTGAGCTAATTTCCTTGGGAATAACCTGCTGGGATGTTCCACAGGTCATGAGGACTCCTGTTGCAGAAGTTGGCTACTCACTTAACTTGGCACTGATGGGATTTCTTCTTTAAATAGTTTGCTTACAATGCTACTTTGCAGTAATACCACACAATTACTCTAATGTTCTTCAGCACAGAGGTGATCAGAAACAATAAACATTTGTTGTGGTTTTACCTGGCAGACAGCTGAACAGCACATTAAATCACCATCCTGCCTCCAGTGGGACGGGAGAGAGGATTGGAAGAGGAAACCCAGCAAAATTAGTGGGTTGAGACAGACAATTTAGTAGGACAGAAAAGGAAGGTATAATAATAATGATGATAAAAGATTTAGAATGTACAAAACAAGTATTGCACAATGCAATCACTCACCAGCTACCAAACTATGCCCAACCTGTTCCCTAGCAGTGGTATCAACCAGCTTTCCCACTAGTTTGTATACTGAACATGATGCCATATGGTAGGGAATGTCCCTTGGGTGAGCTGATGTCAGCTATCATGGCTGTGTCCCCTCCCAACTTCTGGTACACTCCCAGTCCACTCACTGGTGGAGCGGGCTGTAAAGCAGTAAAGGTGTTGATGTTATGTAAGCACTGCTCACAGGTAATTAAAACATCAGTGGGCTATCAACATTATTCTTATCCTAAATTCAAAACACAGCACTGTATCAGCTACTATGCAGAAAATAACCTCTATCCCAGCTGAAACCAGGCAATCTAAAACATTTTGTTTGCTATCTTTTAGAACAGAAATTTGTTGCTCTTCCAGCTACAGCAAATGGAAACTACAATAAAAAAGGTTACTATTAGTCTCAAATAAGCATTTAGCTTAATGAGCTAGTTGCTGTATATTAATTAAATATAAATATCTCATTGAGAGGTTCTTTCTGAGATTTTTCCTTGCCATCTGGTTGGCTTGTGTTAAATGACAAAAGCAATAAGTACTTAATTACATTCCTATTAAGTATATTTTAATGGGCATTTCTCAAGGTATAGTGAAAGAATACAAATTTTACCATCTAAGAGTAATTACTTGCAGTAAGTGCTGCTGTAACCTCTCTGAAATTGTGTAATGAAGACAAAAACAAAATGTCAGCATTTTGCTTGTGTCATGGCAACCTTAGAATGAAAACCAGACCTAACACATCTCCCAAAGCAGATTTCACATTCTGTCCTCCTGGTGCTTGTGCTATGAATTTCCCTGTCCCACCAAGATCTACAATAGGGGAATATTAGAATCAGATCATTCTGGAGGAACATAGACTAACTGGCCATTTTAACCATTGCCAATTCCTAGCATTACTGCTACATTTCACCTGTTTACTGCCACTGCTGTCACCTGCATGTCTCTAGACATGGGACACCCATGTCTCCCAGGATGCAGAAAAAAACAGGGTCCCAAAAAAGAAGGAAACTTTTTTTTTAATTGCATAATATAGGGTGCATATGATAAGCAAATAACTAGAATTATCACAGTACTTAGAGAAATGTTTTCTGCTGTATGCTTAGTGCTCTATGAAATCTAGTTAAAAGGAAATATTTTCTGTGTTTGTTGAAAAAGAAAAAGTCTTCCTGAAGTTATGTTGCAGTTTTTGCCACAGCATGAATCTGCTTGCCATTAGATATAGAACAGTCATTTCCAGAAAAATCATCCTTTCAACTTGCATTTAAACAGTATTTAGCCACATAATTTCTTATTCAATAACATACTGAGTGAATGAAAGAAAATGAATGACAGTTGTACCTGGTGAATAGCAAAAATGCTATTACCTGTCTTTCAGGGCCAGCTTGGGCTGCAGCCACAGATATTATGGTCAAGTGTCCACAAACTTTACAGGGAACACCACAAATGGCAAAAGATAGGCACTGTCCCTAGAGGATGTTTCATTCCCTTCTCAAGCCAGGAGGGTGCCATAGGCAATGCTCAGAGTTGATGTGTAATATGCTGCTTACTGTGGCCAAGTGGGAGCTGAGTACAGTTTCTGTGACAACTGCCACTTTTCATTAGCACAGTACCTAAAGGAATTTGCCTTTTATACTGTTCAGAAAGTAATAAAGAAAGAAAAGGTGAAACAATTTCCTAGAGACTGCAGTACTACGGCTGGCCAAAGAGATGGGTTTTCCAATTGCAAGTGACACTGGTGTGTCGTGTCAAGTTTGGTTCACACTAGATCTAGTTGGTTATTTATCTGTGCTGCTTATAAGACTTACTTGGGTTGCAAGAGTTTTAGTTTCAGTGCCTTTTATTAAAAATCAAAACCTCATGGAAGTCAACAGGCAGCTCCATAATATGTTTAGATATTTTATCAGGCAGGAAGCAAGTTCTGATAAGAGCAGGCAGGAAATAATGAAAACTCTCAAAATCCACATTGTTTAGCAGTTGGATAAGATATAATTACAGATTCAATTGCAGAATGCTTAACAGTCAGCATTATAGTCTCATAAAGTCTCCACATAGGGGGCTCTGCTGAACAGAATGTTCCTTCTCAACCCATTTGAATACCCACCTCTGCTTTTGATTCCTTTACATGAAAAAATCGAGCCATTTTGGTATAAATGGAAAACTTTAGCACCAGTTTCTTAATGCATAATTTGAATAATTGTGAATTAATATCAGGTTCATAAGCTATAGTTTGAATATCATTGCAAAGAAATACTATTTCTCTGTACAATATATTAACCACAAAGGTGCCAGCACCCATAACCCAGCAATAAACTTAGTAATGAAAAGTATATAATGTACACCACAAAAACTAATATTTGTTTTTCATATTTTTTGCCCAATTTTTCCCCTTTAGTGTTTCTTTTATTTTTCAGCCCCATGATCCCTATTTTCAGAATGATAAAGGCAGCAGAACTACTGCAGTTAGAGCAAAGTAGCAAACCATCTATCAAATAATCTTATCCAGGCATCCTAAAATTTCTTCTTCTTCTGCCTGACCTCCCACTCTTCTTCCTTTTAAGAGGGGAACAGAAAACACAAGAGCTCTCCCTTCAATTGCACCAGTTCCCTCTAACCTGCTCTTTAGTTTCAGCAGTTGCTAAATTTCCACCAAGGTCTAAATTTCCAGGCTTGGTGACTTTTCTTTAACCTTGGCCATGCAGCTGTCTCTTATACTGTAATTGCAAAGATTTCAAACTGATGAGAAGACAGGGAAGCAACTGCAAAAGTGATTCTTTACAGGGAAGAAAAAAAAAAAGGTGTGTTTTTACTTTAAATTAAACTAACCAAGTGAAGAAGTGTGAAGACAAGTATGCAAACGCTGCGTCAAGTTAAGGAGAAAGCATGAGCAGTAAGGAAACCTTTCTAACTCCTATAAATTAGCCACAAAACCAGATGGATTGCCTATTGGAGGACTCTGCTGACAAATTTGAAGGTTTGTATGGGAACTTGCTTAGGGTCCAAGCCTCCAAGGACTGGTACCAAGAAAAGTGATATTTATGTTCTTTCACTTTAAGATCACGCTAGTTTATATCCTCATTCATCAGTTTTCTAGGGTTAAAATTATTTATTGTGCCCTATTCTTGGACCTGTGTTTCTCTCATCTTGGTATGATTACAAATGGGGACGGAGATCAATGTTTTTAGATCTTTAGCCCAGAAAAATGTTCTTTTTTTTTTAAATCACTGTTATTATTATTAGGGATTATTTTTTTTTTTTATTTCAGATGCTGCTATTTCCTGTTAAACTGCAGCTCAGAAGTCTACATTTACCTGTAGCAGCTACAGCCCATAGAGAGCATGTAGAGCTCAGAGCAGCAGCTAGCAGTGTTTGTTTCCTGCGCATCACCCTCAGGGAAGGCAATGCTGGTGCACCTCTTCCTGGGAAATGATTTCCCCTGCAGCACAAAGGAGCAATGATAGAGATGGGAAGTCTAAATTGTAGAATGCTGAGCCATCTTCACTCAATATTTCCCTAGATATGGAGTTGTTTCTGCAAGTTCGCATATTTTTAAAATGGAAATTTTTGTAAGAAAAGTGTCTAGTTCTTAGAAGAACTCAGCAGATAAATGCCATATATGCCTACATATATGTCTATATGTGGAGTGAAATGTGACAGAACTAGAAAGAGTATAAGAGTGAGAATAAGCATGAACAAACAAAACGGTCCTTAACAATAAAGCTCCTTGATTGCTTTATGAACAATTCAATGGCAATTCTGTGGCTTGAGAAACGCTGGCTGGTCAACAGCAAGACCTTAAAGCAGAGAATCTGAGTGATTGTATGGACCCCAAAACACTAATATTAGCTAGCTCACCAAAGTGCTTGACTTCAGAACTTTTAAAGTCTTGGATTAGGAAAGCCATGTTGCACAGCATGGCCTGCAAAGGAGTCTTCTTGAGGCAGTAATAATGTCAGAAAAATCAAGAACCACAGACAGTTAAATCCAAATGAGTCAAAATACTTTGTGGGAGAAGCCTAAGATTAAGGAAAAACGAATCTTGTGTCAGCAGATAACTTTTTGTAGGCTCTGCTTTCCCCTCCTTCCCCCATAGGTTGTGGGTGGCAGTAGCTTTGAAGTTCTGAGCTGCTAATTGATCTAGACTTCTCAATTTTTTTCTTGGCCATAGTCAATAGATAGCTGCTGTGGTCACCTCAGTAGGCTCAGAAAATATGGCAGGCACCTCTGGAATACTTCAGGACAGCCAAAGGCACTACTCTGATCAGCCTGTGGTGGAAATACACTGAAATACCTCATGGTACAAGACTCATGAGACTTGAAAGATAAATGCTCAAAGTAAAGCTACAGAGGAATGGACTCAGAAGGCAGAAGGTGACATGTGTGTGAGAGAATCTTGAAAAATTCCACACAGAGAAAAGTAGAGATAAGAAATGCTACCAGATGCTATCTATTTTTAATGAGGGATTCTTTAGCTGAGGTCTGAAGTATCCTGAAAGAAAGCACAAAGATAATTATGTAGGTGACTTTTAGCAGTTGTAATCAATAATTCCTTTATATAACACTGGTGAAACTCACAGTGAAATACTGAACTACTCATGCCATCAGGATTAATAAAAAACCCCACTTAAAATGGACCTTCCTGACTGGAATGCCTTAATTGTAGTCCATTTAAAATCTATCTGAGACTCCTTATTTCTAATTTAAAAACCTTCTTTGCTGGTCTGGGTACTTCGCACTGCCACATGGCAAATGCATTTTTCGCTTGCTCAGGTGATAATATGCGTATTGTAATAAATATTCACTCACACAGTGAATGGGTTGGCACTTGAATTTTTTTTCTGGATTACTGTCAATTCAGCTAGCTTGAAGGGGCAACAGGTTATTTTCAACAGCTGGCATGCTCTGGCAATAAATAAATCGTCCTGTTTTATTTGCATATTTTCCTGATTTATTTACATTTTTTTCATTTTGTTGTCCTTTTACTGACTTACACATGATGGATTTTATTTAAAGCCTCTAGAGGTATTAATACCAAATAAAAAGAATGTGCTGCTATAGATAGAAAAGCTATATTGCAACACCTTGATATGTGCTGTATTCCACTGAGCATACATGAATGAGAAGTGAATTCAAGCAGGTGGGGAGCGAGAGTGAGACATCTCTCTTTCTATCTATACATATATATAAAGCCACAGACACATGTATTGCTCCACATATGAAAATGTGATTGCAACAAAAGTAAGGCTTTGATGTACCATATATTTTTGCATTGAATTAGAAGAAAAACAACTATTTTTTTTTGCAGTTGGAATATATTAAAAATGTGGTGGAAAGGCTTTGGAAGTGAATATCTGAGTGGTGGATAAACAAGAAGAGAAAACAGTTGGTGGAATTAGGATGGTCACTCCTAGATGTTAAACGTTATTTTGTGATGTATGGTTTTGTCCAGGACATGGGCAATTTGTCATGGGTAGCCATTTCTAAAATATTAACCTGCAGGACCTAAGTTCTGCTCACCTAATCCACAGAAATAATACTATTACAAAGCAAAATTATCTTGCAGTATGACTTGGCACTTGAAAGGTTGGACATATTTTTTTCTGCACTTGAAAGTAAAACTGTAAACATTACAGTCACAAAGCTGGCAATAAAAACAGTTATGGTTTCCCTCTTAACATCAGCACTTGCATATGGATTCTTAACAACTGAAACATTTGTAAATTCAAATTCTGTCTTAGAGAAGCAGCCATGGCATTCCAGGGACTTGTCATGGTGTTATTTGATTATAAAGATGCAACCAGCAAGCAAGTGCAGGACTGAAGCGTTGGTGGTGATCTGGACAGTCAGTGAGTGGGGAAAGGAGCACAGCACTGCTGCTGGGGAGCTGGTTTTAAAAACTGTGTATGGGAAAGGTGCACAGTGCCATCACTCTTGGGGGTGTCCTCCACAGCCCCTGTGAAGGAACTCTTCTTGAGCCCATGGATAGGGTTATTTTTTCTGCCTTCCACCTCCCTGTTAAACCTAATGCACAGCACTGAAACGTGTTCTGGTTACTGCCCTCTCTTCTCCCTCTTTTTAGAGGACTACTGGCTGGTTTCCTGTAGCTGACAGCCATTGCTGTGCTGACTGGCTCTTCTCCATCTCCTTATTCAGCCCAGGACAGCCCTGAAATCCTCCTACAAAGAAGGCTTCTCAGATGATAGCGGGCATCTCTTCGAAGGACTGAAAGCAGAGAATGGTTATGGTTAATGGGATACTTTGAGCTGGGTGTAGGAGTGGGAGGTTGCTGGATCAGGAAGGATGGCATTAGAAAACAATACAAAATCAGGACCATTTTTTTGACACAAATGTTTTCTGCTGTATATGCACCAGCCAGTTCGTTGTTTCTAGAGCACTACTGTAGCTCTTCCCCCAGCACATGCCTTCCCCTAGCACTAAAAATGTGCAGCATAACAGCCAGGTAGCTTTGCTTTGGCCCGCTCATATGTTCTATTTGACTTTCCAGTAGGGATGCATCATGGAAGCATATCAAGGTGGCTGAGGAACTTGTGGTTCAAGCTTCTGGCTATCTGTGCCATGGGACAACTGAGGCAGAATAAGCAGAAACCTGAAACACACCCCATCCAAAGGAGAAGCTGCCAAACATCCACCTGCATTTCTAGCCAGGAAAAAGAAAAGGAGACTTTTAGAAGGGGAAAATACTTGGTATTCAAAAACCAATTGCCTGATAAACAAGTATCTCTGCACTTTTCATTTAGCTTAATGGCAACCACAAAAGGCTGGCAAGCTTCTTCAACTTACTGAAGCATTACACTAGTATGTGGGAGTATTGGCTCTGGCGGGCATTGTGTGCTGTTTCATTTGTGAGTGAAAGACGCTGTCTGCATTTTGAGGAATCACAGTGAAAACTATACTCAATTTGTGGCAGAATAATAAGGTGATCTATTGTACTGCTTATGAAAGTAGAAAATGAGCTCTGTTCTAGGTGTATAATTTTCTATCATGGAAGCAACAGAAATATCAGTAGCATACAGATGCTCACACATGCTGTGCCCCACACACAGGGGTTTTGCTTGTTCATGTACGAGCACATGTACATGAGAGGAAGAATTTGTCTCTGGTATCATGGACTTTAGCTGTGCGGTTCTCCATCCCCTGGAGCAGAGGTTCCTGCGAGGTGTCAAAGGTCATGGTGGAGAGTGTATTTTGAAAGCTTGAGGAATATTCCTCCACCCAAATTTCAGTTCTGCAGACCACAAAAAGCTACAATTTTTTCATGGAAATAAAACAAACAAAAGGTTTTCTGAGTAGTCTCATTATAAACAGCCAGATGTTTTAATGTCTGTAATACAGTCCTCCAAGCCGTGCTCTACGTACTTCCCTCTGGAGAATAGGAAATGCCATGGATCAGGCTGTCGTCTTACTAAGCAGTCAGCCAATGCTGAACAGAAAAATGCAGAAATATTTTTGTTATAACAAACTATGGGAAGGAACAGGATAAGATATTCCTTTAAACAATAAGAAATGACACAAATTTTCCGTAGTAAAGGGAGCAAAATGCATTTCAGAGATGAAGAAAAAAGGTGTGCAGTTGGCAACATTTGAATGGGTTTTTTTCAAAAACACCCATCCACCAAGTTTGATTAATGACCCTCTTTGATCTGTAGAAACAGCTGCAGAACTGAGCTCGAAAATGGTTGTCTTATTTTGCTGGCTACACAGTGATAGCATGTTTTTTAACAACGTGATGCTCAGTTTAGAAAATTGCAAAAGAGGGAGAATGAACCAGAAAGCCAGTGTAAAAACAGTGTGAAAGTAATGTTTATGTCTTTCCTGTGACATAAGGTAATGGCTCTGTCCAATGAAGTGGGGTAGAAGTTGTCTTCTTAAATTTAAAGAATCAGAATTATGGAAGTAAAAAAAAAAAAATAAAAAAAATTTGCAGTGTCAGTAGCTATCAATCTGTTCCTAAATTTTTGCAGATAGTGTCATCAAGATTAAATAAAGTTAATACTGAGACAAAAAGAAGTAATTCTGGGCAGTAGTAGGAAATTATAAATATTTAATGAAACAGGTTATTGAGAACCAGAACTCTTCAACCCAGTATTCATAAAGCCAAGATAATTAAATTTTCTGATTGGCAGGAAACTAAACTTTCATCACAATCTTTCAAAGTCACTACTGATTCAGAAAGGTCAAGCCCTTTTAAATCAGTAGTGCTTTCTCAATGCAAATAAAACAGGACATACTGGGCTGTGTAAAGAGAAGAATGGCCAGTAGACAAGAGAAGTTACTGCTTGCTTTTCTCTGACACTGCTGAGGCTGTACTTGAAGACTGTCCAAATATGGGTTTCCAATTAAAAAGGGACATTGAAAAATGTAAATAGTTCCAGACAGAGTATCCAGAGAGGGACCAGGATGTCAGGGATCTCAAGCTGTTCATGACCTGTGAGTAGACAAAAGTGAGCTGCGTGTGAAGAAAATGAAGCCAAAAAAAGCCAAAAAAAAGTAGCCTGTACCTGTCTGAATGGCAAAGATGGCAAAGCTAAGCTTCCCTCAGTGATTGCAGATTATAAAAAAACCAAACAGCCACAGTCTGTGGATTATGAGCTTCAGGGACTGAGTCATAAAGAAACCTTTTAAGTGGAAGTGGTAGAAGATTTCAAAAGTCAGCTGGATCAAGCCTTAGCTGACCTGATTTTGTGTTGGTGATAACACTGAGTCGTCTGTAGGTTATATCTGTAATGAATGAGAGATGAAAAATTCCTCTGGCACGGGTTCTCTTGCGCACTGGGAACACCTGAGGCTGTAAGGACAGATTTTTGTCAGATACCCTCATGAAGCAAGGGAAGGAGCCACACATTTTCCATTACTGGTTCATTATAATATGTAAGCCTATTAATGCCATCAGGTGCTGGGACTTGTGATTTAAATTCTCAAATCCCATAAGTGAAAAATCCTGTTGGAGGACATGTGTTGACTTTATTTTGCCAAACTTCTTGCTTGGTTCATATATATGACACATTTACCAAAGTTCCATTAGTGGCCTCTTTTCTTTTAAAGTGCCTAATCTTAATACAAAGTTCCCTGGGATTTCAGCAAGAGTAAGGGAAGTATCTGGTGGAAGTCTTAAGTGAAATAATTCTGTTTCTGAGCTGTTGATGGAAGAACATATCTTCCTTGACTCTCACTGACAATAATAAACTTTCAGAAGATTCTTAAATAATTTATTTGGTACAGTTCTTTGCTATCATGCTACATGGTGAGAATTGTTTGTAATTGCTTGCAAGCTGACTGAGCGGCTGAATTTGTGATGAGCACCCATTCATAATTTACAATAGTGAAAAAGAAAAAAGAGTAACTTTGCATTAATTTTCCCTATTTCTATGACATAGATTCACTGAGACCTAATTAAAACTCTATTTGATTAGAAAGCAAGAAACTGAACAGGAGTTTGGAAGATTTTGATGGATATAGTCCAATAGTTCTTAAGCATCGTGGATTTCAATGGGACATTATTAGGAAATAATTTCAATAGGGAAATTAACTTCCAGAAGTAATTAACATAATCACTTTTTGAAAAATTTAACCAGAAGTCTAATCATTAAATTATTTCATACAAATTACTCAGAGCTTGATGAAGACCAGGGAATTGAATGACTTGAGGGGCCCCCTCCCTGAGAGCTGACATTGGAACTAGTGAAGGATGTGAAGAAACACTTTCAAACACACTCATTTTTGTAAGTGTTCTGTCTCCTTTGCTCTGCTGACTGAGAGACCCTCATTGGGCACAGTTATTTTAGCAGGAGGCTGAAATATGCCTACAATTAAACCACAGAGCCCCTGTCTTAATGTGATCCATGAAGTTTATGGTGAATCTCAGCTGTATTTACATATTTTTTAACCTGGCTGCTTTTTTTAGGACAAAAAGACATATCTCATCATCCGACTTTTAAAAAACAAGGCACACAGTATTTACCCTCATCTTGTACCTTTGTATTTTCTGATATGAAATGGAGGTCTTCAGTGGGAGGAATTGCAGCAGTGGCAAACTGGGTTGGATTCATCCCCTCTCTTTTGCTCTCTTTGGGTTGGATTCATCCCCTCTCTTTTGCTCTCTTTTGCTCCTATCACCATGGGACACTGGGGGAATAGGTGGTGGTGTCAGACTTGGAGCAGCTTCTGTGTCATCTCATGTTCCTCCAGTATGAAAAGGAACTAATCAAACCAAAAGAGGGTCAGAGAATAGCTGCTTTTTATTTATTAAGTTCCGGCTCTGGTGGTAAATTTTTAGAAGCTCTTACAGATGCAGGGTTACTTTATATAATAATTTTATTTATAAACAATGTAGTGCATGGTCACTGTATATCTATGCTACCTTGTTTAAATTCGCTTACTGAGTTGAATATGGGCTACAGGGGAAAAAAATATGCAAACAATTAGAACAGCAAGACAGTATCTTCAGGTGAGTCATCTTCCAGTAACTGTGTTGGAGAGGTAGAAAGATACTGGAGTTGCAAAAAATAAGGAGGTCATTCTGAAGCAATGGCTGGTTACAGTGGAGTTCTGAATAAGGCCTGGAAGTCTGAAAGTGCAGAGCCTCTGACTGGTTGTATGTAGCTCTGATATGAGTACATGATCCAGAGTTGCCAGGAAGTTGCTTGTGAGGGGATCAAATGAAGATGAACTGGAGAGGGGTATCTTAGACAGCTGGCTTAATTCTGCTTTGAGAGGAGAGGAAAGCATGGGAAAGGCAGGTTTCTCTAGAGATGTAGCTGTAGTCCCCTCTCAGAAATTTGAAGGAAGAGTCAAATGGCTTTCTGGCCGTATCTGGAGCCAAAAATGTATTATTGGGGACAGGGATTATATTATAGGAACTACATTAAATAACTCACAAACTTGAACATCCATCTTCCATGTAATCCTTCAGATCTACATCCTTGTCAAGAAGGTATAAAAGTCTGAATATGCAGCTTTCCTATTTTGTGTATTTTGTAGCAAGAATCAAATGAGTAAACAACATAGATTAAGCATACAAAACAAGATAAACCGAGGTGAATTGATATCATAGAACAAGAAAGGAGCTGATTAACAAACTTCTTAAGCTGACTTCATTAAACTAACCTTTCCTATATGTTCCATACCATAAACTGAAAAAAACAGAGGTCACGTTTACTTGTCAGCCCATCAGATCTACCATTAACTTTACTTACAATGATGGTATCCGTTTGTATTTGGGCAGGTATTGTGTGTATGTATATATATATATATGTACACACTGTGCAATCTCTTGACGAATAAATATGTAGATTTCAGTGTTGATGGTGTATAATCTAGAGTGCTTATACTCTAAGCCGTCAAAAAAAAAAAAAGTCAGTGTTTCATGACTGAGCACAAATAAGGATACATAAAACATTCTGATGCAGTTCAGGGTGACAAAGGTTCCCATATCTAACCAACAAAGAAGAGTATACTCACAAATAGCAATTCCAAAACTGCAAGTCTGTGGCCTATAAGGTTTATCTACTTGTGAGGTTTTAGACAATGAAATTACAATAGGTGCATTTACCCAAGAGGAATTCCCAGTGTTTTCCTAGAATTTAGGATTACTGAGGATTTAAAGTAAGATTATGGCATACTGAATGTGAAAGGCAGTTGACTGCTTCACTTCTGGGCATATAGTGTCTTGCCCAGTGCAGGGTCTTTAGTCATGTAAATTATTATAACCTGTTGGCAAAACCATTCACTTGAAAATAGCTTTGGAGTACAAGATGGGCCTTTGAATAAGCACACTTTTTTCAAAGATGTATAGAGAAAACTAAGGAATGTGAGGGTCAAAACTAGAATATCCAGATATTGCTAGCCAGTGGAACTATTTGGAGCCTGTAATGCCACTGAACTGTGTGGTTTTGTTTGTTTTCTTGCTCTTCTCTTAGGTAGGCAGGGTCCAGAGCTGTATGTCATCTGCTGTCAGCTCAGTGACCAATGGAGTGCCAAGATACACTGTCTCTCTTCACTAAAAAGGGAGGTGCAATGCCCCTAGCAGAAGTATGCAATCTAAGTGACAGAGGAGGTTAAATGTTGTCTAGCTGCAACTCCCATCACTCAGCATGGTAAGAGGTCTAATCTGCAATATTTTGAGGGCGGGGTGGGGAGACGATATTTTGGAAGTAGATATTTTTCAATGAAGCATTCTAGTTACCTGAAACACAGTTTTCTGTTGATACCTACCTCACTTTAAGTGAGGTAAAGCTCCCTTGAGGGAAAAGTCTAGAAAGGAGCTACTTCAGGATATGCACAATACAGACACAGGTGTGAGGTGAGGTAAGGAAAACAGTGATGGCTGGAATACCCTAGAAGCCCATTGTTATGCTATATGGCCATCACCTCTGTCACTGCAGTGTATACAAATACTAAACCTAGTATTATGCAAAAATAGACATAACCCTGCATAGTTTTCAGAGATTTATTTTGATCTCTACGATTTCCATTACAAGGCCAGTTAGTGTTTCAGGGGCCTATTATGCAAATTTCTATTCATAATATAAATTACCAGATAATATATTTTGTTTTTCTCTCTGTTTCAGTGAATGTGTAATTCTCTGGGAGCAGGGCAGGAATTTCAAAGCCGTTGAAAGAATAGGTCAAATAGAATCTGTAACAACCAGATGCAGTAACTTTCCTTCAGGCTTTTCTCCAGTGTGATTTTTCTAGGTCTGTATATTTCTGCACATGACAAGGAATATGTCTCTTAAATTTAGCTAAGTGCGGGTAGTAATGTTTGTCTCTATTGTAGTTTGCATTTGGAAGGAGGCTGATTGCTCTATGCTATTGGATCTTGCTACATAATGACAGTTTTCTTTCTATTTTAGTTATTTTTTTCCTTCTGCACCCATTCTGATAGGTATTGTGCCAGTATTAGCCACAGTTATTCTCCATTCTTATCTTTAAATGTTTTTTGGCCTTTGGCCGTACAAACTGCATAGGTTTTCCCAAGTTATTATTACTTAATGGAGTATTTGGGGGAAGAAGTGGTCAGACAGCAGTTGGTCATCACAAAGGTTCAGGGATGAAAGTCAATATAAAAATTCTATGAGTTGTATTGTATAGGTAATAAACACAGAAGTCTATTCATTTTAATTGTTTTGGATTTACCCATTGCAGGGAGGAAGATGTAGCCCTTTATAATGCATTAAGCACAGAAAAGAGCTGTGTGTTACTGGCTGTTAACTCAGTCCCTCATGGAAAATTTCTGCCAGAACAGGAACCTGTTGGATATGTAGTGTATTGCTCCATGTTCCTAAAATGTGCAGTAGATCTCTGGGGTCACTAGTTAATTATTTTAACTGCCAACTTCCATATATTACATAAATCTAGATGGAATGATGGGTAAATGTGGAAGGGGGACAGAGCCATCACATTTTTTCATTAAAAAGTAGTACTGGACTCTTAAAAGCCAACACACTGTCTTTATGGTGATTAGTTAGAATTCCAGTGGTAGTAGGCTCAAGTAGTTGCATGGTGGTTTGACCTTGACTGGATATCATGTGCCCACCAAAGTCACACTATCACTCCCCTTCTCAGCTGGACAAGGGAAAGAAAATATAACAAAAAGCTCGTAGGTTGAAATAAAGGCAGAGAGGGATTGCTCACCAGTTACCGTGATGGTCAAAGCAGACTCGACTTGGGGAAGTTAATTGAATTTATTAACCTTGAAATCAGAGTAGGACAATGAGGAGTAAAACCAAATCAACACCTTCCACCCACCTTTTTTCTCCTTCCTGGGCTTAACTCTCTTCCTTCCTTAAATCTCTACCTTATCACCCCAAGCAGCACAGGGTGACAGGGAATGGGCCTTATCACATGTTTATCATGTGTTCTTTCTGCCTCTCCTTCCTCTACAGGAATAGAACTGCTCACACTCTTCCCCTGCTCCAGTGCAGGGTCCCTCCCATGGAAGATAATTCTCCAGAAACTTCTCTGACCTGAGTCCTTTACAAGGGGTGCAATTCTTAGGGAACAGATTGCCCCTGCATGAGGCCAGCAAACCTGCTCCAGCATGGGATCCACTCTGTAAGGGTCCACAGGTCCTGCCAGGAGTCTGCTCCACCATGACACTCCCATGCAGTCACAGCCTCCTTTAGGGATCCATCTGCTCTAGCAGGCGGTCCTCCATGAGCTACAGGTGAATATCTGCTCCACCATGAAACTCCATGAGCTACAGGGAGACAGCCTGCCTCACCATGGTCTTAACCACAGGCTGCAGGGGAATCTGCTCCAGTGCCTGGAGCACTTCTTCCTCTTCCTTCTTCACTGATCTTGGTGTCTACCTGGCTGTTTCTCTCCTGGGTTCCCCCTCCTCTCTTCTCTGGCTGCAATTTGCTTCTGCAAAATAACCTTTTTCTTATTAAATCAGTTTTTCCAGGGGCACTACCACCATTGCTGATGGGCACAGACTTGGTCAGCAACAGGTCCATCTTGGAACCAACTGGCATTAGCTCTATTGGATATAGGGAAAGTTTCTAGCAACTTCTCAGAGAAGCCAACCCTGCAGCCCTCCTGCTACCAAAATCTTGCCACACAAATCCAATACAAAGTGCTTGCCATACAATTAGTGTTTCAGAGTCATCCTTTTATCAAGCCCTATTAAACATTTCTCTTAAATCACGGGCCCATATATCAGCATGAACAGTAGTGTTTTGCCTTTGCCTTGTGGTTGGAGATTATGAAGGGCAAGATTGTGTGACAAGATTCCTTTCAGTTGAAACATTAAACAGAACTGACACCTTTCCTGAGGTATTTGTTGTATTAGCTATATTTAGAAAGGGAAGAAGTGCAAATGTATGAGCAAATGTATCTACTGCAATTGCAGGTGCATATCCAGTGTCTGATGGGGCCCACTATAAATCTCTGAAGTGTCACTAATTTTTGAAATTTCATAGAATTTTGCCATTGCCATGTAGTTCTGAGACCATAATGTTAAAATAACAATAGTAATTTATATATAAATGTAACAAAACCCTATTCATTTTCCCCGAGGACCTCTGATCACGTTCTGCAAGTCTGAGTGTTTTGTAGGGACTCTGTTTCTGGAGACAATTTTATCAAATCAGGCAGTTTGAATGGTCACAGCTCCTATCCTCCCCCCCAGGAAGAAATATGACCTTTTCCTTTTTCTTTTGCTTATAGCTCAACCTTGCTGACTTACGAAGACTGAAATTTATTCTACCAGCTACTTCCTTAGGTATCACAGAGCTCACCCAAACTCATATCACTATGACCATGTCCTCTATCAGGTCTTGTGGGGGCATTAGAAGATGATATGCATCTATCTGCATCAGTCTTGTTTGAAAGGAATTAGTACCTCACAGAATAAAGACTTTCATGCTCCCATTTGTGTACAGAGACTAGAGAAAATATGTAGATTTTACCTTTGAAGTTAGGACTCCTGTTAATTTGTGATTTTCCTGCAGGGATTGAAATGATTAGCCAAAAATCTTTGGTGCAGTTCATTACAGAATAAAACTTAGCTTCTGAATCACCAGGGAAGTGTCTGTGAAGCTTAGAATCTGGGTAAGACGTGAGCATTTAAAAGAATATCTCTCATTTTACACACAGAAAAAAACTTAGCTGGCATTTGAAAAGATGAAACAAATCCCATTAATGAAAGAAAGGCAGCTACTCTTATTATTTCTTTAACTCCTCCTTATCAAAGACTTTTGTTTTACTTTGTTCTGTTTTGTTTGTTAAAGAAACAAAGACAATGTTTCAAGATCTTAATATTCATTGTTTTACCACTGTACTGAAAATAGCTCAACAGTGACAATTACTTGTTCAAATCTCCCTAAATCTGCAGAAAAAGAAAGTTAATTCTTCCTATCTACATGGGTTCTGAGTTAAGATTTAAGACAAAATATTTTATTTATTCTGATAATGTGCAGTTTGATGTTCTTGCAGAGTAAATGGTAAAACCAGTAGGTTTAAGTGAGAACTCTTTACATAGGGTATTCTTCAAACAAAGCTAAAAAACAACAAAAAGTTAGTTTTCTGGGAAAAACATGGTAGAAACACTTGTACAGTGGTCACAATGGAAACATTTGTACCGTGTCTAAACTTCTGTTAGAAATCTGAAATCCTATAATCTTATGGTACTTTTGCTTGGAAATACAGTTAAAGATACTGCAAAAGAGATTGTATAAAAACTGTTGTATAACCTTAACTATTATTTAATTTCAAAATCTGTTGAAAAGGCATCAAAATCTCTACTCTTTTCATGTTAACTCCAAAGATATTGAATATCGGAAATGGAGCTGGAATGCTTGAAAAGTGTAAGTGTGGACAAGTGTAAAGTACCTTCAACTCCACTTGCTCCTGAATGTCTATGCTCCTACTATGAAAGATACCAAAATAAGACACTCCCTTTATCTCTGCTTCTGTGTGCCCTGTCTGATGTGGGAAGCCTCTCAAAATTTAAACAGATGGACTATTTTCAGTGCAAAGTTTTCTCTGAAATACTGTATCTTTAAAAATTTAAATAATTCACAAGAAAATAAAATTTTAGATGCTAGATAATAAGCAATAATTTTAAAATGTAATACATCTAAATATTATATGATACTGTATTGTATTGTAGTTCACCATTTAAATCAAGAGTTACCAAATCTGTTTGTTAGCAAAATTATTAAAATGTTAATTACCGAGGCAATTCTTGTTTCTCAGCCAGTTATCAGCTAGAATGCCAATTCCTAAACTGGTAGCAATTATCAGCCTTTGTGATCAGGCTTTGTGATTACTAAATTCTGGTTGAAAAATAAAAGAACAAAAATGAAAATTCAAATATATCTTTTCAATAGGAAAACCCAAATCCTATATATTTTCAGTATAAAATCTAAAAAATATTTACTGTTTTCCAGAAGTGACTGTATTACTGAATTTGAAGTTGTTTTGAAGTTTTGATTTCTCATTATAAGATCAATCACATTGTTTTATTAGTATCTGCCCCCAAAATGTGTTTACTCAGCATATTGTGGGCATGCAAACAGAACAAATTTTCTACATTTATATCCTTGTGGGGCATCAGGAATCACACAACTGGCAGAGACCTCATAAGAGATTTGGTGGCAGCATCACCTCCAATGCCCTGGATCACCTGCACCCAAGGACCCACAGCTTGCTGATCCTCCTAGTTCCAGTCCTAGAAAGACCCTTTGGTGCTGTTCAGAGAAACACACTGCCTCCGCCCAGTTATCACCCCCTCATCTGTTTCTCTCTCTTCAACTCCATCCCATCTGTGGAAAGTATTTATGCTTCTGCTTTCTCTTTCCTCACTTGCCATGTCATCTTGTCTGCTCAAACACCCTAGTTTAGTGTCCTTTTTTATCCTGTTCTTCAGGTGTAGCTCCAATTCCTTTAAAATTATTGCCAGTCCACAACTTTTGTCTTTTCAACCCATTAAAGACCTTTTTGGCTCTGAGCTTCTTCACTACCCACAAGCTCTCAAGCATCTCTAGCTTTCTCAGTTATGTCACACCCCTAGTTCCTTCTGCTTTTCTGCCTATGGCTTGAGTGATGGTGCAGTTGACTTGCAGTGCTCATTGTGTGCAGGGTATTAAAAGAGGCAACTATGTGTTTGCCTTTCATTTAAAACAAATTGGAGAAAACTGCCCAGTTTCCATTTCTGCCATTAGAAACCTTCCCTTACTGCTTCTTTGAGGATATGCTCCCTTTCTTGCTTCCTCAAGAGCAGGAGAGGAGCCATGCTGTGCTTATGCACCTTCATTCTGCAGGAGCTTTGATGGATCACAGCCTCCCATTCCTCTGTAAGGTCATGGAATAAGAGCACTAAATGCCACTGGGACAGGGAGAGTAGTTCTTAAGGGAGTCAGTCTGGCTTTAGGGAATTTGGGTCAGGGAATGCTTGCTAATGAACACAGGATCATAAAAATTATTATTAGTGTCACCAAAGTTTTAGTGTTGTTACCTGTTCTTGTGTCTCTGACACTTCATAGCTCAGTCATGAATGGGGGCTTCACTGTGTAATGAATGGTCTCTTCCCCTGTAATGGGAAATCTAAGTTTGTGTTTGGATGCCCCCTTTACCCCATATTAAAATCTTCGGTTTAAAGTTTAAACAAAAGCCTTGGGCACCCTTGGTACTACTTTTTCAAAAGCATTTTTCAAATAAAAAGTTGAGCTGAGAGTTTTTCATGTGCTCTACTTTACTGAAGATTCAACTTTAGATCAAGTTAAAGTCACGAAGATAGCTCCCAGGAGAGTATCAGCTGTGGTTTGACAGTTTGTTGTCACTGGCAGCAATATCATCTTTAAGATTTTCCAGACTTATGATGTTCCTGTGTCTTACTCCTTCACTCCTCCTCTGCCTCCTGGCTCATTGTACTGTATATACTAGCACGGCTATTTTGTAGGGTTGATCTACATCCTTGGGCAGCTTTTTAAATTAGGTGACATATCTGATCTGATCTGATCTGATTTAGAGCACAGACCCCAACTGCATTTTGCTTATGGGAAGGATTTGGAAATTGTTGTGGTAAAGCAGTGGGGATAAGTGTCAGGAATCATAATATCATAAAAAAACTTAGGTTGGGAGGAATCTCAGAAAGTACCAGCCTCTGGCTCAAGACTGGGCTACCATCAAAGATAAAGCAGGTTGCTCCTGGCTTTATCTAATTAGATTTTAGACATCTTTAAATATACAAAATCTATAACATCAGCTCAACAAGCCTTACGTTAATAGTTCTTCAGAGGAAAATACAGAGGTTACATGCCAGCTGTGTTATATTTTGGTAACTGAACAGGTCTGTGAGATGTCCCCTCTTCTGTTCCACTGCAGTTTTGGAAGTATTAGTTTATGTCTGAGAGGAATAGTAGCATCTCTGAATGGCAGTTGCACTTTGGCTAATGAGCCTTGTCTCGTAATGTGGCTGATTATCTCAAGAGACATGCGCTGATGGGTCTGAATTGCTCCCAGTCTGAAACAAACTCTTCTGTAAGTAGAGTGAGGTTGTGCACTGTATAGATATCCCTGACTACTCTTGGACAGTGTGTAGATGATAGAAGTAGAGAGTTTGGGAATGGGAGCCAGACTTCTCTGTTCATGTGTCAGTGCTTGGATTTTACCCCTAATCTGATATCCAAAACAAAGAGAGCTTCAAAATCAACTAAAGCTACTGCAGTGCTTGTAGCAGATAGCGACAGCACAGCAGCAGCTTGCACCTGAACTAGAAGATGCTGTTGTGAACATTTCTGCCTCAGTCCTTTTCATGTAGTCAACATTTTGTTGACTTCATAGTGTTGCTTGTTACAGTCTGATAAAAAGTTATTCTTGGTCAAAATTCTCTCTCTTTCAGAATATGATTATTTCTCCTGTTCAATTCAGTGTCAGAGCAAATATGATCAAATAACAGTTCACTTTAGAGCATAGTGCTAATAACTGCAGAGTTGTGGTCTTGATGGCTGTATGGGCCATTCATTTAAGAGTTGGAGTTGATGATCCTTTTGGATCCCTTCCAACACAGAAAATTCTGTGAAATTCTGTGACATTTTAGTGCAGATCAGTTTCTAATTAAAGGAATTTCACCTGTATATTTTGATTGCATATTTTTGCAGACTTGTCATGATTAGAAAGTGCACAGCATGGCACTCTGCTCCCACCATAGTGCAAGACTTTCGGGGTGCTGGTGTTAGCATTACTGAAGGTTACCTCCACAGAGAAAGGGTGATTGATTGTGAGTGAGACATAGACCACTTCACCTCTACTGCAGCACTGTTTCATTTGGTGAAGTGATAATCCAGAAGCCTTCAGATTTGGAGAACACACTTTGTATCCAGGAACATGAAAGATGTCAAATACTGACTTGGACTACAGACACACCAGTTGCAAAAAACCCTTTCTCCATTTCAACACCCTTAGCCCCTGTATTGTTGCTGTTCCTAAACATTGTATTGTATAGTAGATTTCAAGAATAATAATCTGCATATTGGTGTTTTAGGCAGTTTGGGACTAATATAACAGTGGACATAAAACAGTTCCATCTTACTCACATAGGAGATGTGAAAAAAGGACAAAACCCAAAAGAGAGGGGAAAAAGAGAAATCTAAAAAAGTTAATAGGAAAGCAGACTCTTCATCTGATATCAAGATAAATACTTGTGGAAAGGCTACTAAAAACAGCAAGGTGGATTGCAAATATAATGTACACAGGGAGAGAAAGGTAAGATATAATAAATTGAAAAGGTCAGATTAGAGCCAGAGATACCAGATAAAATCAGTAAGTGGAAAAGATGATGGCAGAGACTTCATAAATGGCTTTGAGAAAAATAGGTTTTCCATATCATAGACAATCCATGCAGTTTTGTTAACATGAGACAACTATAGTATTATTTTTCAGGACCTAAATTTCACAGAGTAGGTTTCAAATTCTGGTAACATTAAGTTACAATTATCCGTGAAATGAAGAGCGTGAGTATTTATCAAAGCAACTTTGTGGGTTTGGCTTATGCAATGGCAAGCCCTTGTGAATTATGGTGGAGAATATATATCTCGAACTTACATATTTGTCTTGGAAGGAAAACAAAGTGTGTGAGTCCAGTTTCAGTGCAACTAAGAAACCATGCACACACTAGGATGAGCTGGGTACTCCTGCATGATGCATATAGGCAAGGTGGAACAAGAATTCAATGTTTCTTCATAATTTTGGTCTAAGCTGTCAAGGATGACACCAACTTAGTTTACAAGACAGGCCTATAGCTGATTGTAAAGTGCAAAGAAATTGCTTTACCTGTAAACTGTTTTTCAGCTTTCCTGAAATCGGTTTTCTCAGCTGCATGCACAGTTTGCCTCTGTCATTACCTCTGTTGCAGTTTTGCCTTTCACCTTAGTTTTTTCTCTTCACTTTATGATCTGCTGTGACATGCAGCTTGAGTAGGCAAAGCCTGTAAGCTAAGTTGAAAGAAATGTCTTTCCTCTTCCATCTCATACTATTGATTTGTAGATATTATAAGCACCAAATAGAGTCAATACTAGTCTCCTCCACTTTTATTTGTACTGTTGACAATAATGAATAAGTTCATGTTGAAAAGAAACTACTAAAGATACTACAGTGAAGAATAAAGAAGAAAAACATAATAGGGGCTTACCTTGACATAGTAGCATCAACTACGTGCTTTTTCAGTCACTACATAACCAATGGATCACGTCCTAGAGGAAGAACAGACCTTTGTGAAATATTAATTGCAATAGAAGAAGTCAGATTCTTCTTACCAGAATGTTTTATTATTTTATTATTTTAAGAAACATTAGACAAAATTTTGCAGCTATAAACTCTTCCCTTGATAAAAATTCATTTTGTTGTCCATATTCTTGCTGTCACAAAAGAGACAAAAGAAAGATATTTCAGAAAGGATCTAATTTTTCCTCATTAAAACCTACTTCATGATGAAGAACTTCTTTCCTGTACGGGTGACCACGCACTAAAACACACTGTACAGAGAGGGTGTGGAATCTCCCTCACTGGAGTTATTCCAGAACTGTCTGGACACAATCCTATGCCATGTGCTGTAGGCTGACCCTGCTTGAGGAGGGAGATGGGACTGATGCCTAAAGTCCTGTAAGATAGGCACTCAGAGAAAACATTAATGGAGAAAAATAGACACCTTTATTGGAAGTTTGGAGGCTCTAGGCCTCTGCTGGGCCTACAAAACGCGTGTTGATTTGACAAGGATCTCAATCTACATCCAAGAATCCCCGAAAAACCCTGCTCCCCATAATGTTACATAGATTTTTATACTCTTCCTAACAATTAACATATTAGATATCTATAACCAATCATAATTTCCATTTCTTTTCATGGGCCACCCATTGGGGTCCTAGGCTATGCCCTCTGGACCACCTCTAAGGTTTTCTGGGCTCTTGTTTTGTCTTCAAGTTATCTTGCAGATGTCTCTGAAAAACATCATGACTTTCAGAAAGCCTGAGAACATGTAAGAAAACCACTTTAGTAACTTCTAACACCACTTAATATGTGAGCAAGAAAACCTATACTTCTAAAACTCTAAAAATCTACAAAATACACGCCAAATCTTTAGGCATCAGACTCAGATGACCCATTGTGGTACTGTACCTCACCCATTCTGTGATTCTGTGATACTTAGCATCTATGATCATAGGAGGACAGAGTATTCCTTAGATGTGTAATTCAGAGAGTTTTTAGTCTGAAAATGGTATTTACTGACTCTTTACATACTGATGTTTCAAGTCTGAAACTAAGTCTATTCTGGAACTGTTTTCTGTGTAAGAACAAACTTGTCAAAAGTTTTACAGGGGATATATGGAATTGAACATAAATAATCTTTTTTAGGACTTTTATTGTGAGGAATTGTGAGACTGAACTGAAAATGAGATTAACAGTCATAATTTCTATTAACAGTGTTCTACATATTCACTTGGAAAGGAAAAGTCCCAATTAAAAATACAATGAAAACATCTGATGACTTAAGGAACTGTGTGTCATAAATATCAAACAGGGTCTAATTGCCATCCAAAACAGAAACATTACTTGCCAGATTTTTCAGCCATTCCTCACAAATCATGGATCTCTGCAGAAAGTTAGGGTAACTTCATGGTAGTTCACTAACCAGTATGAAGATTAAATTTATCAGAAGTAGTATTCAGACATAACAGCTCGACTGATGCTTTCCTGCTTACAGCTAGCAAGTAAGTCAAAGTCCCTCCAATTCCTGTTTACGGTTGTGAAGAAATAGGAGATTTAAATGCTTGCTTCTTGTTGAGTCACTGGGGAAAGCCAATTTGATTTTAACATTGTCTACAGGAAAGACTGTTAATGACTTTCCTTCCAGTGCCTTTACATTTCTTCAGCAGCAGCGCAGGGTTTACCCTTGTAGCCTCAATACTAGCTACGGACTTCTCTAGCAAAACCAGCTAGACTGTTCGGTGCTTTCACAGGGCTATGAATGAAGATCTTATAACCTTATTTTGCCATAATACATATTCAAGAAATGAGATCCATTCTGAAATTCATCCACCCTGACACATATTAATAAAATTCTTCCCTGAATTCCAAAGTGAATTTGCTCCCATTGCATCTTAAAAAATAAATATGGAATAAACCTTTGCTCAACGATAAAAAGGTGGAATGAATGCAATTAAGCCATTTAAATATCAATCATTTAGACAAACAAAGCACACAAGTGCCTGAGTGTTCAGCCGGTCAATTTTATAACCACAGAGAAAAGAATAAACTGAGTATTTTAATGGAAAAGCAAGCTAATTTGCAGTCTGCTACAACACACCGCTAAGCTTCTTGGGTATACTGTGATTAGACATGGATTGTAGTAAAATAGCTACCAAGAAGCCACAAACTCATGGTATTAGTGAGAAGTCTAACTTTCCCACAGCCACATATAGGAGAAACAATGGTTGTGCAGGGGGAGTGGTGTTAATACTGAAGCTTAATGGGGCAAGACATGTTCATCAGAGAAGCTGGCTTTTGGATCAGCTCCAAACCCATAAAAATCTGCCCAGGAAAATATGAAACCTGACAGAGAAGATGCCTCCCTATTTAAAATATGTAGTGTAATCACCGTCAAGTTGTTTGGGCATTTTAGTGTTAAGGAATAACAGTAAAGAAACTGGAAAATGTATTTCTTCAAGATCCCCTCGATGCCATCTGCAGCTAAGGTGCCAAATGCCATTTCTGAATGCTTTGCAGCCACAAGGTGACAAAGTAGGTATCTACGAGATAAGGCTTGTTCCTCTTAGAAATGCTCTTGCAGTTACAATAGGGATGTGATAAATTACAGACTTCAATGATCTTTCTGGACAAAAGGTTTGAGACAGTTACAGCTGAGATTAGTACTTTGGATAAGAGAGTGAAAGAGATGAAAGAAGACTAGAAGCCTGCAAGAAAGATCACAAGATATAAAAGAAAAGACTCTAAAATATTCTGCTCATACAAATGCAAATGATCATAGAATAATGAACTGAGCACCTGCAGAACAAAATTAAAGCAAAGAAAAAAATTGTAAACTGGATAAATTAGCTAGTTTAAAATTACTTGAGTTTTTGCTGCGGTCTATGAATGAAACCTTTTGTTTTCAAACACCATCAAAAGCGGAAAACTAAAAAGGAAGCCCAGGAATGGAGACGCATTTGTTTTTTTTCTCTGAGGATTCTAAGCAAAGGCCACATGCTATTAGATCTGGGAATATGTCAAATATGCCTAATTTCCAGAAAGACTCCAGAGGCAGTAATTGGCTAAAATGAATGTCAAAGAAATAGATTCTGAAGTAGCTGGGGAGTGTTTGGAAAGGTAGATGAAAGACCTTGGTAGTGAACAGTTCTGTCTGATATAGTCTACTTGTTTACGGTAGCAGCCTCGATGTGTGCATTGGGTAGCAGCCTTGATGTCTACACTGACTTCTTTGGGATAATCCAACTGTCTTTTTCTTGCAATTATTTCCCCCCCACATTATGAAGCTAAGTTAAGCCATAAGACAGCATGTTGATTTTGAAGTTGTGGGAGGTTTCCAAAAGTGCGTGATTGGTCTGTCAAAGACTTTAAGATAGATATTGTTAGCACTTAATAACACATCACAGAGTTTAGTGCTATTGGTAATGTACTTAAATGTGTGTTAATACAACCTTCCTTTTAATGGGGTGCAGTCATTAAAAGGTCATTAAATAATTATGGGGTCATTAAATAATTATATCTTATTATAATAAGTAAGATAACTTGGAGATTTAACTTGAATCTGTGATTAGCACACTCTTGAAGTGTTTCCTAATAAGAGGATCAGTTTTTCTATGCAGTAGTGCATTGGGTTTTTGTGAGGAAAATCATATTTTGTAGATGTGCTCTGGATGGAGGAGTGGAAGCTTCCACAGGAGACTGTTTCTACTTTAAGGATGCCAACGGTTAAGAAGGAATGTAGAGAAAGAGAGAAACTTGAGGCCCGACCACTTTCCTGGCAGGAAGAATGTATTAGGTATTCTAATTAGAAGGTCACTCTAAGCACTTGAGCCAAAGCTCACTGCAGAGATTTGGAAGATTATCAAGTTAAGAATTACTAGCAGTGCATTGTCATCCAACCATTTATTTCTGTGTCCACCAACTGTTTATTTGTGTTGGTACTTTGGTGTACCAACACAAACTGTGTTGGTCGTGTGTACCAACACAGCTTGCTACAAATTGATCTACTTGGTAATAGAAAGTTATTCATTGCTGTGGAGGTTTTGGGGATATGTGAATTTGTGAGAAGGCTTGCTGTATTTTTTCAGATCCCCAGGAATGCAGCAGAAAGCTGCCATTGAAAAATGTAACTTAATTTTCCCCCTTCCAGAGAAGACCTGGAAAATATGAACATTCTACGTTCAAAACATAATAGCAAAAAAAAGACCCTCCCCCAATAATATTTTTTCTAATCTCATCACTTGATATGTGAGAGAGTTAGGAATAGGTCATGATTTTTTTGATATTGGGATTTGACAGTATTGTTAAGGGTAAGATGCACAATACATCTATTAAAGAGAGAAATACATTTCAGTTGGGGAAAATTGCAGGCCTTGAGAGCCGGTCATTTGCAACAGTCTCAAGGTGAGTCTGTAGCAGGAGTTGGGAGAAATTTCAGGTTTATTGAGCTATAGTCCCATGCCTTAACCACAAAACAGTCCTTAAAATGTGTGGACCTATGCCATCCAATCCCCCAGAATCGTTGTTTGATCTGTTAACTGGGCATACGAAGATATTGAAAACTTTATTAATGTTAACAAAATGCTTTCAAAGGAAGGATGTGACCTTCCAGTTTAGTTAGAACTGTGAATATCTATCTCTTCTCCAGACTATTTCATTTAATTTGGTCAGTGTGGGTTCAAACATGGCTTGTTGCTCAACATTCTGTGTGCACTTCTTGGAGATCCCATTTATAATTGTTGCTCTGCTTACTTAGGTACCTCACAAATATGCAGACATATTGCCTTGAATAAGATAAACCAGTTAATGGTGAAATAGTAAATAATCATGAACAGGCTGGACCTGAATCAAATAATCAAGCAATCCTTTGAGTCAAGGCTTGGCAAAGAAGACTTTTGATCGTTTTTATTAATATTATGGACTTCAGCTTGATTTACAAATGGATGTAAATTTCAGATATTGCAAGAATAAGGAATAATCACTGGCATTTTTTCAATGACCATCTTAAAAAAGTATTGATTAAACTATTGATTCCTTGTTGACCTGCCAACATCTTTTCACAGTGTGGCACAGACAAAAAAAAAAAAAGGTAATTACCTCATGTTGAGAAGACCACAGATCTCAGGCATTAAGCCACAGGCTAGGCTTCAGGACATTTGTCATAGTCCCCAGCTGTTCCTACACTGTTCCAGTAACGCAACAACCTGTTCTGCCAACTTCCTAAGTGGTTTCAATGATATTGGAAGTCATGGGATTACCTTCTCAAAATTTTCTTTTTCATTTATACTTTGCCTATGTGTCAACATAGGCAAATTGTTTTTTTTTTGTTTGTTTTGGTTTGGGTTTTTTTGTTTGTTTGGTTGTTGTTTTGAGGTTTTTTTTCACCTGAAATGTCATCTCCTTCCACAACTTTTAAAAATGATTTGTAGATAATGCCTTTGAACTCTAAATCCAACTTCTTGGGAAGCTTTAGCAAGGTCTGGAGGGCCTGAGTGTAAATGGGAAAAAAGACTTAGGATTGCAGGAAGCCTTGCATAATTTAGTGATTTTTAATGGTCACTAAATTGGGACCTTAGCATTCCTGTTAGAAATTCAATCTATTTCCTGGTTATTCATGCCAGGATTAGTATTGAACTCAGAATTGATAGGAGCTGTTCTGTACACAAAAGATTATGAAATCAGAGCTCTTGGTTACAAAGAAATAAGAAATGCCCTAACATGATAATGATTTTGTTTACAGGCAGTGAAAAATGTTAGGTTTTCTATAGGTCATACAACTCATATATTGTTGTTGAGCATTTATCAGGTTTGCCTCCATGCTTATTTATACTGCGACTTTGCAGCAGCAAATATTTAATTTATAGCAAAGCACAATAGAAATGACAACAGAAGCTTTGGAAAACAAAAGTAACTGGGTGTGTTTGGAGGAGGGGATGTGTGTGTGTGTGTGTGTGTGTGTATGTGGATATCTCCTCAGTCAGCCATAGTCCTTTTAAAGCAGCCACTGCAATTCTGCTTCTTTGTTGCAATGAAGATGCTCTGGACTTATTCTTTCTACGGGTTCTGCCCAAGATGATTTAAAGTTTATTAACTCATTTGTATAATTTCATGCTGAGGGTTGACTGTATATCAATGCTTGGGACTGTGTTTAGTAACTGTGAAAATACTCTTCCCACATAACTTTCTGGCTTGAATATGTAATACCATTAGAGACTAAAACAGAGGGCAGTGCTACAAAGTGAAAAACAGGTTTATGCAATGGGGACAGCACCAGATATTAACTGAAGGTGCCCTTGTCTCTGTCTTCTGTTCCTACTATAAAACTAGCTGCCTTTTCCAAGGGTGACAAGTAATTCACAGTCCTTACAATAGACTCATTTTTACTGACTCAAGAGTTTTCTTATAAAAGACGTTTCTAAAAGAAATCATTACTATCTCATCGGATAACAAGATCTGTTCCTAATCAGCATTTTGTGTTACAAGTAGATGGATGTTTGAATATTCTTCTATATCCAGAAAGAGATTTCCCAGTTAATGAATCACTGAACAAGTTACTCTGCAAGCTAATTAGTCAGATAATAATTACATTAATTTAAGTAAAATAGAAAGGGCATAGTAGCTTCAGTTAAAATGCAATTCCACTTGCACAAACCAATCTCTGCACTGAGGAAAGAGCCAATATTTGCATTTGAACTCGCTGGATAAAGGATCAGTTTATAATTGCACTATTTAACATATGCAGATTAGATTACAAAAGATTCTGTGTTGAAACTCAATGAGAGGAAATAAAAATTCAAAGTCTGAATTTACAATTTGACTTTATTCACTCTATGATTACTGATAAGTTTCTCTGTATCACAAAAATATAACTTAATCACTTAAAAGCTTCAAATAATCTAGAGCATGGCTCCAATAGATCTAGCCAGCAAATTACACACTTGTCTCAAAGAGATGTGGAGCACTCTTAGCCTCTTAACACTACTGAGAAAATGTCATTAGCTGAGAGCTTTCCCCTTTGAAAGTCATAGGTAAAGCCCTTATTTTACTTATGTGCTCCCCTCAGCTCTGATGTGACAGACAGCATGAAGCATCTGAAGTTGATAGATTCTGACCCTGGCAGGATAGAGACTAAGTTAATACCACTGAGCTAATCTAGAAAGCTACAGCCAAACTGACAAGAACCGTGACAAGAGCATTGTGTTACCACTGTGAATAACTGAACTACTCATTTTCTTTCATGACCATAACAAAAGAGTGCTTAACTTAAAACTTGCCCTGGGATGAATTGGCAACATCCCCAAAAAGCAAATGCTTGTGGGTCAGATTCCCTCATGCATTGCTCCACATCAACGCTAGGCCTATTCTTGGGAATCTTATCTTCAAAAAAACCCAGAAGCAAAGTCTTTAACCGCCATACACTTCTGCATGATACTTTGCATTCAGAGCTTAAAAATTCCCACAGGGATAGATGTGATCAGGAAGGGCTTATCTGTGTTGTGCCTGATTTGATACCTGCTGTCTTGCTAATTATGGAGGAACTAAATGTCCAATTGGACTCCTCTTTATTTACTTTAACTGCAATAAATTCAATATTATCTGATATCTCCTGTGCCTCCTCAAAAACACATTAGTTGCAGCCATTTCATTTTTTTTCACCATCTGTTAATACTGCAAGACTTCTGTCCTAGGGACCATATTTTTGGCATCACAGGCGAGATGGCAGTGATACCTGTTACTGTTCTTCCACAGCACATCGCTCCATCTGGCTACATAATGTATATGAAGGCCTCTTTTCAGTTGCATGTGTGTTTGCCAAGCTTATAGCCCTTATGCTATAACCTTTGAGGTATTGTGTCTGCCTCAAGATGGAATTTACTTGAAAAACTTCAGGGGAAACTTTCCAGCTGTGTGCAAGAGCAAAATGAGAAAAACTGTTCTATTTTGTGCATGTTAAAAAAATTCTTGTGCCAGTTTTGTTGACTTGCTCTAGTTCATCTAGCCTTTGGAGAAGAACTTAAAAATTAGTGATGCAAAGGCCTTTTTTAAGTTAAAGGATACGGACTTCAACTGTGTGACTTTTAAAGACTTTCAAATTTACATGCACATGTTATGTAGATATCTGCTAGAACATTGCAGTCAAATCACTTTGTGCTTTGGGTATCCGTCCTGGGTGTCCTCTTGTCACATATCTTTTTCTGTTGCAACTGGCTGAACTGGCATCAGGTCCAAGAATAGGGTTTTTTTCTGAGTTGTCAGGAGTTTTCAGGAGATCTGGAAACATTCTCCTGTGTCATTGATTTTTGCTTCAGTTATTTCAGATAACACCTCTATATAAGTTCATTAATAAGCCACATATTTTTGGTCTCTGATGCTGTTATTTGCAGCAAGTACCTCTCGTGGAAAAATCTTTTTTTTCCAACCTTACATCCTTAGCTGGTTTATTCCCTTTTTTTGTAATACATAAAGTTTGCTTCAGTTTAAATATATTTTTCCCCCCTTTTTTTTTTCTTTTCATGTGGTAGACTCTCCATGTACTTTTTGTCTGAATAGCTTCTCTTTGCATCATTCCCTGCCCAAATCCATCTTTCTTGCACACAGGTATAACAGTGGAGGGCTTCAGAGGGTCGGTCTGTGTCAGATACAACTCAACATTTTTCTTGGGATTTGAATGATGAAAGAAGGAATATACACATTAAACAGAAATTTGGGAGTAGGAGAAAAGAAGGCTCTTCAGTGAATTTGCCAGGGAGAATGTCTGATTTTGACTGTAGGAAATCCCAAAAAAATTTTTTAAATAGTTATCTGGAATGATTTTGATAGGGCAGATCTGAATGGGGTAGACATAGATTTCAGATAGCCATTGCTGGCCAGCTAATAGTAATATGTCTTTTTATTGTTACTAGAGAATATCCTTCCACTTAGTGTTAGCTGTCTTTGTCTGATCCCTTTTATTCACTTATTACCATTATTCTATTTAATTTACTAGTGTCCTTAAGTTATTGAATGATATTCAGATTCTTTTATAATGTCTCCCAGTTTTGTGTGCTAAAAACTGTATTAGCACATTCCCTGCTTTTTCACTGAGATGACTAATGAAAATGTTAAATAGGATCAAACGAAGGCAAACCATCAAGAAACTCAGCTATATTAAACTACATCTAAATTGACAATAGTCTCTTTTTTTTCTCTTAGTATGTTCCTTATAATAACATTAGAGTTTTGATATTAGAGCTACATTTTCTCCCACATAACTGATAATTTCCCATGTAGCGCTATATTTTGATGTAATCCAAACAGACTGACAAGCTTCCTTTGCTTTGTGTAGAAAAGCAGTTATTTAATTAGGTTTAAGTGTCAGGTTAGTCTTACCAGATCTTGTAGGTAAATCTGCATAATGTTTTGTCTCATTCTGATTTTCTGCCATTTTTTAAAGTTAATCTTTCCTCAGAAATCTGTATTGCTGCCTTTCTGCACCACTGAAGTAAGCATAACAAGCCTCTAATTCTATATCTTTTGACTTTGCCCTGTAATTCGAGGGATTTTTCTGTGATGGTTTTCCGTTATTGATGCCAGCTTTTTGGATACACCAAGACAGATTAAGTGACCTATTATTTAATTTGTCATCCTTTTCAGAACTCTCATAGGTCTGGAACACCTCCATTTGAATGCCTTAAGCTCTGGGTTTTTCTCCCATCTTGGATTCAGAAATCTTTTCTTTAGTTATTCCTGCTAGGCAGTCTTTCTTTATGATATTGATTTTGGGCTCTTCATAGCTTTGCTCCATGGCTGCCAAGGTTTTTTGCTTTCTCTTCCCCTCCTCCCTTTTTTCTGTATGACTGACAAGTCTTTTATTTATATTTTTTAAATCTAATTTGTAAAATTTATGTCAGTCTAAATTTGCATCCTTTTATGTTATTGCCTGTGCTGTCTTTGCTGATCAGTCTTTTTGTTTCATCATTATTTGTCATCCTTTCATTTATAATTATTTTACTTAACACTATTATGTTTTGCTCATCTGTTTTTATCTTTTTATAATGTTCTCAATTAATTCTATGAAATCTGAAAAAAATAGTACCATCTGATGAAGAGACATTTCAAAAGATATTACACAGTGTACCATAGAGTTCCCAAAGTATCTTTTAAAAGGTGCACTTACAGAGCTGAAGCACTGCATTTCTACATGTAATTGCAGAAGAGAAAAATATTTTAATGTTTCTTACCTTCTGTAGATTCACCTATAAAAACACAACTCTTCAGTTCATTAGAAAAGTGAATATTTTATTTTTCAAAATAATATAAAAGTGCATCAAATTTTGTCCAAAGGAAAGAGGGCAGGAAAGAAATATTCTGAATTAATTTTTCATCTTCTTCCCTGAAGCCAGAAAATATAATTTAAAATTCACCTTAATTTTCTGTTTCCTTTACAGATGAGCGCTGTGGCTTTAAGTGGACACATGACTTCATAATGCTTATTGTACATAGCTGGTAACCAGCAAGTCTCTACTTTAAGGTTTGTGCTGCTTTATCAGAAAGGCTGTGTTTCATAATATGGCTATGTTTTCTGACCTGACTGGTGAGCCAGAAAATTGAATAGCTGTTTCAGAACATGAGTGCAGTAGTGGACATGCCAGTCCCTAAAAACTTGGTTAAAAATGCTAATTGAAACGCACTTGCAAGAAATGAATCTGTGGGTTATAGGGATGAACCATTAAGATACAAAATGCTTTGAAAATGTGAAATGATATAAGACTGTTGGAACTAAAAGCTGAAAACAAATGTATTTCCCAGTCAGGTGATACACTATATAAGATTATGTCTTTATAAACTTCTAAATCCAAATGAAAAAGTGTCTGAAAAGAGTTAAAAAGCAGTATTTCAAAATTATTGTTTTCAAAATATAGTAACTCATAAATAAAATCAGTTTATCATTACATATTACACTGTGATCATATTTATATTCACAAAGAGTAACAATATTTTAGTTTTACCAAAACTTACGCTGTTTTCAGTGTGCTGCTCAACTGCTACATAATTAAGGCCCTGAAATGTTTTAGAAAAACAGAAATTCACTAAATACTCTAATACTTGGATCTAAAATTTACCGGTTACATTTAAAATATTTCTTTTAAATATTATTTATTTATTTATTTATTTTGATGTATATAGTGATGCTATGGCCTCAGTTTGGGAAGGATTTCACACATATATTCAGCTTGACTTCACTGTGTTGTAATAAATACTTGATAGTCAATTCCTGCAAAATGCTTTGCTAATTGATGGCTGATGGAAGGTTGATACAGTGAATTAATTGTCTTATGCTTTTGTGCAAGTGTTCACTATTGCAGTACCTGCTCACCTTCTATAACCCAAATGATGGCAGGCCTGAAGGCTCAGGGTCACATTTAACTACTTTCAAGAGGAAAGCTCTTTGGGTCATGGAGATTACAGGTTTATTCTAAAAATGTGAGTTATTTGGTTTTATTGTTACTGTTATTGATGTAGATTTGTCTTTACTAGTTGGATGGTTGGTGTTTTTCTGTGGGAAGAGCATTATTGCTGTGAATATCATTGTTTTGAGGAGAGGACATAAAACATGCATCTTCACTGCCTAATTGTGCACCTCTTTCCAAGTCACTGGCTCTTTCTTACACCTCGATCAGTTCAAGTGCAAAAGTAGATCCAATAAAATTCCATTAAAATCAGTAGGTGTATTAAAGTTAACCTATCATGGATAAATGGAAAAAATAAAAAGGAGTATGTGAGTGTTGCATTGTTTAATGTGAATTCGTTTCTGGGGCATGACTTTCAGAAGGCTTCAGTGCTATTGGGATAGGTTTCACATGATGTGTAAAACCATATGTTCGCGTTTCTCAGGAAACCATAGGGTGAACAGTCATAATAGAATGTCACAAAACCCATTCATTTCTTATTTACCAGTACTTGTGTTCCCGTGTTGAGTTACATGCACTTTTATTTCATTTCACAACTTCATTTCTGAGATTCAGACTGATCATGATGGCTCTTTGTGACTCCTGAAAAATTCTTTGAGCATTCTTATCCCAGGAGGCAAACAAAAGTGACATTAATTTGCATTCAGGAATAATATTACCTGTAATTTTCTAAAATGCTGTTTTAACATGTCCAAGTTTCTTGGTGACTAACTATGAAATTACCACTTCTTTATAAATGCTTAATTTCAGCACATAATGGAAAACTCTTATAGAGTGCCCAAAGGCTGATATGGTAAGTGGCTTTCAGAGCTTTTCGTTTCATAATAATTTTTATTGAATGTTATAGTACGTATGAAAAAATCATACAAAGTTTTCTTCTAGTCTGCCAGAAACTATCTCTGTGTCAGACAAACCTGAAGGTTGTGTATTCATACTGATTGACAGAGATTGTCTTTAACTGGCCCAGACTGTCAACTGAATAAACAAATTGTGCCAGAAAATTAAAATGCTGATAGCTTATCTAAAGCATTATTTAGTCTTTATCTTTTTCTACTTGCAAAGTGACATGAAAACAAATATCATATGGAAAATACTCTTATTTTAAAACACAGAATGAAATGTTTTAGGCCGGTGGCCTTGCACAGTGAGGAAATGTACCTCAGGCTGGGAGAGAGAGGCATTTTCAGCATTTAAGTGACAAAGAGTTCAATTTCTTTTGTTTCTCTTTTATGTAGTTGTCTGGTTTTATACTTACCAAGGTCCTGAGCACCCTAGAGCTATAGCTCCCACTTCTTCAAGTATTCTGCATGCCTTTATATTGAAGACTATTAGAAGTTGATATCCCTGCTTTTCTCAAAGTTAAGCTGTATTTTCATTCCCAAAGCATCCTTTCAAGATGTGAGCAAATTGTAGGACTGAGCCAACTGTAAGAACAGTGGCAGACTGAATCCCAAATTAGGAACACAGGGGTAATACATTTTTTCTTATAAAACCATATTCCTAGAAGAATGTTCCCTGTCTAGCTTATCCTTAGTTTTACATGCTTATCTGAGTTGAGTCAAAAAAGGGTGGAATTTTCTTGCAAGATGATGTATCTCTGTTAAAATATCAATTGCCAAACACTGATGGCATTATGTCAATACATACTAATGTCTTGGAGAACTGAGTATTAGATTCATGGCATTTTAACATCTGCTTCAATGCATTAGTCTGAACAATGTTAGCAGAAGTAAGTGTGTATTGCATTTCTAAGAAAAGTATTAATACAAAATGTTGAAACATGGTGAACCAAGTTGTGATTCCCACAAAGTCAATAGGTAATTATCTTTTAATTGGAGAAATTCACCAGGTAACATCATAATGTTTGTTAAGGCTCTCCTGTAACTATATCAATATTATAAATCATTCCTCTTTTACCTTAACTTACCAAAACCACCTCTCAAAATTAAAACTTAGAAGTCAGACTTTGTAAGTCTATCAGCAGTCATTGCTTAAATGAATGTCTAAATATTGACTTATTACCATTTCAAATTCCACCTCACAAAGGAAGGCTTCCACAGTCTCAGTGATTCAAAGAGTACGTACATTCTGCCTACCTCTGTGAATATCCTTTGTCTCTGTACCTGATAAAACAGTGGCAATTGCTCTTTGCTTTAAAGACCAGGAAAAAGCAGTCAGGACCACAGAGTACTAAGGAATACAGGTGTGTATTGTTACACTTTCCTTTCGACAGTCTATATGAAATGCACTGAAGATATTGAATTGTATTTCCAAATATTTTCCTTAACAAATTATGAAAATTATTTCTTTGGAAAGCGCTGCTTTAAGCAGGAGAAAAATTCTACACCTTTAGAAGGTCAATGCTATGAAAAGAGCATCAATTTTCTTGATGAATTGATAGTTCAGAAGCAATTTGGTGCAAGTCTTCAATTCTGACAGTACATGTGACTTTGGCTGGATGCCTGGATATATACAGTGGGTAAACACAAAGTACTGGAAATGATCATGATCTCTTACGTTCAGTGTGCTAAGACAAATAATATTGGCACTTAAATATGGTGGCCAAAGCTATCTATAATAAAAGTGCAAGACAGAAAAATAATAATAACAGCAGTCTCTAAATTGAAAAATCATGGATCATTGTGTCTGCAGTAAATCTACTGGTATTAAAGTTTCCTGGAATAGGATACCAAGGATTAAATTAAATGACTCTACAGTTTGATAGTCTTTTCTTTGAAGGGCTTGCCATCCATATAGAAGGATTTGACATGGTCTTAGGATGCACACAGATTTTGTACTTGCCTCAATACCAAATGCACATGAAAAGGCATTGGACATATATAAAGAGAGATGGGAGATTAAGTGTGGAGTTAGATCTTTGTAACCATTCTTTTTTCACCTTATTATCTAAGTAGTCTTGAGGTGGCTGTCAGTTAAAAAAGCTACTAAAAAAAAGTACAGATATACAGTAGCTGGTGCACAGGAGACATGAAAACAGATATTAGAAAGTGTGCAAAAAGCTTCCTTTAAAAGCTTTTTTATCTCCTGAAGTTTTAAAAAGAGAATCAATTCAAATGCCTGCCCACTCTGTAAACACAGGAGAAAATAGTGAGAAATAGTTGCACCTAATGTATTTTGGTATTGTACATCATTCTAGTGTCTTTTAAAAGACCAAAGGCAAATTTCAGAGATGTTTAGAACAGCTTTTTTCTGTGTGACTGAATTTAGGGAGTTTTTTTTGCTAGGTTTTTTTTTGTTTGGTTGGTTAGGGTTTTTTTTTAAAGACAAAGCACAAGGACTGTTTTCACTTATGTTCTACATTTTCTCCCTAAATGCTGCACAAAATGTTGTTTTAAGTTCTATATCTGGTCTCATCAGGGCAATGTGTTTCTTAATAAACACAGACTAGTTTTCTTGCTTTAGAGGAGCTGACCCTTTTTGGAGTAACAGCATTTTTATGTTACTGTAATTTTCTAGCTTTGACTGAAATAACTACTTCCTTGCTCTAGAAAGATTGTCAGGCTTTATTTTATAGTCCACAGTATCACTTTTTCCTCTATATGACTTCAATGTCTTCCCCCTCACATCCCAGCATATACCTCATTAGCTTTTCATGTGCATTTAAAATGAAGAGCCCCTGAAAATCTGTCAGGTTGTACCAGGAGAAGGTGAATACAATGCAACAGAGTTCAAATCTGCCTCTTGCGGTAGAAGTGCATCTGTAGGAAGTAGTTTCACACATTTGCTTAACAAGGAGAGGCTGCTTTAGGAATCTTTGACCGAAACATATGTGATAAATACTCAAATGACAATATTGAGTTGTCTATTGGGCTAGCAAGGGTTGCCAAAGGCTGCAGCAATTTCTGTTTGCATAGGCTATCTTGCAAAGCCTCAAGCTTAACTTTATGAAGTTGAAAATCTTTAAAAGTCCTTGAAAAAGCTTTTTGAAAATATTTAATTTATATCTAGGAGTATTTAATATACAGTTTGTTCTTCTATTACAAAAACTTACTGTAAAACAGCCTTTCTCAATCTTTTACCATCAATGCTTGACTTCAGTCCATGGAGATTGTTTGAATATTCACAGTATATTTCTTAGTCAGATGTGAGTGGATGCCCTGTTCTTCTGTATCCCCTTGCTGGTGAGGGAAAGAGAAAGGCGAAAGAAAATGATTTAATGACAGAGCTTGCTCCTCTCACCTGTAGAGAAACCTTCTGTATCTCCTGTGTATGGATTTTTAGCTTCACTGAGGGCCTGAGATAAATTAAAATGGTTAGAAAAAGGACTGGATAGTTAATTCTTATGTTCTCATTGTTTAAACTTCACTTACTTTCTTCCTAGAATCACAGAATATGCCAAGTTGGAAGGGACCCACAAAGTTCAAGTCCAGCTCCTGGCCCTGCACAGGGCCATTCCCAAGAGTCACACCGTGTGCCTGAGAGTATCAGCCAAACACTTCTTGAACTCTGTCTGCCTTGGGCAATTATACTAGTCTATATTTCTCACTGTGTAGATATTTATGATTACAAATGAAAATGGGTATAGGATGTCCTTGTCTCTCAAGGAGCCAGAAGCACAACTACTAATTGAATTCACTAGAGCAGGCATCTGGCCCACATCTAGTTCCTTCTGAAGTTTCGCCTCCACACGTTCTATGACTCATACTGAGTGTGAGAAACACTAGTGCTTGTAACCCTTACAATAATTTACCTTTCTTCTTCTCACCTCAAGGAATCTGTGCAATTTTCTTTAATTCCTGATGCAACATCAGTAGACAAAGATCATTGAAAGATCATTGATCTTTCCCTCTAAAGGGATCTCACTAGCCTAGAGTTCATAAAACTTGAGAAACACAGAGTGTTTCAAATTATGTGCTTATTGACATTAGAGGTCCTTTTGCTGGGATATAGCCCAGTCTCTCAATTTTGTTCAATACATTTGGAGTGAATCATTACTCTGCATGAGTTTTTATTAACCTTAATATCAATATTTTCCTCTCTTATTTCTTTGTGAGTTTTTTATTCCTTGGAGTCTGCTTCTGCCAAGCATTTCCACTTCACACACTGCAATTCACATATCCCTAAAGAAATGCATCATCAATTTCATGCTATTGCAAAGGGCGTATGATTATTAGGTCTCTATTTTTCTGTTATTTATCTAATTTTGATATCTGATTGGATCTTTTGCCTTGTGTATTCATTTTGCTTTCTTAAAAGTGTCTTGTAAGGGCTATTTTCTATACCTTATATATGAACTTCCAAATATAGCACATTATGTTCACTGACTTTCTTTTACCTACAACAGTATTCCTGCTTGCAAACAAGTGTGCTGGGAGAGGTGCAGTTTATTGTACATATACAGTAGGAAGAATGAGAAGATGCACGTTGCTCTTCCTGATGCCTATTTTTTGCATGTGTATAATTGCATCTACCTTGAAAAACATACTGGTATTTTTCAAACAAGTATTTTGTTAACAATCACAAGATAAAAACAAAGACTGATTAAAAAGAAATTAAAGTTGTAACTTATGTCTTCAATGCTGTAATTCATTGTTGATCAAATCTTCTCACAGTACCGATAGCAGCTTGTAAATGCTGATCTCATTATAGGTAAGGTTGAAATATTTAAGGGCAGACATAATTTCTTTATAGAGCACTGTACTTTGTAACTATTCTAATTATACCGGGAGACATAAGAGAAGAGATTAGTGCAAAAAGTGACCTAGCTTTAATAATGTCATAAAAAACTGTAATTGCAAAATTATCCACTATGTTATAAATGCTCACTAACATAATATTTGAGTCACTCATCATTTGAAGCACTTCATGAAGTAAGCAATTATTTTTTCCAGTGTACAAATATCAATTCAATTAATTTTAATAATCACCTCACTGTGCAATCCCGAGGCCTGCATATTTAGCCTTCAACTGAGACTGAAAGACATGTATTATAAAAGACAGTGTTTGGCTGCCAGCTTTCTAAATCTTGTTGCTAGCCATACCTAGAAAGATTTAGAGGTCAAGTTTGAGTTAAGAACTCAGAACTGCATAAAAATTCCTGCAACCTACTCTGAATAGATATTGACAATATGTCCCAGACTTCTTTCTAGATAGATAGATAGTGTGCATATATGTCCATCATCTGTTCATCCATCCATGTCAATCTATCTCACGGGATTTTAATATTGTATCTTTAAGACTTAGGTCAGCCTGAAAATGAAAAAGAACACCAAAAAACCAACAAATTGAATGAAAATTAAAAACTTGATAAAAATCTGTGGGCGGAACTTTTTTTTAAGTCCAATAAGAAATGTTATTATTCAGAAGGCTGAGGAATAGATCAGGTTCTTCTCTTCCCTGAACTGCATGAAGCTATGGTCAGATAAATAGGAAAACCGCATTTTCCTATGAAGATGAATAAGTCAACTGCAACAGCAGCTTTTCTTTAAGTTCCCTGGCATTTTCTGCCCACATCTACATATGGGGGAAACTGCTGGACTGATCCACAAAATCAGTGCATGGTGTTTCTACGGATCCAATACTGTCTAAGGTGTTATTACAACATAGAATTATTTTTTATTCCTTCCTTTTTTCCTGTTTGGTGTTTATCTTCACTTGTTGCTTGTTACTGTACATTTTGTTCAAACTCTTGAGATTAGGGAATTTGTTAACACATGTGAATTGAGCCAAGTGCATTGTGGACTTTTCCTCTTGGAAGCCTGTGAGAACAAGCAGTAATATCTGTATTGTTAAATCTCAAATGAAATAGGCTTATCAAAACAAAACACGCTAGGTCTGAAAACTGGAGGTGGTTCAAAGTTATGTTACCCAAGTAATAGCCTAATAAAAACCATGGTTGAAGTGTGAAGAGAATAGAGATGTGCAAATATCTTCCTTCAGTGAAAACCCTCCACCTCATCTTGCTAGATACTCTTGCAATTTCTCTTGCCCAATTCAGACTCTGTAATAGGTGTCTCATCTAAGAAAGTCACTTCTCACTCTGTACAGTTGTGAAAAGTTGAGAAAGAGGAAAATTTTAGAGAATAACTCATGTGCCTTAGGTTTAAATGAACTGATTTTGAACACACATCACACTTTCAAGTAACTGTAGTGGAAGCCTCAATTTCTCCTTATTGTGTCTGTATGTTTGCTGTACTGACATTGGGCTTAGACTAGATGCCCAGGTTTCAGACAGCTAGTATGTCTGATGAATACCACCTGTATTATCTTTAGCACAGAATTGCAGTATCCCATCAAGTATGATCCTGCTTTTAGTGGTAGCATTGTCCATGAAGCAGACTGGAAGTTTTGAATCTTACAAGGAAAGTCTCTCTTGACCTTTCTAAATAACTCTTTACAAAAATTCCGGCCGTGAGTTGCAAACTGTTTCAACAAAGGTATGAAATTTGTGACAATTTATGTGAAAACAGGGTTAGAACAGCACCAAACATTGCTGAAAACACATTCATAATGCTCACTGCACATCTGCTGGGTTTTTTCAAGACTCCAGAGATGGTTTTGTAGCCACATCTGCTTACTTCTGGCTTCCAGAATTCCCTGCTTACTTCTGGCTTCCAGAATTTCATGGAAATTCTATCTAATGCGATTTTTTAGGGATGGGAGAATAAAACGTGTTGTCATACCAAACACAGATTTCTTAGGCTTCCTTCAACATTATTAGCTGTTGAGAGCAAAAATAAATATACTCTGCACTAAATTGTCAGCAAAAACAGTTTTGGAAGCAGTACTACAAACAGTGACTTCCTTTTCCAGCTACTATTACGAAAGGTATTCTTTATGCTAGCACTTCTAGAGTGCAATTTCTTTGTTCTTGCTTCTTTTTCTTGTAACCTGGGCCTGATTTCTTGTTTTGTGGTTATAACTTCCAGTTTATATTTAATTTCTGTGACTTCTTATTTTTATAGTCTCTTTTACAGGTTTGATTTCTTTTTCATTGCTAAGAAACTAAGAGAAGGCTCTGGGGTGACCTTATAGCAGTTTTCAGTCCTAAAGGAGGGCTACAAGAGAGATGGAGAAGGACTTTTTACAAGGGCATGTAGTGATAGGACAAGGCAGAATGCCTCTAAACTGAGAGTAGTTTTAGATGAGATGTTAGGAAGAAATTCTTTACTGTGAGGCTGGTGTTGCACTGAACAGGCTGCCCAGAGATGGTGTAGATTCCCATTCCTGGAAGTGCTTAAGGCCAAGTGCAATGGGGCTTTGAGTAACCTGGTCTAGTGGAAGGTGTCCCCACCTATGGAATTAGATGATCTTTAAGGTCCCTTCCAACCCAAACCATTCTAAGGTTCTATGATTTAGATAATTTAACTGAGTTATTTTTCTGCTATTCTTCTGTAATGGTCAGTCACTAAAGAAAGGACAGACATTGCATAATATCTGGAGTGGCAAGTTTTCTATATTATGGGTGAAAATACTATATAACTTAATTCAGATGACAATATGTTTTATTGCAGTGAAATTTATATAGCTATATGCTGCTGTTAAATTATCTAAAATGCATAACTGAAAAGTATTTCATGCTGATGAAGTGATTTAAAAAAAGAATTTGTGTAAATTAAGAAATTTCTGTGTTTCATATTTTTAAAGAATAGAGTGCAGAAAACTGATGTTACTACAGTTCTCTATGTACAGAGTTGTACAGATCTAGGGCAAATTCATTTCTGATATAGTACCATTAATTTGATAGGAGTTACATCAGAAATATGAACTCATTCAGTTATTGCTAGCACCATCTGGAAATTGATAATGCCACAGCAATGTTTCACTTGCTGAAGACACATTCATCCTTTTTTTTTAAGGATGGCAAGAGAGGGATTAAAAATTGAAGATCACTTTAGCTTGCTCTGTATCATCTTAAATTCCCTTGTACAATTGGTTATGTTTGGACGACGAGATCTGAATTTAAATTATATTTAAATAAGCATAATAGTCCAATCAGGAAGAGACCAAATAGGTGTCCTGAGGCAAAATAATTTCATGAATATCAACATAACACTTTTTACAGTGGGGCAGATCTATAGAAGTGAGATTTCCTTTGGTGTAAGCACTCTGTCTATCCTTCCTGGAACAAATTTATATCTCTGTTTTAATGCTGGCATGTTGGAAACTCACTCTGAGGACTACAATAGATCTGTATCATGAAGTCCAACTGAACTCTGTCATGGTTTACCGCATTTCAAAATTCTGCCAGCACTATCACAGACTTCATATTATCTTCCATTTTTTTAGGAGGTTGTGTTGTTTCTTGTCATTATTTTTGCTGGCATTGAGTTCAGAAATTTATTTTTAAGTGATTAGAAACCCTTGTCTAGTTTTTAAACTATGCTTTATCTATGTAGAAACATCACATGATAGCTTAAACTGTTTCATTTCTCCCCTGCTTCCTCCAGAGCACAGACAGGAATTATGCTTTAAATGACTTCTGATTTTTTGGCTGCTGTTCAGAAATGCAAAGAGTATACCCAGGCCCAGCCATGCCAAAACCTCGGGTAGCTGAGGACCAAAGCTAGGGAGCAGCGGGGATATGGACATAGCTATCATTACACAGTATACACGGATATTTGTGTGTGTATGTGTATGTGTTAATAACTGAGTAGCAGATAGCTCTCTGTTATGCAATGTGACAACACTCCAGAGATGATAAGAAAAAGTAAAATTTCTTAGAGCAGGACTAATTTAGGCTAATTGATTAATTACCACAACCCAGGTTTAATGTGACATTTTTAAGTCAGCATGTTAAGAAATCTTGTGCAGGTACAGAGGAGTACAAGTCTATGTGTTGTCCTATCTGGAAAATTGATACTTGTATGCCTTAAGTATCTTCTTATTTCTCTTTCCTATGCAGACAGTGTTCCTGGGCTGGGCAGCACGCCCAGCATGGCCCTTCTGTGATGAACCCCTGCAGAGAGTGTGGCCCCCAGGGCCAGGGGAAAGCGGCGTATTTGCTGACAGTCTGGGGAGTGATGGAGCACAAAGCTGACAGTCTCTTTCCTCATCTTCAGTCTCAGTCAGTCACACAAAACAGGACTAGAATTTTTTTTAATCTAATGATTTTCTGAAATACAAATATTGAGGTGAGTTAGCAAGTGTTTACAACAAATTAGGTGGTAATGTAATTTCATAACTTTGCCTGAAGGTACCTACCTTCAGAGGTTCATTTGTTTGCCTATTAGGCCATTGTTATTTGTGTCTGGTTTGTATTTACAAAATCCACAGTATTCATCAAAACTGTTCACCTTGGAAATTAATGGAAATGTTGCTGTGCAGTTCACTGGAAATTACCACCTTTGAAAATTTGTATACAGAAAGCTTAGTAATTATATTTTATTTTCATTCAGACAGGATGCAGTTAAGAAAGGAAAGATTTTTCTTTTTTTTCCCAATGAATTTTTAATTTAAATAAGTTGATTACGTAGCTATCTGACGTTAGGGTGATGAAGTTAGATAGTCACATAGATGTGTATGTTTATATAAAGAAGAGAATTCGTGCAGCATAAACCAGATAATTTATCTTTGTTGCAGTCAGCTTGGTAAGCATGTTGCCTCTGGAATGCTAATAACCACCAATTTTCATGTAACAAAAAATGGAATACACAATATTTAGAAATGGTCAGAAATAATCTTTCTTTTCAAGGACAGTACATCATCAAAATGTCTAAAAGGGTCACTAAGAGCATACCTCCCTCACAAAAAAAAACAAAACAAAAAAACCCAAACAAAACCCACAAAATTTCCCCATTAACCATAATATTATCTTTAAAACTGATTTCTTTACAAGAGATTATGAAAAATATCAATGAATCCAGTAAGTAAGGAAAATTGCATTTAGATGTAAGGATGTAATAATAAATCCAAAGAGCAAAGGAGGGGAGAATTGAAGAGCAAATCTGAATTTTAAAACATATTCTGGTAAGTTCATCTTCCCAAATTGTCAGTGCTATAATATCTATTTTTTATTTGAATCTAAAGAGATGCCAAAGTGGAGACATTCTGTTTATTATAGGGAACCTTGGCACAAGATTGGCACGATATCATGTGGTATAAACTAATAACATCCAGGAAGGTGATTGATGAGTCAGATCCCTTTCTATCACCACAAATTTGCTGCTGCTCTGCCTTAATTTCGTTGCTCCACTTCTGGACCTTGTGATCCAGAGAGTTTTACATCTGTGTTTTCTGGTGAAGGACGTACACTCTAGGAACATCTCATATTAAAGACACAATGCACTTTGGGGAACCAGTTTCTGAGGTAATACTTTAACATGAGCTCTACTCCTCACAGTACTCATTTATTTTGTGGATAGTTTAGAATAAATGACTCCTTTCTATGAGTTGGTGCGGCAGAAAGTACAACTTCTGTCCCAGTTGTGTATCAGAATTACTAGTCCTGGTTGTCCTACATCATCCCTTCTCTGAAAGATACAATCTAGCTCATGAGTTTTGACATGCCAAAAGTCACCAGTCTCTGCTGACTGTTTCCATAGCAGCACATGGTTTTATTTAATTTTTTACTGGTATTTAACTAGTAATTTCTGATGTAACATTTTTCCATCTGAAATGCTGTTGAATGCTACAGCACATTTGATACTAAGTTAGTGAACAATTTCAATGCCCGAGACTGCAGAAGAGAAGCACAATTTTCAGAACATTATGCTGTCACACCTCCTAGCACCAAGAACACCAGACATATTTCTGTCTTTCTTTCTCTGTCGTCCAACTGCTGTCAGTCAGGGGATATTTTACCACAGGAGGAAGAGCTGATTCATGTGAAAGTTTAGCTATAGCAGAATCCTGGCTGCGTTTAGCCAAAGCACAAAAATCGGAAAATGGACCCTCTAAAGACATGAGGTACTAAGGGAGTTTACATTGCTGAAATTCATCACAGGCTACAGGCATTATGCCATCTCTGTTCTCCACAGAGAAATAAAACTCAGAGAGTTTTCTAAATTCACTTTCAAGAAGATGCAAGGCTCAACAATGAAGTAGTGAGTTGGTGTTCAGTCTTACCATTGGCACCAAAAAGTTTATCTAATATCCAGCCACAGGACACTGATACCCAAAGGGTATTCTTTGTTCAAGAGGATATTTCTGTGCAGAAATAAGCCTGGCTCAGTTGTTCACTATCTTATGCAAACTTGAAATTTTGTGTGGCTTTACAAATTAGTCAGCTAGTAAGTATACTATCAAACCTATGTAGCATTGACTTGATGAGTTGCCATCAGTTTGGACAAGTAAAGAAAGACCCAAACTCAATAAACAAGCACTGATAGAATTTATTGTTGCCGAAGGATTTATTTTGTTGATACTGTCAGTGTTAGTGTCTCATCTGTCTCCTTTGCAGCCTGAAAAGTTTGAGCAGTGAATTACAGACACTCAAAGTTCCTTTTCGACTGCTGTTTTGAGTGTTGTAAGCACAGAAAGAGAGGGAGAAAGTGAGGTTTGCAGAAAAAAATCCATAGAAACAGACCAAAGAAACTAGCTCAGGCAAACAGAGCTTCAACATTGGAAACACCAAATCAAATACTTTTCATGTCTGGATGACAATTTAACAGCCATTAAAGCGGTGTCACTTTGACAAAGGTCAGTAGAAAGTCTCATCTGGTAGAGATAAGCTCTGACATCTGTGGGTTTATAACAATTACTGTTTGTTGACTAAACCTGGCCCCTGCTTCTGAAGCATTACTCAAGTTTTGGAAAACAAAGTTTAAGCAGAAAATGCAATGTCTTGCCTTGTGAGACAATTTTCCCTATGCACTTTCTCCCATAGAAATAAGATGAGGATGCTTATTATTACTAATATTATCATTACTATTATTACCATTATTTCTAACCAAAACAATAAATAAAACATAAAACCAATAAATGAAAATAACAGCCTTGTCTTTTGTCTTGTCAGGGCTTGAACTATCTTGTTCAATCAGGATAGAAATAGATGCACTTTTCTGAGCGCATCAGTTTTTATTCCCCAGGGATGTATTTCTACAGGAAGAAACAACTCTGAGGAATCTTCTCCTGGCTTTCACTAGAACGTATTTCCAGGACAGCTTCTGATCAGCTACACAGCTACAGCCATATCCTCAGACTTATCAACACAGACACTCTGTTCAGGATTGGATTCACAATGACTTTTTCTTTCTTTTCCTTTATTTTCCAGCTTACTCTATTTCCAAAACAGTCACAGTTAAGAAGTCTGAGGATGAAGCTACCGGTGTTGTGGAAGAATGTTCCATGATACACAACAAACTGTTTCTGTGCCTCAATGCTTGATGGTGGACTTTTGAAAGAGCTGTAGTGAGGTGGGTGTTTCCAGCCCAGGCAATGACTTTTTCACAACTACTGCCTCCAAACAGCTCTGCAGGTGCAGGGCTGTCTACATGCTTGCTGGTGCCACAGAGTGGTGAGGATGCTATACTTAAAATAGTGCTCTGGAAATTTAGAAGAATTTGCACACAGTAGATACTGCTAAATGCTGTATCACTTCTACGCTACAATATACAGATTTTATTGGTCTCTGTTATTGCTCTGCTCTGCTCACATGAGACAGGTTTGCCATAAGTAAGCTGCTCACGTGAGCCAGTGGCAGGGAGCCGTGAAACTGATCCCTCCCGCGGAGGCTTCCCAGCGGCAGGGCAGGGGTATGCCGAGCTGTATTGGCACTGCCCAGAACTTGGCTCGGCTGCTCTGGTGAGCTGTTACTTTAAAAGCACTTACCTACAATGATAAAATCATACACCATTGCTGCTCTTATTGCAGTGCTAAACATCTATTAACACTGACAGTCGAGTAATGAGGTGACTGCAGCAATTAATTTCCATGTTTCCATTGATCTAGGCTCTGGATGATTTTTACACCGATTCTTTATGAACATCTGAACATGGGGAGAGGGATAAGAAAGGAAGTCCTATGTTTCAGCACTTTCACCTTTCCACTAGGCATTGCCAAAAGGCCACTGTCTTTGGATTGCTTCCCTGTTTCCCAGTGCCAGAAATTTGATATAGTGTTATTTCACGGTTTGCTGAACACAGAGAGAATTGCTACCAGCAGTGTGTTTTTGCAAAATCAGTGTAACCCTCACTTGATTTCATGCTGTTTCAGAAGCCAGTGAAATAGCTTCACTCTTTCTCTGTTTCATGATGACAAGTCATTAGTAATGTTACCAGGAGACCAAAATATCATTGGAATAGGCATTGAACATTAAGATGAATGTATCTATTGTTTGATTACATGCTTTGGGCTTGTTTTTTAATTTCTTTTTTCTTTTCCAGTAAAATAATAGACTTAAATAATATTACAACATTTTCAAAAAATCCTAACTCACTAAAAATAAGTGATTGCTTTACAGGCAGATGACAAAAAACAGGTTTTCCCAAAAGGCAGGCTGCTCTCTCTTCCTGCATTTCTGTTTATAGCTCTACACTGGAAATCACCATCCTGGTTAAGGGTGTAGGAGGCTGCCCCAGTTCAGTAAAGAGCTTTAGACTGAAGAATAGCCTGTGTCTTGGTAACAGTAACCAACAACAGAAACCATTGAACAGACACAACCAAAGGGTAATGTGGTCTCAATATTTTTAGAAGGCAATTGGATCTGCATCTTGTTTATGTGGGCATAGGTCCACTGAAAATAATGGAGTTGTATCAGTTTATGAGGTTTGTACTTACTACTTTTGATAGACCAGTAAGAACTTAAAGTGGGCTTGGGAGTCATCTTGACTCAGCAGCTGACAGAAAGGCAGAAATCTCAGGAAACAGGATGTACGTGGGGCATTACAGCATCTGCCCAGTACAATGGTGTATGGAAGAGGCTTTAAAAGGAGCAGTGACAACACTAGCTGTGACATTCAGGGCAAACACCCACAGCTTCCCAACACCCAGTTAGGATCGCTGGATTGGGTTAGAGTGGCTGTACTAGGTCTGGATGCAAATAAATGGTTAAAGTTCAGTTCTGAGTGTCCCAGAGACACTGTTGTCTGGCATAAACAAAGCCTTGATAAACACTTAACCAACTCTAAAATAAAAAATAACCCTAAGGCTGCTTCTGCAACTCTGAAATGAAATTAATCCAGTCAATACTTGTATTGAACGCTATACTAGGGAGCAAGATTTTCTGGAAAGTAATTAATTAGCTGTCTCTCTCTACCATTCAGTGTAGTCATGGTAATGTTGCTTAAATCTTTAACACTGACAGCACTTCACTGTGCCAAGTGCTACATTAATTTGTAAGAGGCTGTGTCTGCCTCTAAGATCTTTGCATCTGCTGTGCATGAAGCCCAAACACAGATGAATGCCTGCACTGTATACAAAGATAGGCAGCTGAGTGTGATGTCTGAGGGACTGATCCTTCATTTCACCTCCAGAGCCAGGGATCCGTATCAACCTCACTGTGGTACTGTCTCTGGAGCATACTTCTCTCTTCTGCAGACCTTCTTCCCATGTGTGCCTATTCAAATCAGCTTGTCCACAATTTGCCTCCTGTAACAGTTTACAGAGGCTCAAGTGCCATCTTCAGCCAACAGCAATTTGCAAATGCAGTAATTTGCAAAGACTGACTAACCAGCCTCTGGAGACAGCAATGCATGAGCTGAGTAGGAACACTTCCATTCAATGAGATCTCAATCATGCTTTCTAACAGCATGCTTGGAAAGCAATGTGGCAAGCGTTTAAATCACTTGCTGAAGACCACTGCTCCATGAGTAGTGGGCTAGCAATATGCCTGAACTCATGGCAATGAAATCAAAATGGCAGATCAGCAGATTTTCAGGAGTGACAAGTAACAATCTCCATAGATTTATATGAAGTCCTAAAAAATAAGTAAAACTAATGAAGTAGGTGGCAAGACAAACTGAAGCTTAGGAAAATTTTGGCTTTCTGATGTACAGGACAAACCAACACCTTCCAGCTTGTTGGCTACCACAACTGGCAACCACTGTGTAAATTTTTTATTGAAATATTTGTTTAGGAAAAATATAAAATATGATCTACCAGCCATAGACAGCATGCATGGCATGATTCACTCCAAATAAATCTCAAGGGTAAAGTGAATGCCTGGTCACTGGTTTGGGAAGGTAGTCACTGATTTTGGTGAGATTGCTCTACCTTTTTCAGTCTGTTCTCTGCCTGGTCAACAATTTGCTATAGAGAATGTCTTTCAATTCTGCTTTTGTTTACATGACTCTGCAAAATCTGAATTTCAGACTGTCACTGAATTTCATACCCAGATTGAAGCACTGTAGCCTGATATGTTTTGACTTTATTGCCACCAAATCCTCCAAACTGTTCCAGCTAAGAAGTAACATATGAAGCAAAAGTCAGATTCAGCCTGATCAGCACCTTGATTTGGTCTGGTACACATCCGCCAAAAGCCTATGCTAGCTCTGCATAAGGAGAAGTGTAAGCAGTCATTGTTAAGGACATTAAAAGCACAACAAAATACAAATTTACCACATATTTATTAATATGGTTGTCTTTTAAAATAACTTCATACGGGAGTGCTTGTAGACTGCATTCTAGCTTCACTAGCAATTTTTCTTATGCAGTTATCTACCTCCTTCCTTATTCAATACCTCAAGAGATTTTTCAGAACTTGTTTATCTACATTTAATTTTCTTTCTGAAAAGGCACATACTTTGTTATTTTTTTTCTATAACTTTTTCCATGATTTCTAGACTGCAGTTCCTTTCAAATTTCTGTTCTGTAGTGGTGTTTTTCCCTCTAATTCTGAAAGTAAACTTCATTTCTAATTTCAGTTTCCGACTTCCTCTCTTGCAATCCTTCTGATAGCAGCGACCTCCGTAAAAGCCATTTACAAATGAGGAGATGCACAAAAATAATGTCAGCCTTCAATTTTTTAAGAGGATAATTCATATTTTCCTGTAAGACCAGAATTTTTCTTTCGTTAATAATTCAAAAGTGAACAGCCTTGTAAATGGCTGGGAAGAAAATCTTTGTGTTCAGGTTATCAACAAGGCTTTAATTCAGTGGTTGTGAGATAGTGCAGAGCCTGGCTCAAAAACGGGCTTGGTGCATCTGGGGAAATGTCCACAGGACAGATAGAAATCCACATATACAGCTGAACATATCAGCTCTCCACTAATTATTTCTACTTAATGTATGTAGAGAAGCATGTCCCTCCAATATCCATGGTAAGAGGAGAAAAAAATAATTACTACATGTGTTTCCATGGCCTGTAAGGGTCCTACGCAGAACTGAGCTTAGACCATTAACTGTTAGCAGGCTAAAGCTAGATGTAGGATCTCTCTGAGCAAAAGGTAAATGATTAGACAATATCCAGGGAGTTGTCTAACAAGAAGACAATACAAGGAATACCATCTGGCCACCACTACAGTAATTTTTTAGCTTTTGTTTTTAGGGTGTACACCTATTGCACCTTGTGGCTTTCAGAGTCGCTGCAAGTCACGGATGGAATCAGTGGGATCATCTGTTGGAATCATCACTCACTGCTTAGAAAAATGCCTGTTTATGCATTTTGCATGGGCTAATTATCCTGCAAAAATATCTACTCATTATGGCAACTATCCCTTTGAAAACAGCATCTATTAAACACTTGGAGTAGTTGAGTTGAAAAAGGGTCTTTAGCTTTAGGAGTTGAGGAAACAAAAATCTGGCACCTTACCGTGTCCATTCTGCTTTGCACAAACCACCTGAGACAAGAGCCTGCAAGGCTAGCCAGGCAAATCTAAGCTTTGTGCTACTCCCATGGCACTGCTCCTCTCCCCAGCTCTTTAAAACAATAATGATTCCTCTCTCTTTTGGTACTTCCATCCAACACACAGGCATTGTTTGGTTTCTTTGCATTTGATTTGGCTGTTTTCTGCCACTCCTTTGTCGTAGGATGCTGATGTGTGCTCAGGAGCAAACCTGTGAGCAATTAGGCAGGGATCATCCCTGTCCAAGTGCAGGCTGGAGAAGTCAGTTAGGACCAGAAAAACTCTGGTAGCAATAAAGAGTTTGGTACCATCTTTTCTTCAGTCTTCTGTTGGCTTTAATTCAGTTTAAAGCCCTAAGAACTCACCTATTCAAGAGGATGAATAAATGAGTTGATTGATTAGTCAGAAAAAAGAATCAGCTAAGATTTAACAGTATCACCCAACCTGAAGTGTTCAAATTCTGGCTGTCAGTAGTGTAGAAAGATTACTTTCACACCAATGGGAATTGTTACATGACTGCAAAAATTTCCCCACTGAAATGAAAACATCCTTTTTCAATACATTCTGCTGATTTTTGCCTGTGGACCATAGCTTGGTCATCAGGGCAGTGAATAAAGAGAAGAAAAAAAAGGGGTGAGAAAGAAAATGTGTATGGGGAGCCCTCAAAAGCACAGAGCTTGTGACACCAGAGGGCAATGTTCTCTTGTAATCTTGGTTGTGGGACTAAACCACAAGTCTGAAAAAAATTGCGTCTTTTTAAAAAAGACCACAGTTTTGAAAAAGCAAAGTTTGCATTTTGCAAAGCATAGTGTGCTAAGCCAGACTATCAGTTTTGAAACTTTGCAAGACATACAGATACTGGCTATACAGAATATTTTTTTTAATACATTTTAAGATTTAGATTGGATCATATGTGCAATGTCAGAAGACATGCAATGTCAGAGAAAGCTAAAAAATCTCAATCTTATCTGTGCACAGATAACTTACGTAGTGGTTTAGTAAAAATTAACGTTCTAAGAAATTAATAAACATATATGACATTGAATTAAAAGTTAATAAGTCAGTAATGCTATGCTTTTCTTTAATAAAAGTGTTACAACAGGCATGACCCCTTTCCCCTTGTGCCATTTCCACAGTGGGTTTATCAGCTTCAAAATTAAAGGAACTGAAGTGGTGAAGTGGTATATTATTCCTCCAAATAAAATAAGAAGGCACTGTTGATTGCCTGACCAGAGCTGTGCTGGATCCTGTTGGAACCCCATGGAAGGTGAATGTGCTCAGGCAGAGCTGATGCCCCAGGCAAAAGGTAGTGCTCCTGGGCAGCCCTGCTGTGATGCCTTCCCCCTGCCATCCGCAGCTGCATCAGGCGCACATTATCACTTTGTCTTAATTATCACATTATCTTCTAGTGGATTTAAAATATCTTGTTATGGTTTATGAGCTTTACTGACCTCAATTGTGTTCAGGGATTATGTGGGAAACTTTGAAAGAGACACTAATTAAAACTCTGCACATAAATGGAAAAGGGAATAAAATGTGGTAAGGCTTGGTCAGAGGAACATTGTGTCAGGCTTTCCTGATGCCTGTCTTTTGAAAGATTGATAAGTATCTTCATTCATGTGTCTAGAGAAAAAGGAAAAGAGATGGTTTTGTAGACAAAAGCAGCAGATCAAATCTATCTGACCTTGAGCAAAGCATCTGATGCAGTGTCACATGGGAAATAATTAGCTAAAATGGTGAAGATGGAGATTATTACAGGAAGATGTGTTAAGGAGCTCTCTAAATGAGAGATGACAATGAGTCATACTGTGAGACAAATGACCAAGCTGAAAGAGGTTACTAGACAATTTTCTCAAGGTCTGGTCTCTGGACAAATCTTATTTGCTATTTCCAATAAAGACCTTGGCATAACGGAAGGAGTGATCTTGAGGATCAGAAAGGTAGAAATGGATACAGTAGGATAAAGGCCGGGGACACACATCTTGGGGCTAATGGCACAAGTCTGTGCTAGGATCTCAATGGTGTAAAAGGACATTTGGTAAAACATCTTTCACTATAAGAAATCAAAAAAGGTTGGCTTAGTTAGCAAAGTAAAATGATGACTCTGATGGGGATGGAGCAGGTGGTTGTCTCCTGTTATTCATGTCCCAGAGGACACTGGTGGTAATCAGGGAGAACTAGTTTAACTAAATTATGTGCTTATGATATAATTGTTTGGGGATGAATCAGCCATAAATCAATGGCAGCTGCAAACTGGAAATGTTTCTGAAGATCAAGAGTATGGAGCCATGTTCTAAAAGAAATAGTAGGGCCAAAAAAAAAGAATAAAAATCTAGTTTTAAAATAAATTTTACAATAGTGTCAGCATTAATGACTGAAACTGGACTCAGTTGCTTAAAAGACCTCTGCCAGTCCTATGATACTTTCAGTAATTTGCTTATAGGCAGTCTTGCTTTTATCCAAAGCATACTGAATTCCTTCATTCACATAGACCAAGTTCAACACAGAGAGCTATCTCAAATACATGTTAACACATTTACTAAGATACACACCCAGACAGGAATTCATTCAGGTCTCGTGCCATCCCATGAAAAATAAATAAATGGAGAAGGACAGAACCTTCATTCTTTTCTCCTTCAAAATTCTTCTGCCAGCATCTTAGTAATATGTTTCTCCTTTCAAATCATAAAAGGTCCACCAAGTTGGCATAGCATCATCGCAAGGGCAGAACAGATTGCTTGGGTTGGCCCTTGGCATTTTACAAGGCTATGTGGTTCATCACTTTTACTACCCTATTTTGCACATCTCATGTTAAGGAAACTTTCTTGTCTGACCACTCAGGAGCCACTCTGGCAGTCACACTCCCACAACCAGAGACTTTGAGAGCTAGGATTGAAGCCTCTTTGTAGTGGATGGCTCCAGTGAGCCAACCTGGTTGACTCCCTACACACACCACACTCACAAAGTCAGATCAGGTTTCTTTATTGGCTCAACTCTGAATTTCTTTTGGATCCTTAAAGCAATTTAATCACAACACATTAACACAGAAAGAGCTCAAGTTGGGTGCCTCTGAGGAGAGACCAAACAAAGTAACCCCTGGGGTTTTATACCCTCATAGTCTATGTACACAGAAGTCTTGGCTCTCCTTCGGAGATGTCTCTTAGTGTCTGGTCACTTGGCTGGGTCTACAGGTCCTGGTGCCCTTTGTTGTGCAAAAGGTCAGTGCCAGTTCAGAGCCCCTTGCCTGGGTCTTCCACCATCCAGATCTCAATATGGAGCTTGCATATCAATCTACCTGCACTGAATATATTCCTCAGCATCTCATCTGACACCAATGATCTGCAGAGCTTTTCTTGTCCTTTGGAAAGAGAACTGGATTATTTCTATACAACAAAGAATATAAAAACCATTTAAGTTACTTTCCATGTTTAAAAGCTGCACTTAAGTTGATTTATATTCCTATAATATTTCATTCAAATTCATTCAGTGCTGCTGGCATATTTGAGACTAAGAACTTTTCATATCTTACTTATTATTCCTGTTAATCTGCAGGTTGTCAATCAGAAATTATATATGATCACACACACACTATATATATATGATATACAGTAGGTATTATAAGGCTGGTCTCTTAAGGTTTTTGTTGTTGCTGCCATTTCCTTACTAGATGGGTCATAGGCCATCCAAGTATTTTGAGAGAAACTACTGACCATTTCCTAAAAAAAACCCTTTTGTATTTGGGTAGGGTTTTGTAACACATTTTGTTTCCTCAATTACCTTTGACTACAGAAGTGTTCTGCAGACCAATGTTCACTGAAAATGATGGCTGGTGCTGTGATGCAGATAACTCTGAAAGGAGCTCTGCATTTTAGTCAGAACATTCAGTTGCAGCTTTGCAGTTTTATAACACTACTAGTAGCATACTTAGTCAAAACCTTTAATCATCAACTTTGGTCACTCAATTCTGTCATCTCATGAGCCTCTTCTCCTACAATTATTTCCCCTGAACTGATCACAATGGCTGCTTGCCTGGGTAATTGCTACTATGTTGTATCTGACGATGATGATATCTGACCTTCACTACACCAAATTCCATTGGAGATAGGCACGATATACAAAGAAAGAAAAAAATGGGTACCTGGCATTCCTATATCTGTGCAACTGAACACGTGTGTTTTGTGCAGATTTACAGGTACAGCTATGAATACAAGTTAATCTAATTCTTCATTGTTCTCAAACTGTGAGTGTGATTAACACATTCAAAATGAGAATCTTGTTAGTTTGGTTTTACATGTGTATTGTGGAACTAGGAACAATAGAAGAAAATTACATCAAGTGCTGCTTTGCTGCAGCTCCCAGCTCCTCAGGAAAAAAAGCCCTGTAAGGGTATAGACATAGCTGCTTGTAGTGCAGACATTCAGAACAATACTGCTTACCATCTGTTGAAATATAGTAACAAGACTACATGGCACACTTCCATGAGATTTTTGTTTGTTCCAAACAGTGTAGCAGAACCAGAATCCTTTGAGGAATCGGAGTAATAAAGTAGCAGTGAATCTTCTGTATGAGAACATTTTCTATATGAGCAAATGTGAGAAGGAAAGCAAACAGGAAAATAGGCTGATAAAACTGGTGGAAATTCCTGAGTATGGATTCTCCCCTTCTGCAAGCCAAATTTTTAGATGACTAGTACATTTAAAGCCTCCTTGGTATTATCTCATAGTAAAAATAACCACCATATTTAAAGATGGAGAGCTGAATGAAAATTCCCCATCATATATATTCTCTTGGACTGTCTATTTGCAAGTCTTTGACATACTCCCATCTTTAATCCAAGCAAAGTGATTTCAGGGGTCACCTAAGAACCTTCTTAGTTAGTCCCATCTGTGAACTGTGTAAGTGCTATCTTCTGTTCCCATAGCATCTTGTTACTTGCTACTTGCTGTAGGTGCTCCTTAATTTCACAGGTAACTGCATTTCCATCTGTAAAGTTTTCCAAGGAATTTGCTCTCGACCATGCACAGAACTGCAAACCACCAAGGGCTGAGCGACCAGACCTCAAAAGTTAAGTGAGATGCTCAGGGCACATAAACTCCAGTTGTGAAATACTTTCCCTACATTTAGGTGGTGGCATCACTGAGGGTTCAGTGTATCTGAAAGCAGTCAGCTGGCTGTGCACTGTTGCAGGGTCAGGTGCTGGTTCCAGTGCCCTTGAGCAGAAGAAAGTGTCGATGATGCCATGGGATTTCCATGGCACGTACATGTCTATTTTGACACAATCAAATAAAATGCCATTTGGCAATTAGAGGGTGGGGGGAAGTGGCTTTTTTCTCCACACATTTATTAATCTGCAGTACCATAGCTCTGCCACCTCTTGTGCTGCCCTGGAGTTTTGGGTGGTGTGATACGTGTGGCTGTGCTTGTTCTAGCTCTGCCCTGGCTGCTTAGACCCTACAGTACACATGTCTGACTGCACAGCTGCAGGGTCAGGGTATGATTGCAGGTGTCTGCCAGACAGTTGTAGGACAAGGTAGCATGAAAGGAAGAATTAATTTGAACATCTCCTCTCGCCAGTATAGAATTATTCCCATTGCAGAGATATTGAAACTGAGGAACAGTGTTTCAGAAGCTGATGTTTTTCTTTTGTTCCTTCTGGTTTCTTTCCCAGTGTTCACTTTGTTGCTACATCCTTTAGTTGTTCTCAGTGCCTCCTCCCTTACTGTTAACCCTGGTGCAATAGAGTTATATTGAGAGGGTGAGAGAGGTTGCTGTTGATGCCAGAATCAAATAATCTCTCAGAGGCATAAAATCCTGTAGCCATATCTATATTGGCTGTCTATATTACCCACAACAGAGACTACATCAGGAGCAAAGCAAGAAAGCAGCTGGGTATTTAAGGGTGTTTAAACTTACCAGAACATATTTTCACTGTGAGCAGAAGGAAAAGTGTTATTTTACATCCCCCCAGAAAATACAATTTTGCTTGCAGACTGCATAATAACCGTTAATCACATATTTCCTCCAACCCTTACCTCTGAAGATATAGCCAAAACACAATCTCATACCTCACAACAAAGAGTGACTGAAGCTTTCTTTGTTCACCCATGATATTCAGAGCCTCAGGAGGTGTTGACTACAATGCACCCTACCTGAAATATTTCTACACTAATTCACGTCTTCATTTCTTCACTAATTCATTTCTTCACTAATTCTTGTTTGAGGAACAAACAAGAGGAGATCAGAGCTTTGTCCCAGTCACAGAGATTTGACAACACTGGCATAAGTGAAACCTGGTGGGATGGAATCTATGACCAGAGTGCCCAGTTGGATGGTTACAGGCTCTTCAGGAGGGTTAAGTGGGGCAAAAGAGGTGCAGGGGTAACACTGTATGTAATAGGAGGGTCAGAATGTGTGGACCACAGTTGGCAGTGGCACAGTTGAGAGCTTCTGGGCAAGAATCAAGGGGCAAACAAATAGTGCAGATGCCATCATGGGGCTTTACTATAGACCACCCAGCCAGGACAATGACACCAACAAATTATTCTTTGAGGTAAAAGACAGGCCAGAATATTTGTAAAAAAACCTAGATGATAACTTTGTGGAACAGGTCCTAAGGCAGTCAATTCAGAAAGATGCTCTCCTTGATCTGCCACTTGCCAATAGGGTGGATCTCGTGAGCGAAATGAAGATTGGTGGCCATCTTGGCCACAGTGACCACAAAGAGATTGAGTTTAAAATCCCTGTTGACTGGAGGAAAAGTGCCAGCAAAACCTCAACTTTGGACACGAGGAGAGCAAACTTCAGGCTGCTCAGGAAATTAGTAGGTAAGATCCCTTGGTATAATGTGTTTGCAGATGCTGAAGTCCATCAGTGTTTGTCACTTTTCAAACATCACCTCCTAAGGGCACAGGAGCAGGCAATTCCCAAATGTCAGAAGTCAAGCAGGTGAGGCAGGCCAGCTTAGCTGAGTACGGATCTTCTCTTGGAAATAAGGTAAAAAAGGAAGGTGTATGCCCAGCGGAAGCAAGGTGAAGTGACATGGGAAGAATTCCAAGATGCTGCTTGCTGCTGTAGGGAGAAAATTCATGCAACCAAAGCTCAGCTGTCCATAAATGTGGGACAATAAAAAGTGTATTTTTAATATATTAAGGACAACAGGCATATAAAAATATCATCAGCCCATGACAGGATGAGGATGGTCCCCTCACAAAAGGGACAGAGACAGGGCATAGGTGTTTAACACTTTCTTTGCCTCTGTCTTCAACATTGTTGGCAGATCAAGAGGGTCTCAGTGCCCTGAGCTGGAGCACCGTGGCTATGAAAATGATTACTCCCAGTTGATCCTGAAATTGTGCGCGATCTGCCGCTCCAGCTGGATCCCTACAAATCTGTGGGACCTGATGGGATTCCTACCAGAATCCTGAAGGACATGGCTGATGTCATCACAAAACCTCTGTCTATGATTTTTGAGCAGTCTTGGGGATCCAGACAGGTCCCAACTGACTGGAAGCTGGAGATCCTTGTATGATTTTCAAAAAGGACAAGAAGGAGGACCCCAGAAACTACAGGCCTGTCAGTCTCACTTCAGTGCCTGGTAAAGTTATGGAGAAGATTACTCTGTGAGGTCTGAAAGACAGCACAACCACTGGTCACAGCCAGCAAGGCTTCATGAGAGAAAAGTCCTGCTTATCAAACCTGATAGCAAGATAACTCACCTAGCTGATCAAGGGAAACCAGTTGATGTAATCTTTTTGGATTTCACTAAAGCTTTCAATACTGTCTCTCACAGGATCCTTCCAGACGAAATGTCCAGCACAGCTGGATAAACATCATGTGGTGGGTGAGCAATTGGCTCACAGGCCGAGCACAGAGTGTAACAGTGAGTGGGGGAACATCAGACTGGTGACCTGTCACTGGTGGGGTTCCACAGGGCTCCATCTTAGGCTATGCAGCATCTTCATAATGACTTGGACACAGGACTGGAAGGGATACTGAGTAACTTTGCAGATGACACAAAACTGGGAGTAGCTTTTGATTGCCTTGAAGGCAGGGAAGCCCCACAGAGAGACCTCGAAAAATTAGAGGATGGGCAATCACCAACTGTATGAAGTTCAACAAGGGAAAGTACAGATTCTGCACCTGGGATGGGGTAAACCCAGATGTAAGTACGGACTGGGGAATGAGATTCTGCATAGTAGTGCCATGGAAAGGGACTTAGGGGGTCCTGGTCAACAGCAAATTGAATCTGAGTCAGCAGTGCCGTGGCAGCCAGGAGGGCCAACTATGTCTTGTGGGGGCATCAGGCACAGCATCATCAGAGGCTCTGTACTAGTGCAACCTCACCTAGAGTAGTCTGTGCAGTTTTGGTCACCATAATATATGAAAGATATGAAGCTCTTATGGAGCCTCCAACGGAAGGAAATGAAGATGGTGAAGGGCCTTGAGGGGAAGCTGTGTGAGGCAAGTCTGAGGTCAATTGGTCTGTTCAGCCTGGAGAGGAGAAAACTGAGGGGAC
>JAWWMP010000116.1:35294715-35344013 GCA_035047865.1 Dendrocincla tyrannina | reverse complement strand
GAGAAAACTGAGGGGAGACCTCATTGCAGTTACAACTTCCTCGTGAGGGGAAGAGGAGGGGCAGGCACTGATCTCTGTGGTGATCAGTGATGGAACCTGAAGGAACAGCCTGAAGTTGTTTCAGGGGAGGTTTAGGTTGGATATTAGAATGAGGCTCTTCAGGCACAGGGTGGTTGGACACTGGAACGGGCTCCTCAGGGCAGTGGTCACAGCACAAAGCCTGCCAGAGTTCAAAATGCATTTGGACAGTACTCTCAGGAACATGGTGTGACTCTTGAGAATGGTCCTGTGCAGGATCAGGAATTGGACTTGATGACCCTTGTGAGTTCCTTTCAACTCAACATATTCTGTGATTCTGTGGTTCAGAGGCTGCAAAATGGTAAGTTTTCAGACAGCACCTCTGTAAAGCCTCTGTTCTATTTACTTTTATTTCAGTGTCTATAACCAAAAGTTTGTATTTGAGGATCTATGGTTTATTCAGTGCTTCTTTTCATTATTTTAAGTTCTTTCAACTTGGATGCAAAGCAGTAGAAAGGGAACCTACAGAAACAGTGCGCGCTGTGAAAAGGTGGATTTTTATTTCTTTAGAGCCTTCACATCTTGCAATATGTGGATAGTGGGGTTTTGTTCCTTGCTGGAGGAGGAATTGACTCCTTGACGTGATTCATGGAGGAATTAAGCAGAGTCTTGAGGCTGAGATGGCCTGGTAGTGGAGAAGTCATTATCACATTATATGCCATTATATAAGCTGCTGACAGTGGATCTTGCTTCCTCCTCCTGCATGTCATTTTCTTGCACTTGTGCTCTGCAGATGCTCCTTTCCAGGGAGGATGCTGTTTGTTTTCTATGCTAGTCTGTTGCTTCTTTTTTCCTCCTTGTTCCTTGTCTTAAAACTTCTTTGGAATAAACAGTGACATGCCAGAAATATTGTCTTATCACAATCATACTTATAATAAAAATAGATGGCACTGAGGATCAAAAATGATGGAGTAGAAAAGAAAACGGTATCTTTAAGTGGAAACCTGGGCAGGATGCTGTGCCTACAGGCTGAGGCATTGAGGTGTGCAGTGAAACTGTTAGCCATCTTATTTGACATTTCATCTTGAATCTTTTAGTCTATAAATATTTGATCCAGTATATTTATCAACTCACATAAGATCAAATACTTTTTGGTAATTCATTTGATGAAGAGCAAAAATCCATCAGTTATTTGAGTGTGCGAATATATATGTTTTGCTATCTCTGTTTCTCAGACTAAATTCACTTTGACAAGTCACATGAAGTCCTTGATCTTAAATATAAAAACTTAAATATAAAGATATGAAACTGGAAATGAGCATGAGTAAACAACAAAAAATGAAAATACTACATTAAATTATTTGTGTTTTTTTCTATAACTTTGTCACCTTAAAATATTGAAATGCTAATTAATTTGTTAATGGTATTGGGAGGGTTTCTTATTAGTGTAAAAAGGAATTATAGCTTTAGACATTTTATGCCTTTGGAAATCTTCTCTTTCTCTATTTTGGAGTTCAGTAATAATGAGTAATTTTCTATATATGCCGTTGCACAGTAATTGTACTGTTCTGAGCCTGTTATGTTCAGATTAGATTAAACAGAGAAAATTGGTTCTTATCATAATGCTTCATTAAAATTTTAGAAGTAGGACAATACCAAATGAGAATTTGACTTTATTATCTACAGAAATATGAAGGCAGTTACATTTATGCTATTTGTCATATCCAATTAGTCTGTGCTTATGAAAACAGAAGAAGTGTTTGCCTTCAGTCTTCAGTGTGGCTTTTCACATATATGTGTGATATTTTCTCATACAAACTGCCAGCTCACAGCTTATGCCTCTCTGAGATTCAGCAGCACCTGAGGGGCTCACATGCTGCATAGGTGCTACCAGTACAGACAAATCTCAATCCTGAAGAATTCAAGTCTTGCATTTTTGTGTGGTTTCAGAAGTTGCTCCTGCTGACTTTAAAATCAGTAGAAGTTTAGCCATTCATTTCACAGTCAGGCGCACCAGACTCTCAAAGCACACTTTGATTTGCTCTTAAACCTACCCGATGAGTATGAACTTCCACAGCTACCAAAATCAGTCTGGAAAACTCTTGGAAGGAGTGTGATCTGTTATAATGGTAGCTATCATTTCTGAAAGTGAGAGGGAAGAGGCTCAAGGGATCACTGTTGGACAGCAGCTCTGCAGTCTTTGCACAGCAGCAGTTCTATTAAGCAATTAAACACCCATCCTTTCATCTGTGATGTGCTTTCATGTGTTCTTAAACTTCATAAACTGCCAAATTAAGTATTCAATAGTAAGTGGTAAATTGCAGTTTCTATTTTAACAGCCAACAATTAGTCTGGCAAATGATGGGATTTGATCTGCTGAAGCAGTTTTGGACATTGAGAGAAAAAGAGTGAGACGAAATAATGATCAGAATGACTATAAGCTCAAAAATTTGTTTATTGTACTGTTAGTGAAAAATCTTTAGGTGGTGATAATGTTGCAATGTGGTAGTCCTGGATGGTCTCCAGACAGTCAGGCCTGCTCGTGCTCGTCATTCCCAGTAGACTGAACAAGAAAATGTGGGACTGCTTTTCCATAGCTGTGTTGGCTTTGGCTGAGTCTGCCATGCAACAAGGAACTTATTTGATGTTCCTGTCTGGAGACAGGTTTTCTGTCAGCCTCATTTTTCTTCTGTCCCAGCCTACAGGTTTTGGCATGTATGGAGATGTAGGAACCCCTTTCATTAGCGGCTCATCACTTGCTAGTTGTCCTCATCCCCACAAGTCCCTGTGGCCCAAATGGTTTAAATCTTGCAGAGACCAACAGTACTTCCCATAATACACAACCTTCCTGAAAATGACATATATTCTTAAAATTTGATGAGAAATTATTTTTAAACAAAACAAATTAAAGATACAAAAAACCACCAAAAGAACCAAAAATGAAACAAAACAACATAATTTTGGAAAGCAGACAACTCCCTGTCTGGTATATTATAACTTTAGCTCCTTTAGATCAGTGAGTTTGATATAAACAATATTTTACTCTGCATATTAAGTGTGATAAGTTCTGTTATGACTGGAGAGACACATCCCATTATCCTGATATGAAAAAGACCCTGTAAATGGTAAACCTAATCTGTTAGAAGTTACTTACCTGCAGGGCAAAATAGCTAAGATATCTAGACATTTTTCCTGCAAGAAGCCTTGTAAAAAAAATGTTGTGGTAGAAATTTACCTAATTTCTTTCAAGCACTCTAAGGAAATCAGTTGATTATCCATATTTGCTGGCACCCTCCTTTTCTGTGAATGCTAACACTGGAATATACTGTTCTCTGCATGGGATGGTGTAAGAGGAAAAATAGCTGTCCTTGCCTACTACTATTTTTGCCCCTTTTTGGAGAGTACCACCTATAGAACAGATATACTTCTTTTAGCATGCTTGGTGGAGGGAAGGCAGGAAAGAAAGAACCTCCAAATGATGTACATGTGTCCTCACTGGAAAAAAATACCTTTTTAATAAAGAGATTCTGTATTGCCATATGTTAGCACTAAAATATAGGACCCTGATGAGGTTATCAAATGCACTGAAACTCAGTTTGGAGTCACAGAACTTTAATACAAGCAAGATATTTTCATTCTGTGGGGGATAGGGCTTGGTAAAATTTTGATATCTTTTAAAAAATAAGGTATAGATGAGAAACTTTCTTTATTTTAGTGACCTAACATCTAATGGCTCTACTAAATCTCTTCCTGTTTCAAAAATATAAATAATTCTTGGGCTGAGTTGACAGGATAAACTAATTCCTCTACTCTCTCAGCTTTCAGCACAACCTGCTGATAAACTCTCACTGAACTCATCTTGTATCAGTTATATGGTTATAGTTAACACAGGGAATATTTTTCCCAATCATGCAATACTCATAAAATACCTTTTTTAATATGCTATTCAGCCCTCTGAAAATCGACAGTGACATTCTGAAGGTGACATATAAATGATTGGCTTGCTCATTTCACATGTGCTTGGCTTTTTTTTTTTTTTTTTTTTTTTTTTGTGTAGCTGATTTTGGCTCTCTCATTCTCATCACCTCATCTTAGATGCACCTAGGCAGGCCCTGGTGTGAACTGCAGGGCTCCTTTTCATTCTGCCTGCACCATCCAGCACAAAGAAGCCCATTGTGTATAAAGCATCAGGAATGCTCTAGGTGTGCAGGAAGGCAGCCCCACCCAGCCTGAGTGGGCATCCTCACTAGAGCAAGAGCAGAGCTGAGCTTCCTGGCTTGCTGACATTGGTTGCATCCAAATGGTAGATTTTGCCAGATCAACTTCTCATTTCTGTTATAAGCAGTTATCACAGACTTTCTTTTTTCAATGCAGATTAAAGGGTTAGGAATTAAATTTCCATGATTCTCAGTGTAAAAAAAAATAAATGTTTCCCATCAATCAATCAATCAATTCATCAGTCAATCAATCTTCTGCCTAGTGAATGGCATCTGGCTTCTTACATATCTGACCAAAGTGTACATATAGTTGAAGCCTTATAGGAAAACAACACACCTTTTTTTACTATTCTTTTCAAAGCCTAGTTATTTAGAGTTATTATTTAGTATCAACTTCATAAGGGATCTGAAAACTTGCAAAGTTCAAGCTTAAGCTCCATTGCAATTGAAAATGATGGTTATAAACGCTGGTATAAGAGCCCCAAATAGGGCCTTTTGTGCTTGTCATTTTCTATGATTGTATAAAGAGTAGCTTAGGTTCAAAATACAATCAGGAATCATAAGATTAAATAGAAAGAAAGTAATTTAGTTTTGTACTGGAAAATCATGTAAAAGCTGACAAGAAATCCAGGATTAGCTGTGGACAATGTTTTTAGTTTATGATAGCAGAGAACATGGAAGTCTGATGTACTTAGTCATGCAGAGACTTACCACCTTCAGTGTGACTCCTGGGAAGAGTGAATGCTAATTCTACTAATACTGGGGTTGTAGCATTTTGTATAATGAAGCTCTAATAAGCACCTTTGTACAACACATCACTGGGATTAAAAAATATTGTGTATCATAGTAATCCAAAATCTGCCTTGCACAGGGAATCTGTAGGAGATTCTATGAGCAGAGAGAAATACATTTGAATATTATTAATAGCTTGTAAGCAATAATTTTTATCTATAAATAAAATTACTTTTAATGGAAGAAAAGGATTTTTATTAGTTTTTTGGGGGTTTTTTGTTTGTTTTGTTTTGTTGTTTGTTTGTTGTTTTTTTTTTTTTTTTTTAATATGGATAGACCTGCTATTTTGACATACACTTATTCCACCAGCTTTTTCATTATTCTTTTTCTTCATCCTTCACTTCATATGTAACCTCCTTGACTTCAAATACCCAGTTTCAATAAAGTTTGCGTGGGTTTTTTTGTTTAGATATAACGCTGAATATTCTCAGTAGCTTGAGTCCTACGCAAAGGTTAGTATCTTCTGTAAACACATAAGCTCTTTCACTCCTCTCCTGCTTACATAACACTGCATTCAAACACGCACCATCCGTTCCTTACTTTTTTGACTCCCATCTCCAAGTTGTTTTCAGCAACTGGAATGATTACAAAGTTGAGTCCTTATTGATATATCACTACTGTGTTTATGTTAGTATTTAAATGCTGTATAAATGTCCTGTTTATTGCATGTAAGTTATCCCTAAGCAGGCAAATGCATCCTTTTAACTATGCAACAGTGTTTTTCAGAAGAATGATGGACAGAATGAGAATATTCATGGCTCATTGATAAAATACTCGAGTCTTGTTTTCATACTGATACCAGAAATAGGAGATGCCCTCATCTCTGAGGATTTGGGGGCATAAGTGGTGAAATGCTTTGGATGAGACTTTCAGCAGCAAAAGTATAAACAGCCCCTGGCAATATGCTACAGGGAGATCTTCCATTTGGCCAAGTCCAAGAAGCCGCAGAGCAAGAGCATAGGCACTGATGATATGTTGTAGTCATGTATTGGCTGTTTGAAAACAGTCCTTGAGCTAAATGGGAGTTCAAGTCAGGCAGATGTGCAACCCTTTGTAAGAGGCAACCAAAGTCACAGAGGACCGTGTTTTTCCTCTATATAACTCAGGAACACAACATTGTATCTCTTCTACTTGACTCTGTCATATTGCCCTTTTTCATATCTGGCACAAAAGCACACTGCCAGAACACTGCTGCAGACTTATTTCACCTGATTCATAAAAAAGGTTTTCACGCTTATGTAGCGTTTCATACAGATCACTAGATATGATGCCTGAAACAGAACTTGATCATATCACAGAATTACAGAATAAGATGAGTTGAAAGGGACCCCCAAGGATCATCAAGTCCAACTCCTGACCCTCCACAGCGCCATTCCCAAGAGACACTCTATGTGACTGACAGTGTCAGTTAATACATTTTGAATTCTGTCAGGCTTGCTGACCACTTCCCTGGGGAGTATGTTCCAGTACCCAATCATCCTGTGCCTGAAGAACCTCATTCTAATATCCAACCTAAACCTCCCCTGACACAACTCCAGGCCGTTCCTTCAAGTTCCATCACACGTCACCACAGAGCAGAGATCAGTGCCTGCCCCTCCTCTTCCCTTCACGAGGAAGTTGTAACTGCAATGAGGTCTCCCCTCAGTTTTCTCCTCTCCAGGCTGAACAGACCAAGTAACCTCAGCAGCTCCTCACACAGCTTCCCCTCAAGGCCCTTCACCTTCTTCATTTCCTTCCTTTGGAGGCTCCATAAGAGCTTCATATCTTTCATATATTATGGTGACCAAAACTGCACAGACTACTCAAGGTGAGGCTGCCCCAGTGCAGAGCAGAGTGGGACAATCCCCTCCCTCGACTGGCTGGTGATGCTTTGCCTGATGCCCCCCAGGACATGGTTGGCCCTCCTGGCTGCCAGGGCACTGCTGACTCAGATTCAACTTGCTCTTGACCAGAACCCTCAGGTCCCTCTCCATGGCACTGCTTTCCAACATCTCATTCCCCAGTCTGTACTCACATCTGGGTTTACCCCATCCCAGGTGCAGAATCCAGCACCTTCCCTCATTGAACTTCATACAGTTGGTGATTGCCTATCCTCTAATTTGTTGAGGTCTCTCTGCGGGGCCTCTTTGAACCCTTTTGTTATCCACAGCACTAGAGATAAATCTTCTACTCTTTTTTAAATTTCAGTAAATAAAACCAGGAGTAGGAAAAAAATTAAATATGTGTTTTTTTGTGCTCTGCCTCAAACAAATGGTTCTTATGCATGTTTATATTAGTTAAAACTCTCATATACTGGAATCTTAAAAGCAACATTAACAGAAGTGCAAACACTTGAATGTCATCTTTTTTCTTTTTTGCCTTGTCTAGATGCAAAACATTGAGATAAGGCCCAGGTATCTGCTGGTGTCACCAGCATTTCCTCCCTTATTTGAAAGGACAGCCTAGAGATATCATGCAAATGAGATGCAAGTTGAAGTGTTCCAGTTCCAGTGGTGATTTGTCACCATTTAATGCCTCCTCTTCAGCTCATCCTTGGGGTTGGCCCAGCTTGAGGAAGAGCAGCTGTTTGGAAATGGCAATGCTGATCTTACATTTGTGAGTCTGGCATTGCTGTGGACATGTCCTCTGTTTCTTGATGCTGCATCAGGTCAGACTGTTCTTCTGATCTTTCCCTGTGAGAACTTTTCTCTCTTCTTGGCTCCAAGACAGAAACAACAGACTAGAGAATGAGTAGACTGCAGTTTTTTTAGTGACCCTGCTTGCATCTGAGATGTGAAATGAGCGAATTACCAGGAGAATACTACCCAATGTCTGACTGATGCTCTGAGCCACCACTTCAAGTAGCAGTGGAAGAAAACACCTTAACTCTGTGTGAATTTCCAGTGCCTGGGCTGGGGAAAGCTCTTGGGCTAGTTGCAGGAAACAGTGACTCTGTACAGGTAATATCTCTTTATCAGTTGTACCTTTAAATAAAGAGCCCCATGGGAAAAAATAACATTATCATCTGGTACTGTTACTGTCTGCTGCTTTAATAATAATTCACCAGATGATTTCCTTATTATTTTAATAAGATGTTATTTCTCTTTGTAATGTACATACAGTGCTTCTGTTCCTAACATTATGTTCTGAAATACCAGAAAACAGCCTACAGTTTTCTCATCAGAAGAGAGACAATTAACAAATAAGAAAGGAAGTAAACAGCCTGCAAATTTTGAATCTGACAGAATACCAAACTAATTGAGTGCAGGAGTGGAAGAGCATAGGAATGACAACTGAGCCATGAGTGTATATGAAAGCATGTTTGTGAGGCTGCAGTTGCTTGTTCCATAATAAGTGAGTGGCTACACTTCATTTAGGATTCGGAGAAAGATGAGAAATCCTTTTTGACACATTAAATGAGTGTCTTAGGTTTCAGGGTAAAAAGTTACATTTGTAAGATTAAAAATTACAGTCCTCTTAGTGGCACTGAAGTGAATTATGATGACTCTTTTAAAGGTCTCTATCACAACTCCATTGATCTTTTGTCGCTTTAATCGCTGACTCTAATAAACTGGACTGTAGGATGAGTTTTCTTTTGCCCTCAAATATTACCTTCTCTTCAGCTCCAATCATTAATAGTAATAAATAATAATAAATAAAATCAAAATGAATTTTAAAGCAAAAGAGTTAATAGTTTTCTTCTGACTCATGGAATCGAGCCCATAATTGCACAAAAAAAATGCGGTCTCTGGTTCTTCATACAAAGATATGTGAATTTCAAATGTTATTGCAATGACTATTTGTTAGACAATTTTTATTGTCTATCCTCATAATTATTTTTTTCTGCTGCTTATTCAACAAGCAGAAATTAGACTATCTCCATTGTTTGTGATGTAGAACAGTATTTGAAAGTTTATTCTCACTGAGAGTAAACATGGTTACAGAAAATTATGCATGAAGATAACTAGCATCACAGAAATGCCCAGCTGGAAATTCAGAGCCTGTTCTTTGTTATCTAATCACTATAGACAGACTTAGACTTAATTCAAAAATCTTCTGCTGCATCTGACTCTGGATCTTGTGCCCACATGAAGCCACAAGGGATGGAGAGTGCATATGTGAGCAGATTTGGTTGTAAGCCACAGCCTGCAAAGCATTTTCTTGGCCAGTATCCAGCAGCTAAGAAATAAACTTACAGAAATAAGAATCTCTGAAGTAGTTGTGAACTGAAAAAGCAGATGAGCTCTGCTAGGGTTTATTGATTTCCATGAGTTCTGGATTAGGCAGAACAGCAGTATACAGACATATCAAGGTAAGGTCCGGGCTACTGTGAGCATTGTTGCATGCCTGGATCCTGGGAATAGTTAACTATAAGCAGTTGTTGCCTGCAAGTGGAGATTTGGACTAGTATGTCAAATATTAGACCAGTTATGGGCTCATTTTCAAAACAGGGGCCTATGGCTCTGTGTCTTAAATCAGTCGTGATTAACCTCTGAATCTGCAAGTTAAAGTGTCCATGTTTCCCTATCTGCAACCATTATCAAGCTGGTTACTGCAATATAAAGGCTGAATATGTAAAGGACGTGTTATGTGGAAAGGCTCATACATGGCATAGGCTGAGTACTTTCAAGATCCATTTTGAAGGAAGTACTTAGCACCTCACCAGTATTTGCATTCTAGGGTGAAAGTGACCTCTGTTAAGGACTGAGTAATACAATTTCAATGTTTTGACTCTATATTTAGAGGTTAACACAGATAGTTCTTCTAAGTGCTTTAATGAAAATCTAATCCTTAAAAGATAATTTACAGTAGTTTAGTTACAGTGGACTGCTTCCATAGTAGAAAAATCTTCAAGGTGGAAAGAAGAATAGTGAAAATGACCTTCTATTTTCTCCCTTTGAGTGCAGTGACGTCTGGCTGCTGTATGGGGCCACCACTGAGTACAGACTGGAAATTCAACACAATGCAATTCACCAAGGGAAAATGACACTCCATTCTGTTAAGCATAGGCATTATGTGTGCTTTTCTGCAGAATGAAGGGGCCTTTTTTGGACTCTGCTAGAGAAACATTTTTTCTTAGAAAAAACTATTCTTTTCCACCTCATTTCACTTTTAAAAAAACTTATTTGCAGGGAAAACTATAAACTTTATTGGTTTTTGAAAACACTGAAACTTTTAATCAAAAGAAAGACAACAAAGAAAAATAGCATCAAATCTGGAATATTTTAATGGATGTTTTATATCTTATGCCTGTTTAAAAGAGATTCTCTCTCCCTCAAGACAGACTTTCAGCAAAAAAGTCTGAACAGAACCATCACTTACCTTAAAAATATAGTATGGTAACAACAATCTTAGGCTTTACTCTATAACAGTAATTTAACAAAACTGACACTCTCCTGCTGATTCACTGCTGATATGGTCTTGCTACTAGGCAATCATCTTGAGTTCAAAGCAGAGGAAAAGTTTATGGCTTTGAGGAGTGCATCATGGTGTGACCAGTCCTATGTGTTGGTGCTGGTGCTCTGCAGAAGCAGTACTGCTACTGAAAGCCTTTGGTCAGCCGACTAGGGAGTGTAACCACTTAAGGCAACCCTGTGACACTGGAATAATGAAAGTATTGCACAAGAGGACAAGACTCACTTCTCACTTGAAGAGTTGTGTACTTGTCTTTGAACTCCTTCTCACAAATAAAAACAGGTCAAGCTTCATAAAGCACAGCATAAACAAAAAAGTTAAGTATAGAGACTGGCGTGCAACCCACGGTGCCTTGTGCCCACTTGGATATCACCATGCAGTTAGAAATATCTACAGAATAACAAATTATTAAGCTTTAGTTTGTTTCCAAATTAATTTCTCTTCACTAGAGTATTTTGTTTTTTAGGCATGGAAAATATTTCTTTGGAACCAGGGTTTCATTCTGGAGAATGTTATCAGTGTTTGTTGGACTGGAAATAATCACCATGGAAAAAAAGTGGGAGAATACTATAAAGCATTAAATTATTTTCCATTTCTTTATTCTCTTTTGAAGATACCAAACTTCTGAAACAATTCCAACACTCCTGAAATGAAAATTTAATAGGTCAATGGTAGGAAATTTGCAAATAACTTTGTGCCAAGGAGAGGGTATGAAAATTTTCTTGCATTTCATTCGTTAAAAAATCAGTTTATGATGGAAAAGTTGGCTGGAATAATTTTGATCTCTTGTGGCTTGTACTTTTCTAGTCCATATTATGATAGAATAACCTTTTTTGCCCACTCAGTCACCTTCTTGAATAACTGCAGATTTGATAACCAGGCTTGGATATGGAAATGGTTGAAAACTGTTGTTACAAACCCCATCTTTTTAATGATTCGTTATTCAGCATTTTGTTCTGTTGAAGTCTTTCCAGCATTTTTTTAGACTCTCTTACTGTGTCTGACTTAAATTTATGTCTGCTTACCCACTAAGGGAGCAGAAGGTGTTCATATATCTTGGTAAATGAATAAAAACTAGTCCATCATGGTACTCACTGAATAAACTACTCATGAAGATGTGTTCAGAAAGTGGCAGCAGGGAACTGCTGGGACTGGAACACCAAAATCTTTGAAGGAAAGACAAATGAGCTGATGAAAACTGATTAGAATCAAGCACTGTTGAGGAAACATGCAGCATAGGAATGAGAGGCATTCAAAGCAGAGACAGGCAGCACAATATCATCTGTGTTCATTACAGTGGAATCTAGGTGTCCAAAACGAAACAAGAAACTAACGTAGGTCAGGAAAGTTATGAAAAGTACTATCAAATATTTGCAGTCAAACACTCAGGGTTTGAACCTGGAGGGAAAAAAGAGAAGTTCTGGTTTGGCTGCAATAAGTGCCATTCCTAAATGAAACATGAAACAATGCAAGAAGGCCTAACAGTCCTCCTCCACCTATTCCCTCCTCTATGCCTCCCAAAAAGGAAAGAAAATAAAATCTGAACAATTTAGAACTTTTTAAGACTGCCATTTTAAAAACCTTTATGGAGCAGTAGTGAGAGAAGAAAGGGCGGCAGGACAATATTGATGAAGTTTGATATTGCACTTTCTGAAATAGTGAATTGGCTTGGCTTGGTCCTATGGACAGGAAATAAAAGACTACAAACCAGCATGATAGGCTCCAGTGTATCTTGTGTGAGGTTTCAGAGTCTGTTCCCTATTTGATAAAATCTGCATCCAGAGACCACTTTCTCCAAAGGAGGAAATTGATACAATTTTGAGAATGGTATCTAAATCTTATAACATTGACTGTTATTTGGCTCCTTTTGGTGCTGACAGGAATCAAGAGCATCCAGTATCACACACTGCGCATGTAGATTTGAAAAATACCCTCATCTCCCTTATCGTTCTTAGAAAGATGTTCTTCCCATTCTTTAATACAATTAGTAATTTTCTGTGAGGAGTCTGTAAGGAGTATGGCTGCTTCCCCTACTGGGAGAGACACCAACTCACTACATACTGTATTAGCACACAGGCATAACTCAGCTCTTTAATCATAATGGGGTTCACTGTAACCTTGTGAGTAGTTTCCAGAAGTTTAATGAAAGAAGAGGGGTTTGTTATTCCACATGCATTTCTACTGAACAAAATGTTCTGTTTTCATAAACCAATGCCAAAGAAGTTATCTTTGTATTCAGGAGGACTGACTAAAAACTTAGTGTTCAAATATAATGTGTATTTTTTTTTGCTCTTAAAGTTTGTTTCCGCAAATAATTTCCAGCCTTCACTCTTTTGAATTTTGTTTTATTCAGAAGAAAGGAGTGGAAGAGCTTATAATTTGCCAGAGATACATGTGACCCTACCTACAGAAAATGTGGTGTCTTCATCCAATAGTAACTAATGTGGGGGTTAACAGCACCTCAACCTATTTCTGCAGGGGCAACCCAGGCATAGCCAACAGCAGTAGTTTTCATGCACACTTCAGCATTTACTGCTTTATCCACTGCAAGCAGCTATTGCTGCCTTTTTTTTTTCTCTATCAGCCAGATGAAGCATCTCATGCAAGTATGTCATTGCCTGCTCCTAGACAAGGACCAATGGGGTCTTTAAGGGTCCTATCCTTGTGACTAACTGTGAGCATCTCCAATACAGGACTTACAGCTAGTCTTATCACTTAATGCTCAATGTACATCTAGTTTATATAGTCATAATGTCTCTAATGCAATCCATCTTATCAAAAAGTCAATGTCTGTGTTTTCTGGATGAATTATATTCTCAGTTCCATTACTCTAAGGGGATCAGCCTCATTGAAGATACCTACAATGCCATTAGAGAAAGATTAATTCCACAGTAAGGTTTCATTGTATCACAAAACTAATCTATACACCTGTTCCTATTGCTCTCAAAGTCTTGTTATGGGCAAACAGGGAACACAACTGACATGTAGGCAGAGTAATTTATTGTTAGTCTCATTAAAGTCTTGACACATACACAACAAACGGTTGTTGTAAGCCCAGGCACAATAATAATAACACTCGTTGTCCAAAGGAGCAGAGGGAAAACAAACAGACAAACAAACAAATGAACAAAACCCACCTTATTAACAGCACAGTTAAAATGTTAATTGAAAAAGAAAATCTGCAAAGGCCAAATTTCCTCTTACCTCCCTGGTTGTTTCACTGATGCTATGGTCACTCCCTCTATGAATCACCTTGTCACAACTTCAGAGTTGCTCCAGAAGAAGGGGATGAAAATATTAAGTCATTGATGCCCTGGATGCTTTGCCAAAAGGTGTTTGATACTTGTCAGAATGATTTCTTCTCTCTTGATCCTACAGTCTCCTTGGGAGTTACTAATCTCATTTCCTCACAAGACTACATATATATATATATATGTTCTTTCTTTTCATTGCTTGTCAGTTATTCATTATTTTTTCAGTTGTCTTTGTTGTCCCTGATTTGCAGCGCTACACTCCTGTTGTGGCAAGTGGCTGCCACTGTGATTTGTGTTTGCTGTAGGGGACCTCTGGTATCTGCTGGTGTTGGTACTCTTCTCCAGGACATTTTATTGTAGAAGTTATGCCACAAAACATGGCTACTGGGTATAGCTATTAACCATTAAGCACATCATGGCACAAAACTAAAACAAAGCTAAAACCAATTTGTGGAACAGTTACCCCATTGCTAGATAATTTTAACAGTTTAAACAAGTTAAATCGAGCTCAAGACAAGTCAACCTCAGTCCTGAGGTCTAGTCTCTCTAACAGCTAATGGCAATTTGCGTTTTCTGTGCTACAACATGTAGCTTAGGACTGCAGATGGAGTGGGGATGGAAAGTGGATGCTGCAGCAAAGTATGGGCTGCAAAGAGAACTGAGATATGGGAAAATATTTTGGCTGTGCAATGACTTGAGGGCCTTGTTTAAGGCTCATCCAACGGGTAGGGTTTGAGTTAGGATGCCATTCATTTTCAGTATGCACATATGATTCAGTGACATCATTGCACTGGACATGTCCACTGCTGAGAGTCCCTTGCATTCATGCAGATTCCTTTCCTGTTGTAGCGCTGACCACAGAAATTCTTCACAGAAAAATATACCAAAAAATTCAGTGAGGTCAACCTCTTTTGAAATATCCTTGTCAAGGATCTTGGACGTTGGCCTTAAGCCTTTTCTCTTTAATCGGTGGAAGCTGCCATTTGAGTCATGATTGTAACCTTTTCTATACTGTGTTTAACTCCCAGTGGAATCCCTTAGAAACTATGTTCAATCTATAGAAAATCTATATTAACTTCTCTTGGCTAAACTTTGGTTTTTTAAGTTCTTACTCTCTTGTGTTGCATCTTTAAAATATAAAATTATCATCACAATCCATCTCATTTGTTGTAACAATAATTTCATCAACACTCAAGAGAGTGTTTCATTAAATACATATCACTTAGATCTTCTCTTGCTCCAGCCAATTGCTTCTGTCAGTCTGAAAACCACTGCCTATTTAATTCTCCTTACAATAACTATCAGCTCAAGAAATTTTCAGAAAATATTCTTTTCACCATGAAGAAAAAATCAAGCATGTTGTGAATTTCCATCTTTTTTTACCAAAGTGTACAGAAAAAAGTATCCTTCAAATGCCATTTCCACATGAGTCAAGATGTTTTATTGTAGTATTTTTAGACAAACACGTTTTTTTCTGTTCAGAACAACCCACAGCTTTGAAGTTTCTTTGAATGTAAACATTATTGTCATTGGTGTGTAAAAGTAATAATTTAAGACAACAGCTCTCAAGCAGCTCTCAAAAGCAGCCTTTGTAGCATATTTTTGTAGTTCACAACAGTCACCACATGATTCCCTCCTGTTTCGTATTTTAAAAAGTGGCGCACTCAGGAAAGAAAGAAGCAACTGGAAATCTTCTTAGGGATGAGAGTCATCAGTGGGGATTTCATGAACCTTCAGCAACATATCAGTTAAAGGGAAGAAGATAACAGAATAAAACTTGTATCCTATATTTTTCCTGGCTCAGTAGTTTTTTGGGGAAAAAAAGGTATTTATAGAAAGAGTAAAAAAAAGGTCATCAAGAATTCTCGTCTCATTAAAGACAACTAAAATACATTAAAGCCTTTTCTTGAGTCACAGGTTGGTCTAAGCTATCATAAACACTGGGAAGGATGAGGCTTTTGGAAATACCCAACAAATAGAAATAGGTGCACCCACCTGAATATCTTCTTATATACTCTCATGTGACAAAAATATTAGCCTTTGAAGTCACGCTCACAGGTGTTTCAAATTTAATCTTCTCTAAGTTTCTGTGCAAATTGTTAATCATAACACCTCCTATTATTTGTGAGCAGATATTTTGCTCTGACACAGGCAGCATGAGTGACAGGTTTTTCTCCTATCATTTTATATGAATAATGAATTGTTCCAATGCACACATAAAAAGGACATAATTCAGAGTTAGTTATTATTTCCAGACTGTGCTTTATATATTTTTTACTGAGTAGAAAATGAGACCATAACTTACTGCAGTAATTTCTACTCTTTTTTTCCAGTATTTTTCAACATAGAGTATTTCCTCTGAAAACTATCTTAGAACATGCAGTCAGTGATGGCTTTTTTAATATTTTTGTTATTGTTTATTTTGTTTGTTTGTTTTATTTTCTTTTCAGTTTGATTTAAAGAAACTGCTTATGGAAAATTTGGATTTAAATTCTGAGATTTGTTCTATATATTTTAGAAGAAACGTATGCTCTTGTTTCCTCAGTTTAGAATTATATGATATCTTTCTCGAGTACTAAGATACTCTGAGTATCTTTCACCAAGCCAAAGTGAAAGATATATGCCTGGAATTTAAGTAGAGAAAAATGCATCAAAACTAGGGCAGAGACCCATTTGGAACTCTAAGATGTTTAAATGCAAAGAAGTTTTGGCTATTGCAGAAACTACGTACACTGAAATTTTTTCAATTTTTTTTGTACTCCAATTGCTCTGAGTTACCTTGTGCATTATTTATGAACTTAGTCATGGTTGTTGAGTGAAGGTTATCTTTTTATTGTTTAGTTTAGTGAGTAATTAACTTTGTCTCATACGTTATACCTACTGCTGCAATTCCAGAAGCATATGGAGGGGAAACAATATTCACTGTTGATTTCTTTTATTTCACTCTGTAGACAGATGTATTTTTTCACCTCAAGTTGTAACATTCATTCTCCACTGCTTTATGCCTTGCATAGGTACTAATAATTACACCTGTGTACCATGGGAGCTTAAGCTTTTTTGTCAGAGCAAGAGTGACATCCTCAACTCTGCACATACAAAGAAGGGGAAAAATAAAAAAGGAAAAAGAAAAACCAAACCAAACACAACAAACCCACAGGAACATCATACTTCAGTTTTATTTGTTTGTCACTATTTTGTCAGTATGTCTTCAGTACAAGATGCCAGAACTAACAGAATCTCTTGCTATTCTGTAATTACACAATGGATACACAGAAGATTCAGCTCTTCTCCCGCTAAATAAAGAAGATGGAGAAACTACATAAAAAGTGCTCTAACAAGTTACTTCGTTAAATAATCTAAATCTGGTACCCTTTTGCTAGAAATTGAGTAAGGCTAGGTGCTTCTGGAGATGCAAGAAACACTAGATAATGATGAACTAACTTGTCATAACGACCAATTAGTAGTTGGCTTGTGAAATGAAGCTGTAAGGATGGTATTCAATCACCTTATTTTTTCAAACACCTTTTTTCATACTGCTTTTCCACCTGCCTTGTTTCTCTACAGCAGCACTGATTGAGCTCATTATCTTCATAAATGTCTACTGTTCTGACCCTTGAGAATTTCTTTGCCTTTCTATGTCAAAGAAGTATATTTATAGGCTAGTTATGCAGTATGTTAAAGTGACAGGTCTTTTTCTCTGTTTCATGTTGAATAAGGAAGTGATAAAAATTCACGTAAAACAGAGTCACAGCAAAACCGCACAATATCAGGAACATCAGGAAACTCAGGTACAGACATTTCTTCATCTTATCCAATGATTTCCACCTTTTGATGTTAGAAGTGATATAATTACTGTCATAAACATCAGCTTTTATGCCTCAGTACTGCCACTGGGAAGCTGTTCTTACTTTTATGCTTATGACTGAAAACTGGCTCCACATTTTTTAATGTAAATTTATTTATGGACAGTGTTTATCCCTTTGACAAGTAGTTTTTTTTTGTTGTTTTTGGTGGGTTTTTTTGCCTTTTTTTTAGTTTTTTTTTTTGTTTTTATAGTTTGCTCTTCAGAGAAGCTCACAAGATGCTCTTGGATCCTCACTCAGTCTTTGTTTTACTAAAGAAGTTAAGGTTTCCTAACCTCTCATCAAAAGATCATCCCACAAACTTTATTTTTCCTTTCCTGATTTGAAAATGGTTTGTGCTAGGAGATTTATAAAAAGTCTGGTTAAGGTTTCATCAATTTCTAATAAAACATTTCAGTGGCATCCACACATCTACTAGAAATAGTTTGTCTAAGTGGAGTCCTTGGGAAACTGCATTTGTTTTTTCTTCAGGGGTACTTTGTTTTGTTGTTTTATTGCTCTTTGGTGTATCTATAACTCATTCTAGAAAATCTCATTCTGTTTCCCTGTTTGCCATTTTCCAATATTTAGTTAATTTAACTTTATTCGCTGATATTTCTTTTTTTTTATTATTATCACAGTTTTATTCTTTCTGTTTTTATTGACATTCTTTGCTGTGTGCAAGTCTGAAATGGTTCTCTTTTTTTTTTTTTCTTTTCTTTTTCAAAGTTCAGGTTTTGGATAGCTAATAATAGTCCTAAAAAATTCCAGGTGGCCTTTCCATTCAACTCCCAAAGTTTCTCAGTAGAGTCAACATTACATTTCGCTTCTTTTATCAAAGCTTACTCTTTTGACCTGAATAATCTCAATTACAGATTTTCCTTTATTATTTAATTTAGTTTAGATCAAGTTAAGTCCAGATCACTCTGCTTGAGTTAATTTTCTATAGCCAGTTTTTCTACATTGTCCTCATTACTTGCCTAAACTAAATTTTCTATTTTTTTTCAGCTAGTAGCTGAGAGAAAATATTCTTCATGCTATTCTGTTCAGGCACACTTGTACCCAAATTACTGTAACTTTCATCTCTATACCTGGAAAGTCATATCCTTGCAGAAAAAAAAAAAAAAAAGAAAAGGTTGGTACTTTATTTCTTAAATCCTATTGCAAATGTTTTCATCCACATACCAGTCCACTCCTGTGAAGTCTGTACTAAAGTCCTTAGCTTTCCTTTAGCAGATCAGAAATATTCCACTGAAGATAAGTTGTGGCTCTGCATCTTCCTTGGTCTGCCATCATCATTCTTGTTCTCTTCCAGCTGAAATCTGGCAATAGTTTTTCTCATTGGCAAGGACTGGATTATTCCTCTCTCCCACTGGGATCCATTTCATCCTCAAGTCCAGGTTCAAGTCTCAAGTTTCAGCCTCAGGGACTCACTGAACGTGAACCCCTCTACAGTAATGAGCTTTGAAAACACAGTCAGACCAAATTCAAATACAGAAACCATGGATGTTGCATTTCCTATAGATCATCAGTTGTTCAACAATTTCTATTTAATGTTACGACTCCTTTTCATCATTCCCAAATCAAGACCAGTGCCAAATAGAACGGGAACAGAAATAGTAAGTGATATTTTCATTCCAGCTGCATTCAATTATTATGGCTCATTATTATAAGGTATTTTACATTGTATTATTATAAACTGCTAGGTCATGCAATTGCTCCCGCTCCAGTCATTCTGACAGAATATTGACTATCCAATATTCTATTCCAGTATTTTTCATCATTATTTTGAGTTAGAGTTCTTTAGCTAATTTATATTTTCCCTAAACAACAGTCCTTTATGACTGACTTTTGCCTTACACCCCTGCAGCTAGCTCTCACTTGCTGTTCAGACACATAAAAATCAATAGAAGTTCTGCATGGGTAGTTCATGTCAGAGACTTTGCAAATCCTCACATTTTCCAGTCAAACTTCTCAGTAGGTGGAGTCCATATCAGTGGTAGGGGCTAGGATTGCCCCCATAGCTGCAAAATAATCTTCGAATTTATTTGTACATTTATCACTGTACATTTATCATGAACACCTTGCATGTTCCCTCCGTAGATTTTTATAGACATACTTTTCAGTGAATTTAGTTGGAGAAAATACACTTGGTTTACTATTAATTGTGGACAGACATGACAAAAAAGTAGATGAGGCAGATATAATAGGAGCACAATGTAATGCTATCTGGCTAACGATTTTAGGGACCGTCCCTAATAACTGTGTGCTCTACCAGGCTGTCTCATTGAAATACTGTTGTGAAGAGTGTTTCCCTTTTCTGTCAAAGCAGAGCTGGGGATGTGATCAAAGAGGACCTGCAGCATTTATTAATGTAGTGTTACAAGTCAAACGTTTCCTTTTTCCCCGGAAAATAAAAAGAATTACAATTAAAAGGGTGTGAATTACTGCTTAAAGCAAAAATCAGGGGACAGAAGCTCTGGATTCTCTTCCTGTTGCCAATAGAGCAGACGATTATGATTTCAGACTTACCATTCCCAGTCTAGTTTGCAGAGATTCCATTAACTTTAGCTGGAGCAGGTGGGCTCAACACCTTTGAAAATAGGCTTCCTAATTGTTTGTTCTCTAGTTTCCCTATTGTAAATGAGGAAGAAAAAAAAACAAGATCTAACTCACTGTTTGTAAAGAGCACTGAAATGCCCATTTAAATACAAAAGGCATAGCAACTACTCTGGCAAAGCTGTCCTTGCTGAGCTTAGCTACGCATAACAGATGTAATATTTCAAGGAATGATAGATATAATGCTGTACTCCTCCCATTACTGATCTTGCCCTTGCCCTTGAATTTTTCCAGGCTCTATCTCCTTCAAGCCTCCGAACTAAAAGGTCCTTGATGTACTCTACGGCAAATAGCAGGCTCTCATGAAGTAGGTTTTAAAACAACAAATCAGTCTGCAATGGCTGCTCATTTCATAAAACTCTTTAACATTTTAGGCTGTAAAATTTTTTTATATTTCACAAGCTGGCTTTTAGAGCTTTCAGGTTCCTGATTTGCAGGGAGAAGTTAGTACTACTATCCCAAAGCACTTGTATAATATTAAGCTGATAAAATTGCTTTAGATTTAGTAATATATAAAGGGGTAAATCATTCATCCCTTTGTGCTAACTGGAAAAAATACAGACCCACCATTTGTGAAACAATATTTGTTCGCAGATTATCCATTATCACACAATTAACTTATTTCACTTAGGATCTGTATTCAATTTTACTTTGCAAATAAGAGATAAAAATACATCTGTGTATCAGGATTTACACAGTAACTCTTTGTGGGGATTCTTTGCTGAGAGCTACTCTATTTTGCAGGGTTGTATTTAGGTTGTTATGCGCTGCTGCTGCTGCTGCTGCTGCTGCACAAAATGTTTAACTGTTTCAATCTCTGCAGCAGAAACATGTTTCATATAGCATGGTGTCTTCCAGCTATCCACCTTTCTCCTTGCTTTGCTGATGACATCTTCCCTGATGGAGGAAGAGAAGGCAAACCGTCATATCACCATCAAATCACAGTCATTTTGCCACAAGTGGGCAGTAATTAACTGCTAATTGAAATCACAACGAGCTCAGCTTCCTCACTCCTGACTGAGACTCATAACCCTCATATTGCCCTTTCTTTGGCCCTACCTGACAATCTGCTCCAGGAAGGAACCTGGTAGTTAGTGCCAATTTGCCCCAGCGTTCTTACAGAAAGAGATTCAATAGTTTGCACAGGAGTTTGAGAATGTGTGTTTTCTGTTTGAGGCTTGGGGCAGAGGGACTCCCAAAGCCACCATTATTCCTTGTTCAAGCCTCAGGTTCAGCTGCAAGCAACTTAAATAAGAAACTTGAGAACTGAGTTTACATAATAGGGTATTTGCAGTATTGAAATTACTGCCTTTCTGACAAAGACTAAAAACTTCAAAAAACCCAAGATAAGCAAACCAACTTGTTTTTGGTATGACTGGCAAGGCTTTTGAGGCTAATGCTGCGTGATGCTAATACATCTTGTTTGTTGCACTTGCTGTCTTAAACAGTGGAATACCTGCTTCTAGTAAGTGGGATGATATCTGAAAAGGTATTTTTGAAGGCCGGATTCTTGCCTTTTTCTTTGTGGGAACATTGTCACCATGCTCTTTTGGAAAACAGAGAATGGTTTTACCTCACTTCAGGCTCTTTTTAAACTAGGAGGCAACTTATGACTGTACCACATGACAGATAATACTTTATAACAAAAAGCCTTATGTAAACATGACATACCTCCTTTACACATAACAGCAGGGTGAATTAAACATTAAGAGAAGTTTGTCTCATTTTAAGTTAGCACATCATGAAATGTGCTGACAGCAGGCATTGAAAGCTTCCAGACTCCAGGCAGGAGGACAGAAGAGCTGAAGTACGTGAGAGATGAACCTGGATAATGACTGAGCCATGAATGTCTGCAAAACTGTTTCTAGGAAGCTAGAATATATGTAGTCCAAGATGGGAAAAATGGCAGTTCTCATGACAGTGGAAGACTTCAGTTCAAAGGTGAGATTTTTTCGGAAGGAAGGTCTAGGCCAGCCACAACTTCTCCTGGTCAAGAAGTGCCCATTTAGCTTCTGTGGGAACAATAACTTTTTTCCTCATCCTGCTCTGGACATTTCTCTGTCGCTGCTCTGCTTATAAAGATGTCAGTTGTCAAAAAAGCCACATGAAGCAGTCTGTGGACAGTTCATGTGGACAGCCTGCACACACAGAGGCAAGATACATGAGGTGGGACATTTCCTACCTCTTGAGCCTGCCTGGGTCCTTTCTCTGTCCATGCAGGACTGGGCACATCAGGGCTCTGTGGTCTACTGAAGAGTGTTCTGTCAGCTGGCTGTGCCAAAGCCCTTCTCGGCATGGAAATGTCCAGTGTGATCAAAAAATTCTCAGTGCATCCAGTAATCAAGAAGATGTTATTCTGAAGTCAATCCCACCACAGTCTCATGTCTCATTTGCTCTTCTGACCACCTCTGCTCATTGGGCAGATGTCTTCAGTGATCTGTTTATGATGATGCAGCCAGAGTACTGCTTCAATTTTGCTTGCAAGTAGGCAGGAACAGATGGTGCAAAGGAGGTAAGAGAGTTATCTCTCATTCAGAGGAACAGGGCCTAAGACTAGCAAATGGCCCCCCTTTTTTTTCTTTTCTTTTTTTTTTTTCCCTCCTTTTTTTTTTTCTTTATTTGAAAGAAAGGCAGTTCAGGCAATTTTAATATGAAGCTAAACAAATGGTAAATAAGTAGACAACCAGATAAGAAAAAGTTAAGGTTAAAGAAACACTGGAAGGAAGCAAAGAGGTTTAGATGAGACTTATTTGCTTTCAAAAAAGTGCAAAGATTGCATAAAAGGAAAAAAGAAAGTAAAAGGAAAAGAAAGGTTTTAAATGCATGTAGGCATCCATGTGAAATTTTAGGTGCTGCTTAGGAAGAGAACAAGTCAAGTAATTGAAAGGAGAAATGAAATTGCAAAGGATCATAGGATTTCAAATTAAGTGAACAAATTGTATGGGGGAGGTGTATAGAAGACACAACACAATAGCTTGAATTGGCAGACAGCCTACAGCAGTGGTTCTGAGTGAATGGCCCTTCATCTCCTGTGGCAAATTGAAGATAATTCCAGCATTTCATAGTCATTTCTCTTTTATTATCACCAGAAGTTTAGGCCAGTATTCTATTACCATGAATGTTTTTATGGTGCCAAGTTGAGCTGGACAAGAAATGAACTTGATGATAAACTTGCTGACTCTGAAGAAGATAAAAGAAGAAGGCAAGGTTTTTAAGATTGTTAGACATTTAAGAAGATGAAAGAATAAAAATTATTGAAATAATTAATTTAGAATTGAACAGAAAAGATTTCATTTTGTTTTAAATAATTTTGGATCTTTCTAAACTTTTTTGAAAACCATATGTTAATACAGAGACTAGCAATGCTATTTCAAGTGAAGATAACTATTTTACATTTTAAAATGTCAAAAAATTATGATAATTTTGAAGCAAAACATTTTTATTAATGAGCAGCTTTTTTCCTGTTTCAAAAAATCTTGCCTCTTTGGATTGTCCCAAATAGAAGTTTCTCCTGATTTGGATCACAACCCAGATTCAAAATGTGTTGGTTATTTGTGCATTCACTGACAATTCTGAGTCAAATTTGGTGTCAAAAGCCCAAGCTGTAACTAGCCTTTGAAGCCTGAATTTTTATGACAATGACTTGTATGTGTCTGAATCTGTCAATACACAAGCCTGTGGTCCAGGAAATGTGAAAAAGTAGGAATAAATTGAAGTAGAGAGAACTGAATAAATTGAAATAAGCTACCAGCTAGTATGGAGACTGTATTAGTCTCATGCTCAGTTGTTCATATTCTTCTTACCTCCCAAATAAATCTGCTGCTTAAATTTGTGTTTACTGCACTCAGTGCAACATGAAAAAAACCTTTTTTTGCCTCAGAATTCTAGGTCTCAAGAAGTATGGTGTGTTGTGTGACAACAGTTATTAGGTGCTACTCTGCATCCAAGGTTTGAAGCAACATCCTAGTTTTCTTTCCTGCCCTTCTTCCTGCACTTCCTTATGAAGACGTTTTCCTTGGAAGTGTTGCTCACTACGCATTGCCAGTGTACAAGTTTTACTCTGCAAATGAACCTCAGCTCCTGTGACTTGACAGATGACTATCGCAGACATTCGGGAACATGAGGCAAAGTGGTGCAGACTATAATGAGATCATGTAAAATTCAATGCAGCATATTAAACGTAACAATTTTAAAATTCATACATTTAATTGGCAGCCAAATGCAGCTCTTTCTATGGAGGTGATATGTGCTCCTGGCTTTTGCTTTTCTTGTGAAAACTGTCAGTCACATTCTGAATCAGCCTAGGTTTATGCTTAGCTTTATCAGGCAGACAAGTCACAGCACTGAATGGTATTACTGTAGTCTTTCGGTAAATGAAAGTGTAGATAACCATCTCAGATACCAGTTGGGAAAAAGGTACTGATGCAAGTAGCTGAAGGCTCGATTGACCACATAATTCACATTTCTCATGGAGGAAAATATGATCCATAAATTGGTTTAGACTTTCTTACTGATAAAACAGCAAGAATTTTGTGCTGATGAGCATAGGAAGCAGTAATAGATAACTATGTGTGCATACACAATAAAGAAAAAAAATTTGCATTTTATCAACAGAGTAAAGGATTAAAAATGTAACCCTGGGTGTTTTGAAAATTACAAGAGTGTTAATGGAGAAAAATATATCTTTTGTATGACAATCACAATATGAACGATAATACAGAAGACCATTTGTCCCTTCTGTATTAGCTACCTGCTGCATCTGTGGAAGCCGTTTCAATCACGATAGCATAAAATAATTTCTAATGAAACAAGCCTGAACAACCTGCCTGAATGTTCAAGATGATTGGACACCTTTTGGACCATGAGGTATTCAAAGATTATGCTACTTCTAGTGGTGGATCTTCTGTTCACTGCTACATGACACCACATTTAATATGTCGTTTTTTGAGTGGGGCATCTCAGCAGTGTCCTGCTGTGCTAGCCAGACTGCTTGGGCTGGAGGCATGCATCACAACAAAATTGTTTCAAACCTTTTGGTGAAAAGACAATAAGAAAACAGGAAAAAGTCCTTTCCTATTTGGACCCTGTTTAAGCAATTGTAAAACCAAAAGTAAATATTTAAACAGGCTTTATGCCATTTTTAGAAAAATGGTGTAGAATAGTAGTCTTCCCCCTTCCCTCTTCTTCAAAATCATGTGACCAGGATGACAAATATATTCCTTGGCTGCTGAACAGGATAATGATGATGAATCATTGTTCTTTGATGAAAAGCAATCCAGGAAGAGTTGCTGCTGTGTAGTTGAAAGAGGTCAGTATGTTTATAAAGTGTCCATCAAGAAAGACTTATTAAGGATTCAGCCTCTATTGTCAGTCTTCCTTTATTTGATTTCTTGGGTAGTTTTGCAATTATATACAGTATGAGATATATATATATATATTTTTACATATTTATAGTTTCAAACCTGGGAATGATCTGTGATACCGTCCCCAGTAAACTGTATCCCAAGGAATAAGCCAGAGAGCTTGTGGGGAAGGCGAAGCAAAGAATTTTTTGAGGGAATTTTTTGTGAGAAAGGATGCTACTATACTTAGGAGCAAGACTTGCTGCGATAAGCTCAAGTTTGCTAAAAAATGTGATCACGGACACAGAGATAATACAAACGTTGTTGGAAAGGTGGATTTACAAGCCTCAGCCAAAGTCAGATCAATAATTCAAAAGTTTGAAACTGTTGGAAAAGCTGCCAGGTATGTCACCTGGTGTGTGCAAATGAGCAAGAGGAGATTGTCTTCACAGGAGAAGAAACCTGTCTCAGACTGTCTGGATAGTCTAGGACAGGAGGGGGAACTGATTTTAGCACAGCCTAAATTAGGATCAGTCAGAAGGTGAAACCTAGACAAGGAGGGACAGGGTTGTTAAGAGACTGGATACCAAAATTTTTGGAATGAATAACTTAATTGGAAGGTACTCTGGGTATATAACATTGCTCTAGGGACAGCCAGGGGGAAGGGCTGCGGAAGGTGTTCTAACCCATGTTCAGGATAAGAACCACAGTGGCCAGTCAGGAGACTCCAACCAGTTCTCCATCCTTTCTGTGTGCTGTCTGGTCTGTGGGTTAGTGTTCTGAAAGTGCAGCATCAAAGCCCTGCTTTGTGCCAGTTCCTGAGGCCATGTTCTCTGGCGGATGAACTGTTTGGCACAGAAGTGAGGAAAGGTATTTATGGTTTCTCTGCAACTGCTAAAACAAAGTGGTTTTACTCAGTCAAACCAGTCAGGAGTGGCCATTGCTGCTTACTCTTTCCTCCCACTTTCCATGTAGATCTTCAGCAGCATCTTTTCAAGTCCTGTGTCCAGGGTGTACAGATACACTGACTGTACAAGTTTCCTACGACTTGGTATATGCAAGATCTCAGGATAAGCCAAGTGGAGATACTCTGTTTGCCCAAGCACCAGCATTGCTCATCCTTCCCCAGAAAGTGAGGTAGGTATTATGATTGAGAGACCTACTTAGAGCCTAAGCACCACTGGGATAACTCTCGTCTGAGTGGCTTTTCTATCACTGTAATATAACTCTGATTTCCATGAGAGTTCCTTTCTGGTCCTGAGCAGAATGTCCCATATCACCCAGTTTGCCATCCCTTGGCAGTGATAATGTGATCACTCAGAATATTTTGACTCAAAGTATGAGTCATTCCACACTTCAAGATTCCACCTTGTTTGTGTATTGTACAAGGCACAGTTGGAAAGAGTGGGAGGCCTGGGGAAGCTCTATCCAACTCCCCATTAACAGATGTACTCATACAGCAGCAGACTGCTTGACTTTCTGCTTATCATCTTAGACCCTGCTGTCCTGAATGACCATATGGGATGATTGATGACTTTGCTTTATTTACTGAGATGAAAATTATCAGACTGAACTTTAAACAGAGCTGGGTGGAGAACATCTGAAATTGGCCAAACCAATTTGACAGGATTCCAAAGAAAAGAAAGCTCCTTTGAATCTTTCAGAAAAATAGTGTTCTTCACATCTACACTAATTGTCACATAAAGTCTGAAGGAACAGAGATGGACATCCACCACAATCCCTAAGTTTGGAAGTGATTAGTTCTATAACATTTTACTGCTCTAGGTTGACTATGAAAAGAGGGTAAATTTAAGCATATCTTTTTAATTTCATTATTTATTTTTTTATTAATTATATACAAACACTGTTTATAGTGCTGGGACAGTACTGGGTAAGGCAGTTGAGCACAAAAGAGAGAAAAAACCTAAAATTTGTCCTGTGATTACATGGTTTACCTAGGTTTAGGAATACAACTGCTGGTCTGGGGACAGTATCCAGCTCAGAATGGCTCTAAATATCTGCAGATAAGAAGGTCAGAGGATGCTTCCAGAAAAGAATCTCTGCATCTCACAACTTTTCCCTGTATATCTACCAATTATGAAAAACAGGGTATCAGCCTAACCTGACTTCTCTGGCCCAGGCTGACAGTTCTTCAGGTATGTGAGCAGCTTAGATTTTCCAGAAACTTCAAAGGGGAGCTCCGTAAGACCTAACTGATTTTACAATGCTAAAGTCAAAATCGCTCTGTCTCCAAGCAAACATACACTAAATGATTGAACATTAATGTACCATATCAACCAGTATGCCTACTAGATAATGACACAGGCAGCACCTCTCATATATTCTTCTAAATAAAATACAATGCATCTGTGAAAGGTATTGGAGAATATGCTCTGAATATTTACTGGAAAGGTAATCTTTCTGTTCCATCCAACTGTTTCATAGCTCTGGAGCATATACTTTTCTTTCCCTTGTCCTCCTCCCCAGCCCTTATAAAGCTGACTTTATAAAGAACCATTTTTCAATATTGTAATACTTTATTAATGGAGCCTTAAACAATTTACTGTCTGGCTTCTCATTTTTCATTTTAGCCTGACACATTCACAGTTTTTACTTTATATCCTTTATAGGATTTTGCATACACTTTTGAAGACAAAAAAAAAAAAAAGAGACATTTATAATTCAGGATAAATAAATTTTTTAGTGAGAACAAAAAGACAGGTACTACCATCACATGCTTGTAACTCACAGTTATGGTATCAGGAAGCAACCAATATATATGTGGTGCTGGGTACTACTTGCTGAGTGCGAGGGTGTCCCTGCCTTATGGTAGATGTTCTGAGTATTCTCTGAGTCAGTTCGAGATCACTGTTGATGAAAGCATAGCATTCAAGAAACTGAGTAGGTGACTAAGTTTGACTGCTAGAACTTTCATATTTCTAATGCAAAGGTAGCTGGTTTAAGCCTGCTGTTTAGTGTCCTCAGACTATCAGAACTACAACTATGACAGTCATATCTTGTTCTCTTTCCTCATGAAAGGAGATAACCACACTACCAATTATGCCATGCTGTATTGACCATTAACTCTAAGCAAGTTATTGCAGGTACCAGAAATCATCTCACGGCCACAGCATAGAGATCCACTCAGGTTGATTTCTCCTGCTTCTCAGCAAGTCTTTTGGCAAAGAAATTTTCACTTGGCGCTCTGCTCTTCAGATGACCAGACTGGTTTGTTTTTAGTGTGGACATCAGTGTCCATAGTGTGCTTCAGAAAACCCTGTGAACTGAGCACGTCCCTGCCACAGAGGCAGCCAGCCACACTGAGATGTGCTAGCCAGAGTACACACAGCAAGGCGAGGGATGTGAGATCACATATAGGCCACCCAGTACAAGGGAGACAAGTAAACTGGAGTGTGGTTTGCAGAGGTCCATCAAAATGGTGGGGTCTGGAGTGATTGCCCTGAGAGAAGAGGCTGGGTAATATGGGCTCAGCTACCCTGCAGAAGGGAAGACTTTGGTGGGGAGTTAACAGCAGCCTCCCAGTCTCTACCAGTGGGGTATGGTAGTGCCAGGCTGTTCGCAGTGGTGCATGGTGGCAAGACAAAGGATGATGCAAATAAAATTGAAAGGGAAATTCAAACAGATGTGAAGATAAGCTTTTTCATCCTGAGTGCAGCCAAGGGCAGGAACATGCTGCTAAGGGATGTTGTGTCATCTCCGTCCTTGGAGGACTTCACAGCCTGACAGTACCCAGCTTTGACCCCAGCGCTGACCCTGATTTGAGAAAGGTACAGTACTGGAGACCTTGTGAAATCCTTCCCAGCCTGCATGGTCCTATGATGCTCTTGCCTTAAGACAGGTGAGGGATTCATGAATGGAGTTCTGTTCCAGTTTGGATAACTAGGGTTAAATGCACCAGGCTTGACTAACAGGATGTTAGGATGTACAGTTTTGTGAGCACCTCAAGCAGTTCTGTGGCTAGTGAATTATGGTTAAGTCTAAATGGACGAAACTAGCCACAACTTCAGACTTCTCTTTAGCTTTATTAAAAATTTAAATTGTTAAAATTAAGTATTCTAAACTATTTTGATATCTTTTTCTTTATTGACTTTTTTAAAACTAAAATAATCTATCTTTTAGATGGAGAGTAGTATCTGCCAGAAGACTGAATGGTGATTAAGGAGACCTAGTTTGTTGTTTGTTTTTCTTTTGCTCAGGTCTTCTGTGTTCTGTTGATGAAAATTGATACAAATTAGCAGGATTATATAACTATTCAACTGAAAAATTTCTTCTGGTTCATTCTGTACATAATCTAGTGCTGGCTGTGGAGAGGAGAAAGCTGCTACCTTACTCTTGGGAATTCATGTGGAAAGCAATGTAAGAACAGCAATTTTAAACTTTTATTTTAGAAGCTCTATGTGATTTCTGTAGCAAAATATGTTTCAAGCTTCTAATGCTTTTTTCCTGTCAAGATCAGAGTAGAAATAACACAGATACTTGCAAGTAAAATGCAAAATAAAAAATCCAAACCCACGTCTGCCTTTGCACACACTATATATCTTTGCATAGCTTTGTATTTCATAACTGGTTTTGCCTATTTCTATTACTACTGTTATTGTTTTTGCTACTGCTGTTATTATTGTCATTATGATTAACAATTACTACTTTTTCCCTCATTTAGCATGACCTCAGGATGATTTTCAAAATTGACATGATTTCTGAGTAAGTAAAAAAGACTTTAGAAGATCACAACAGCTCCTTCAGTGTTTGATAAGCTAAATGCCAACTTTATTATAGAGTCATTATATTTTAACTTTGAAAAATCCTGTGCATGCCAATCAGCTTTCATCTGAAAATAAGATGTCTACATTTTTTTAATGATACAAAATTTTTAGCAAAGTATAGAAATACAGAAGAGATGCAGACATTTCTGGCAGTGTTTGAGTATGAGCGTTTTGTGGGCAGATGTTCCCTATGTGAAGTGGGGTTTCTGCTGAGGTTGTTATGTCTTTACGTGCTCACCCAGTCTCTCTCTGCTTGCTGCCCCTGTCCTACTGGAGAGCACTGTTCTGAGAATAAAGGGTGTCATCAGAGCCTGATCAACTCCCAGGGAAATCTGCAGTATTATTTTCAAGAGTCAATGAAAGGGGGTTAGCATTGGCTCATCTGACTTTTATCTATGGGGATTAAGATGTACTCAGCCTCCTCCTTGCGGAGCTGTGAACTTGACAATCTCCTATGGATGGGTGGCAATGAGCAATGTGGAAGCAGTGATATTTTCAGATGGTACTGTAAAATGTATGGGAGATATTGGGCCAGGAAGATGAGTGTTTAGAAACCTTTGAATTCTGTAGCAGGCATATATTGATATAATAACATGCAAAGCAGAACACAGTGAACCTGTTATTCAGGCTGACCTGTTGCTTATTTAATTCTGAGCAATCAGTTTGTCAGGGGAAATTTGGTTAGTGGGCTAAACTGTCTCTATAATATTCAACTCCATGACTTTTGTTTTTGGTTCTGAATGTCTATGAAACTATAGTAAAATGGCTGCTGTGTGAATGTTGATGAAGGCAATATGTCATTTATTATGAAAATACTTGGATCTGGAGCCACTCTATCCTGGCCCACACAATGAATGAAGTAGGGCTTCTGAGTAATGCATAATACCAATGTTACCCGTTCATCACTCGTATAGACAGTCGAGCTTGATTGACTTTGGCACTAAAAGAAAACTCTCCCGTATGAAGAAAACCTGTCTATATCAACAAGAAGGTTCTGATAATAAAGCCCATGGTGGTACTCATCTTTTCACATGAAACATGAAACCCCAGATACACTGATTCCCTCATCTTTCACAATGCAGACTATCATCTTCCAGCTGCTTGCCAGTTTATTTTATACCCTTTGTCATATTTTCCATACACAAGCTTTCTCATTAGGAGATATCTTGGAATTATTTCAGTCTGTTATGACTTATTTGCAGCTTGAGATTTCTTTTTCTCTGACCAGGTTAGACAAGTATTTGAACCTTCTCTGTAACCCTTTGATAGATGCCTCTTTGATGATCACTAAGAACTAAGCAGGCTGTATATCTGACTCTGAAATGCTTTCTAAATGATTTTTAGAGAGAAAATGATTATGTTTAACCATTAGAAATAAAAGTTACCGATACTCGCAGATGTTATCCACCTAAGTTTCTGTAGATTAAATATGTGTATCAAGGTGTTTCCATCTCATATTTTGTCCCAGCATATGGGCTCTACTAAAGCAAGCAAACACTTCAGCAGTGTAACATGGCATGCTAAAGAGCAGTGCAGGTGCGTACCACTATACAAATAGATGGCAGTGTAAACCCCCAAACAGATAGTGAGCTTGACTAACTTGATAGAATCCCATATTAAAAAAGGCTAACAAGAGTCCCTTGATCACTCTTGTGATCCACAGTGTTTCAGCAGTTTTGAAAGTTGCTGGCTTGACGTAAATTAGCGACACAGCAGTTTTGCATTAGCAATTTTTACCTCCATACAACTTCTGCCTCTGACCAAGATGTTAAGGCACAAAAAGTCTTCAGAGGTGGACAAGGTCCTTTTCATTTAGTGTCAACTGTGGATCTCAGGAATTGCTGGATATGCAGAGTCAAACATTATCTTCTGTTCTTCCTTGCTGAATAGCAAGATACTGCCAGAGAAGCCCTGACTGTTGTAAGAAGCATATCTGTTTGCAGCTTAACTTTCACAGCTGCATGGTTTTCCACCAGACTAAAATAGAAGTTCATAGTGTCAAAGCTAGGGTTAACAGTAAGATATTCTGCCAGTACGGATCTTTTGGTTACAAGTAGTTCTGAGAATAGCCCTTGCCTGTGAACCAGACTTCTTTAAATATTTGACCAACTATATCTTTTCTATCCTGCATATATTTATTTTTACTGTGATACAGTAACAACCTTTATGTCCTTGGCAGTTGAGTCTTGAAGACTATTCCTGACTACATTTTAAAACAACACACTTGAGAGGGGACCCTGACCATTCTGAACTGAGTAATGTTTAAGTATATTTGACACTGAAGATATCAAACTTCAATGATTTAGTATAAACACCTGGCAGGAATAAAGACAGTAAGAATGCAGATAACTGGATTTAAAAGTGGTTCTGACTTTATAGCCATATAATAGGCTTGCTAAAATCTCCTGCTGATAAGATGATATCCCATTTGTTTAGAGCTAAAGACATCCTGTTTTCTTGAACCAATAAGGGAATGAAGGGGGAGAATCTCTGAAAGTTCAGTGGCTACATAATTCATGTTTATTATTTTCCCTGAAAGGGAGTCTGATATTCACTCAGCGAAAATGAAAAAAAGAAAAAAGGAAAAAAACATGATACCATTTTCATGTCACAGTAACATAATGAATGAGACAAGCCATTCACCACACAAGGGATGGGCAATGGGGACTCTTGATGTAGACAATCCATAAATCTCTTTCGTTGTGTTTGTCAGCAGTCATTTTTAAGGGCTTCTTTCTCAATTCACAGGTTGTGGTTATTAGTAACCTCATACCTGTGCTGCAGATGTCATTGAGGCTTATTCCTCGGAGCCATGTCATCAATCATGGTTTTCACATCCTGGAGCAGAATAATCCATAGTATTTTTTTTTCCTCTGGTAAGCACAACTTCCATGACTTAAATGGAAAATGTGAGATATAATCATCATGCACATGCACAAACCACATTCACTTGGCCACTTAAACTGATGCTAGGCAGTGACATTTTTGGTAATACTGCACAGTTCTCTGAGACCTTGTATGCATGGAAAAGAAAGGCAACCACAGATCTGAATGACATACAGGAATTGCTGCTGATGCAGCTGACTTTGGAATTGCCATAAACTTGTTCCAGATACTACTTTTCATATGGCAGACTGCAATCTCACTTCCTGAGGTGTTGCTGCATTGTGAGAACATCTCACACAGTCAGCGCTGTCCAAAAGTACACAAAGAAACCTGTCCTGATGCTTTGTGACCTCAAAGTTTTGTTTCAGGGCAAGGATGTTTGCAGGACCTTATGAATGCATGATGCTTGCCAGAGGATGAAAAAAGTAGTTGAAAAGACGTCTGTTTAATGAAAGCACAAGAGGTATTTCATACATTTCAGCCAGAAAATCTCACTACAGAAAAAGTCTCATCTAGTGTGCAATTCTCAACTGTAGAGTGGAAGATAAGGAGTCTAAAACATTGTCTAAAATATGATGTAAGTGTGGTAAAATGTTATATGCCATCTTACATAATTCGTTCTAACAGTGTGTCTGCACATTTTCTAATTATGATATTTCCAACCCAGGTTGCTTTGTACATTGACAACATGGCAAACAATCAGCTTCTTCCCTGGAATGAGTCGCGCCTTAGTAGTGAATCTCATAAATTTAACTGATTGGTACATGTACCAGAGTTGCAATTTATACCTTGGCTGCTCATCAGTGACACTGTATACTTGCTGCCTTTCTACAGAGTACATAGAGTATTTTGGATCTGTGCAATTGCATACTGAGATCTTCACTCACCGCCAAATATTCTTTTTCAGCCTGAGCATATTTTTCATGTACTTTGATCATGGATTTAGCAGAAAAATACAGCTCTGAGAGACTATTCCTGAAATTGCTGCTGCAGCTCTTCCAATCCACCTAAACGCTCCACACAGACTCTGTCAAAAAACAGAAGCAGAATCTGCCCTTATGTGTAAGCCTGGGACATGAGCTTCTGATCTTGCCTCTTTTCATCCACACAGCTTAATTTTTGATACTCTCTAGCTTACATTTAGAGTAGGCCAGCTGACATCACAAGTAGGAAAAAAGTTGTGCAAGAGAATGCATTGATATTTGTCTTCTATTCTTTCATACTTTGTGGGGGAAATGGATTCAAACCACTTAGCTTGGAGAATATAAGCCTAAACACAAGCATGAAGTCAGACACGTAAATGGGGTGCAAGTTTGTCTACTGTGGGTCACCATTTTTGAGGAAGCAGGTACTGTCAGCTCACCCTCTCTCATCTCCTTTGGCTGTTTCTTCAGGTTAGAAAATATCTCTTGCTGCTGCCAAGTTATTTGAAAGAACTGACCTAACAATGAGGTGGAAAGCTATTCAAAGTATACCGTAGGAGTACAGGTGTACAAGAGTTGTACATGCCACGTTCTGTTTCTCTCTCACTGGACAATAACGGTGGCAGCTTCCTGAGGCTGCTTGTGGGAGAGCATTGGCTTAGGATAAACTCTGGACATTCAGACTGTTCTTTGACAATTTTCTGACTGCTCAAAGTTATCCTTTCTAAAGCAGCCAAAACAGTAAACCATTTTTTTCTCTGCCTGACCCTTTTCTTTGGCAGGTCTGATTTCCTCCTATTATTCTGTGCACCCGGACACATTCCATCCCTGCTTTCCTGTACAGAGGTGCCATCCATTAATACATTTTTCATGTCCCTGATGGAACCTGCGTATTTTGAACACAGCAAATGTTATGAAAAGATCAGCTCCCAAATGGGACCATGAACATGGGACAAAAAGTTCAACCCGAAATGTTGGCAGTTGGACAAAAAGTTGAGTGCCTGGAGCAAAGTGGTTGTGTTTTCTACAGTGATAAGGACATAGAACTCTCACTGAAATCCAAACTAGGAGCTGTTAAGATGACCATATTTTAAGGCTCTTGGAATCTGACAGATTGAGTGAGTTTAAATACTTGAATGTCTTCGTGTTTAAGTGTAGAAAAATCCCACCAGTTTCTGAACAGTATTACCAAATGTGAGAAGCATAAATCTTTAATTTCATTCCCTTGTTCAGCCACTTAAGGCCCATCAAGATACTGACTCTGTCACTACTTTTTTGCCACAGGGAAATTCTCATTCATCATCTCAGAATCGTCCTTTAATATTCTCACAGATTTTATTCTAATGATGTCTTCCTTCAGTTGTGGAAGCATTATGAAGGTCCATAAGTGATGCAGCAACACAATGGGGAATAACATTAGTTTCAAGTTCAATGGGAATTGGCATATGCTAAAACAAACCAATATCCCCAGAGATGGCTGGATTTACTTCCTCTGCTCAGTACATTAGGCCCATCAGATGATTCACATATACTTTGTACATGAATGACTTTAGAAAAATGTAAAATATCAAATGTTATATATTAAAGCACCTGTCAAAAAAAAAGAGCTTGATGGGGTAATTTAAATATTCTTAGGTTAGTTGCTAAACTTCACTTTTTAGACTTTCAGTTCTTGACAAACACAGCAATGGGGTTTCTTTGTTGTTTGTTTTGTTTTGTTTTGTTTTGTTTGTTGTTTTTTTTTTTGTTTTGTTTTTTTTTACCTCCAGGGAGTAAAACTTTGTTATGCATATAATTGTTATGCATATAATTGAGAAATGAAACAGTCCAGTGCTAAGTGACAGAAGTAAACCTGGCTGTATGCTTCCCAGCTGCTCTGCACCGGAGCAGCTTTGTGGCAGCTTGTCCCTGCAAAACAGTGCGTCCACTGCATGCCAAAAACTTTTCTTGGTATACTTTAGCCGTAGCTATGAAGAGAATCCCTTGAGTAGCACACTCAAGTTTCTAGTGTCTTCTGTATTTTTCTTAGTTGATTAAATGTAGAATTTTTGCTGTTCCTGCAGATGCTCAAAAATAACTTCTTTTCTCCAAAATTGTTCTGTGGAACACGACACCGTAGAAGAGAAATCACTTTCATTGACTAAAGGGATAGAAAACTGGCAGAGCAAGTAATTGAGGGCCTCTGAGGGTTTAAGGAAAAGAGATTCCTGGTACAGGGAAAAGGTGTTTTTTTATAGCGATAGACAAATCATTCAGATGCATAAGGACCCTGTGTTTTGAAGAAGGGAAAGCTCAAGTGTTTCAGGAGGTTGTGTATCTTTTATGGTAATTTAGATTATGCAGATTTAGAGCACAGACTTTTCAAAAAATCTGGGGAATTCTCACCTGTCAACTTGTAGTGTCTATTTCATTTATCTTAGGACCTTGCCATGCAAGACTTCTGAAAGTGTATTTGATTACAAGCCTATTCATGAGACACAAATTTTAAAGAGTAGTCACTGACCTTGGATATCCACTGTTGAGTGTGTAGACTGAATTTGATTTTCACAGATGTTGACATTTTTAAGACTGGACCTACAAAACTATATAAGCTTTGAAAGCAAGTGTTCAAATGTTTAGATTAGGATCTTGTAAGTATTTATACTATATGAAAACAAGCAATTCAACATAGTATATACAAATGTGTGAATTTGGATGCCATATCATAATGTTGAATATTATTATGTTCTGTGGGGTACATAGTGATGACTTACATAAGAAACATGTTCTTCAAAACAAAAGAGAAGTCCTCAGAGACCTGTAAGACATTATAACCTGTTTTGAATGTTCAATATCTTTTCCCTTCAGTTTAAATATCTTTCACTCATACAAATTACAAATCAATACTCAAACCACAAGATATTCATCAATCTTATCTCCTGCTTGGCATACACTAAAACGATCATGATTATCACTTATAAAAAATACTTGTTAATTAAAGTACCTCTTCAGGGCATTTCTGCACAGCCTATGACCTAAGATTAATGGCTACAGCTCAGCAGACTATTGTTAGGTATTGCCTTCTCCATTCTCAGGAATGATAAGGATTTAATTAATTATATCTTGATTAAAGAATTAGAGTAAAACATGATGTTGGTGAGAGGTTCATTTCCTTCTACAGAAAACAAATATTTTGATTTTTTTCCCTTACGGTATTTACTAGTTAGTATTCAGATATTGGTATTTAAAATACAATATGTGAAATGTTCAGATGAAACTCATTAGATTTACATATTATTATGCAGCATGTTCAGTCTCTAGGAAGTCATGAAGACAGGTTAATAGAGGATAGGGCAAAATAAAGAACTCATTCTCTGGTCCTGACTGACTTGGACATTTTCATCTTGTTGCTTCCCCCTTCTCTCCTCAACTGCCTTTCTGCTCTGAACTATTTGACAAAATGGTGTGTGGCTTGTGCTGTATTATTTGACTAATATCTTGAGTTATAAACACGTATCTATTTTCTGTCATTTCCATAAAGGGCAAAACTAATAATTGAGAAGTTCTTGATAAAGTTTTCATGTCTACATGGACCACAATTTTTGTTTTTATGGAATTTTAGAAGAACTTAAAGTATTTTGAATCCTTGGTGTATCTATGAAAACACTTATTGTTTAGTATTTAATATGATATTCTAAAGCTAATCACAATGATTTGACTAACTAAGTTTTGTCTGACTGACACAATGTTCCACAGCAATGAAAGGTTTTCTGAGAAAAGATACTTAGGGTCATTTGGAAATTGGGAATTTTTAATTGATCTGAAATTAGATATACAAATAAAAACATGCTTCATATAATCACATATGTTATAAGGAAGGAGTTCTTGAAATGAATGTGTTACTGGGCTGGGATGCTGCTCGTTCAGAACAGGAGATGTTTTAGTTTCTGACATTTTCTGTATTGGTAACCCTTGATGCACAGTGAACTTAATGGCTGGCTGTTCTTTCTTTTACCACAGTGCCATCTTGTACCACTATCTGACTGATGTGCATGGATTGCTTGTCATAGGAAAGGATCCACATACTATCAACCTTTTCTTTTTGTCTGAGGGAGAACTGGGCAGAGGGTGAGCTGCACAACTTTTGGCTTTTGTGGGATGCTACAGACAGCTGGTTTGAAGCACAGCCTTTGCTTTGAAGCTCAACCTAGTTTGTCACCAAAAGTACACAGTGTAAGCAAATGGCACTGAAAGATCTTTGGAGTACTTACTGTTACACTAGAAATGTGGAAATGTGCTGATCCCAGCCACTCCTGATACTCTGTTGGGTGCAAATAGACCAGCAAAGCTGAATTTTTTACTGACAATACTTGGTGTGGCTTCTTTTCTTCTAGACTGCAAAGTGGACAAATGATTGTGTCAACTGAATGCAGTTATGTCTTCTGCAATCAGTGTCTCTGTGAAGCCCTTGAGAGTCCCAACACTTGCCCTACCTGAACAAAGAAACTCACTCACAGAAAATGCAACCTTGTTTGTATAGGAGTAACGTCTATTTCACAGGACAAACACAGCTGGATTTTGAGAGGGAAATGTCATGTTTTCAGTGCTCAGAAGATTTAAAGAGCAGCAGGTTGTGCACACGTTGTGCACGAAGAAGACTGTTTTTTTTTTTTTGGTTTTGGTTTTGGTTTTGGTTTTTAATGTCCCTGGTTATAATGTCACATTGATGACTGTCTCTAAGCTAGACCAGCAGCCTACACCAGGAAGGAAGCAGCTAAACACTTTCGTTTTACTTTTTTCATGCTTAAATAAGGACAGTCTGAATATTTTGTTATTTCATGCTCTTTAACTTAACTTCAGCTCTTTCATGCATTTAATTGTATTAATAAAATATTGTCCATTCCTCTATGTTGGACTCTGGTAGTAGAAATACAGTTCTACTGTAGAAATGAAACTATCAGTTTGATCAATCATAGGAGCTCATTCTTTTAATCACATTGTAGTAATTGATTTTGGGGGAAAAATTCCAAAGATCGGAGGATTTTAGTTCATGTGGCCAGTGTGTGTTGAATGGGGAAAAGGAGAAAGGTGCTGCCTGGGGTGGGAGTGATATGGGACAAGGAGGTGTAATCCTGCTCCAGGCTGGGAGAGTGGGGGGTGCAGAGGTGGGTTTGTGAATGGGAGGAGGCCAGGAGTTGGCACAGAGAGGGCTCCTTATAAAAAAAAAAAAAAAAAAAGGGAGAAACCTATTTCTGTGTGAACTATTGCTGTTCAATGACTGCAATGCAGATTTCTTTTGTTTTGCCTTTTTTTAATTTTTACTTTTTAATGTATTGTGAACCTTTTAATGACATCTTTCCAACTGGTTATCCAGTATTTACTTTCTTCAAACTAATTATCTAATATCTAATTTCTTTCCATAAATATAAACCTCTTGTGATGTCATCAAAAAGGGCACAATCAAGAAGCACCAAATAGCTTACAAGAGCTGCAAAAAGAGCAGACATTTGATATTGTTAGAAGGTAGAAGTGCAAGTCATAGATCCTTCAACAGATGCGGATACGTATATTTGTGGATGGGTACCTGTGGGCATCTGGAAGAGAGAGGGTTGAACAGAGAGAAATGTGTGGGTATATTTCTAGGTGTAAAAAATATTCCCTAGCAATAATGCTGTTTTCTATACAAAGGTTTTCCTATTCTTCATATTACCTCTGCATAAAAGGAGTTGATGGGACTTATTTTACTACTGATACTCTTGAGGTAAAAAGCATCCTCATATGAAAGGACTACAGTTTGTAATTAAAAAGCCTGTAACTGTTAATAATAAAGCTAGGAAAGCAAATTTACATGCCTAGATCTTTGGTTTGAGTTGCAAGCCAAATGTTACAGAAAGTTTCCAAATTTTTTTTTATGGTTTACAAGAGTGCTTATTAGTTACTTTTCCTCATTGAATTTGCTGTGTTGCAACAGTCGCAAGGTCCATCCTTTTTCCATCTTCACCATTTTATTTATTAAAACCATCTCTAATCATTGGTTTTAAAGAGAGCTATAGGGACTGCATTCTGAAAATAAGGAGTATGTGTCTTCCTCCATCTTAATGTAATACAGACGAAAAAATATTAATTAAACAGGCAATTTGCAAAGTGCGAGTTTCCATTTAGATCTCTATAGTCTTCTTTTTGTTAACTCTATCACCTCATAAAATAAGGAAGAAGCACTGACCAGTAAACATAAAGTGATGCAACAGGCAAAGCAAATATGCATTGCTTTGTTGAATGTCCTATCAAGTGCCTTGTGCTAGCTTGTCAGATCTAATCAAAACTCTTCGATGCTGTGCCTTCCGGATGAGTGATTTGGTTTTAACCAAATTTGGCACTCATATTCATGCTTTAAACTAGATGTGGCATATAATGTTCATGTTTTGATCACTGCTCCAGTAAACACAAAGAGGTCTTTTTTAATATTTTGCAAGTAAGACATAGAGTTGCAAGATTGTACTTGACTTACAAAACAACAAAATAAATCTTATAAAAAACATCAGCATTCAATAAATTATGCACTTCACATCAAGCTATGTTGACATCTTAAATGAAGTATAGCTTAAAGATAAGGTGTTAAAGGCAAAATTATAGATGTACAGTAAATTTCTTTAAAACTATCACTTATTCCCATTCCATCACTGTAGCTGTCATTTTCTCTTTTGGAATTTATTTTTTTTTTCCTACTCTTTTTTGCACTGAAGTGTCTGAATTATGACAGAAACTGCCATATTATGAATAATTCTTGATAAATGCAAAAGGAGATGAAATCTCTACAAACTCAATGAATATTTAAGGTCACATACATAATATTAGTTCTGACAGATTGTTCAACCTGAGGGCTTTTCTTTAACTGAAGGAAGTTTCATTGAAAACCTGAGATTTTCTTTAAGTGTGAATTGCACGTCATGTGTACATATTATAAAATTCTTGTTTCTGACAAGCACACATTTGCTTTTCCTTCCTGTGGCTCTAGACCGACCAATACACAGCCCTTCTGTTCTTCTTACCCTCTCACACTACCATGTCGATATCATAAACTACTAATCAAAATACGCTTTTTGCTTGCACTACAAGGTTATCACTTCAACAGGCTGCTTTGAGTTTGTAAGAAGAAAATTTACAGATGAAATATGTGAGAGGAAATTAAAATAAAGATGAAATCTCAGGAAATTCAGAGTTTACTTTTACTCTGGATCAGCTTGCCAGACTTCACTTATGCAGCTCATGTGTACCATACACAAAGGTAAGTCATTTGCTCCATTAGTAGGTGCCAATTCTCCTAATTGTTGGTATTTCCTGCTTTCATTCAGGGTGGAATCAGGAAATGTACATATTATGAAAATATTTATAATAGCTACAAGAGGCTAATAATTATTTTCAAAGCAACCAAAATCAGGAAATTCAGTCTTAAGTTTTCGAAACCGACCTAAGTTTTGATGCTTATTTCCACCCACTATCAGCCTTTTTACAGTACAGCATCTGAATCATATATCAAGTGATCATAGAGATTTGAGTCATTTCAGTCAATGTCAGAATGAATGCTGGACATTGATGTTTTTTATGTGGAATTGTATGTTTTCTTTCCAAATACAGAAAAGGGAAAGACCGATGTAGAGGTGGTTGATACTTGCTGTCTTACTGATAGTTTCAGTAGATTATGTTGTGCATTTTGACCAGTAACCTTTACTTTAGAGCTCTTGTTGAGAAATACTTATACCATACTACTTTAGCAAATATTGTTTCTAGAGCAGATCTCAGCCAAACTCATACAATGGTGTAAAGTGTGTTAATAACTCACTTCCTTTTTAACTTTTCTGCCTTAATATTGGAGAAAGCTGCAGGATTCTGGGCAGAAGATGGTGTCTTGAAGATAGTGGTAACTATGTGGGGAAGTGTGGATTGTACATGGGAGCTGAAAACTGATAAAGAATTTAGGGACTTGAGAAACTTAGCTACAATTGTCTTAAAATAAAAAAAAAATCTTTGGTTTATCAATTATCCTACAGGTCTATGCAGTTGTCTATTATTTTTATAAATATATATTTGCAGCATTACCTACTTCTGAATTTTAAGTGAGTAGCATGCAAAAAGTTGTGGCTATTGGAATTTTACCTGTTACTTCCTGTTAAAAGGGTAGAGATGTCATACAGCAAAGTACAGGAAAACTTAAATCAGATTTTTTATCAGCTGAGCTTAAATGGTGTGAATTATTTGACAAATTTTACTTGCTTCACTTATTTTCATTGCATCCTGTATTGTCTTAAGGGTACCTTTGAGTTCTGCAGGCCTTGATTCACTGTTCTGAGAGTTCTGAGAAGCTTTCTATTGAGTTAAATAAAGAATTAAATAGTTAAATACACCACATTTTTGATTGAATTTATGAATTTTGGGGCAACTTCATGAAGCTCTCAAAGATGCAGAGATTTTTTGAGAAATTATTCAAAATTACTAAATCTTTGTGAAATTTTACTAATGTGGCAGCAAAGCAAAAGACACTTAAAAAACATTTTAAATGAATAATAGTCACTTAAAAGTTCCTGCATACATTTTACAAACTCCTAGTCCTATACTTAAAAGCTTCCTGCAGGTGACATCTGCTTTTAATGTTTTTTACTGACTTAGATACAACTTCAAAATTGCCTACTTGAGTCACTGATTCTTTTGCCCATATAGTATCCTCCTATTTAAGGGCATGAAGCCTGCTATTCTTTAAGACTTATCTTCCCTGTCTGAGGAGCAACTAAAGAAATACAAGAGATACTTAATGTTATATGAAAGACAAGTTTTGCTGCAAACCCAGTTGAAGTTCATTTATGGTTATGGTGGGAGTTTTTAAGGAGCAGTTTCTGAAATACGGAGCCTGGAGGAAAAATATCTTCAATCTTTCCTGTGTGTTTAGTGAATGCGTACTGAATATCACAATACATGATAAAAGGTATATTTTAGTATTGAATAAATTTAGACATATATGAGAAAGAATTCCCTTTAATCCTACAGCATCCTAGAGGTCAGAATGTGGTTTTTAATTTGTGTGGAAAACTTCAATGTTTTAGTGAACTATATTAGTCAAAACTGAAATATTTTGGTCAGGAAATATTTCTTAGCGGTTCTAGTTTCCGTATTATTTAGGTTCCCTTGTACTCAGTCAGACTACATTTCCCTCATGCATCATAATTCCTCAGTGAAGCCAAAATATCAGGTTTCCTTCTCCTCATATAAAGCTTGTCTTCTTCAAGACATTTCTTTACTGTTACTCCTTGTTCTCAGAACATACCAGCAACTGCCCAAGACAATATGACTCTTGCTTTATGACAGATAAATTATCATGTGGTCAGGGTGTGTTTTGTGTTTTGTGTTTCTGGTCTCAAATGCCTCTTTGGAAGATAAGCAATTTACCTATAGCCTGACCAGTAATTATTTATCTCTCTCCTTTGGTCCAGTTTCAGTTTCTTATTGCTCTGCTGAGCCCAAACTTTCCTTTCCACTACCCTATACATATATATATATATGTATATATATAATTTATTCCAGTTGTTTCTTTTATGCCTACCCATACTTTGGTAGTTTAACAGAGAATGACCTTTCAGTTTACTTATCTAATAAAAATATAAACCATTAAGTTGTATCTAAAGCTCTTTGTAATTGCTTAAAAACAGAACGTATGTATCTGAGAGACAGCTAGTTGACAGGACAAAATTCATTGCCTTGTCACACAGGAGAACAGATTACCAGGGATATGGTTTTACTAATTTGTAGTTTTGTTAGTCTAGCCCCTCCGAATTGTTCTCAAGGTAACTGAAAAGTACAGTTCAGCTTTTCTTTGTGCTCAAATCTCCCTCCTATTGCAACTAAATTACCATAATTGGTCTCTCATATTTAATTTCCCATATTTGTGACTGAACTGGACATTCATCAAGCAAGTTCTTTCTCTCCAGCTTTTTAAGGAGATTCTTTCCTCATATCTTTCATTTAATGTTGATGTACAAAGTAAAGATTGTAAGCAGAAAAGTGTGAGGTAATGTCATCTTAGTGCCACCTCAGCCTTGGGCACCTGATGCATTAAAGTCTCTCTTCCTATCACAGGAAAGATTCCTAGATAACTTAAAAATCATTCCTTGAGGAATTCATACAGCTAAATTGCACAGCAGGACAGATCTACCTTATGATCCTTGAAAAATCTGCCAGTAGAATATAACATTTCTCATGCACCATGACCTGACACCACGGCTAGAGGACATATTGCAAAACAGCAAAAGGAAATGCAGCATCTTATCTGGAGTGGTATATCAGGAGACAACTTCACCAAATTTGAAAGAGTTTCTTCAGCAATGGACTACTGTGTTCTTCCACAGAGGCAGTAAATGGCCCTTGTCCATCTAATACCCTGCAAAGTAAATTCCTGAAAAATTTATTTTACATGGGACTAGATGTGTGAAACATGTAAACATGGAATTGCATATGTGAAAGCCTTGTTGTTTGGTCAGAACATAAAGAAAAATTATGAGAATTAGCAACACCATGACACTTGGACAAGCACTTGTTTTCAAGAGCATGCACCTGCAGTAGCCCGTAATGTGTGTTACCTTTCACATGGGAGCTAGCTCAACAGTGTGAATCAGAATAAGAAATGCTATGGAATTTGTGTGGTGGTTTTACCACCTCTTACTGCAATTTCAGGTTGTTAACTAGGATAGATATTGCTATCTTCCACCGAATTCCTGAGTATTGCAGAGAGATGATAACCATGGCACTCTTGAAGACCGTATGTCTTCATTTTTTTAGCTTTTGTTGGCGAACTTGAGATAGACTTTGTCACAGCATGCACTTTAGAGTAGATAGGGAAAATTGTTCAAGCTTTTCCACATTTAACTATGATCTTCTTTTCTCTGTTGTCAGTGGAAGTGGTGACATGGCTTTCTGTCCCCTCTGTCTCCACTGGAGAGATTACTTTCACCTAGAAGCTGAGCAGAAGGCACCCCTTACACTCCTCTATCTCACAGACTGAAAACATTGTAGATGCTGTAAAAAGCCTTATTGCACTTTAGATCTTGCTGTGTCTGTGTCCGACTTGCACCTTACACTGTCAAAATGCTGGGTTTTCACAGTTATTCTCTTCTGAGGAATTAATGTGTGAATTATTGGTACACATGAAGAGCAGCAGACACTGTGTAAGGTATGGCTGCTATGACTATAATGAGCAAGGCTGCAAAGAAGTCACTGACATCAGGTGGGCAGAGCTCAGACTCAACTCATTAGTGTTCTTCTAACCTCCAAATCACCATTCCCGATCCCTCTCTAGGGGCTGTGATATGTGTGAGACATTGAAGTTCGTGTCTCAGGCCCTCTGATATCCTTGACAGCAAGAGGAGGTAGATCTTTCACTCCTTTCTCTTGGTTCTGCTCCTTCTCTTTCTGGGACCCTTTCTGTGGAAGTGCTGCAACCCAGACTGTGAGCTTTGGAATATCAAATACAATTTCTCTTATGTTGTTTAAGAACTGCTGAATAAGCAACTGTTCATATGCATGACAAAGAAGAGAAAAATAAAATTGTCCCTCACAAGGACACTGTTCACTCAATGAAGAATTGTAAAAATAAAATTACTACGTAGTTTTATATTCAAGTGTTCAATAAGGATGACTATTGATCAAGGAAAGAAGAAATCTTGAGTGACTAACAATGAATATCATGGTCCTACATTTCTTCAAGTATGATTACACTGAAATTAACTGATTTACTATGCAAAAATTTGATTGTATGGCACAGAGAAATGCAAACTATTTAGCAGCATGTAATGATCTGCCAGCACTTTCTTTAAGACTAACAAAAATAGTAAATACTTTGCAACACCAACATTGCATTAGCTCATTGTTTACCTTAGTATTTTGAGAACAATTTGGCAGGGCTGTACAATAAAATGAGATGGCAGGGTCCTCCCTATGAATGCTAAAGGGAAATTATAGTAGTCTAAATGAAAAAAATAACTGATCCATGTTTATGACAGGCTTGAATGCAGAAGGACTCTCAGGGCTAAGAAGAGAACAGTAATGATGGGACTCAGGTGCAAAAGGCAATCATGGCTGTGCTGCTGGAGAAAAGGTATGGAAAGTTCATCTTGTACAATTAAAACACTTGTCAGCTGTCTGAAAAGCCAAGAGAGGCATGGATGAGTATGGAAGCTGATTCAAATACTAAAAGAGAAGGTGTCCCTGGCTCCTGCTACCACGCAGACTCAGTCAGCTTTGCTGTCAGGGGATCACTAGTTGACCTGAACTGAAAAGTCCTTGTCTGTGCTTGTTCCACTTCTGTTCTTTTCATTGTATGATCACTTTGGTTTTAGCAAAAAATAAGAATTTGTTAAGAGTAGCAGTGGGTGAGTAAACTCCTCCAGTCTAAAGGGAAGTGTTTGAATTTTCTTGAGGAAAGTACCGAATTCTGGACAGTTTCTTGGTTACGCCCTCTTTTTGTTCCCCTTTCACTCTAAAAAGGTATAAATTTTTGTATGGGGAGTACAGGTAATACACACAACTAATTGCAGAAGATGGGAATCCATGAAAGAACTGATTGCAATAGGTACAGGCGTTTAGAATTATGGATTATGACACAGAGATAGCTGAAGTAATTATTTTCAGATGACTTTTGTACCAGAAACTTTCTTTTCACGTTCAGCTTCAGCTAAAATGAAGGGCACATTAGACCCAGCTGTGTTGTTACCATTTTTCAGATAAAACAGAGCACCCGAATATGGGAGTGCTTCTAGTCCACCTCAGTACAAAGTAGAACATGGTTGCTAATGCTTGCCAACAATAATGAACATTATTTTCTCATAGAAACGAACACATGCCTGCATACAAAAAGGCCAGATGCAAGGTCCTACGCCTGGATCAGGGCATTCCCCACTATCAGTACAAACTGGGTGGTAATTTGATTTGGAACAGTGCTACAAAGAAGGGCTCTGGGGTACCGATCAATGTAAAATTGAACATGAGCCAACTATATCTTGAGCTGCATCAGAGGAAGTATGACCAGCAGGACAAGGGAGGTGATTTCTGCTCCTCTATTCCACTCTCATGAGACCCCACATGAAGTACCATGTCCAGCTCTGGGGCCTCCAACATAAGAAGGATATGGACCTGTTGGAGTGGGTCCAGAGGAGGGTACTCAAAAATGAATAAAGGGCAGGAGGACTTCCCTTATGAAGTAAGTTTGAAAGAGTTGGGGTTGTTCAGCCTGGATAAGACTCTGGAAGACCTTATTGCAGCTTTTCAATATATAAAGAGGGCATTGAGAGAGACTTTTTACCAGGGCCTGTAGTGGCAGCACAAAGGGCAATATTTTTAAACTGAATGTGTGTAGATTTAGATTGGATATACAGAAAAAAATTTTTACAATGATGGTGGTACTGAGACACTGGAACTGGAAGTTGTGGATGCCTTGTCCCTGAAAAGTGTTAAAAGTCAAGCTGGGGGTTTGAACAACCTTTTATAATGCACCCTGACTGTGGCAGCACTTTTCGATTAGATGATCTCTGAAGGTCCCTTCCAACCCAAACTATCTTACAGTTCTATGATTTTATGACTATTCCCTTATATGTACTGCTTTTTGACTGAGTTATCCAAACTCAAGAACTGCACTACTGTACCTACTTTTGGTTGTTGAGCTGACTTGAAGAAACTTGAATATGTATTTTCATAAAATATTCTGCATGGACACACCCAAGGCTTTGTTCATAAGGGTGTGAGCATACGAAAAACACTACTATGATGCTAATATCAAACCTGTTTAGTCAGTTAGTGTACTATTTTGGTAAGGTATGAAATGGGACCTGTATGAATATTTATAATAGGACTATCCTTCTGAAATAGTAAACAAAAAAAAAAAGTTTTTATTGCATGACAAGGAAATATTACTTATATAGTTAAAAAAAAAAAGAAAAAAAGAAAACTAAAGGGTATTTCCTAACATGAGAAATTCCATAATGCATATAGTTATGTGTTATAGTGCTACATTATTGATTTATTTTGGAATCAAAGCATTCAGTATCACATAATAGATTAGAAACTCTGACAGACTGAGAGCTGAGGTTAATGTAGAGAACAGTAGTATGACCCTTAGAATTTAAGATCTTGTGATTATTTTAAAAGAGCAGTTACATTTGCCATTGATCAAATTTGACAGCTCCGTCAAAATCAAGGTATCAGCAAATAGACAGAAGAAAGTAAAACTGGAAGGAGACTTAAAGAGGTCAGAACAATATAATGCAAGAACATGGCATACATTTGTGTAAAATCCTAAGGAGCAAAAAATGCCACAAAAATTTGAAGATGGATTCTCTGAAATCACCAAGGAACACCTGGAAATGATAAAAGAAAATGCAAAACAAACCCACACCGTAAACACAGGACATATGTTGTGGATTCTATATAGAACCTGGGAGGAAATAGTGTAGCTTTCATAGCACTGGTGAGTCAGCATGTGGAATAAAACATAAGTTTTTGATTATATTACAAAGGAAAAATTAGAGAAACTGAGAAAAGATAATAATATCAAGCAAAATACAAGACCGTAAGGCAGACATCTGATGTAACACATTTGAAAATATTCAATTGATGTGAGTGTTTACTTCCCTATGGCTTTAGGACAGAGATATGGGTGAAAGACAGATCTTAATTCAGTAAAACACTACAGTACAGACTTAATTTTCAGCATGGGCTGAAGCAGAGCTCTTTTCTTCAGACATTGATTTGTTCTTCAAAATACTGGGGGAATATGGGATTCAGGCATACAGAAAAATCTCCACAATTGGAAGACTTTGTTAAATTCCAACCTACTGAGACGCAGAAAATGAACATAAGGAAACTGATACTTGGGAAATGCTAAAAATCCTGTATGCCTTATTTTGCTTTGGTGTAAATAATGACTTAAAATGGAGGACTTTTTTAGTATACTTTAAAACGTATTTCAGTGCTCCTTGGACTTGCAGGGATCTACAACCCTAGGTGAAGGCAGAACAAAAGGGAAAACTGTTCTACCACAGATCCTTCCACTTGCATTTGTTTCATGGAATATTCTTGAGAAATAGAAAATTTTGCCTCTGATTCACTTAAAAAAACTGCCTTTCACTTCCCCCCCTTCATTTTCCTTCACCTTCTGCCTTTTTTTTCTTTTTTTTTCTTTTTTTTTTCTTTTTTTTTTTTTTTTTTTTTAA
>JAWWMP010000116.1:35223616-35287347 GCA_035047865.1 Dendrocincla tyrannina | reverse complement strand
CTCTGTGAGTCATGGGGTATTGTTGAACCGTTGATGGCCCATTAGCAGCCACACCCCCTCAGGCTGGGTGTGAAGGTCCTAACTGCTTGAGCAGCTGCTGCAAATGGTCCATTGTCCTTGGGAAATGAATAGAGGGGTTAGAATACATAGTTTTGATCACCCCCACACAGTGATAACTGGTCCCTCCCGCTGAACTAGGACACTTGGGCACAAATTTTTTGTGATTTTGCCAAGAGCTTTCTAATAGTAGATTTTCATGTTTAGAAGTGTTTTTGAAGATAAGTGAGTAACCACGAAGATTCTCAGGACTTGGGCAGTGTTTTTATTATTTTTGGCTTTGATTGTATTTCTCCAAGAACATGTATCATTTTGAAAGACTTTCAACATTCAGGAGGCAGCTAGAGATTTTTAAAACATAATTGACATTTTAGTGAACTTCTGAAATAATTCAGACTTGTATGATCCATTAATGAGTCAGTGGAAGGGAATTTCTCACCACTCACCAGTGAAACAGAGCAGTGCTATACTCCTATGCTGTATTTCAGATGGTTGTTCTTAGACTGGTTGTCATTCTTATTTTGGTTGTGTCATAAAGAAACTATGTTACTTTTCATGATGAATATAATATTAAAATAGTTTCACTTGCTGGAGAACAAGAAATTAGAAAGGATTATATATATATATATGCTTTGAAGAAATAGAGCTGATGCTTCAGAGAACTGCAGAAAATGAAGACTTATCTCAGTAATAAAATTGATCTTTAAAAACAAAATTATTCCGTTATGAGAGATTTGTGGTAATTCAGATATAAAGCAGAATTTTTTCTTTAAAAGAAAATCATTCACCTCTAACCTATTACAATTTTTTGAGCATATGAAAATAATGGAGGTTACTGGGGAAAAGGTCAATGTAGATTGCAAAGATTTAAAGGAAAGCCAGTGATGAAGTTCATTTAAAAACCTTGTGAAGTGATCCCATGGTGACAAATGTACCCTCAATGCCTTGAAAACAGCTCAGCTGTGAAAGGACATGTGCACAGTCCTTTTCTAAATTGTGGAAAGTTAATGTCAAGTGTAACAAGGTGCTCTACAGGATCACTTGTTTAATTATCAATTGTACTAATAGGAAAATTCTATGAATTCATAATACATTAAGTATTATGAGGGTGAATTATGAAGTAAAGCAGTAGTGGGGCTGAAGAGAAAAATACTGAGTTTCCTAGGACACAACATTATTTCAACTAAGCAGTGTAACTGAGGACTGAAACTCATCAGGTTTTAAAAAATAAAAGAACAGAAATTTCAAGCTTTGATTCACTGTTGATGTCTGCCCATTGTCACGTACAATGACAGTCTCATTTCTCCTACCTGTCCCAGAGCAGCTTTTAGTAATCTGTGGTTTGGGGATTTCAAGAACAATCTACAGTCCTTTATTTGGAGAAATGGATTTTCAGAAAGCCATGGTAAAGCAGGGTTTTTTATTCTCCAGCTTTATACTCTGGCTTAGCTCTTTGGGTGAGCTTGTAGGTACACATGTATGGCAGGAGGGGGAAGCAAACCATCACAAGCTTTGAGACTTTCCAGCTGTGCCAATCTGCACTGTAGTGACTGGATGTCTAAGTATTTGCAGAGTAATTATATTGAAAATAATAAAAACCTAACAAGTTAGAAGAGAAGGGGAAAGGCAAAGTAATTCACTTCTCTTTCTGAGGTGCATGTTTTTGAAGTGCAGAACAGCAGGGTGTTCCAAATGTTTTGGACCGAAACCCCAGGAAGATCCTTGTCCATCCCATCCACTGTCTTCTGCTTTCTTCATAATCAATATATTCCTACTGTCAGGGAAAGTGTGAAAATGTTTGACTCAAAAAAGCTGCCCTGCATTAACTGTCTTGAGAGCTTAAGGCAGTTTTCCTACTTGAATCGAGCAACTCACCTTAAAATAACAGTATGGCATTTCCCTACAGAGATAAAATCCAAAGCCTGATCTGTCATAACTAATAACAGTAGAACTTTGTCAGACAAACAGTCAGCAAAGACCTCAGGGAGAAGGGCATTAATGGGATTTATTAACATGTTGCTGTTGCCTGAACATGTGCAACATGTTCCCTGTACAGATGTTGAATGAAAACGTGCCACAGAATTCTTGCAAAGTGATGCTTTTTTGTTGTATTTTCTTATCTACTGTAAAAACTTCAAAAGAAAAAAATCATTAATTGCACTGAAATTAAGTCTGCTCATTAAGAAAGGCTGAAGCAATGCACATAAAGTGAGCACTCACCTAATCTTTATTCATGTTTGAATAAACATGTTTGAATCAACATGTATCTGATTCAAGAAAGTATAGAAAACTGCAGTTGATTAAATAGTTGTGTTTTTTTCCATCATATTTGTTGGTACACAGTGCTTGAAGGTCACTTTATATTCTAACTATTTTTATTAATACAAAAAATGTGAAAATGATTTTTTTCCTCTAAAACAATGAAGTTTATCATAAAAATTGTTCACATACAAGTACTTCCCCATCCCAATTGTTTTGTTTTCAAACGAAAACAGGATTTTGATGACAGGACCAGAGAAAATGGCCTCAAGTTGTGCCAGGGTAGGTTTAGATCAAGTATTAGGAAATATTTCTTCACTGTAAGGGTGGTAAAACATTGGAACAGGCTGCTCAGGGAAGTTGTGGAGAGACCATCCTGGAAGTGTTAAAAAAAAGAGTGGATGTGGCACTTTAGGACACGGTTTAACGGTGAACATGGTGGTGGTGCTGAGTTGATGGTTGGACTTGATGAACTTAAAGGTTTTTTCTAATCTTAACAGTTTAATGATTCTATAAAATACTGCTAAATGCAGCAAACTCCACCAGAATTTCATGACTTACATGATCAGAACTGATGTCAAAAATCGTCTCCTAACGGTATAGTGTCATTCCTTACTACTAAATGGGTTCTGCAAACCCTGAGTATGAGACCGATCCTTTATGTAGTTACCTGTCCCTTACACCTGTAAACTGCCTGGAGAATTTTGATGTGACTGTTCATGCAGGTAAAGCTGAGGGTTTTTTTGAAGTGTTGTAAATAAAAGACTGAAAATAGTCTTTTACTTACTTCTCTTAGAAGAAAATTAAGATATGCACAGCTTCAAATTGTCTTGGAGTTATAGCAACTCTATAATTTCTTACTGTGTTCTTTCATGTGGAATGGATCAGAAAAGACCTGTTTCTCCATGAAAAGCAGAGCTTTAGGTTCCTGTAGGTGTTTACAGGAGGGATGTGATGGTGCTTTACTTTCCCTGCCATGATCTCTGTGACCCTGCTAAGGCTGTGGCAGCACGCGCTCCTGATTGAGGGGCCTGTGTGGGCTCCCCCTCGCTGCCAGATGCACTGGTAAAACATCTGGAGAACAGATGCTGTAACTTTTAAAGAGGGTAGCAGATGGTGCTGTGCTCTTTTTCCCAAACAGAAGGCATTATAACTTTACGGATGTTTGAACCAGGCAGGTGCTTCATTTCTACTGGCTCTGAAATAGCTCCGACTTCATGCACAAAATATAGTTCTTGTTTTGTCATTTGTGGTTTCCTAAAGGTCACTGACACAATTTAAGCTGCTGCTGTTCACTTGTTAGGAATAAATCTCATGTCCAGAGGAGATTCTGCCAAGTGGGGCAGCTGCCCAGGGTGCTCAACTCCGTGGGCAGGGCTGGCCATCCATGTGGGATCCAGCTCTGATGTTTCAAGCAGCCCCACAGAATGGCACAACGTACTGAGTTGAATGCTTCTGGCACTGTTATGTTCCACTAGGACACTGAAATCACGTGACTAGATGGAAATTCAAGACTAAGGAGATGAAATTCCCAGGAGCTGGCACTCAACACTGAAACTCACAGGAGGTCAAAAAATAGTTCTGTCCTCTGCCATTACCAGTACTTAATACAAGCCACATTCTTTTAAACTGAATTTTCTTTCAATGCTAAAATAAATGCTTCACAGACCACATCATCCCTCCACATGGCCACTCACCCACATGAAATTTAATAGGATCAAATCTGCTACTCCAAGCAAAAGTTAACTGAATAAACCAAAATTTATTGAATTGCTACTTGAATAAACTGAGGAAGGAGGTTAACAGAGGCACTGATCTAGTTGTTTCTGTTGTGAAGTGGTGAGATGCTGCTCATGTTTTCATGTAAATAGCTAGCAACTTTATACAGATATTTGGCTTTTATTGACCTCAAAGAAAATGCTGTCGATCAGAGTTGTCGAAAGTAAGTGAATTATAGTAATATAAAAGTACCCTGAAAAAGGAGAAAAACTGTAAAGCTGCTTCCAAAAACACAAGTTCAAGAATAATGAGGTAAAATTACATCTGTAAATAAATGTAGACAATGTGGCCTCAGGAGAAAACTCAAAAAGTTTATATTCCTTATAAAGATCATCTGAACACTGATGAGAGAACTGAAGTATCAACCCATGGTCTGTAAAAAAGACAAATACAAAAACAGTGTATTTTTAACTGGAACAGCACATTCAGGGTGGAAATAGTAGATCTTTACTGGAACAGGAAGAACTGTACAACTTAAATAAAACACAATTTTTTTTTTTTTGCCACAGATGGGAAGACACAGATGTATTAAGAGCCTTCGTAGTATGCGTATTACTGTGATATCAACTAATCATTAATATTGGTTTAAAGCCATCCTTGCATTTAGTTCTAATATTTATTTAAAATGTAGTTAATTATTCCCAATTCTATGTACTAACCAATTTGAGCAAAATGGATATTAGGAAATATATGAAAAGAAGGAGGGGCTTCTACGTAGACTTTTTTTTTGTAAGACACAACCATCATTTTATGACTTGATTGCCTCATTCCGTGGTTTCTCATATCTCTTTTTTTATTTTTTCTTTCTTTCTTAATAGATTTTTGTACTGAAACCTGGCATAACCGAGATTTGAATAGGAGCAGATGTTTGGGCTTTAGCATTCTCTTGCCTGTTTTGCTGTTCTTTTTATTGCTCTGAGGTAAGATAGGGGGTGTTTTATTTCAGAAATTTATCCTCAACACATGAAATTCCCATCTCTGTCTCTTCCATTTAGGACCATAGTAATATATTCAGATTTGTTTCTAATCCTTGATGGCAGTTTAATTAAAAAATTTATGCAAGCAGCAATTGAATATTTGCACACGATAATAAAACTACTTCTATAATCCTTCAGGACTACATTATGGCCTACTTGCCAGCTAAGTTTTCCCTAGGGGAAATTCCCTGATGCTTCTAGAGGACAAGGTGTTAAATTTTCAGGGCTATTCTGTTGCGTCAGAAACCTTGGCATTGGGAGAGAAGATATACGAAGCATTTGCAAACTCTACTTTTTACATTGATTTTGATATTAATTTAAAAGCTTTCCGAGACATGGGTTAAGAATTGAGGAAAATTGAGATGGAGGCCAAAGTCCAGGCAAAACATCACTCCTCTGTAGCTATGTGGGCTTTAGGGCTGAAGAGATGCAGGGGTGTGAGAAGGCAGTGAGATGAGAGATGATGAGAGCAGATGGTTCTGTCAGCTCATGGTGTCAGTGAGACTGTTAAGCCTCTAGGATGTTATTCACTATTAGTAAGAATTAATCAAAAGCAAGTGGGCTTTAAACTAAGTCTGTAAGGGGGGAAGGTTTGTCTGTGTGTGTTTTACTATTCTGAGACCTTTTGTGATTCAAAAGGGGACATGTGGAACAATGAAATAACTGTGTAAAGACTTTATGACCTCCACCTATTACAATATCACCATAAAATTGCTTATATCTTTTGGAGACATTAAATTTGTGTTGCACTGTAATTCTGCACCCACTTTCAGGTATTTCATTCACTTTGACAAATTTTATTCACAGAACCTATGAAGAAATAGCCTCATGCTCCCCTCTATTTTAAATTTAACATGGGTAGACAGACTAAAAATATCTTTTCCATGTGAAGTTCCTTGCACCTTGCATGCAAGCTGCTCACAAAAAAGCTGCCTCTTGCTGCACACAGAAAACAGTTTGTGTTTTGAGTAGAAAACAAAACCAGAGAGTTCCCTGAAAGTCCCAAGAGCCAGGAAGTGGTAGTCCTGTGACCTGCTCCCTCCCAGACCACCTTTTGAAGGAGTGCTGGCTGATGAAAGAGAAGTCTTCACACTTCTTGAACCTCCAGGCTCTCTCACAGCTGGACAGGTTGAGGTTTTAATGTCATTAGTCCTTCCCTCCCTCTCTACCTCCTTAAAACAAAAGTATAAATGGTAATAGCACTTGTAAAGCTTTACCCTTATAGTGTCAATGCATTCACATGCACTTAAGTTCATATGCAATGTAAAGCAAAAATACCAGTAGTTAAAAGCTGTTATCTGAAAGGTGAAATAAAAATTTTTACAGTGATGTTTGTTCTGTAGAAAGAATTCACAAGGTTTTTTCTTCCCTGCCACCTTTTAAACAAACTTCTTGGTTCCTCCTAAAATTATTTGAACTACTGTAATGTGTAGTATTGCTAATACATCATACATTAAGGAACAAGACCTCATGTGAAAACACAGCTCCATTTAGATTATGCTTTCATGCATCAGAAAAATTATTTTAAAAGCTTCTTGAACCCCTTCTGAGAATTGCCTTGATTCCCACATCATTTGCTCAGAAGTGCAATCAAAATCTCTTAAGAACAAGACACAGTCTAATTGGCATACTTAAAAATTCTTAATTGTGACTAGGAGACGGCAACTTATTTCAAGCATATGGTTTCAAAGAAATACTTTTTTTCTTCTTCAAGAACCATTGCAATTGTTAGTTATCTCTTTGAAAACTTGGTGAAAACTTTAGCAGTTCAACTGCAAACTTGGGTTTTTGGAAATTAATTTTTCTGTTACCTCAGAAGACATAAACTACTAATTAGCTCAGCAGGAGTAAAAATCTTGCTTCTTTGTGTATTATTGTTTCATAGCCAGGTTTCAGGAAAGAATTTAGGTTCTTGTTTTCCCTGAATAATAGCCTTTAGAATAGGACCGAAAACCTCAGCCTTCTGACTGTCTTATTATCTCCATATGCATTCAGAAACACACTTATGGCTGTGGTCGTAGTGATTCACAGAGTTTCATGGTGTTATTTTATCTCTAAAGTCAGATATTCTTATTGCCATGGGAAGCCTCTATCTCAGATACCTTCAGTTATATGAAGATCAGGCACCTTGTGTAGGAGAGCCAAGAAGACCAGCCATCTGTCTTGCTTGTGTGTGGGTGTCAGAGCACTTCCCAGTGGTAGGTCATCCCTGCCCTCCTACCACCAAGTCTTCCCATGACCCAAAGTGAATGGAGAAAACTTGCTATCAGCACTCAAAGCTAAATGACATAGACTGTACCTCATCAATTCAGCTTTGTGACTTAACATAATCTGCTATAAACACCTACACAAATGTTTCCTTTTTTTTTTTTAATTTGGTTCACAATAAAGATATTGTTTTGAAGTGCTACACTTATTTTTTGGTTCTGCCTGAAAGATAATAACTCAGATTGTTAGAAAAGGATTTCTTTGTGCCATCATCTGACATAAGCCAGACTTTTCTTTTTGTAAAATAAGGCTTACTTCTGTTTATGATGAAGCTTGCAAGACCAGGATTGGTCTCATTCAATTTCTCCAACCTGCTGGTGTCTCATGACTCTCCTGCTAAATCACAAGGTGCTGTCATGGCTGAAGATCTAATGCTAGTTGCATCAAAATATTCACAAATTAAAAATACAATTGCAGGTGCATTACTCTAGAGTAGACACTTTCAATTTTCAAGTCCCCTAAAACACTCTCTGTACATCCCTGTATGTGAAGGTTCAGCCTATCGTCAATAGGTAGCATAGTGTGCTTTTATTGTCTTTCACAGACCTGTTAGGACTAGTCGGGAGATTTGCCCATGGACCCACAGATGGATAGTTAAAAAACCCTTCCTAGAGTAAACCAGAAATTCTCTGACCTCATTTTCACAGTTACGCTGGAGTCGTTTTTGATGCAAGTAATTTTTGACTGCATGGATGAAGGGAAGACTTATTGGTATAGAATACAGGCACAACCAAGACAAATATATGTGGCAAGTCCTGAGAGAAAATGGGCTTGGTTATCACATAAAATAAGCTTTTAAATATGTTTTCACAGATGTACAAGGGAAGGTGGAGATTTTGTGAATTATGAACCTCTAAACAGATAATGGCTTGGTGGAATAGCTGAGAATTTTGAGATGTTTTTTGGAAGAAGACAAGAAGTGACAAATATCATAGAATGAAAGAGACATAGTGAGGCTTGTGAGATAAATTAAATCTATTACGTCAAAGAAACATCATAAATCATAATGTTGAAAGGGACATTAAGAGTTTCCCACTCAGACAGATTAATTTTTCCTTTTATATGTTTTTCTAACTTTCCTAAAGACTTTGAATAGTCATTTTGGTGCTCTGCACTTATTAGAAAGATTTTCCACCTATCCAGTTTAATTTTCCTGTATGCTATATATCTTTCTTAATAATACTTTTTTCTTTCTCTCCCCTTTCTTAAAACTAATGACACCCCTTTTCTAACCACAGCCAATTTTTGTACTCTCTGTTCCCTTACAGTACAGAAAAATATTCAGGATCCTTCTTTTCCTTTTGTAAAAGTAGCATTTCACAAATTCACAGAGGCTTTATAATGCTAATTCTGAGAAGAATTCCTCTTTCAACAAAGCAATATTTTGCTCAAAGACCTGCAGTCCCAAAGAATGGGGAAGGAGAAATTTACAGGAAGAATTGAGGTTTTCAATTTATGAGGAGCAATTTTAAAGAAGAACATGAAATGGATTTAAGCATATTTTCACAATTCTAATGGGAAAAGTCATGAAGCTTATGAAACTTTGGAGGATACATATAAAAAATAATCCTTTAGGGTTATGACCTCCTTTCTCAGTTTGCATATAACTTTAATAGGAGTCAAGCACAAACAGATATAAGGAAATGGATGTATCGGATTAGAGGCTGTTAAAAGTCCTATTCCTGGATCATAGACCACTCCCTGGCATTTTCAGTTATTAGATTGTATTAAATATAGTAGTTCTTACTTGAAAACTACATGACATTTTTTTGCAGACAATTATTTCTCTTCCTTCTCATTATCACAGAAGATATTTGATGTACTAAACAAGATTTGTATGCTGTACCGTAAGAGTCCTGTGTAGTTGTGCTAAAAAAGGTTTACTTATTCAGTTGCTCTGGTAAACAGGTCCAGGGGTTCTATGAATAGCTGCAAAAATAAGTAAAAGAAAGAGAGGTGTCTCACAAACATTTGCAGGAAGATACCTTCAGAATGTATAGGATGAAACTTAGCATACACACATGCATAGCACTCTGAGTCTTTGTGAAATTTGTCCCCAAAGAATTTTTCCTACCTTTTATAAGAATGGAAGAAAGAAAAGAATGGAAGATCACCAGAAACAGAATAAGGCATATCAGGTATAAAGAACATATCCTGGTATGACTTACTGGGCAAAAGCGAGGGAGAAACTTTCAGGAACTGCTAGAAAATTTTCTTCCATAGCATAGAAAAGAAGGCAGAGGAATAATGACTTGAGTGAGTTTTCTGTGTTAAAGCTACATTAAATACTTCCACTTTATAGGCTATCAATGATAAATTCAGTATTTGTCTATTAAGGTAATAAACCACAAGGCACAATGACAGGGAGAGCAGGATCCCAGGGGTAGACAGCTGGGTTTTGGATTCTAGATGAAGAGGGTCTGCTGTGCCTTTTAACAATAACTCACATTTTTCTTTGCTACACTGCTTACATTCAGTAGCCTTGGGCAGATTACATCAGAGGTATGGCCAATGCGATCAGATCCTTTACAGACTTCATTTGCTTCACAAGCAGGGAAGAGGAAAAAGATCAGAAGGAATGAGCCTGTTTAGACTTAAGAAGCAGAGATCATATTTACCATCCTCTTCTTCAATATTTACAAACTACAGCCACAAAATTTTGTTTTCCAGTGTCTTACTGTAAAAATAATCTTTTAGTGTCTCCAGCTGAATAAAAAGAATGATGCCAAGGGTCTGTCATCCATCCCTTTTATCTTGTATAGCATTTCCTATACCTGCTCCCAGAATGTAATAAGACCAAGAGCTTAAAGAGATTGACAGAGAATATGTTTTAATCACTGTAAATTTATTTTGCAGATGCTGTCGGCTAAATCATTCTGTAACTTTGTGCATACAGACACTTTCACTTCCTCCTTTTCTGAAGGGTAGGCAAAAAGGTCCTTCTAGTGAATGGTGCTTCTTACTGAGTAGGCTGACATTTCAAATAGTTTCTTTCCCTTCAAGTATCAGATAGGCAGAAAGTCTCTTCACCTGGGGCTGTTAAAAGCAACACTAACTGCAGCATGGTGGATTGTGCTCCCTCTGACAGGCAATGCAGGCAATGACGGGGGTCTGTGACAGCCCTGCTCCTTTGAAATGGAGCAACAGCAACCACATATTTTGGGGGCTTTTTCTTTTCCAAAATCTGGGCTCTGCCTGAAAAAATCCCATGTTTTTCTTATAATTGTATATATGTTTCCTCTTGTAATATTCTTTCTAGTTTTCTAGTTTCTTAAATATTAATTATATGATGATTAAAAAGAAAACAGATTTATTTCAGGTCCCTATTATTAACATAAAAAACCAAATAACTGGTCTGTGAGAAAATAGTAATTATAAAGTGGTTGAGCGGAGTAGGTAGTGCTTCAGTAATAAAGCAGTGAAGTCACAAAACTTCAGTTTTTTCTTTCCTTTACTGTGTGATTGTGCAAAAATTTTAAAAAAAATCCATTCAGGATCTACTGAATAGGAATCTCTGAAGAAAAGATGTTCCAGTGCTTTCTTTACTGTTCAATATGATCTAGAAATGCTTATATTGCACCCTAGAAACACAGCAAATCCAAGAATGTGAAAAACAGGTGTGTGAAAAATGTTTGGAAACTTCTGTGACATGTCTTGAAGAACCATGCCTATTTTGCCTGGAATTTTTGGAACTTCTAGGACTTTCTATTACTCTGAGACATTAGCTCATGGGAGGTAAGGCCTCTGATTCCATGATAAATGTTGTATATGACATGGGAGGGCATGGATATTCTTCTCATTGCAGGAGATTACCTTTTCTCTCTGGACCCCAGTGGCTGTCCACTACCCCATCTGTAGTTTTAAATTGTGATATGTAGATCTCTGGAAGGAATTTAATAGAAAGATGGTCAGTAAATAAACATTGCTTCCATGAAAGATCAGGAAAAATTTTGTTAATTTGGAAGCACATTTTCACTAAAACCCACATTTTTTTGCAATGGCAAGATACAGATATTTTGATTTTGGTTTTCAAGTTTGAAAGGAAATATAAAATATTTATTGTTTGGAAAATGTGTTTTCTTTTTAGACAAGAGTAAAACTTCTGAGCACTTGCATGAACTTTGAAATAAGTAGAAGATTCTAGCTTTGGAAGTTGTACAATCAAGAGCACGAAAACTCAGGTATTACTACAAAAGAGAATTCAGATGTGGGACAGTGCTCAGGAGCTGACATACCCTGAGATTACTTCAGGTGGTTAAAACTTGGTGGTAATAATGCCAGGGTCATGGGTTCAATCCCCTCTATGGGTCATTCATATGGGACTTAAGAGTTGGACTCAGTGATCCTTGTGGGTTTCCTCCAACCCAGCACATTCTGTGATTCTGTCTTAGGTTAGTCCAGTGCTCCCCATAGTATGTGACAGAAATCAGGCCTAGTAGTGGTAGCATTTCATCAGATTTAAGAGGCAGCAGCATGTTTTCAAGTCTGGGGATGTCATGGTATTCAATGGTTTATGTGGGAAATAAATCCAATAAGCTCCAGAGATGCAGCAACTTGAAAATATATTCAAATAAATTATGAATTTAAATATATTTGAATAAGCCATTTTGTTGAATAGGCAGCAAAAGTGCTGGTTTTCATGGTGAGGTATAAGAACAGATGTCATAAGCATCTATTATTAGAAGGAAAAAGTGTGAAAGTAAGAATTTCTAAAGCACTTGGCATTGACCCGGGTCAGCAGGCATTGAAGTTATTGGAAAATTCTTCCACTGTGTTCACTAGTTAGGCCAACACTAAGTGCTTTTAAATATCTCCTGTAGTTTTATCTATTTGAGGCAACATTTATGCAACATCAGTTCAAACACACAGTATATTTTCAGTGAAAACATTAATTTGAAAAAAGAGCAATTCAGATTTTCCTATTTTACTCTGTTGGTAAAGACTGGATAATTACAATAATTTAAACAATTAGCAATCTGAGCTTGTTCAAAATTAATGAAAACAGCCCCCTTTCTTTTTGGCTATGAAAATGTTCCCTTAGGCTTTTTCTGCTTATTTCTTCATTTTTTTCACATAATTTTATCAAGTCTTATCAAGTTAAGATGCCCAAATGAAATACCAAAATACATTGATTAGCATAGTGTTATAGCATCCCATAGCTCTTACATGTCATAAAATTTATAGTAGTTCATAAGAAAAAGATAGCCCCTGACTAAAATTTTTTTAGGGTAGACATTATAATTAAAGCAGAACTCGGAATCGAACCAAAAAAAATTTAAATTGGCTCCAGGGTCCTTGATTAAAAACAAAAACAAAACCAACAAAACCAAGGAAAGTAATTTTTATAATTTATTAGAGCGAAGAGTTGTGAAAAATACCTGCAAGATTTGAGTTCCGCATTTATAGCTTTTTTTTTTCTGTACATATTTCTACAGATTGTTAAAGTTTTGTAAGTGAATGTGAGAGGCCATGTATACTGAGTCATGTAGACTATATAATGCAAGTAAAAAGGGGAATAAAAATGTAATGAGAAGTATGTGTCTTTTTCTCTGTACCAGAAATGAGTATTTAGACTGGACATTAGGAAGCATTTCTTTACCAAGAGATGTGGTCGAACACTGGGACAGGCTTCCTAGAGAGGTAGTCACTGCCTCAAGCCTGTCAGCATTTAAAAGGTATTTAGACAATCCTCTTAACAACATGCTTTACCTTGGTGAGTCCTCGGTCACACTGGGGGACTAGATGATTGTTGTAGGTCCCTTGCTACTGAAATAATCTATTCTAGTCTAGTCTGGTCTAGTCTATTCTACCACAAGTGGTGTGTTAATTTTTCAGATGCATTAATCAAACTTCTCAACTGGTCTCTTTGGGTGTTTATGTATTGAAAGCATTGCATCTAACATATAGGAAATTTTATTTTGCTATTAAAAATGGTTTATCAGAGATTATCTAAGGACTTTGCCACTTCAGCTTTGCTAATAAGTTAATTAGTACCTGACATTTTGAAATGTCCATTAAGACAATTCCAGCCAAGCCCTAAAAATAACATCGAAGCTCTATGAAGTAAAACAGAAAATACACAGGGAAAGTTAGCCAGGAGATCAAACAGAAAAAGAAAAATTTCTAAAGCTTTATGGGATGGCAAATTCATATAAAATGTCCACACAAATGGGTTATTGTATTTACACAGCTGGACAGGTCCCTGTATTTTAATTTTAAGTATAAAGAAAAAGCTTGCAAGAAATTTTCTAAGGAAGAAAGGAACAGAAAACTGAAAAACAGCCTGACTACACAAAAGTGGTCAATAATAACATTTCAATTTCTCTCAACAGTGTTTGCAAAAAAAAAAAAAAAAGAAATTATATATATATATCACAGGGCTGGCAAGTTTTGTTTGTGGTGTTTGTGGTGTTGATGGGATGACATTTTCATGTCCTGTTCCTGAGATGATCTGACCTCGTTTGGCCTCAAGACCTGGTCTTTCACAGTGCTGCCTCCAGCATGGTGCTGTGACGCCACAGGTCCCCAGGAGGGAGGAACACTTGCTATTTCTGCTGCATAAAGGTGGTGCAGGTTCTGTGGGCCCCATGTCTCTGATCTCAGCAGAGGAAAGTGTAAAGAAATAAAGTGAGGCTGACCTGCTGTGGGAAGTGTACAGAGAGTTAGTGATGCTGACTGAGCCAGCATGTTGCTGCTTGATGGTTAGATGCTGTCAGTGAATTTTCTCTTTTCTGGGATTCAGACTGCTGCACCTGATCATCAGTAATGAGGTCTAGGAGTGAAATTGCTCCTGATCTCTGGTGATGTGAATTCTACTAACACAGCATTTAAAGACACTACTCATAAGGCATGGTAATTTTAGAGATGTCTGTTGCAGATACTCAGAATTGCAATGAAGCATTATTCTTTCCTAGCTTCCCAGTGCTTCCCACAGGAGCTCCAAAATCTTTTCATAAAATGATAAAATAATTTCTCCAAGGAAGTCTGTCAGAGTAATTTATTTATTTATTTATTTAATCATCAGAATCTTTTCAATCAATCAGAAGCAGGGTGTGGACCTCCCTGATGTCAATTGAAAGAAAATGTTTATTCTCATTTACAAGACAGAATTACTTTTGCAGATAGGTGCTGCTGCTTCTTTCTTTGCCACACTAGGCCAAACCTGCATTTCTTTGATTACCATACACAGACAGTGTGTCACTCAGGCCATTCTTTCAACAGCTTTTCCAAAAATCAACAATGTCATGGGCTGTAAATTGGGACAGCCATAGTCTGTCTGGTTTGACACAAAGAGGAGGTTGTATAAGACAGATCCAGATTACATTATGGAGCCTTGCACAAAGATAACTAAGTTAGCTATAAGGGAAAATTGCAATATCCTTATATGCTCTTTAAAACGCAATTCTTGTGGTCAGAATAAATAGACATATAAAAACCTTTCAGCCCCTCTCCCTTGGCTCACTCCTTTATGAGGCTTTTTATAATGCCCAGAAATTTTATAGTAAGCAACAGTTAGACATTTAAACAAACTACAGATTAAATAGCCAAAATTTGTAACCATAATCATGACATAAAGTATCTTTAATGTAATGTCTTTATTAATCTCACTCTATGAATTTCTGCCAGTGAAACACTATCTAAACAGAAAAACTCCATTCTCTTTCTGGCTTTTTGCTGTGTCTTCCTCATTAACCACAGAAGAATCTTGAGATGCAACTGGATTAGGTTCAACCAACGTTATTTCCTACTTGCGCTTGTTTTCTGGTTCTTATCTGACGCTGGGCTATATCCATCAGTCCTGGTGTCACAGGGGAATCAGGGAAATGGATGTGGCCAGACAGACAGAGGAGAGAAGAAGGTATCAGAGGAAGAGAAGCCCAAGGTGGAAAAGGCCAGCACTGCAGTTGTTTTTACGGGGGTGGGTCTTGTAGCCACACTACAGTGGAGATGACTCAGACAACAGAAGGAGCTCTGTCAAGAGCTTCCGAGGTAGAAACAGTGCTTTGGTTCCACTTCTCAAATGAGCTCTAAGGACCTGATTTGGGCTTGGTCCTAATTTTTATTTCAAAGAAATTATTTTATGTTTTGTTCCATCCCCATCACTGCACCATCCCTGACAATTGCAACTGCAGAAAGCTGTGTTGGTTTTGGAACAGTTCTAAATGAACAACTCACATCTCGGTAAAATACCCAGTTCTTTCTCTTCCTGAGCATTTTTTTGTCCCTACCCTATGTCCCCTCCCTTGCCATCCACAAGAGCTGTTGAAAAGTTTCCTCTTATTATGCAGTGTTTAGCATAATAGCAATAGATTTTCCTGCTGTGTACTGCAGTACTGGAAAACATTTAAATATTATCCACAAAGCTGAACATTTTTATAATCACCTCTTCTCTTCTCCCTAGTAACTCAAAATAATTCTTGAGTTGAGCCAGCTAATATCCTCCTGTTAAAGTGTTTCCAAAAGCACTTCAGTTGTGTGCACACTAAGGTTTCCTCCATGCTTTCCTCTTCCATCCCTGTCATTCAATGTTCCAATTCAATGGTTTTTCCATTTCTGTTTCCAGTGAGCTCATTTTAAAGCTCCAAATTACTCCTTACATTTATGTTCTCTATTAATTTCTTTTATTTCTATTTCTTTCTTTTTTAATGTCACTATTCATATTAGGATATGCCACTATCTTTCAATTTGCAAGTTACATCCAAGGCTTTTTTTTTTTTTTTACTCTATGGATCTGAAAGATGTAAGAGGTATATTTTGATTTCTGTAACCAATTTTCTATCTTTAGTTTTTCTCAAAACAGAGTAGTTTTTGATCCTTTTTATGATAAAAAAAAAATCAAGATTTACCAAACATTAGGTTGCTCAGAAGAGCAACCCTGTTGACTTATTCTTCCATATTCTATATTTTATATTTTATAACTCCCATGGATGAAAAATGGGATATGCACAGCCCATCTTTTTTTAAATGTCAGTTTCTTAACTGAGCTTGAAATCAAAATTCATTTTTGAATGAATTCTTTTGCTATTTATGCTGCATCTTGAATGAATATGGATCAGTAACTCTAATAAATTAGTATTCAGGTTTCATTTCTAGACCAATTGGATAGGACAGTTACCATTTTCCTAGGAGAACAGGGGAAAATGGCTACTATATTATAGTGGATTTGCAAAGTCTGCTTTTCCATGAGGTATCCTGAAGGCACAACAAATATTTCAAACACTAAGGAGCCATGGCATTAACTGCTCTGAGAGTCAATTTTAACAATTAAGATCTTACCTCAGTAAAAAATGTTAAGCAAATGCAGAAGATCTAGTAAAGCACAAAGAGAGTTCTGGGAGAACATTTCAAAATGAGAGGACCTCAAGGGAGAAGGACAGATAGGAACATGATGGATTGCCCACTGGTGATAATAAATCATATGTACATGTTGCATCTGTGAGAAAAGACTAATGACTGTATTTGTTTCAAAACCCAAAGGCCAAAGGAAATCTTTCCTCAGACTCTGCTTTATTTCTTATTTATTTCAGTGCCTAAGTTTAGAAATTAAAGTGTTTTGTTTTTTTTTTTTTTGTTTGTTTGTCTTGGGGGTTTTTTGTGTATTTTTTTAAATTTATTTTATTTTGTTTTATTTTTTATTCTAGGTACAGAAAAGAGCCCTATGCTAAAAGTAATGACATAATTTCCTACTTTCAGAAATGCTTGAGATCAAAAGATTAAATATTGTGGAAGACCTTAAGTGCTGCAAATTGGGAAAAAAGATTCTGCATCATGTTGATAACCCAAGTTGAGAGCTCTTTATTTTTTTATGTACAAGAGTTTCCCTTCTATAAGACAGTAAAGTTTAAAAATAGGTAGCATGGGAGCTTCAGAAGTTACATGCTATGAATATATTATGCCCTATATTTACCTTGTTTGTTTTCGAATGGACCATGAAGCATACAAAGATAGTTGCTGTTCACAAAATAATGACTAAATCACTGAACATGAATCTTCTATCTGCGAACATTTCACTGCAGCTTGTCTGTTTGTAATATGTGGTTGGAGACTTGAAACACAAGTCTTTGTTCAGCTTCTTCAGCTGACATAAACATTTCTGTTGTAGTACAAGTAATAAAGAACCAAAGTTCTGCCTCAAAAGGCATTTTAAAATCAGTGTTTACTGTTCATAGCATTGTCTGCCAATTCCAATACATTATTCTAATTACATATATAATAATATAGAAGTAGAAGAAGAAGAAGAAGAAGAAGAAGAAGAAGAAGAAGAAGAAGAAGAAGAAGAATGAGATATTTCTTGAGTTTTGCCAAAATATTATATAATCCCAGCACAAAGTGGTGGTAGAAGTTAATTCTGGTCTTCAGGCCTCTGCTGCTGAGGGACAGTGCTAAAGAAAGGTAAAGTGGATTAATTTTTTCACAGGAACAGCGCTTTGAGCCCATTTTGTCCTTCTTCTGGCACTCTTCTCATAAGTAACCCTATAGGCTCATCATGACACATATTTGTCAGAGAGGAGATTATGCCACAGCAATGCTTTCATGCTTACTGTCTTTCCCTGCTTAACCCTTTAGTCCACAGGATGGCAACTGGAGGAGCTCTATAGTCTACCCGACATTGCTCCCTGGAGCTGGGAGTGGTACTGAAAGGGATGCACTTCCTGCTAGCAAAGGTTGGGGATTGTTAAGTGGTGAAAGAGCTCAGTAGCGTTATACATAACCGGAGGTGTGCAGCTGACTATACATAACACATGGAGAATATGGGGTTTTAGTCATAAAATCAATCCTCAAAAATATGCCGTTCCACAGAAAATGTTTATGAAAAGTGTTTATTTTTTGTACTGCTCATGTTCCTCTCTTTCTCACGTAACTCACTGGAATTTTCCCTGGGATAGAAATGCATTTTTTTTCCTGATCTATTGTAGTAGGTTTTACTTTATAGCTGTGAATCACTTCATATTCACAGTTCTGAGAGAAGCTTGCTGTCTTACATGGGGCCAGTAGCTACTGGTGGCAGTGGTTCATTGAGGTGCCACCAAGACTGCTGCAGAAACTGAGACCTTTGGTGTCCCAGGGTGGGGGATGCAGAAGTAGTACCACTGTGTTGTGTGTTTGGATGCACAGAACAAATGGTTGGGGATACTCAGGACATCTGGGAAGAAAGAGTAATCCTTTGGGTCAAGGCAGTCCCTTTTCTCTCACTGCCTGAAATATAAGACAAAAATGAGGAACTGTGTTCTCTGTTTGTCAAAATCTATTTGACTAAATTGCTGTATTTCTGTAAATTTTCTGCCATGTCATATTGATAATAACCATATAATGCCATATATATTGTCTTATGAAAATGCATCAACCACTTCCAAGGAGGGAGGTGTTCCAGTCGTTTGCTGAACATCTTTCGAGTGGCTGGTCTGCAAGGCCACAATACCCTACTGTGTGTTACATTACATTTTAGAGCATCAGGCAGATTGCAGTTTATGCCTATTTAGGAAATAATGGCCAACCATATCTTAGAACGGTTTTCTTAAGTTGTATATACTTACATACACTTGTGGTCCCACAGATAATTTCTCCTATTCAGGCATGACTCCTGCATAAGCAGATGACTTAGTAAACAAAGAAGTATTTTTTTTCCTCTCAGTACCTATTCAGGTGCTAGTGAAAAAAATTGAGTAACTCAACATTTTCTACTGGCTGAGCCATCAGACTGATACAGCCTCTTTACTATATAATGCAATTTTATGCCAGAATATATATGCTGAAATATGATTCTAGAACAAAAGTAGATAAGCAAGCTCACCCAGCACAGATTTCTCATCTCCATCCTTTCTCTTCTTTTATGTTGGTTTTTTTTTTTTCCCCACATAGGAAGTCATCAGAGTTATATTTTTCCTGATTAACACATTTCTTCATCAACCATAATTGCAACCATTAAATTAGATTGCCTCCTGTTAATCTTCCACTGCTTCAATCCTATTATGCAGGGAAATAATGTAAACTGTCAGAGTGAGAGGATGCGAGTGCCACTCTTGAAACTAAAGAAAAATATTGTTTTAATAGAAAGCCTTTCCATCACAGTGAACCTTAAAGCAATATAGAGATGGCATTTTCTCAAACCACGAAAATATGCATAAAAAATTTGAAATCTTTTCATTAACAGGAAGAAATAAACAACATATAAAAGCTGATGGCATTCTCACATGCATCATTTGTATAGTTCAACAGACAGCTTAGAATTAAAGAGAGCCTCAGGCAAGGAGTTGAAGAAGCAAATAGGAGCACTTGAAGTCTTAATTTATGTTTCAATATAAAGTTTATAAGGCTAGATAAAAATGTAGGTACTGGAAACATTAAGTCCCAATAGTCTAGCCGGTCTGATTAATATCTCTTTGAACAGAACTTACATTAAGACAGTCCAGGGAAGACACAGCTGGGTTTAAAATGCACAGCTGCCAGCTTGGCACATAATGGAGGTGGAATACTTCCTCTAGAGCTAACTTATGTTAAAATACCATATTAATCTTGCAGCGAGTTTTAAGGATCTCATGATCTGAGCGAACATATTTGTTTTTGCAGCACTGAAACATTCTATACATCCTCTTCTGATTTTTTGGAAGAATTTATCAAAGATTGATTAGAGCTTTAGCACATTCAGAAGAATGCTGCATTTTTTTAAGTTGAATTAAATTATAAACTGTCCCTAGATTTGTAGCATATAGATAAGACCAATGACCCCTGGCATGAATAATTGATCTTTAATGTCACTGCAGTCAATGAATTATTTTGATATCTGAGACAGTAAGGGAAAAAATGCTTAGTATCAGAATAAGCAGAATTATATTAGTTTTGATGTGAAGAGCAAAACATTCATATTTTAAAAAAATTACAGTTTATTTACTATCTATTTTTTATGGTGACTTGGGAACTTTGTCATTGGTGGATCTGAAGAACTGGTTGTTCATTCAGAAAATGTGACTGGAGTGTCAAAAGAAAAAAAACCTAAAAACCAGAATATTCCCATAAATGCCCAGCTCATTAATTTTCATTCCAAGGTTTCTCCATTAGTTTTCATAGGATATTTTTTTTTCTCCTGTAGGTTATCATGAAGGTATTCTCAGAATTAATTCAGGCTTCCATTTGTAACTATTACTGTTACAATAAGTACTTTTCCTGCAACAGCAAAGGTTCTCTTGGGCTTTTTTTCAGGCTTATTCAGGCTATTTCAACCTCTGTAGTCCTCCTTTCCTTGGTGCAGCAACCTGGCAGTTCTCCAGCTCTTGCCTGTTGGAAAATTATTTCCATTGCCAAAGGGGTTGAAAGATGCTTAAATGTACACTGTGTTTTTATGACCTTACTTTTCTGAATATCTAATTGCAGTAGTCACCCTCAGTACATTCTGCTACTGAAAGCAGGGGGCAAAATTAATTCAGTGCTCCTGAATCTAGGAGACGTGTACTCAGGGCTTGACATGTTTCAAAGGAGGAGAGCCCTGGGCTTTGGGTAGGGACACCTGGAAGAACAGGTCTTCTGCTCTGCTGGTGTGGGCTAACATTGAGCAGCCAAGAATGTCAGGATTGGAGGGAGACTCATGCTTATGATCTGCAGTGAGGCTTTGATCATAGACATCTCTGGACAGTTATGTACAAAACTTACATGATGCTGAATATGACTGACAGCATTTAGAAAGGATAGTCACTGTGTTACCGGTGGGTTCAGGAATGACTTCAACAGCTAAGGATGGAAAGTAACTTCTCCATGAAGACTTCTCCATTGCAAAATGTTTTATATAGTGGCATGCACTCAAAGGTAAAGGAACAGAAAATAGGGAAATGGGAAGGACAACAAAAAAGACGGAGGAAATGGGAGAAGAAAGCTTCACAAAGATGCTGCAGGAAACTGAAATGAAAATAAGCAAGATGATTCTGAGAAAAAGAAAGTGTAAAGAAGTCAGAGGAAGCTAGAGCAGTCACTGAAAAGAGACATAAGGAAATCAACCACCTGTGCTTCTGCAGGGGTGGGTGATGAGGGGAGGCAACACATTTGCTGTGATCAGTACCCAGCAACCCCATAGATAAGACTCAACAGCAGAATCTTTATGTTCTTCCAGACACATACTTGGACCTTAATCCTTCCAACCCCAAGCTGACCTAACAAAAAGCAAAGCTACTGCCTGAAATACATGAGCAAGTCCGTTTCTGCTGAGCTCCTTCTCTGTTTGTAAATGTGATCTGCCACAGTGGGAAAGGCCAGCTGACACCGGTGGGGTGAGACACCACTCTTGTCTGAAGAGACCACCCACTACCCCTGGTGTTGCCCTCAGATGACTTGCCTTTCTTACTCAATTTTTCATTACATTGTCACTCTGGCAGTGGCAATATCTGTGTAGCACATAGATTTCTGACTACAACAAAAGGCTTGTCAGAAGCAGGTAAAGCATTTTTGTTGAAGTAATTCTCATTCTGTATCCTTGTCTCTCAGTCTGTCATATCTCTATGTGATATATATTTCTCAGCTATCTACTTTGGAATCTAAGGAAAAAAAGGTGTATTCTTAGTACTATGAAATATTTTCTAAACCAGTTTATGTACATGTTGGAATGTGGAGTATGGAGCCTAATTAAATTATAATTATCCCATAATTTTCATGGTAAAACTTATTGTATAATTTCAGTTTAATTACAAAACAGTTTAATGATAATTGAAAAGTTATTAGTGCATTATAGAGTGAAATATTATAGGAAATCACCATTTTGTCCAATTCTTTGCTTGTATGATACTCTCTAAAGGTATTTTGCTAAAAGAAGTTATTTGTTCAGATTTGTAAGAGTTTTTGAATGCTTTCTTTCTCTCAGCCTCAAACCCGTACATTCAGTCATCTGTCTACAAACGATGAAAATTCTTCTGGTGGACAGGCAGCGCTTCATCATGTCCTGAGGTACTTTTTGAGATAAGATGGAAATGGAAAGCAGTAGAGCATCTGTATATTGGGTGATAAGGTGATAAAACACAGTGATTTATAGTATAGCCAAGATATACATGGAGTCATTTTTCTTTGTTTCTTTAAAAGAAGTGGTGCTTTGCACTTGAGGCTAAGCTTTGGACTGTTAATTGGGAATTGTCAGAATGAGATGCAAGTGCAGTGAGACGGCCATAAGATTACACAGTTGAAGCAGAACAAAATTTTTCCAAACAATGGATGACTGCATAGAATTTACCTATTATCCTTTGCATTAGATTTCAAGTGTTTGAATAGCAGTGATCTTCATGGTCACAGTATTCAGGAGAAAACTGTGACCTACTGGAGAAATATTTCAAGTAAAGTTTAGATGGCAACTCTGTTATTTCTGCACTTTTTACATCTTTGGTAACTACCTCAGACTGTTTAAGCTCAGACTGTTTTGGAGGGAGGGCTAAGACCTGGCTCTCAAAGGCCTTACTTCTTGTTGGGAAAGAGAGATCTGGTCCTGGAGCTATTCACGTCTACATGGTAAACTATAAAATGGGGAGATCCAAACTGTAAGGTACTTCTTGAACTGCAGCAACTTCTATGTTGCTATTAGATGTGAGAACAGAGGGATCTAAACCTCACACTACAAAATATTTTTATGGTGTAAATGCATGAACTTAAAAAAAGCCCAAACAAGCTTTTCTGTTCTTCTTGAAGTTTTAGCCATGAAAAGGGAAAGACTGAAAAGAAGCACTGACAAATCACTTATTTCAGAACTGGAAAGGAAATTTTTAAGTGCTCAGAAAATTAGTACACAGAACTATTTTAAGATTAGCAACAGAGTGATGACATATTGGAATGAATGCCTAGAGAGTTAGAAAGCATAGGGTAAATTAGTTTCAGATGGATGATAGACTTTTTTTTTAAAAAAAGCTTAAGTGAGCTCTAAATCTAAATCTTCCTTTTAGACATTATTAAGAGCACTTAGACTGTTTTTTTCTTTTGAAGTGTGACTTGAGCTCCTGAGTCACAGACACCTTTTGAAAACTGTTTAATTATGAGACAGTTTTCTTTGTAAAGTAGAAATGTGAGAAATTTTAGATAGCCTTAGATGGGGAGATTTGTAAAGAGCTTTGCTGAGTATTATTGAGATGAGACTTCCAGAAAATAGAGTTCTTGGAAACCTTAAGTCTTGGCTAAAGGGTCTTGGGCTACTTACTGACACTTCTGTTGCTCATTTCCCCAAATGAGCGGCAGGAGAAGTAACAGAAACAGATGAAAATATAAGGATCATTAATAAAAGCAGATTATGTTTAGGTTTCATGAATAAGGAAGGAAATAAATTTGCCTAGAAATTCAAGCTAAATGTATATGTGTTCAGCAATTCATCCTATCTTTTCAAAGCAAAGGATATTCATAGAATGGATTTGGATCACTGTTGTTAAAACCTTTGTGGGCACCTTGCAACAACCACATTTTCAATCAGGTTCTTCCTGTAGGAATTGTTGTGTGCCCCTTGTTTTCTCGTCTGTTCTTGTGCTCCATGTGCTCTGATCTGTGCTGGTTTTAGTTTATTTCATTTTATTTAGTTACTAAAGAAAGAGCTATTCTCTGGGTTTGAGAGATATTGATGTATTTTTACAATGTACAGTCTAAGAATATTTGTTCACAAATTGCAGACTCTGTTACCACTCAGTTTGTCAATACTTTATGTACTAAATCTATAGATTTTATGGCAACCTTGTGATACAAATTTGGGATAAGGATTGCTCTGATCCCAACATTGCAGGCACATGGTCTGAACAATGTTAGAATTTTTTATCAGTAGTGTACAAATCTTGATGTCCTTCACAAAAGCCAAATAAAATGAACCCTTCTCTATGAACTTATATTCTCTATATACAGCAGAAGTTTTGTACTGCCTGTATTTAGACTTAACACACCATGGCACCTCTGTTGAAACATGAATATTTAGCATTAATTTGAGAATATTTGTATAAGAATTGGAACAACACTGCACTAGGACCAATCACATTTTAGATGTTGTGAGGTTAGCAATTACAGTAAATTATGTCTTGCGTGCCTAATTCAACACTCCAGGTGGGGTTTTTTCCAAGACTTTTTTGAGCAACTATATGCTTTCTGTGAGCGCAAGCGTCTTGATATAGTATCAAGACATGGAAAGGTATCCCATTGAAATGTATTTAAGGAGAATATATATAAGATCAGAATCTTTACAACCAATTTTTAAGCTTGGGTCTCTGACCAATATTGACATTTTTTTTCTCAGTACTTTGATAGGATTTCAATGAACATATTATTTTCATAAATCTGTGCTATGGACAGGAAAACTGTAACACTATTTCACATAAACAAATGTGAATAATCTTGTCACGCTAAACATAGAATATGGCAAAATAAACTTCATTGATTTTAAGGCAGACATTTTCAATAAAACCAGCCACCCATAGACATATTTAATCACCTTAGTACACAGGATTTGATTTTCTATGGCAACTGAACATCTGCCAACTCCAGTAACTTCTCAGATACTTTTGAATTTTTTTCTCCAAAATGGATCTCCACAGCACCCTTTCAGTCAATTTTTGATGTTCCATCTGGTCCAGGTGTGTGCTCCTGCTGCACTTGCACCACTTTGATTTTTTAGAGGAAAATTTGTAAGCAATGTTTTTTTACTTTTGAGTACTTAAGCTCCATTGGTCTCACTCAGCTTAAGATATATTTAGGCTAAGGCCCATGTGCTCACCTGGACATGACTGCTTTCTCAGTCAGAATGGATGCTAATAAAGGTTTAATTTTACTGCTCTTTTACAAAGATCCATCTGATTTTTTATCTCTCTGAGCCTTTGAAATGCAAAATACCCTGCCTTTCTGTGGCATTTTGCATGCCAACATGAAATGAGTAGCCTTAGTGGACTATGTGGTTTGAATTAGATGATTCTCTCATTCAGACAAAGCCTGGCTGTTACTACCTGCTCCTGAAGTAGGTTTCCATAAAGCAGAGTAGCTCCAAATTAATGTGACCTACAGGTCTGCTCCCTGTCATTCACCTCCAGGGACACTTCCATAGGGTGGTTATTCCTGTGGCTGGGAACGGTAATGTCTGAGAGCCCCAGGGAGGATCCTGGAGCTACATCTGCACATGTGAACAAAGCTGGATTAGCAGCAATCCTACTTCCTTACCACTGTACTTGCTGTCTCTTTGCTTAGATGCATGTGTAAATGTCCTTACATACCATCAGAGAGGGATAATCAGTCCTGACAATTTTAGATTGATAAATTGACTTTGATTTGATGAGCTAATTTGAATTTTGATGACAAATACTTCAATAACATGAAATAACAATGGAAAAAGAGCGGAAAAAACTTCTGACCAGTAAAACGTTAGCAAATACAGATATGATATAGAAACAAAAGCTGTTGCATGGTTTTCCTAACTGGCCAGGCTTATTACAGGCTTTAATAATTTTGTTTTACTAAATGTCTATTTATATGTGCAGTTGATTAGATGAGAGGAGAAACTACATTTGTCTAATTTTCAAGTCAGGCATTTGATTTTAGAAAGCCAGAACATGCAAAAAAATTAGAAATTTTGTTTCCTAACTTTCATGTTACAGGGTGATAATCAACAATTTCATCTGGTGGCCCTGGACATGAAAAACCTTCTTGAACTCTTAGAGGAATACAGATGCACCACAAAGTGAACTACTCTTGATACATGATAAAAATTAGCATGCTTCAAAATCACTATATTTATTTCTAAGTTTTATGACACTTCTGTTCTTTGTATAAAAATTGTTATATGGATATGGTGTCCCATTCCTAAGGGGAAGGGAGCACCCAAGATTCATAGGTCTCTGTGGTCAAAACAGGATGAAAAATGTCAGAGGGTCCTCAAAAACTTAAAAAGTTTTATTAGCAAATTACACACTGGGCATAGGAATTTGTATGTTAGTTCATTTTCTTGTATAAATACATGGTGGTGGGTTTTGAATAAGGGAGTAGAGTGAAAGAGAAGAAAGGGAGAGATTAAAGAGAGGGAGAGAGAAAGAAAGGAATGAGAAAAAGAAAGATCACCATTTTTTGCTCCAGTGTTGATCCAGTTTTTGGCTTTCAGGGTCCTTGGGCCACTGTCCAGGCCTCATTGGGGTACCTTTTTATAGATAAATTTCCCCACCTTGGAGCCAAGTTCCTCGCTTTCTATGAGAATTAGTTATCATGCACAGTTTGTTCTTCTAGACCTCTCTGGAAATGGGTTAGAGGGCTTCAAGGGGCTTTGGTGATCTTGATCCCACCCTCCTGAGTCAGCCTTTGGTCAACAGTCCATGCCCACTTCTCAGCCTCCTTCATGCACCTGTGCTCTATTATGTTGTGCTTATTTCCAGGAGCCAGAAAGGACATCTGTTCCAGAAAATGTTGCCCTACCTCTTTAGGGCTCACTTTTCCAGACACATCCTGCTCTTTTTCATAGTGTGCTTTCACCAGCAATCCTTGATTGACTCTCTAGCTATCTGGCTACGTGTTTGAGACATACACTTTAGCCCCTCACCTTCTGGACCTCTACTATAAGAAAGGTAAATTCTAAATGCAATTTTGTTATTTATTAACACTGAATCCCTAGTCTATTTACAGACATGCTGCTTTTTTGCAACATGAATTGCATTTTGAAAGGGTATATAATTATACTTCTATGATAACAAGAATTCATACTGAATCCAAATCAGGAATGACTGACATGAAATAAACATTTTGCTTACAAGTCAGCATTCTTCTAAAATTGCATATTCTTATCAGATTCAGTGCTCAGGTCTCATTTGTACAACATGGAGAACAGCCAATTTTGCTTCCATTAAATTTTGCTGCAAATTCTGTTTCCATGTCAGAATCTAAAAAAGTGCTCTACCAGAAGTGCTCATTACTTTGATATTACATGGATGAATTCTGCCCTTGGATATGTGTTTTTACATTCACGTGTAAGATGAGAATTTGATCCACAATTTACAATTAAGCAAAGCAAAGCTAAAAAGTAAAACTTGATATAAAGAGACATGAAGCAATTTTAGTTTTAACCCAATCAAGCATACGTAACCCAAAATGTAATGCTGCTTTTTCAAGACTAGAAAGCTTAGATTTTAGAGACATTTATGTTCTGCTTTTATGGCATATCTTAGTACTTCAGTCTGCTGGAAATCCATGTGTAACTATCTTCTCTGTTGGGACAGTTTAAAGCTGCTTCAAGGATATCAAGTCTTTATGGCTAGATTAGAATATACCTTATGGTGGCTTGTTCCCAATTGCTAACAGTTTTTCACATGTGTATGGTCATAATATCTGCAAATTATTAGCTCGTTCATGACTATGTTAAGTGTCAGGCTGCAAAGCTGCTAGGTCAATGAACTCTTCCTACATGATTTTATATTTTTTATACTTTATGGGTTTTTTTACTATATATGTTCATGTTACAGTACTTATAAAAGGCAGGAAACATTTCACAGGAAACGGTTACATGCACTGTATTGTTTGAAGAATGATTCTTCAGGGAAGAGTATATTGTCGTGAGTTAAAAGACTGCTAAGTACATATTAAGAAGAGGCTGAATTAAGATTTTGAGCCTTAATGGGGAACAGGGTCAGGTAACAGGAGCCCTGACATGCATCTGCACATAGACATGCCCATAACCCAAAGCAGTATCAATTTTGTTACGATCACTGCAAGCACTCAGGTGTATAGAAGTGCCCAAACCAGGAAATGAATTTCAGGTGCATACATAACACTTTTTAATATATTATTAATATTTTTTAATGCTTTTATTTTGATTTTTTTTCACCCATTTATTCAACATATGAGATGCTATTTGCTCTGAGGAAAACCAGACTTACCTGATATAAGAGGAATTTTCTGCAGAAATTGGAAGATATATAATGAATGTGGCAGGGGATTAGGGGTAGATATAGAATGTTCACTTCTGCCACGGACCTTTTTGTGTACTAGACAAGACTGTGTTGGTATCTTGGGACTGCCTGCACAGATAAAGGGTAGGTTAATGACAATGAGTAATAGTCATAGAGTTTGGTTTTCATTTGGTTTTTATGTATGTCAGTGTATTGGTATAGCGATGACTTATACAAGGGGGAAAATATGCACAGTTACATCACTTTGGAGTATATTGTAAGAAATATAGTGACTTTTGTGGGTGACATAAATCAGCAGGTGAATGCCTCTGACAAATTTAGTGAGAGCAATCCAATGATGTACTGCTTTCTCAGAATTAAGGGAATTTTTCTGGTTATTAAGAAAAGTGTCCCTATGCTAGGTATTAACAATGACTGTCAACAATTCAGCAAAGTCTAAAAGTGATACAACACCTCACTACTTTTACAACCGTTATCAGAACCAGTGTAAGATGCTCCCACTGTTGGAGACCAATATTTCAAGTAGTATATGCAAAAGGAAACTATAATCTATAATCTATAATATACAGTATAGGGGGGCAATCACTGCTCTGGTTCTTCCAGCCTCACTATTTCTGATACAAGCCAGGATACCACTGTCCTTCTTGGACACACTGATGGCTCATATTCACTATGATTCCATAGTTTTTTTGCAGGACTATAACAGCAGCTATTTTTATTTTGAGAAGCACACACAGAAAATCTTGGGTTGGTAGGGATCTCAGGCAGTGAGATCTCATCTCACCCTGCAGTCACGAAAGAGTTATTTTCAGCCTCAGGCCATCTTGATGAGGTATTAATTAATTTGAGATTTTAATATCTCCAAAGATGGAAATTCCACAGCATCTCTGTGTTTTATGTAGCAATCAATTCATCTAAGAACTAGACTAGGTTGGGGTTTTTCAGTGTGAATAAAGATGTTGTTATGTGCCCCTGAAGTGCCATCTCACATTTTCTATGAGATCTTCTGAATAATTCCCATTTGCTACATTACTAACCAGACTGAATTTTCCTTACTTTCTTTTTCATAGGACTGTGATTGTTTTCAATTTTGCTTCTGAAGAACAGACAAAGCAAGTTCATGCCAACTAGATAAGCCACTTGAGGGAGTCTAAACAGAGTTGCAATGAGCCCATCTTATACAGTTAGTGGAGAAGAATAGCATCTCTAGAAAGTATCTTTGCCCACCCAAGCTCTGATAGGTTTGAAACAAACGGTTGTCTCAAAAGAGATAAACATTAAATGTGTTATTAAAATAAATCAAAACAAAGTGTTCCAACTTGAGGAACAACTGCTTTTCTACTGACAAAAACATTCATTATATTTGCTTGAATTCACATATTCCATGAACTGTATTTTTCAACAAATGAGAGGTTTAAGGTTTCTGCCCTGCCTGTATTAATTTTATATAATTAGAGATGAATTTTACCAGTCTAAGGAAGTGAATTACCTCTATGGATTTCACATTGCGAAGAAGTTTAAAATAAATTTTAGCTTTTTTTAAGAAAAACAGGTTATTATTTAAGCAGATTATATTTAACTAGGCAAACAGCTGGCAAGCTAAACAGAGGGTGCTCCATTCATACTCACTGTGCTCCAGCCTTCCATGAGAAACTGACCTTCAGGCAAAGGGGCATTTTGGCCTCCAAGATGCTGGTGTGAGTGAAACAGGGGCGAAGGTGATGGGGGTCACCTCAAGAGTCTCAAAAAGATTGAAATATTTTTCTTTCTTCTCAGTGACCCATACTACTCCATCTCAGCTGCACGGGAAGCATAAAACATTATACTACAATGGGAATTTATATGCAAATGTGTTTCACACTGCATTGAGAAGCAGATTTAAATTCCTGAAGTGCCTGGAAGGCAGACCTTCGAATCATGTCCCCAGTGGCTTTCAGTAAGTGAAATTCCTTATATTGGGCTAATGTTGCTAACGTTGTGATTCTCCACACCCAAGCAGGAATGGATTAATTTTTTCTATAGATCTCTAGTATACACATCAGAAATGGCAGCCCAAGAAGAGTCAACACTATTCAGATGTGTTTATTCACTTTACATACAAATAGTCACATTGTTCCAGTACCTCTGTTTAGTTCTTAATGAAAAAAAAAAAAGCTTCCATAAATAAATATTCACTTGAAAATATTTTTCTTGATCAACTCTAAGTCAACTGTATGTAAGACTGATTACTTGAAATGTGACCACAACACTTCTAGATATTTTGAAAGAGAAGTCTATGTTTTAGGAATTTTATTGAAAGAAAAACAAGTGTCCTAAAACCTGACAAGACCCCTCTCCTAACAGATCAAATGACTGAAAAATTGTGGGCATGTCTCTCAATCCATATGAAATATCCATTGTCTAATTTATTTGAATAAAGATTCTTTGACTTTTTGCATGTCTGAATACATGTAGGTTTTTGACCTTCAAAGTGCCCAGGTTCATGTGGTGATGCAGCTTCAGTTGGCATAATTTATGTAGAAAGGCTTGTAAGCATCAAGATTAAAAGTGTATTGCAACTATTTGTCTGATTCTGCTCACTGTGAACACATTGCAGGGGTTATAAAGATGAGAAAGTTTTTACATTACTCTGTTTCAGTGAAACAACAAATACAGCATTAGGAGTTATTTAGGTGAGGAAAAAAACCAGAAAACATTAGCAGGTCACGCTATAACACTTTCACACACGATGTCTTGAAAATTGTCTATAATTCTAGTGCAAGGCTCTCAAAAGATTGTAGTAGAATTGAAAAGAACATTGAGAAGGATGATGAGGATGATCACAGATACCAGACAGACTCTGCATGCAGAATGACTAACTAGACTTCTCTGACTGAAGAGAAATGAAGAGAGGTGGTATGGCAGATGACTGTGAAATCACATGTAGGGTGAAGAAGGTAAACGGAACATGAAGTTGTATGGTGTGCCTGAGGTGCCTTAGTGTTTCAGGATCTGTAATGTCACAGGTCAGCTATTTACAACCCTACAACCTTTCTCTCGAGCTGCCAGGAGCCACACCAGCAGTTTTCATTGCATTCATACTGGTGCCATTAGTCTCATTCCCCTGCACCTGCATACTCCAATGATGTTGTGAGGGTTCTCATGAGAAGCAAAAGCCACTGGCATGAGAAACATCCCTGCTTAGCTTTCTTCAGTCTTGTTTCGCTGATTTCAGTTTATGCTAGGGAATGCCAAGCACAGTGCACAACAAAACAGGTTACAGTCAATTAAATACTTGATAAACACTTCAGAGAAATACACGTGCATGGAGATTTAAAAGCTGATCAATAGGTATTTCTGATGCTTCAGTAGTGCACTTCAGTCAGTGCTAATAGCATGACAAAAAGGAACACCCATAGGGAATTTAAGCCAATCCCCATGGAAAGTACATAGTACTCGGGAAGAGAGTAATGAGAGTGGGGGAAAGCAATCAGGAGTACTGGAGGTAAAGCAAAGGGAGACTCAGGAAGGTGAGAGGTAGTCAAAGTTGTAAGGTGAGGAGGCAAATGGTGGGCAGCTGAAGAGTTAGGACAGTTAGGAAAGCCTTCAAAGAAAGATGGAAAAGAGTAGATACAGATAGGTATGTCCCAAATAACTGGGAGTGTATGCACTGTATTCTTGTTGTTACAGTCATCTTAGTGTCTTGTTAAATCCAGATCTGAAAGAGAGAAGATGCTGCAGTGTTGTGGCTGTGAGATGTCTCCTGTGTTTAACGTGTCCATCCATGGTTGTAGAGATGAGATCCTTCACTTTCATGCTTAGTGGTAACTGCATGTGAAAAGGACCATGACAAATATTTTAATTCCAGATTCTTGAAGATCTTCAGGTTGAATGTAAATTTTGTGATGGTTCAACATAATAGCGCAGGAACAGAGACCTGTTTTCTTGTGTTCTGGTGGGAAGAAGACTGCACTAGTGACAAGTGTCCAGTCTGTCTAAACCAGTCAGATGAGCAATACTGGGACAGAGCTATCAGGGAATGTTCTCTCAAAATATTTTCTTTTCTGGTCATGCTAAATCTGAGCATGCAACAAACACTTCATTGTGTAAGGAAGCAGAAGTAAGCTAAAAACTATTCTGATAATCTCAAAAGTCTGCAAAGGAATTTTAAAGTTAACAATTTAATTTAAAAATTAAATCAGCTGTTACTGTTATCTATAATAAGAGACTGCATTTCCTCCTAGGTTTCTTAAACATCAGTGTTAAAGTACTAGAGAGCCAGTACCTCAGACACCAGCATTACAAGGCATATCAGAAAGGACTCCAGTAATACGCCCATATTGAAACAGCATTAGCAGGCATTATATGTTCAGCAGTTTCTCTAGTAAAATAGAGGGTAAGATTTTCAGATGGATGTGAGAGGCTTAAGAGTGAAAACTCAATTACTTTTACTGAGTTTCTCACATTCCCTCTGTGCTTGACTGGATCATTACCAGGCTGAATGATTTGTATTGTATAAGTCAGATTTTATTAATACACAGCAGGAGCCATACATCCCAATGAGGTTGGGGCATACAATGTATACCACTCTAATGCATGCCTTCCTTACATTTGACCAGTCTGTGGCAGGGACGGTGGTTGACAGCAATACCATCTGTTATGCTGGCAGCCAATGTGAGAAATAGGTAGGGGGAAGTGCTGGAGATCTTACCCTGGCTGTCACTGTATGTGAAACTAGGGATCAAATTGTCAGATACCCAAGATAATCACCCTGAAAGTGGCTCCCAAGAATCCTGAACTCGAATTGTTATGAGGAAATGTTGGAAAGTGGTTTGGAAAACTGTGAAAGTAAATGGGATGCTTAGGGCCATTCAGATAGCATGAATGGTGGAGTGTGGATAAAGAGATGTCTCTGAATCTCAGAGGATCTCTCATGTTGTCTCCTTCATTGCATATTGGTGTTTCCAGACTAAACTGTGGTAGTCTGGGCAGTCTCTATTGGGACAGTGTTTGGTTTTTGTTAGATATTAGTGGCTTTAGCTATTCTCCTATACCAGGCAATATGCTCCATTTTGAAGGTCCTAAATAAAACAAATGGGAACAAACTCTTTGATGTGTTAAAATTTTCTGAAAGTTATTTCATTGTAAAGCTTTCTCCTTTTTATTTGTTAAGACATATACAAATGTTTATACATATACATGAAGTTAAGGATATGCTTTAAAGATTTTTTTCCCCGAGAACTTGTGAAATACAGATATAGTGATGGGGAGAGCAGCACTATGAATGTGCAGAGACCAAAAGAAGAGAAAATGGAATGAGAGGACATGCTTCTTGCCTTGGAGGCAACAGGAAAAAGGTTTATGTGGTACTAATAGAAACGGTTTTCTTTTGTATTCAGGATACAAGCACTGTTGAAAAACAAAATGGAAGAGAAGTGAAGAAGCCAAATGTAACAAGGAACTTTCCTGACATCTCTTACAGCAATGCTTAAGGGGAATATATTAGAAATACACTTTTTAGTAGAAACAATGAACTGCAGCAGAAGGATGTGAGATTAAATTAATGGAAACACATGCAATTTCAAAGTCTGCACAGAGAACATTCATAAATGGTCACCGAGGAGGTGATCTGGAAAACACTGAGTTGAAAATCTGGGGCATCTCAAATAACTAACTCAAACAAATGAATCTAATATATATATATATATATATATATAAAATCAGTGAACTACATGGGAAGTGCAGAGACAGAATGGTACATAATAAGTGATTCTCAGAAAGTTTAAAAGAGCACACATTGTTCTGCTGCTGTAGGATATAGCTAGCTCAGAAATCACTTTACAATATCAATTACTGTTTTTATTTTCCTTGATTCCAGGCAAAAACCCCAATACTTATAAAAGCAGCCAATATGAAGACAAGTATGAGAAACAAAAGGCTGTTTTACCTGTGTAAAAATGGGATTCATTGAAAACATGGTGTTATTTTGATAAAGTGAAGGAACATCTCAGGGATAAAAGCTTTGATCCGTATTATTTTGTGCTCCTAGCCTGAAATTCAAGTGAAATGAGGCACAGTACATGCTTATCCACAAAGGCAACAGAAAGCTCAGTCAGAACAGAAAGCTTGCAGAATTCCAGAGTACAGCTGCTCAGAGACCACCAAAAGAAATGCATCTTAATTCCTCTCATTTTAGTACCCGTTATTTTTTTAAGCCAATATTAATTTTTACATGCTGGGTACTTCTTAATTTTTATATTTCAGACAACAAAAGTGACAACATGACTTAAGTAAAAACAGTTTGCATGCTTGTTTTCTTTTTTAGGCTCACCTGCAAGAATAAGATCATTTTGTCAGGAAATCAAGTTATGAGATTTCCTGTAGATGTAAGGAGATTAGATCATAAACAGTGACAGTCATTCTCAGAGGACTGGGGACAAACATATATAAAATCAATGTATCTCCAAATAGGAGAAGAAGTTGTAAAAAAGAAGGTCAGTATTTTATATTAGCTTAAAAATTTCAAGAGCTCCTGAAATAGTGATACTTTTACTTCTAAACCTGCAATTTTGAGTTTGCATCAACTTTTGGCAGCACAATAGCAAGCAAGACAAAGTGGCTCAACCTTTGTGCTGGGATCAGAAAATAACAGTTTCCTGTGGAACTATATTGTTCTTCAGCTAACACAAAAGCAATGAGAATACATCTTGACCAGGAAACTAGAAGCTTGTATTGATGATAGGTGACAGTGCACCAGATGATAGGTTTACAATCCTGTGTGAAGCAAAAGCTTGATCAACTTCTGAGGTCAGAACTATGCAACATTTTGACTGTTGTCTCATCAAGTAAATGACTGTGTTTGCCCAGGTAGGTGATCTAAAGAGCATTTTTCTTGTGGTTTGAGGGCAAAAGAATATGTTAGCTTACCTGGAGGACTAAAGTACTTATCAACCTGTCAAAATCACTGACAAGAGTTCCTTTCGTTTACTGAATGAATTGTTTTGGGAGGTTGAGAAAGAGTCCACAGTACGTGCATGAAGAGAGATTGGATATATTGCTGAAAATTATAGAATGAGTGGATTTATTCACATACAACACAATTCACGTAACACTAGTTCAAGAAAGACGTTCAAGTTAGAATGGATAAAAGAACTGGGTTTGGATTTCTTGATCATTTTGTCCTTAAACAGCCTTTTTATTTTATTTTTTTTTTAATTGTACTTATCTCACTTTTGGTTCTGGTCACACAATGTTGGATTTTATTACATAATGGTAAATTTGAAATAACACCAAGTACAGTTTTGAGCCTGAAATATCAGAGTACCAGGGTTGGAAAAACCCTGGTTTGATGAATCTCTGAATCTCACTTTTCCACTTTATTCCTTTATGTAGAATACATCTCATACAGCCTCACCATTTAAAATCTCCAGGTTTCTATTATGACCTAGACTCATTGGATAGTCAATGGAGAGAGAAAAGACATTTCCAAATGACAACTGATTTCACCTACCTCCAGGATCTTACTCAAACTCTCCTACTGGTGTGAACACTTGGTCAGAGAGAGCACACAGTCAACTGACTTAGTCTAGACCTCTGGATTTTAAATAGTTCAAGTTAAGTTATATGCATTCCATCATGAACTACTAGTTCATGCCATTCCTCACCACTCCTCTGGAAGTCCCCAAACACCACCTGAAATGCACTACACCAATCACAAAATAAAGTTTCATAAACTGTTCCTTAGAGAGAATTCAGGGAATAGCAGTCTATATGATTATTAAATTGAGAAATGTGTTAAGTTGGAACAGCTTGTTTAAGCATATTTAAGAAAAGAATAGCATATAAGGAATATGATTTCCTAACTGTTTTTTCTTAAAATTAATTTATATTATTGAAGACATCACATCTACTATTTTATACTTGTGTCAGATGTATTCTCTGTATGTAACAGATGTTTTATTTTTAGAGCTGATATAGAGCTTTTAAAACCTATTTGTTGTCATCGGGTTAGGATCAGATAATATATTTTTAACAGTCTCCAAAATCTCTGCTTTAGCCCAAATATTAAGCTGTGTTGTGGAAACAAATACAGGATAGTGGATGGAGCCCATTACATACAATGAAGTGTTAAACAGGAGAATGCTGTTAATGAAGTGTTAAGGAACCATTTAAGAAAAGTTAGCAATCGCATTGTAGAAATGCAATATTTCTATTTAATTGAAAAAGTGCATGAATATTTTTGTTGGCTTTGCCTCACTTAGAGAGCATTATTAACATTTACATTTCCATAGGCTACTACATCTTCCTTCCCCATTTCCTTGTCAAACTTTGAGATTAAACACATTAACATACTCTATCTCTGGAAAGCAAAGGCAGCAGCTGTATTTTGCAATAACTTCTTACTCTTGTTGCATTGCTTATTCAAAATACTGCAACTGCTTCCTAAATTTCATGTATTAGCTGAGCCTTAGTGAAAGATAGGGGCAAATTCAATCAGAAACACTATTTTATAGTAGGCTTCCTTTATAGATTAAAACGGGGACCCAGGTATAAATACTTCTGGGTGCAAAGGGTCCATCCTATTCTGCAATAAACATATCAAAGCACTGACCTTGCATAATGATCTCTTTCAAAAATGCTTTTTCTTAGATGCCTGAGCTCTGGTAGTTTTTCAGCGGCAGAGGCACTTTAGTCACAAAAGCACTTCAGAAAAACATACCTGTTGTCATATATCTGTCACTATAGGTTGTTTCTCTGTTAGAACAGCATCCACTCTGATTTAGGGTTGTACATGACCTCTGTCATCCTCACCCATGCTAGAGAGTGTGCAGCCTCTGAGTGTGCAGTGAAAGGGTGCCAAAGAGGCTGAACGAGATGCTGGTGAGACTGGTTAGGAAGGCTGAATGCTACCTAACGTCCGCTAGTGGGAACACGAAATTGATCATGGGGTCATATGAAAAAGTCCAGAGACAATTCACTCTCCCACAGGAGTCTTGAAGAAAGAGCTGAAGAAGTTGTCAAGGCCAGTAACATGGGAACATTGCTCCATGTTGCTTAGGCCTAACTCTACTGGAACTCACAATTTCGGCCAGCTGAGTTCACTGAAGGTTATACTCCTACTGCAATGGTTCCTTTGGGGGGCAGAACCTGTGTTCAGCAGGAGTGTTAGGGTGATCTGGCAAATGCAAAGAACCCCCATTTCATCTTCTGAATATGGACATTTCTAGCCCTGAAATCAGACAATATCTCATAAAAGCACTGCACTCTGAGGAGTTTTTCAGTATTTTGATGGCATATATCAAAAACATTCTCCATGCTCTCTCTGCTGATACTGCTAGGGATGAAGAACCATAGGAAACTGTTCTTCAGAATGATGTTATACACAGAAATACTTTACATCATCAAAAATTATTCATAATGATTTCCTTGCCTAGGTAGTTAGCTTTATTACATTATTAATGTGATCAGAGGCTATGCTTTGATTAGTACCTGATGATGGTATAGGCATGTATGTAGTTTCATAGTATGAATCATAGAATATCATGTTCTTATGATATCCAGACTACAGAGTTTTGGGGAGTTGTACATTTTGTTAACCATAGTGTGAACTGCTAGACTGAAGCTCATTTGTGGTTGATGCTACTGAGGTGCACTCCCAGAGTAGGTTTTCCTCCTTAGCTACTGAGGTGCACTCCCAGAATAAGTTTTCCTCCTTAGCTCATCCAAATAAAGTCCAGGTCTGCTCTGAAATTATTCCAATGAAAATGTGATAAATGAGAGAACTCTGGGAGATGTGCACCTTTTTTTGAACTAAAACACTGAAGGAGATACACGAATAAGAAACCTACAGATTTACGGATTACCCAGTGGAAGTTCTGGGTTTATTTGGAAGCAGACTAAATTAGAAGAAATCAATGTGTTCTATATCACCATTTTCTTGCCTTATGTCTTCTACATCTGAACTTCTAAGTAAAAATTGTCTTGGGATGTAACTCATTCTAATCAGTCAGGTTATATATGCATAACTTAAGCAACAAACAGAATTTGGTTTAACTGGTAAAAAAAAGTCTAAATTTATGACAGACAGAACCCACTTCTGAAACAGCAAAGGTGTTTACCAAGTAGGAATGCAATACATTTGAAAAACTTCAATTTCATGCTGTACCACATACAACACAAACTAAATATTACCCTGACCTCAATTCCATTAAGCCAAGCTCATTCTTTTACAATGCTGCTGACTTCAGCTGACTTATTCTGAGGATGAATTTAGGCTGATAACTTTGACAAAATACAATGGTATGTAGAGGACTGTCAAAGACATTTGGCTTTATTTTCAGAACTCAGGTTTAAAAATCCACTTAGATTTAGCTTGTCAGTTTCTGCTGGAACAACACAGAACTATTCAGTATTATATCATGAAATAGCAACTTGCCTTATGACTTGAAAGGCTACAACTTAGTACAGAATTTTTATGATATTAAACTCATAGCAGAATAAAGGTGACATACATATGGTCCAGAAATTTGAAAGGCAAAATTATAACTAATTTTTTGTATATGTATACTTTTCCTTTTGGTCATATTTTCACTTCTGTGGGCAGTTTTTGTAGCTTCTTGAGCTTCTGCTTGCAAACTACAAAACCACAATTTGCTTCAGATAGCTTAATTCCTGTTCAAATACCCCAATCTACAACCCCAAATAAATATCCCAAATAAACCTCTTCTAACACCTGTGGATACATACAATGTCCACAGATACACGTAGACCACAAATGCCTCCAATCTTTTTTGGAACAATTTTCTACCATTAAATGTTGAGAGAAAAAAAAGGATAAGAAAATAATGACCAAAAACTTTTCACTTTGGTATCTGTGAATATAACAAAAGCCTTTTGACATCTCCCATAAATCCTCATTTTCTTTTTACACTGGAATGTATCTTCTATAATATTAATAATCTTTATATTTTTAAAGGTAGACTCTGCTGACAGTAGTTTATATTAATTTATAAATTATAATAGGCCATTTCAAAGGACAATGGAGTCAAATTTCCTATGGGAAATTTTGACACATTCCTGGATGGGAGAAAAATAGAGAGAAAAGTAGTAATGATGATAAGTCGGTTTTTCTTCCCAGTAGTCAAACTCTGAATTAATCCCTTTATTTTTCATCTTGCTTTTCTATTATTTCCAGCAAATCTGCACAGATTTGTATCCCTTCAGAAATGTGCTCCTGAAAGCTGTGAGCAGACAGCAAGAGAACTTACATTGTTGTCATTTGTTCTGGCAGTACTTGTAGGTATCATCATGAAACAGGATGGCAGCTTGTTTATAGAAAAACAAACTTGTGTTTGCGTTTGATAGGCCCTATTAAGAATGTTGAAAGCTGTTTTAATCTACCTATTCTTGGAGATAATGTCCACTTAATGCAAGAATAACCAACATTTTGTTTCTGGAGAAAAATAAACATTGGAAGCATTTACAAGGATGTTTCAATATATATTTTCATTAATATTAGTACTATGCAAATTGAATTAAAGTCAGTCTATTAATGTTAGGTACAGTGATCTGTCATAGCACAGGAAGCAGTAATGTGAAGGGAAAGAGCTGTTGTACTTGTCCCCAGGGGAACATTACTGATTTGTGCCAATTATACCAGGTAAGAATATCTCCCATGATGTATGGATGTTACAGAGATATGAAAATGTTGCCCCTGGGCACAAAAGGCAGCATAGTTGCAGAAGCAATTTTCCCTTTACCTCCAGCTGCAAGATGACATTTGTTTCTGAAAGGCTTTCAATAAAAGAGAAATCCCAAAAATGCATTTTCTGTACTAATTTCAGATCAGACCGGATCAGGACTTCTTCCTCTAAAAACCAAGCTACTAACATCATTCCTCTCTTTCCACACTATTTCTTATCCTTTTCAGAATAACAATAGACCCACATGTAGTTCCAAACAAATGATCCGGGATTGATTTACCCATTGTTATCAGTTGTACTCTATCTTTAGTGGATGACTATCAGCCCTTATGGGATGGCTTGTCTGATACAGTTGACTAATAATCAGGTGTGTGGTTGTCCAGCTGCAGGTTTTAAAATGAATGCTCATTTTCATTGAAAATATTTTGGCTCTTCCCTGGCAAGAAAAAAATGCCATTCAGAGTTACCCTACAGCACCAGGGTGTTCAGTATGTCTCTAAATGCTAATACGTGTTGTTTATGCTTTCCCTAGGGAGAGCTATGACACAGTCATCAGCTTGAATTCACCTCTACAGCTTTGCTTAGCTCTGATTTGTACATGAAATCTTATTAAGTTACAGCAAATATGTGCTGCAGGTATATTATTGCATTACTATTGAGCAGGAAACAGAACATAACTCACAGAAAATGCTGAAGATATTTGTGTCACAAAATATAGGATTCATCCCATTTATAAGCTGCAAAGACATGTTAATTTGAACTTCATTTTCCCTCTCATCTGAGAACTACAGAGTTTCAGAGAAGTGAATCACCTCAAGAAAGAGGAGGCAGCCCTGGCATTAACAACACAATTCTCAAAATTATAAAAGATGATTAATACAATTGCATTCACTGCTTTTATTTTTTTTTTTTTTATTACTGAGGTTAATTTTCTCACTGAAGATCAAATGCCTGATAAGAAATATTTCCCTACCAGGTTCAGTCTGACTTTTTTCTATTATTTTTTCAGTAGTGTCTCGTTGATAACAATTTTAAAATAACACCAAAACTGAAAAATGAAAATACATAAACTATATATGACATTTCTGATGGAAATTCTCAAGCCCAGAAACCTACACTAATTTGCATTTTTCTGCATATTCCAACTAAGTCAATGGGAATAATAATATTTACTCAATTTGTTTTATATTTGTGGGAAAACTACGTGTTTATTATATGTGGTACTGTGACAAACAATTAAAAATTAGATAGAAATATTTCATTTTTTGATCTCTGTTTACATAAATTTCTTTCTGTGTGCTGTAAGAGAAGGGCAGCTTTCCAGTTGTTTTCATGGGTTGTTCATGTAGCTTAGATACTCCTGGGTAAACTAGTGTAACATCATGGAGTTATTGTGGGAGACATGAGAAGGCAGGTCATGATGAAATCACCTTGCTAGGAGATTTGAATCAAACCCAGAGGTGAAATGCTCTCTGTAATTGGGTGTATTTTGTAATTGTGAGCTTAAAATGGTTGCCCTTTTCATGTTTTGGTTCTGTTGCGAAAATGTAAAAGGCTCAGAAGACTCACAGTGCTAGCATTTAAATAAAATATTCAGCTAGAAAATACTTGTTCACCTAGTTATGAATTTGTACTCTGGAAAAAAGTGACCTGAAACAAAATAGGAAAAATGAGTGGATGGGTGTTATGTAGTTTTAGTGCATCTCATGCATAATTAGCTTCCATTCTTCTTTAATGTTCCATCTAAAGGACACAAGAGGTAGTCCTGGGATAATTCTGCAGCCACACATCATCTGCTGACAAGTTTATAACACTAATTTCTGGAGTTTGTGAGTCTCCAAAAGTCACACTGATGAAATATAGCTCCCTTTTTCTCTGCAGGCTCTGTTGAAATGTATTGCACTACATGTATATAGGTTTACACATTAGAGAATGAAATCCATGCAGACCTATGCTTACATAGGCAAGCAGTTCCAAAGCCTGAGAGAGTTACTAGCCCTTTAAGATCTCAGGGAGAGAGTTGAGTGCCTGGTAGAAAGATATGGAGTTTTAAACCAAAACAAAATGTAGTTATCTGGGGTTCAGGGTAGGAAGAAGGGGTGATCTAGGGAACATCTGCCTCTGTAGCTTTTCAAGCTGTTCAGGTGGATCAAAATGTCGTATTAAATGTCGTATTAAACAAAGGTGAGCAAGTCCCTGCTCTTCAGCCTGACTGGGGAAGTGGACACTCCATCTGCTGGCAGGGAGGTTCAGGCCACACCTCTCCTTTGGGAAAACTTCATTTAAACATCCTGCAAATAAAAAGAGTCTTTCCTGTGGAAGTACGTTCCTCTCTAGAGGAACTGCTAGAGCTGCCAGTCCCGACTTTGGGGACTGTTTTCAACCAGCCCCTGTGCCAAACTCACCACCATCTCCTCCCAGGAGGAGACAGACCTGGAGCAGCCAAGCTGCACCAAGAAAACTCTGCAGAAAGAAAAGGAAAAACTCGTAAATAAAAAAAAAAAGAAAAGGAAATATATGACATTCAGAGCAGATCCTGTGTCAGGTGTCCAGCAGATTTTACGTGGGTTGGTCCTGTTAACTCTTCCATTGATTTTTAAAAACTTTAGGTCTGGTCTGTTGACTTCTGCCTTTCTGCCAGGGCATATAAATAGCCTAAAGTGCTGGAATGTAAAAAAGGAGTTACCTTAATTGTTTTTGCTCATACCTTTAAGTACAAATATTTCCTACAGGGTAACATCTAAATCTTTTCAAATAGTAAACTATTCAACACACTTATTATTCTCTGCATGGAAAATTATTTTAGTCTACTTTGAATGTGCTGTTCTATAATTTACTATTCTGTAATCTTTAACAGGAAGAGAACAGAAGAGAAATTAACTCATGCCAATCATGTTGTTTTCTTCTTAGTCTCATACATACACTAAGAGAGAAAACAGATTAGCTGTTTCAGTACCTTGCACATTCTTTTTTTCTTTATTATGTTTCATTTTTCTTCTTTTAAAAACTCATGTCGATGAAAGTGAAGGACAAATGCATTACGCTGAGTGAAGTACAATTCATAAAGATGTTTAACATGGAGAATTAGATTTTCTGCTGAACCATGTCCATGGCCTGCTGTCCTCATTCCCCTCCAGAGACCAGCACATTTTTACCAAGAGGTCTTGATCTGTTTAAGCTGAGGCTGTGCTTCAGCATGTGCAGTGTCACTGTGCTGATACCAGAGCATTTTCTGGGAGAGGAAGCAAAAATTGTGTGTATAAGATGAGATCTAAATGCATGGTTTTGCACAGAGCTGTGACCAAAGAGCTGATTTTGTAGTAAGAGATGTCTCCACTTTATTTTCATGGCCTTATCTCCTTTTTTCTTTTCTTTCATGTTTGTCTCTTAGAATTTCCAGAAGGCTGGTTAATTTGGTATAAAATACCTGGTAGACTGTGATACTGAGAGGACACACAGCAGGAAGAGGTGAGTGCAACTGATCAGTATAAGGGAGATGAAAAACCACATAGTTTACTGGGATTTGTAACCTTTTGCATAAGCACTGTAGAAAACAGTCATGGCTCAGGAGTTAGGGGAGTTCCATAAAAATTCAGGGTCACGGAATCAAACATCTTTTCTGGAATAGGTTGCTGACATCAATGTAGGGATAAATTACTAACTGTAGGCCTAAAACTTCAGAAAACTCAACAGGGATTTTTTCTTAGTTTCATCGCTCCTGCATGGGGATATTATAAGGCTAATTATATCAGAGACATGGTGCATCATTTCCACGAATGGAAATTGCAATGGGATCTGTGTTAAATTTGGTTCTTAAGTTTGGTCCTTACATCTGAGGAAATAGTAACACTTCAGGATACATGACCAAAGATATAAGTAATTTAGTATCTCAATTAAACAGGTAAAAACTAGTAATACATTTGTGATAATTACCTTCTAAAGTGTGATAAAAGCTACCTCTGTCCTTCTCTGGCCACTGTTCAATGCATAGTTTCTCTACTGGCTGTATGGCCTAATTTTTCTTTTTCCTTTTGCTCAAATTTCCATGCAAATCTTCTAGCTCATTTTCTAGTATATTTCGTTCTCTTGAGGTTCCCAGTTCTGCAACTCAGAAAAGGAATCTTGCAATAATTCTGCTGACAGTAACTGAAATACATGTGCATCAACACCAGCCCTGAGTTGCCCCTTTGCAGACAGTGGCTGAGACCAAAACTGTTGCTACCTCTCCCTGTGACATTTCAGAAATAGTTCATCACATTTCCATTTTCCTCATTTTATCCTCACTCTTGTTCTGTAACTGCCTAAACCTTTAAAACAACAACTGTTAAGGAATATAAGGATGTTGTAGATGTGAAAGAAGTAGTGGTCTCTGATAATCTATCATCTTTGGGAAATGCTGGCTTATTTTGTTTTCCAAGAGCTTCATATTTTAGTGAGATCTGTATGGAAAATGAAATTCCAGATAGAAGTTGTGTTTGAAACAAATAGGGTGGGGCCATTTATGCAAAACTATCACATAAGAAAAAAATCTAAAATAAACAAAAAAAAGAAGGCAGAGCACTGCAGCAGTCCAGCAAAATAACTTGGTCTGGCGCAGCTAGTAGCTAGTGTTTCTACAACAACAATGAAAGCTGATATCGTGTACTGGCTCATGGCACACAAAACAATTTCATTCTAAATCTTTGTTTTCATTCATTCTGTTTTTCTGAAACTTTCATTTTTAAAAGTGGATTTGCCCATGGTGACTGTATGTTAGAAGGATTTGAACACATTGTGGAGAAATTTTAGAGCTTTTGATCTATGCTCTTTGAAGGAGTATTCATTCTAGAGAGCACATATAGGGTAATATTTTAAAAGAGAATAACAGAGCGGACTCAGGTTGGAAGATCACCAGTGTACCTGAAAGAGATGGGATGGATGGCATCTGGGAGGCTGAGTTACCATTCTCTCCACCCAACTTACCACTTTTCCACAAGATGCCTTAGGGGAGTCACATCTTTCCCTCTTAAAGCTAAGCTGCTAATAGAGAGCCTTATCCATTGTAGAACTGGCCTGCTTTGCAAGTTATTCTTCAAACACAAAATCATAGAGATACTTGTTGAACGTTACCTCCTGAACCAGCAGAAGGAGGGATCCAGCAGCCCACATACCTTTTCCAGCAAAACAAAAATGTTAGAAGTCAGACCAAGCAATTTCAGAGCTACGAGAGCCTCTTTTTCTCTTCGCAAGAGAATAGCATGAATAGTCAAGAAATTAGGCCATATCTAGACTTTCTGTATATGCCTATATCCTTTTATCTGGCATGCTTTAAATTTCAACCAAAATCTTCAGCTTTTACTTCACACTGCTCCTGTAAAACATCAAAAGTATTTGCTTAACTTGGAGGAGGCTGGTAGCCTTGTATTCATCTGATTTGTATTTAAAAGCTAGTTTAAAACTTCTGAAGGCGCTTCTGTCTCACCATGTATTCACATGTGAATAGTGAATTTTAATAATTCATTTTTAGCTTCTCCTGCAAAGGTATTACTGTAGTTCAGATTCTGTCCTCCTAATTGGCTTCTCAGTCTGAACATCATGATACTTGGGTTGATGATAACTCTCTTGATCCCTGTGAAAATAATAAGAATGCTCTACCAGAAAAGTTTTCTGATGTGGACACAGTTCTGGCCCAGGAGAGTCTGCATTTTGCAGATAATATTTTAACTTAGGATAGTTCCTGGTACAGAGCTAAAGTGCCAGGGAAAAACACGCTTATTAAAATGCTAACTGAGTGTCTCCTCTGAAGTAAAGATAACATCATCAAATTTCAGAACCATTGGGGCAGCTAAAGCTAGAGAATTGATTGACTCTCTTGCAAAGTGGCTCTAATTCAACTAATTAGATGTTGAATGAGTGTTAAAGTTCAGCCAGAGTGATTAATTTCTTTTTGAGCAACTATACCCTTCTCAGTTAAAGTTTCTCAAAGTTAAAATACACCATAGTTACAGATAAAAACATGGAATAGCTTTGTATTTGAATACTTTTTTACGAAATACTGCACCTGGTTTTTCACAAGTACAAAGCCTGACCATGCTCTTCCACATAGATATCCCATGAAGTAAGCACATTTACTCAAACAATTTCCCTAAAGTTTCCAAGATACTAGGTAAGAGCCATATGTCACATGCTGGAAATAAGACCTTCAAATTGTGTGCTCCCAAGGATCTGTTAGCAAGCTTAATTGCAGCCTCAAAATCCTGGCAGGTCAGTGCTCCAGTGGATGTCCCCAGCTCTGCCTCCCTCTTCATTCATGGCACGCAATAATTAAGTAACACCTCATTAGGGCACCCCACCAATCCCTCTTTCCTTTGCCCCTAACAGAAGACAGTACAGTGGCAGTACAGTCTCTAGCACTTTATGGTGGTTCAGGCCAGGCAGAACCCAGCTCTTGAGCTGCGGTTGGACTAGGATTTCTTTGGAGGAAATCCTATCTCAAGCAGGTCCCTTTTCTTGTTTGCTTGTCCCCATTCTGTACTGCCAGTTAGAAGGTTTTGGGGAAAAAAAAAAACACAAACAACAAAACAACCAAAACCAACAACAACAACAAAAAAACCCCAAGCCAATAAACCCCAACAAGCTCAGGGCACCAATTCAGCTGGAAATTAGCCAGTTTTCCCTGATAAGGTTACTTCTCAACTAGGTCTATTCCCCAATTCAGGTAATTGGGTGGCTGCATAACCTCCTGTGCTGACACTATGGAAGAATGGTGTAGGGCTCCCTGGGCTCCTGCAACTGGCATGGGTAGGCTTGCCTGGTACTGCGGCTGTTCCAGGCACCTAATGAGGCAGAACACCATCAGCCATCCTTTTCTAATGGTTGCTGAATTACACCTGGAACCAGACATAAAATAAACTATGGGAATAGCTTGAGTGAAAAAATAGAACAACTGAAACACTCAGCACAGCTTAAACTCCAGAAATGTGGTTTAATCAGTTTCACATTGTATCTGCAAGCAGTGGCTGCCAGTGGAGTGGAAAAAATTCAGTGTCCTTATTCTTGACTAGCACTAAAGGACATGACAGTTTTCAATTAACTCTGGAAGAGCAGGCGAACTATGAGCCTGTAACAACACAATCTGAGAAACACAGCAATGTCTGCAGAGTATGTGTGTACTTACAATACATTATTAGGCAAAGTGTGAAATAAATGAAACCCTGGGAAGTGTTTAATTTTGCTGTCAGAAAGAGAGCTGCAATTTCACTGTTATGGGGAAGAACAGCATTGAAGCCTTCAAAAAAAGATAAGAATACTCCTGAATTCTGAGGGGCAAAACCCCACAGGGACAGCACTGGGAGCTCTGGAATTTAGCCAGTAGCATCTTCTGAACTGTTTCCATGTGGGCGCTTAGGAAAGGCAAACAGTGTCCTAACGCCACAGGTATGACAGAGGATGAAAACACCCCAGAGGGAGACCTGGAGGAGGAAAGCACACAGAGGTCAGTGCTGGAGCCTGCAGGAAGCAAAGAGAGGAGCGGTGCATGCCAGGGCACTGGAAGAACTTGGGAAAAGACACGAATGAAGATGGAGGGCATTGCTTGGCACATGTGCACTCAGCAGCAGTGTAGAATCACAGCAGAATCACAGTATCAGCTGGGTTTGAAAGGACCTCTGAGACCATCAAGTCCAACCTATGACTAAACACCACCTTAGCAGCTAGACCATGGCACTAAGCGCCCCACCCAGTCTTTTCTTAAAAACTCCTTCATGGACGGTGACTCCAGCACCTCCTTGGGCATCCCATTCCAATGCCCAATCGTTCTTTCTGTGTAGAACTTTATAATGTTTGACCTAAACCACCCTCGGCACAGCTTAAGACTGTGCCCTCTTGATCTGTTCCTAATTGCCTGGGAGAAGAGACCAACCTCCAGCTGGCTACAACTTCCTTTCAAGCGGAATTGAAGGAGTGCATTCAAGCTCTTATCTCAGAGGATTTCATTTCCAGAGAAGAAACTCACCTGATTTTTGTCTTAAAAAGAAGTGGAACACTAACTATTTTTGTCAAACTAAGTTGTATAAAGGTACATTAGTCAAGCAGGTACTGGGAACAGTGCAAGTCACAATAAGAAAAAACAGAGGCACTTGAAGGTTTGAAAGGGGAGAGCTAAAAGTGACAGAGGGGGGCTGTCACTTCTTAATGGGTGTTTGAACTGTGTGTGAGCTAAAAGTATCAGAGTGTTGAAAAATTTGTAATGTGATCAAGCTAAAACTGTGTCAGCCCCTGCTCTACTATAGACCATCTGACTGAAAAAGAGGGGACCAAACCAGATAGGAAGAAGTCTTCTAGGAAGAAGCAACTTCAGCCAGGCCCAAAGTAGAGCTCAGTGTGCACAGAGACCCCAGTCACAGCTGTGGGGTGTTATAGACAGTAGTGGATGGGTATCAGTTTCCACAAACTGAAGATGGGACCTGTATTTTCTCCTATATATTTGGTGAGGACTCGAAGAAAGTGGAGTTAAAAAAATCAGTGACGATAATTTGGTGAAACAGAGAGCAATTATAAATGCCATTTTTTCTCAAAAGATAAAGTATCAGGACACCACAGAGGGACTGTTTTAAGGCATTAACATAATGCCACATAAAATACTCTACAACATGTTGTATTTTTTGTATACTTACTCTAATGAACCACAGCAGAGTATTTAATATGTCCTTTTTGGCTGACCTGTTGTAAGGAACTAATTCTTGTCCAATGACTCTCATAGTGTCAGAAAGATTTTTATGTTAATTATATAAAATCCAGCACACTCTGAACAATTTGTTTGCTTCCAGTCACATTTAATCACACTTGATTCTTCTTTTAAGGTCAAATTCAGACCAAAAGTCAATTTTTTGTCATCCACCTCATTCACGAATATAAACAATGAGCAAAACCAAACCATAGAAGCATCAATGAAATACATCGTTTTCAAAACCTGGTTGCGGAATTTTTGTTCTCTGCCTGTTACCTATTTGGATCTTTGGCTTTAGATCTTTGCTTTGTGAGCCTGTCCTTCATGATAGTGTTTAAAAATATAAATAAAAGGTGATTGGGTAAAATTTGTGCTGCTGAATTATGTGAAAAAATAATATTGATTTTAATGGTACTTCAGTAAATACAAACATGAAGATATTTCTATACAAATATTTATATTGTTGATAATGTTATTCAGTTCATTCAGTCATATGGGAAAGTTTTTGTTCAAATATTTTCAATTTGTAAACATAAAAATAGTTTGCTGTGCCAAGCGGGGCTGAATCCGACAACCTCCTGGCAGAGGTGAGGCTGTTGCAACTCCATGCCCCGGGTCCAACTACTAACAAAACTTACCCAGTAGGAACAAGCACTTGGATGCAGGTGTGTAACATGCACATAATGCATAGGTTGGCAGAGGCAGACACACAGAGCACTCACAGGAACATAGAAAACACCAATGCCCTCATCTTCCTCCCTTCTCTGGCAGTTCTGGATGAAGCTCTGTAAGTGGGAATATGTGCATATATATGCATTGTATGTTCCTCCAGCAGCTGCTTGTCAGCCCTTAAGCTTTGTTTCTCTTTGATGGTACTATCATTTTGGCATCTTATAAGAAATGTGAGGTGACAGAAACATCAATATTTGGGATAGGATCTGACGTTACATTAAAGAGGACTGGACAATGGCCAGGGTAAATATATAGACTATAATGAAATGAAGACAAAACTAGGGACATGGTAAGGGCTACACTTTAAAACATGAGAAATGCTTTCCCTTGGCAAAAGATAGCAGTCACTTAGTGTATACTCAAAGCTGAACATTTTTCCCTCATGTATTTGATGTCTTCATTATTTTACTACAGAAAATTCTTAATGTCAGCAGAAATAAGTAATTATATGGTGGTTTCAGAAACTAATGTATCCCACTGGATTTTAATCCTTCAGCCTGTGTCCATCTGTATTTCTAATTGGGGCCTTTTGCCACAATACCTATTTCAGTTTTGTTCCACTACAGATTGGAAATCTGAAGTAAACAGTCAAACCTATGGCTGCAACTTAAAACGTCAGTGCTTGGGAGAAGTGGTTCATTGCCGTTGTTCAGACATCAAGTCTCAGACTCCCTGGAAAATATAGTGAGTTTGAAAATATAATTTTTAAAATAATCTCTTTAGGGTTGTCTCAGTTACAAGTCACTAAAACTGGGATAGCCAAGGTTTTCTAAGGTGGATGAGCTTGGTTGCTTTCTTGTTTCCCCTTCTCTCGCTGCTTCCTGCATAGGTTAAGTGAGTTTCTTAGCTTTATGTGTGTATGGGGAATTTGAGCAGAATAGAAGCCATTATTCATACAAGCCTGAGTCTGGTTAGTGTGGAATTTTTACAGCTGATAATATGTAAGATGCTTCTGAGGAATAGGAAATGAAAAGTAATTAGGCAGTAAACAAGGTTTGGCTTTGCCTGAGCATGTGAGTTGGTATATCTTCTGTGCTGGAAAGGCACACCCATCCCCTTGAAGGGTTGTTATTTTCCTGAAGTGGACACCATGCAGGGGTGGAACAGAAGTCCAGCTGAACAGCCCTGATAGAGAGCTGCTGGTTCATACTACAGATCACATCTCTGACAGAGATGCCCTGCAGTGCTGTATAAATGAACAAATGGGGTCGTGATTCTTGTGGCATCACTTTTAAAGTATACAATCAGGGAAGGGATTTCTTCAAGTGGAAGCTCCATGGATGCAGACAGATGATTTCCTCATCTGGAAGCACAAGGAATAGCTACCTTTGTCTTCTCAAGTGTGGTATATCAGTGAAATTTTCTTGAAGAAAGCCAAATATTTGACTTTCCTAAATATTATTTCCCTTTCATCCAGTTGTTTTTATAGTCACCCAGCAAAGGATGTTTGTACATGTTTTGATTTCCTTCTCTGGAAAGCCTTAATCTTGCATGCCTTGCTGGCCTGGTACAAAGACAATGCTGGCATTGACCCAGGAATGACCATGAGGAAGCAACTGTATCTCCAAAAGGAGGGAACATCAAGGTTAATCAACCTTTTGAAAGAAAACTGTTGCCCTTGCAGCCTGCTCTCACGCCCCAGAACTGTGCCACTGTGGCTGCCATATTTTGCTCCCTCCTCTCAGGCAAATGAACAAAAGTGCAGCTCAGAAAGGGGCATTATTTTACTCATTCCTACACTTTTTGGTGAGAAAAAGAAGATGTTGAAGTTCTTTGTTGGATCAAGAAAATATCAGTGGGAATTCATAGGAAAAGGCCTCTCTCTTAAATTCTGAGATATTGAGGTAGAGTTTACACCTTACGACACTGTAAGGTGCAAATTCAAACCACCATCCCTGATACCTACTTGCAAATTTGTTTGCAATTACTTTGTGTCTAGCACTGTATTGGATTTCATGTTGGCAAACTTTGAATGATTATACATTGCCTAAAGACTTTTATCAGTTGCTCAGTTAAATAGCAATCTGAAATCACAAGAGAATAGGTTGTAGAAAAGAACCTTGTTGTAGTTTTTATTTTACTATTCCTGTTTTGCTTTGTAAATAATTATTACAGCTAGTTGACAAAGTCACAAAAATGTGCTCATATTTTTATAACACTTTTTTAATTAATGAAGAGACTTACAGACCTCTACAGTTTTGAGCACCTGCCTAATTTTAATAATCAGTTTCTCCTTCATAAGTAATTTTGTAATAGCCCCATTGTTTCAAGGGAATCATTTAACTATCTGTTTCTTCATGCAATTCTTTTCATAGAGGATGATGTTCTTGTTTGTGACAGTCTTTCAAAGGGGACATGGGGAAAAAGTGCAATTGGTTTCAGAAAAGCGTCCACAAAACAACTGCCAAAACTCAATACTCACATCTTTCTTGATAAGAATTGGCTTTCACTTGGCAACTTGGGGAATCCCTGTACTATTGATGCCTAGATTAGACAGAGTTCTACATACACTGCTCCTTTATCTCTCTCCCCTGATCTCACAGCTACTGTACAGTGGTACCCAGGGAAAAAACAGCACTGCAGGCACTGCCAAAGAAATCTTGCTTCAGGGCAGTGATAGACAAAGTCTCTGTGCCAATACATCCCTGGGAAAGGAAAGGCCTACAGTAGAGAGGGGTCAACAGGGATGGTTGCATTCAACAAGCTAAGATGCAGGTCAGAGGTAGAAATAGGACTTCTGCTTCTTACAGATCTGAAAGCTCTCTGCAACATGGTCTTGTGGGACAGGAAATGCTGGGACTGGAGGAATGCTCTGAGCTAATTGGACAGCAGCAGTAATGCCAGGAGCACCTAGAAAGAAAAGTAAAAACTGCAAAGCCAACACTTGGCCTAAATAAAATTTCTTCAATTTCTCAAAATCTCTTTGGAGGCATGTTGAGTGCCATGAAGGAAGAAATTAATCTAACAAAGTGGTATCCTTAAAACCAACTTCTCCCATGGCTGCTTATTGTCAGAACAGCTGGTGCCTGTGTGCCAAAGGGGATGTTTTCTCAGCAGGAGCCACTTAAATGTAAAAGAAACAAACTTTTTCTGCAGTTTAAACCCAGTAGTCACTTATCAAGGATCTGGAACCTTTGGAGGCTTAATCAGTGAAGTGAGGTAGATCATTTCACACTGTTCAGGAACGATACTAACCAGTACCTCTGGGCCAGATCACCTATAGGTAACTCAGCTGTTGTGAAAAGGATTCTTGACCTGCTGGCATTTGCTGATTTATAGGGCAGCTGGGACTGTCCCTCCAGCTAGCAGACCCCCAGGTAGGCAGGAGGTAGGTCATGGGGAAAGATGAGCTGTGGCAGGCCACTGAGCTGGGAATAGATGTAGAGCCCAGCTGCTCAGCTGAGAGCAAGCTGTGTGGACCTTTGGACAAAGACTGTCACTGCATAGCAAAGAACATTTGACAGCTGCCTTTTGTCTGACATAAATCTTCTTCACCTAATATTTTCAAAATAATCCTTACCTCCAGTGGTTGTGTTGGCAGGTGTGTGCACACTCCTCATGCCTACTGCTATTCATGCAGTAGCTCTTAATTCAAATGGGCTACACCAATATAGTTTCATCTTTGGCAAAAAAAATGTCCCAAGCTGTGATGGCACAGATGCAAACAAATGATTTTGGGGGCTATTTTATGAGCAGATCAGAAATGTTCCCCAAAGGGGAACATAAGATATCCTTTACTGTAAGAGTGATGAGGCACTGAAACAGGATGCCCAGAGAAGCTGTGGATGCCCCAACCCTGTAAGTGTTCAAGACCACCTGGATGGGCCTTTGAACAACCTGGTCTAGTGGAAGTTATCCCTCCCTGGCCCTGGCAGGTGGGTTGGAACTAGGGGATCTTCAAGGTCCCTTCCAACCCAAAGCATTCCATGATTCTATGATGATTCTATTAAAGTGGCTTGCTCTGCTGGTGAATGAGGTGCTAGAACTGTGGCATGCTCAGGGTGCCCAGTTAGGGAACTTGAAGGACAAGACAACATGTACCATCAAGGAATTTGAAATTAACAGTGTTGCCAGGGGTGCTGCTGAAAGGTAGTGTAAAAAATGATCACTGTGAACTTTGCCTTGTCCTCTCTCCCATTGGATCTCAAGAACTGAAACACAACTAAAAAGTTCAAGCTGTTGCAGTCAACTAAACTTTCTGAGTATATTTTAACGACTATCTGAAGTCTTGAAGCCAACTGCAGGCTACTCTGCTTGTGGCCTTATATACAGCATCTTGTGTTAGTTGATAATTGCCTCCCTAAAACTGTTTCAATTGCTCCCTGTTATCGGGAAGTAACTGTCAATTTTGCAAGTCCAGACTTTTCCTGGATCAAAAGGAAGAAAGGGAAAATGCTATTGCTGGTTTTGGGCAGATTAACTCCATAAGAGATTGAGATATTGAAAGGAGGAATAATTTTTGTCTACTCTGGGGAAGAAGTATTTATAACAACCAGGGATTGGATAAATAAATATGTTGATATTCTCCAGTTTTTGATAATTGGGATAAACACAGTTTTTAAACATATTTAACTTTAATACAAAACCTCAAGTTTTGGAAGAATGGAAAGAAAATGGACAAAATAAAGAAAACTTTAATATAAAGCAAACCATAATATTTTATGATACACTTGAAGAAATAGCAAGAAAGGTAATTGTACCACTATATTGCTCTGATCACATTGTGTATCTACTCCTAACTTCTGTTGTGCTTGGATTCGCTTTTAATACCCTTCTTCCTTTCTTGCATTTCACTCTCGTTGCTGGATCTTTGCCCAGCACAATTTGTGACACAAACATTTTTCACTATTTCTGACATTTTCCAGCAAAAGTGGGTACCTTTCCTTCATACTGCCCAGGGCCAGGTTAGATCTGCCTCTTTGTCTCCCTAGTTTTAGTGCAGCCACAACACTCCAGTATGTGCTGGTGTGCTGAAGCCACCTCATTGCTTACCTTCTCTTTGAAGAAGACTTTCTTTTGTTCTCCATGTAAAGAGGCCTGAAGTTCATGTCCATAGGAATAAACTATTGGAAGAAACTATTAGCCAGGAGAGAAAAGATCATTGATTCTTCCAGGGCAGGTAATGGTATAGAGGGAAATTCGCAGGTATAGGAGCCTTAAGAGCTGAAGGGACAATAATGCCATAACTGAAAATGGGGAGTGCAGACATCAAGCCTTCTGATTCACTGATGAATAATTAAAGATAGGTATGGTCTGTCTTTAATATGTTTTCTCTCTTTACTGCACTTAAAGTAAAATTACTAAGCTGCAGCTCTTTACTATATCATCTTGAGGCTTCTCGTGTGATCCTGAAAAAGTTGTTTCTTTAACCTGGAGCTGAGTTTCAATGCTTATCAGTGTTTATTTACACTAAATAGATGATAACAAAGTAGTCCTCTGTTTTAGTAATGAGAACTATGAAAGTAGGCTGAATAAATCTTGACTGGACAAGGCCTCATCTACGCAAGGCCCAAAGACCCTGTTTGAGCTGATCTAACTTCTGAGTTGGATATAACTTAGAATTTGGCTAGTTGACCTCTATGTACCTCTCCCAAGTCAGATTAAACTGTGATCTCGAGAGAAATATAGACCAGAAGCTCATGAAATAGGTTGGAGCATGCCAACATCTGCCACTGATGTTTTGGGCTTCATACATAGTAATGCTGGGGTCCCACTGAAGTTTATACCAGAATTTTTAAAATAACACCAGACATGTAGACAGTAATGAAAACACGTCTATTCCTTCTAATTAAATGTTTCTATTAAAAAATTGTTTATTTGTGTTTAACCAAGAAGACCAGTTAGTTTACAAGCTCATGCAGTGATTTACTTCACCAAATTAAAATCTTTAACAAGTAAGGCTTCTGGACATGACAAGAGAGAGATACTTGAAGTTTATATGTACATAAATTTAATATGTTGCTAACATCTGTATCTGTGCAAACACGTATATTTACAGAGAGAAAGAAGGCAGATGTACAGAGAGAGTAAAAATAAATCTCAAATCCAGCATGTGTCAATAGTTACTCCACAATACGCTTCCAGTACTTGTCTTTTAAATAATTCTGTCAAGTACTCGATAAGGTCTAGTGATTGTGAATACATCAGACTGGAAGATACTCATATAATCACAGTTGAAAGAATCTGAATACTATAGTCTTGATAGAAGTGGTAATAATTTAGGTTGGAAATTTCCAAGAAGGCTATAAGTGATTTCCAAACACAAATAAATATGACAAATTATTTGTATGCCCTTTAAACATCCCACTTGTGTCCTTTCCTTATTTATAGATTCAAAGCATGCTGATTTTAAGTTTATCAATGTAACGGAAGACATTACATTTACAAGAATAATATAATCATGTGTGAGATTTCCAGACATTTTTAAACTGATGTAGCCCTCCTAATCTCTCTGTTTTCTGCTGAGGAGATAGTGTAATTAGTTTGTCCCTCTCAACTGCTTTCACAATACCCCACAGGATATATGGGCTAATTTCTTCCGTGTTGCTATAGAAAAGTATTATCTTACAATATCTCCAGCTGAGATATTATGCCACAAATCCTTTTTGGAAGCTGAATTTCACAAGCATTCCCAGAGAGCTGCAGATAAAGAGAGCTATATTTGTAGGTATTAGTAAGAAAGAAATGAAATAGCAGATGCACACTACAGTAGGAATTCATGTAAAATTAGGCACCAGTACAGGTCCCCTTGGAAAAAGGCTGATTGGATGTGAGTTTCCAGAAATTGAGTGCAGAAAAAGAACTAACAGGTATAATGGAATACACTTTTCATGCACAGAGCACAAAATTCAACCTCTGCAGAAGGTGAATCACTGAAGAGCAACTTATACTATAATCTGTCAGTTTAGGAGGAGGATAGATAGGGGACCGACAAAATGCTGTCTAATTTAAGATTTAAAGGCACTGCAGGACAACACAAAAAAACATGGAAAAGTTCCTTTCGTGAAATTTGTGATGGTTTTGTGGAAGAGGTTCTTTGGAAAACCTATGGAATCACAGAATTCTTATCTTCATAGAAATACTATTGCAGATAAGAAACACAGTTTGAGCAGGCAGCCTAAGTTAGCCTCTCTGAAGAACAGATAATGACATGCTGGAAGGCTGGAGTTGGTATGGCTTTCAGAGAATGGAGAGTTGTCTGGAAAAAGGGATTGTCTAAAATCTGAGAAATGTTTTCATAATGATAGAAACATTGAAACTAAGGTAACACTGAAAATAATTACATCAATATAATGTGGAAGATAAAATATACTCTAGTGGTATTTCTGTCCCCTTTTATTTATGCCTGCACATGTTCATAGAAGGAATTTTTTTTTTCTTTAAGACTTTCCAGTGAAGGGATAGCACTGTGGAAAAAAATACATTTTGCATGCAGAATCCCTTGGAGAATGTTCACACAACTGTCCTCAAAGCTCTTTGTGATCCTGGGCCCATCCACATGGAGATGAAAACAATATTGTATGACTCTGGTGATGGATTGTACAACCTGAGGAATGGAGCAGTTACAGTGGAGAAACACTGCAAACAGGAAGAGCAGGGGAGTGTTTACAAGTGTCTCATATTTTGTAACAGGTATCCAGAGAATCTTCCCTCGGTAACTCCAAATAGCAAACACATTTCTAAAAATCAGGCTGTAAGAGTAGTGTCATAGGTATACATCTAGCAATGCTGCAAAAGGGTTTTTTCCCTTAATGATAACCATCCCTTGCTCATGCAAGGAGAGTAGGAGGCTCCCTCCCCTTTGATGGGGTTACTCTGCATCATCTGAGAGTACATACACACTGCAAAGTCCCACAGCTGTCCACCTGAGAGAAACAACAGCACACACCCTCTTCAAATCAACAAAATAAATAGACTAAAATCAAGCTTGCTGAGCAGGGGACACATGAGAGCACTACAGATCTACAACAATGTGCTTCAGAGATGCTCTGGTTTGCAGCACAAAGCCCAGGGCTCCAGTCCTCTGCCACCAAAGCCCCAGCTGATGGCAGTGCAGGGAAGCTCCTCAGCTTCCAGCCTGCAGCCAAAGGTCAAGACTTTCCCTCAGGAAAGTGTTTAAATAAAGTGTATCTTGGCAGATATCAGAGAAGTGTGCCCAATGTCTGTAAAACACCAGGACATTCCTAAGCAGGGGTGTCTGTATGATTGTGTGTATTTATACGTGTGTATATATTTATATGTGTGTGTATATATACCCACAAATATTTTGCACACTGCTTTGTAGTTAATTCACTTCCTAATAGGGAAAAATATGCTAAAATAAGAATAGTTTCTCCATTTTCTGTCTAAGCATAACCTTCCCTTTCCCTCATGGGCTGTAAAAATCTCAGAGTCTAAACTGGCTTCAGCATACCACGCATCTCAGATATCAGAGCTGCATAAAGCTGGGAAAATTTGCACCTGGGAAAATTTTCAAAATATGTATTTTCAGGCTGTTTTTCATAATTTTAATTTTTATTATTTAATGTATTATGATGCTACAGCTATGCAAAGCTGCCCTGGGAACTGCAACATCAGGACAATCCCAGGAGAGGTGAGTTAGTGGGCAGGAGGTGGAGATGTGATCAAAGTTTCAGTAATTTCATCATACAGCTGCTCAGCTGAGTGCATGGATATCACCACTATGCTGTCTTGAATTTTAATGGTGTCTTTCACTTTCTTGGACAAGCAGGAAATATTGAAAGCAACAAGCAGAAGAGAAAGATTTTCATATAGAAATTATTGTTCTTCTCCACTGTGATGGAAGCTCTTTTGTTGCCTGTGTTTGTCTTTGGGAGGGTCTTGTTCAGAGGCAATGCAAATTAAAGAGTAGGAGCTGGGCCTGCTGCTATTGACATCCAGGGGGTATCTCAGTGACTTTAGCAGACCTGTTGTGCTCTGCCTGTTGGTGCCAACAGGATCTGTGCAGACTGGGTGATGAGGATCTGGCCTCGTGTTTATCATAACCTGATAAAGGCAAGAAAATGAGGGGTGATAATTGAAAAGTTTAGCTAAATTTCTGTGACTTTTGGTCTTCTCAAATGAGCTGAATATAAAACATTGTCCCAGTAAAAAAATATCTACAACATTTGAAAAAGTATTTACTAAGTCACCAAAATGCTGTGAATTAAGTTCTAAAGTGTATTTCAGTTCAGCTTTCTCCTGGGTGAACTGACAGTAAGGCAAGTCTTTCTAAAATAGTATTTGTTGTGGACTAAGATTTCTAGCCTTTTTGTTTGTTTGTTTGTTTTTGTTTGGTTTTAAATGCAGAGCTACTACAAAATCACTAAACTGAGAAGAAATTTAAAGGAAGTCACTCTGTTTAATCTGCCTCAGTATGATCCAGAATAACATAACAAGCATTGCTGCATTTCCTGCATTGCTACCAAGACCCAAATCTGGATGGTGTTCTCTGCTGAACTCCTCTGTTGTGCTGAAAGGGTCAGAGTTATTCCTTTCCTGTGCACCCCATCGAGGACTGTCTTGGAGAAATAGCCTGGGTGACGACACACACAGAGTCAAGCAGAGTCAGTGGATTAGCAACTAGTAGGTTTAATGATGGGCTGGAAGCTTTTGAGGAACATGGCTACACCGTTTGAGGTCTGTGGGGGAATTTACAATCTACACCAAAGAATTCAGGACATATTTATACACTCAAAGTGCATTTTTTGGAAATTGTACCTGACATGCAGAAGACCCATAGTTCTGTTTATTCAGGGTTAAACAATCTTGATGTACTGTACTTCCAACCAAAGTTGTGTGTGGTGTGTGTGCGTTTGCATGTGTTAGTGAAGGGGCTCAGAATCATCAGTGAATCTTTGCCAAAATCAAAAGAGATATTGATTCACTCCAGGATAAACCTTTAATATTCTCTCTGCTTTGAAGATAACATTTACAGAAATATTTTCCAAAGATTGTGTTGTCTAACTGTGTGGTCAATATTTTGACCAAGACAGATACTGGCAATATTACAAAACATACTTAAACATTTAGTTTCTATATGTACAGAGCCAGTCTTCACTGTCTGACTCATTGCTGTCCACCTGGACTTTAGATTTAGACCTCTTATGCACAGAGATGACAGTTTGAGAGTGCCATCATCAAGAACAGACTTTGTGCCTTAGTTTATATTGTAAGAAAATCTAAGTCTAAAAATGATTGATCACTAACCCAGCTGAAAGTCTGCCAGAGCAGAAGGAAGGGATTTTTTCTCCTTTTATATGGAAGTTCTCAAGTGAAAAGAATGCAAAAAGTGTAATAGTCAAAGGATAAATTAAAGTGTTCTAAAACTATTTTAATACTGAAATGAACTGCTGCTGTCTAAACTTGTGGACATAAATACAGGTCATCCCCACAACTCATATAAAGTGCAAAAATAAGGTTTTGGAGCATTAAGCTTTGCAGAAATGCCAAACTTTTACAGACGAAATTCAACCAGCAGCCAATTTCAAATATTTCCAAGCTGAAAAAGTCTTTTAGAAAACTGTGCTCATTTTGTTTGTTAACAGAGATAATCAAACAGAATTTAGGGCCTTGTTGTTGTGCCAGGCTGCAGCTCACCAGCATAAAGAATTAAGCCATTCTTGCTAAAGAAAAAAGTAATTTAATGAGCTCTCAATAAATAGTTTAGCAGGCAGTGTCAAAAAATTGTGGGCTCACAGTAAATGGCATGTGTCATTTACTTATGCTGTATTCCTCTCTGAAAACCAAGTTTTAGGCATTGCAATGGGATACCCATAGACTAACACACAGTGAGAAGCCAGAGAGCGAGTCAGGGGCTCAGCTATACTCCATCCCCTTTTCAAATATTAACATAGTCTTTCTGCCAGATGTACCTACAATGCATGGGAGTAACTGTGCTGGTGCCTGTGCCTGTCCTCGCCTGGTAGTGTGTCTCAGTGGTGCAGGGAGGAAAAAGCCATGGCAGCGCTGCCCCTCCAGCTGGATGTGTCCCAGGGTCACAGTGATCTTGGTGCTAGTAGTGCCTCGGCCCCGCTGTGCTCCCAGGCACTTGAGAGAGTGTTGGAAGATGCATTGACTCATTACAGGTTTGGGCAGAGAAAGGAGGGTGGAGAAGGCAGATAAATGTGGCTGCAAATGTTGCTGCTCTTTCTTCAGATTTGGTGAAGTTTTCCTTCCTTCCTCTTACCTGTACATTCAAAGAGCTCTGTGTTTCTGCTTTGATAATTAGCAGAAACACTCAGATCAGATCTAACTCTTCACGATGGTGCTCCCATGGGCAACGCTGCAAGAGGCAGTCAGTTCTGTTTCACATCTTTATAAAAAGTTTGGAGCATTCACAGGCAGCTCAGGCTGGTGTTCATTACTATTCGGTGTTTGGTCCCTTGGCCAATTCATAATCAATTTGCTAGCCTTGTGGTCAACATACAAATACTTTTCTGCACACTGTTGACAGAAAAGGTAGGAATTTATGAGACGAAAGGTGATGGTGCTTAATTCAAAGCAGAAAACTGGAGCAGACATTATGAAAAACAATAAAACTGTCACCATTATCTCAGTAGCTGCATGTATTTGACCTGGAGCACCTTACCTTGTATGACAAGACTTTATTTCAAATGCATTATTGAGGACAAAGCAGGCTCCACTCTATGTAGACCTTGCATTTGAAAATATGTTGGCAACACATAAGCAACAAATTTTCTATGAAAGTACAAAGCTCATAATGTGCATGCATGGAGGTCAAAGTTTTATTTTTTCTTGGGCATTCATGTCCAAAACAACTTCAAAAATCTTGCATAGAATACTTAATAAGATTCTATATCAAAAGCTTTGCTAAAATTGATCTAAACTCAGTGCAGGTATTCTTTCTCCTCCATGTTGTGTTTCTATTGAGAAAAGCAATGAGCTTTCTATTTAAAAACAAAGTTATTCTTACATTGATTTTTACTCAGCCAAATTACATCCTATTTATTGAGAGTGCAGATGTTGCAACTAAACTAAGGACATGGCTGATGTCACTTGTATTCAGACTTCCATTAGTCAAGAGGCTCATAGGTTTCCTCCTCTTCATACTTTTGCTCGTTATTTCATTACTGATTGTAATTGAATTAACCAGATGGCAAATGCCAAGTTCACATTTGCTACTTAGTTCAGATGACAAAACTCAAAATATACTCACACTGTAGTATTTGTTGAAATACTAATTTATGCAGTACTGCTTGTGCTAAAAGTAGGATTATTGCCTATTTTTAAAATGTTTACCGAATAGAAATAGAGCAATCCTTTGAAGATGCTCAAAGGTTGACGTTTTCACTGAATTTTATGAAGAAGCCTCTCTGTGCTGTTGAGGCCTAATGAGGTATTTCATTACTGAGGATGAAGCTGTGTTGAGTAAATTTTTTTGAGGGTCATATCTACATTTTGGATAGCCCACTCTTTGGGAGATAACTCTGGAGTAGGAAAGCAGTTCTTTGACATTTCAAAACATAAGATTGTAATTCTCAGTGTAGTTGATGTTGACTTAAATGGGATTAGAGTTCCACTCCAATTTGTGGTTGGGCTGGGAAATCAAGAAAAGATTGATAGTTTAAAATTTTTTCCATCCTTGTTGAAAGCAGTATGTTTTTTGTAACACTCTGTAATCATCAAAAAACAATGATGTTATGATAATTTTCAAAGGTAATATTTGTATTCACATTTCAGAAAACATGGTTGTTTTAAGTATTTGTCTGTATTCTTTTGCTTTTCATAAAATATAACAATTTCATCCCTTTTTTTTTTGCAAAAGCAAAATGGGAAAAATGAAAAAGAATAAAAAAGAGCTGAAAAAATGAAGCTGAAATGTTGACAGATATTTTTAGTAGATTGTATACAAATTTTAAAAAAATTAAAATAGACAAAAGAATTTCCAAATAATAATAATTATAATAATGATTATGAAATCTACTGTTTTCAGCTTGAGAGTCGATTCTGTTTATAAGATTCTTCTCAGGAAAATTTCAAAATTTTAAATGTATTTTCAACTTTTGCTAGGCTGAAAAAATAAAGGAAAAAACACAGGAAAAGTCTAATGTAAACAATAGTGACATGTAATGTTACACTTTTCAAATTTTCTGCGTGTAACATATTGTGTCATAAGATATTGGAATGGCTATGTACGTAGTTGGATGCAGACATTTTCAATTTTCTAAAGGGTAATCATATCTTCCCCTCCCCCCCCCCCTTAAAAACCTACAATTTTCCTTGGGAAACTTTCATCTTTGTAAGAGCATTATTACATTGGAAAACCTTTCTTATGGGAAGTTCTTAAATCACACTGATTGCTTCTTTTCTGCCAATAAGTTTGCTTTAAAACATTACTATTACAAAGTTTCCTGCTATGACTATTAACTGTAACAGCTTGATATAGAGTTTGACATTTGTTTAATTTTTATTCTTCTTAGCTTCAATTAAAGGGCAAGTTGAAGAAACCAAAGGAAACTGAAAAAAAAAATCCTTTTGAGAGTCACAGTTTGATTTTTGCTCACAACCTTACAGAAATTAGCCTATTCTAATGTAATGCAAAAGATCTTGAGTCTCACAAGCTCACTGAAGCTCAGTCGTCTTGTATATATGCACTTTCCACTAGTAATTTTAATTTCTCTTTTCAAGTCAATTTAAATTTTTGCTTTAAAGAACGACATACCAATGGACTTTTAGATAGTCTTTATATCCAGAAGCTATTTCCAGTGCTGTGGTCTTCAGCACAGACTCTAGGGGCCCAAGAGGGTGCTGAAGGAGGTCTGGAAGTTTCACTTGTAACAACATTTGGCTGCTACAACATCAACATTTATTTGGCTGAGATAAAACCAGCAAATAATTGAGAGGGCATTTCTGATAGCCACTTCCCTTCCCATTTTTCTCCCTGCTGCTTCTGGGACAAATTTGTGTGCAATTCTTCTCTCTGAGGGGGCAGGGCTGTCGACAGCTCTTTGCAAACCACATGGCACTCAACATGCTGCCAAACTGCAGAGAAGAACAGCTGTGGGGCCATGAGATAGTGGACTCACATTCAGAGATTTTTGTCTCCCAAACATTGAGAGATGCCATATAAAAATTTTTGTATAGGCAGGATTTGCAAATGTAAAGAAGATTTGGATAAAAATAAATATCTAGCAGGGATTTAGCTAACTGGGTAATCCTCTAGAAGCTAAAGCTGCACAGTAATAAAAATTGAATGGCACAAATATATTGGCAATAACTATAGATGCGAAAATTAGACCATCATGTTTTTTCCCGTCATTGATATTCAAATATTCTGAACCGGGTTTTCACAAAGCATCCTATGTCTGAAACAAATGGCTGGTTCATGTAAAGCTTAATGAAGGTTAGAGCAAAACAAACAGAAAATAAGCTCCCTCTT
>JAWWMP010000116.1:35080582-35223516 GCA_035047865.1 Dendrocincla tyrannina | reverse complement strand
TTTCTTTTTCTTTTTCTTTTTCTTTTTCTTTTTCTTTTTCTTTTTCTTTTTCTTTTTCTTTTTTTTCTTTTTCTTTTTTTCTTTTTTTCTTCTTCTTCTTTTTCTTTTCTTCTTTTCCTTTTTCTTTTCATTTTGTTTTCTTTTCCTTTTCCTTTCTTCTTCTTCTTTTGTTTTCTTTTTTCCCCTTTTCTTTTCCTTTGTTTATGTAACAGATGCTTCAGTACATTTCACTTTTGCATTTCAGTTGAAGCTTCTTATTCTAAATTGCAAATGTCTGACCATAATCCTGACAAGTCCTTGGAACTGAGGGATACCAACAGATCTTAGATGCAGAAAAGGCATGCCTCAGTACAGACAAAATCTCTTCATCACAGTGAAGGAGGCACAAGCAGCAAATGCTAAACAAAATCTTCATAAAACAAAACCTCAAATTTAAATCAATTAGACAATCCAATCTCTATTTCTTATATACTTTCAGGGACTTCATTGGGCCATTAGATGGGAAAAAGAACTCCCCCTCTTCTTTCTTGCCCTTTTATTTTTAGACTAAGCAAATTAGACATAATATATATCAGTATGATTATCTTAACTGGAAGTCATTTTCTTCTGCGCTTCTTCTGTTGTTTTTAATTCCTAATCTGTGTATACTCATTGTTTTTCCAACAAGAAGGATTTTTTCCCAGGTACTATTGATTATTCTATTATACACACACACACAGAGATACAGACTGTTACAGCATATTTTTTGACTTATTATTTAGTTGACTGTTTAGTGATTTTGGTAAGCCTCGTATATCTAAGGCAGCAGGGGAACTGCTCGTCTGTATTTTTCCTATAGCTTGCTGTGATGAGGAAGACATTACTGTACTATCTCTTGCAGGGGACTTTCATTTTGCCAACTGACAGCAAAGAAAAGCTGTTCAAAGGATCATATAATTGCACTGGTTTAAAAAAAACACATAGATCTACAAAAGCAAAAAAGGATATTTAGACTTCTGAAAATGAAGAGGAAAGTTGAAAGAGGAAAGAAAAAAGGAAAAAAAAAAAGGTAGAGTTGGTTACAAACTCTGGGTAAAAAGTGAAATTTCGAAAGAAACCATTCACTCCAACCCAGGCTTTACTTTCTTTAATTGTAATTTACCAAAGGCTTTGGGGCTTGAAGTCTTGCATACCCGTGGCAGTCCTTCTGTGCAAGGAGAATTGCACAAAACTCACTGAGGTCAGCTACTGAAAGGCTGACCCAGGAGATCTCCTTCCCAGCTTTCCCTTTGAGATTACTTAAATTATGTGTTGTTGCTATGAATAAGATTATTCTAATCAGATATCATTTATTTACTCTACTCTTTCCAGTTTTGTTGCATAATCTGTGCATGATCACTTATGGCTTTTCCAACACAGAAGGCTATTTCTGAACACCAAGTCTGCTGTTTACACAGAGGCAGATGGTTATAATTGGTTTCTGCATCTGCTGTTGGTATGACTCTTCACAGTTTTGAGTGACTCTAAGATTTCTAAGTAAGTGGACTTGCCCCCAGCTGAGGACAGCTACTGATGGACTGGCATGGTGCAGAAGGCAAATCAGCCACCATAAATCATTGTGCCATTCACACTATTTGGGAAAAAAAGCAGAGTCTACATGTAGAGAAAATTCCAGGAAAGACAGGAACAGAGTATGTATATCCAACCTGGTGTTTCAAATGTAAATGAATATTTTGTTAATGAATTCTAAACCCAGTTACTAAAAGGGTTTAACTAGTCCTTATGGTTACTGAATTACTCAAGTATTAACTATAGAAGTAAGCACTGTAGAAAGGATGCTCCTAAAACATAGAATCATAGAATGAATTGGGTTGGAAGGGACCTTAAAGGTCATCTAGTTCCAACCCACCTGCCATGGGCATGGGCACCTTTTACTAGATCAGACCAGACTATATCCTTAATATTCATCACAAATTTCCTTAATGCTAGAACAAATGCCAGTGTTTGGGGGAGAGCAGAGGAATGCCTAGCTCAGTAGTTTGTTACTGGATACTGACTAGTTTAAGTGTGGAAAACAAATGGGCTCTGAGTTATTTTAGAAGTTGTACATTAGATTCATCTAGATGTGACATCAGTTACAGTATGCCATGACACCTGGGAAGTTCTTTGAATCACGTAAATTGTCTGGAGAAAAGAATTTATCTGTAAGAAATAGAAGCATCATCTTTTTTCTTATTTTGAAATAGTATTCTGAAAATAGTATTATCATCTTGTCAGGCATCCTTCAAAAGAAAGAAAAGAGTGAGAGGCACTAAACAGAAAACCAGAAAATGTAAATTTTTTAATATAAAGAGAGTCAAGAGGAATCCCCAAGTAGATGCCTTTCAAAGTATGTGACAGGCATTTTTTGTTTGTGTAATAAAATGATTTTCATATTTGTTTCCAAGAAAGAGCTTCTGTACCTAACCTTTTCTTCATTAATATAAAGAAAATTAAAAAAACCCCACCCAAAACAACAACAACAACAACAAAAAAAAACAACAAAAAACCCAGCCCTCAACTCTAAAGCTACATGCTTCAATTTCTATTCAGATAGTTGTATAAGATTTAACCTGTAATAACTTAACCTTCTCCAATTTGTCAACATTTAGACTACCTAATGTCAATAAATAAATTACCTCTGGTCTGGGAGTGTTTAATGAGTGTTTTATGGAAGATGTATGAGACACTGAAAAAAGGAAGGGAACTTGTAAATATGTTGCATCCATAATCAGAGAAGTTATTATCTTTTGGCCATTTCTAGTAAAAAAAATCGTACTTTTGAATATAAAACCAGCAGAAATGGCAATTTGAAAACTGTGTGACTCCCCTTTAAGGGTGTTGCATCACATGGATGAGTTTTATAAGTATAGGAAAGCGGAGACGGAATGAAAGTCTTTGTGACCACTTCTTATAAGCATATAAAGCATGGCAAACTTTTCTATAATGCTTGGCCAGGGGTATATATGAACATGAAATCTTGTTTTCAGAGACTGTCCTGATGCACTTACAAAAGCAGAAGCATGTATTTTGTGTGGAGGTTGAAGTTTTTGTAGATGCAAATATCATGAGCTTTGCCTTTAGGCAAAAACACTTAAAAACTTTTACCATTTAAAAATGACAATGTATTCCTTTCCCATGATTGGAGCAGGGTATGCATCATCCTTTTTATTATTTTCATAAATTTAAATTAAATGCCAAACCATTGCATCATTCATTAGGAACAATTAAAAAGCATTTAGCAAGTTTATGGCTGTAGTTCATTGCATTGGTACAGCTCTGCATTACATCAGTGTTCCAGCACCAGCTATTCCCCTCTGTGCAGTTACGCCAACAGCATGCTGACATAGGAGAGCAGAGCCACAATCTTCTTCTTCAGAGTATATACAGGTAAAGCTTTAAGGTTGTTCTCAAGTGTATTTTAAACCCCATAGTATTTATTCTAATTCAAAGCTGTCTTTCCAACATGGCTAACTGATTCAAATAGGGGTGAATGTTTCATAGGCTATATTAACTAGACATTTGTAGACATCCAACCTTATCTCCATAGCTTCACTTCATTACACATTTTATCCAGAGCATTTGTCTTAGCTATTCATCTCTCACAATATTTAATTTTTTTCTGTTCTGTCTCACTATCTAATTCCCCTAAGTCAGTACTCGCCACCACGTTACTCTAGTTTTCTACTGTGTGCAACTTTGCTATAATACATAGACAGAAATGCAAAAGTAGTGGAGTGATAAATTAAGTCTGTTATGCATTAAATATACTTGCTTTGAGTAACCGATGAATGTCCCAAGCAGCGTGAACTACATGACATTACTGTTTAATGTTGAACATATTTATACAGTGGTATGTAAATCACATCTCATATTAATCACTGTTTATTTTACCCCAGGAACATAAATAAGCATCAAATTTAATCCTCTATAAATTTTGCTTAGCATAGACTTTTCTCTAGTCTTAGTTCTTGAATAACTTCTCAGCTTGGACTTGCAAAAAGTAGAAAACCTTTTTATTCTATGCTGAAAACTACTGCCCAATGCTGCTGCAACAGATGAGTTTTCACCATATTAGATTTCCCATATCAGTTCTTGATAATATACCCTTCTTTAAAGCCCCAGATTCATCACGTTATCATATTTCAAACAAACAAACAAACCTAGCAGTGGAGCAATCCCATAGGATAAGTGCTCGCAGCAGGTTTCTCATTGAGATATGCAGAGGAACCCTGATTTTTGCAGCTGGATATGAAATATTCTGAGGAGAGAAAATTATAGGTTCAATTGGGATTCTTCACAGAGATATTAATAAATATAAGGAGAAAATAAAATATTAAGAGATGTAATAGTTAAATACTCAATTTTCCTGAAGGTTACAGCTGGAATCTGAGTGGGCTAGAATGGCAGTATTTCACTTTCAATATGAAAAAGTTTCACCTGCAGAAAAACCTTGATCTGGCACTTCAGATAGCAGAGAAATTTAGAATCGCTTACAGAGCTTACTGGCGTCTTTATTGTCTGTAGATTTCTTTTCAAAGAAGTGGGGTTTGTTATTTTCTAACCCTTCTGTTTTGCTCAGATGGTGATAAGGACCACATTATAACAAAATCAGGAAGTGTAAAGGAAGTATTTTATATCTAGGGGAAAAAACATGTTTCTTCAGATTTCACTATGCAAAACAGGCCTGAATGAAAAAGCTTATGATTCTGAAAACTGGGTTTGCTTCCTTTAGCATGACTGCTCCAGGGCAGTGAGGAGCTTTTTAAGTTGCCTTTTTTTTTTTTTTTTGTAAATTTCCCTTCAGATAGAATATGATTAATTGCTGAAGGGAAAGAAAAAACCTGTTTGATTAAAATGATGTTGAGCATGTTTATTGTCTTATTCTGAAAAACAAGAAGTTCAAAAAAGACATTTTCTGTGATTTTTAGTGATGGGCTGCCACCTGAAAGCTGTTCTCAGAGCAGCTACAGAAACAACTCTTTCACCTTCCCTCCTTAGGCCTTTCACTTTATAAACATTTCTGTTTAATGCACAGATTTGTCAGGATTTGCTAATGAAAATTTGTACAGAGGATTGTACTGTTTAATGTACCAGAAAAATATCATCTTTCCATTCTTTGAAGTGACATTTGCCATCATGCGGTGACCTCCACAAAGCTTGCAGTCAGATTCTGTTCTGTTTGCAGGGTATCAGTGGGGAATAAGCCCTGCTGGGACTGGTGAATGTCACACATACGACATGCCTACCTAATAAGCACTTTGTAGTCTACTCCCTATGGTAATTCTCCTCCCTGGGTTGTGAATTGGCTATTCTACAGCTTAAGCTGTTGCTAAAATGAATGTATTCTAAGGGACAGTGCAGCTATCTCTCCACCATGAGCAAGCTCAAAGTTTTCCAAGTGGATACTGCAATAGCTCATAAGAATAGAAGAGAACAGAATAATTTCAGTTTTTCAGTTCGAAGGGACCTGGAATGGCCATCCATTCTAAATGTGGTCAGTGGCACTTCACCTTCCCAAAATCTAGGGCTTGTACATGCCAAGGAAGTCACAGCGTGTGAAGAGACTCGGCACATTACCAAAGCACTAAGATTTGAAGGAAAATCAAGGTCCTTTGAACAAATGTATAATTCCCAGTCACACAAAATTTCTCTTTTAGGTAGTAGGAAAGAACTTTTACACCTTACTAATGGTTCTTTGTCTGCTTACATCTCATGTTTGCAACATAGAGCGCTACTAATTAATATATTTGTATTTATTAAAATTTGAGAAAAGATCCATTTGCAAATGGAAAGCGCCTGTAGGCTATTTAAATTGAGCTGAATACACAGCTGAGGTGTGCATTCAGCTAAGATAGCACAGTAAGGGCTTAAATTTTTTTCATTTATTTTCATTTGTCTTTCAGTCTCTACTGATGGCTGTCCTCATTTCTAAATTTCCATGTAGCTGTAAAGCTTTCTGCTTCATGCTGTGGTTGTTTAATTTGACAGACTTCACAGTCACAGAATATTCTGAGTTGGAGGGGACCCGGTCCAGCTCTTAAGTGAATAGCCTCTACAAGGATTGAACCCATGACCTTGGCATTATTAGCACCATACTCTAACCAACTGAGCTAATCTCAGTTTTTCAAAGCTATTTGCTCAAATGATTAAAGCTCCTGTTAAAAATCCCAGTTTTGAATACCCAAAAATGAACATCTCAGTAATCAGAGATGTGCAATTTACATTTTTTTGCGAACTGTTCTTATTTTCTGGCCTATAGGGAAGAGTGTGATTTTTATCAGAGGTTGAACATTAGTTAGTGAGTGCATCAGCATAACTTGATTTGCCATGTGGCTGTTAGAAAAGCAGTACAAAGGCCAAAAACAATTTTCATTTTATGTACACAGGAAAAGTTAACCTGCAGCCTTTTCCACTTTGCTAAAGGTCCAGCAAGTACAGTACATAATTTTGTGCCCTGAGCCTTTAGATGACACTAATTTAATATTTATTAGTTGCTGCTCATGATAGAGTTACCAGTCATCTCAGTTGAGTGCATTCTTTAGACCAACTAATCATCTGATTTAATCCTTTATCATGAAAACCAGGTAAATATTTATTTTTAAGCCCTTTTTGATAGTAGAGCAGTCTGAGGAGAGAGATAAAATTTGGTTGGTTTAAACTGTTTGGATGAAGGGAGTAGTTGTATTTAATCAGGGCCAGATTTATGAAGGGGATGCCGGTGTAAAGATGCCTGTTTTAAATGGTTCATGCGTAATACCATGGTTTGACCCCAGTTAAGTACACAAGGCATGTCTCATCTAGACTGAAATTAGAAAAAATAAGGTAGTTACATTAAAGATGGAATAAAGCTGATCTGTGAATATTTGTGAATATGCTCCCTGACTGTTAAAACTGCCTATCAGATTTTGTTTCTTAAGGCTATTCACAAGTATTCACACATTCTTTTTGTGGCTTTTTGTCAGTAAAAATATATGCTCTAAAAACAGAAAGTTGCCCTCCTCCAAAAATAAAACATGTTTACAAATTTCATGATGCCCTTCAATTTCTCTTGTTATGAAATCCAGGGAGAAGACATTTTTGTTATAATATTATTATTTTTGTTAAAATATTTTTTCCACGCATTCAATCTTAATCCCATCAAGGCACAAAAAAAAAAAAATCAGAAACAAGGGAAAGATAATTTACTATTCAGGTGTTCATAATCTGTGAGAAATAATTGGCTTTTTCCTGCTTTGCCTTAGCTCTGTGAGATTTTAATTATGTTTTAGTACAGTGCTTGTTGCAATAACCTATAGACCGATAGCCCTAGAGGGTGTGCTCCTCTTTGCTTATTGACTTGCTACGATACTTGGTACTTTAAGTTTTCTTCATACTGCTTGCCAATTGCACATCTTCAAAGTTATAAAATAACTTATTTGCCAAACTTGACCATTTTGGACTATTTACTATCTGATTCATGCTGGCTTTAGAAAGATATTCATTGGTTTTTTAAAGAGCTTTTGCCCTTGTATTCGGGTGGAATTCGATGCTGGTATTTTTTGGTCTGTGTTTGGCCCAGCCACCTGTGAGGAGTTGTGCTTCTCCTGCCAAGTTATGGTAAAACAGGCCGATAAAGACGGTCTTTGGCCTTGAAGGAGGCATTTCGGTGTAAACTAAAATTAATTGGGCTCTCACGATTGGCTAACAGCCCTCCAAGGACACTTGAAGGAGAAAGAGAGGAGGAGGAGAATGAAGTAAGCTCCCAGACCCATTTAATAAAGACCCCCTGGAGCATATCACGCAGGCGCCAATGCCCCCAGACATGCTCAAGAGGGTCCCACTTACATAACTGGGGGGAGGTGCTGTGGGTCCCTGGCTGGGCGTGCTGGCCACACCTGCCCAGCTGAGGTCACTTTGGCAACTTAGAAAAAGGGCAGGCGGCTCATGCTCGGGGCTTGCTTACTTCTCATGACAGGACAAAGTTGCCTTGGCGAGGACGCCCACCATCACCTGTGAGCCTGCTGACCCTTGAGGATGTAGCCACTGCTCGGGAAGTCTGGGTATTCTGGGGGTTGGTGAGACAACTCCATGGGAAACAAGTGGGCAATTTGTGTGTTTGCACCTCGGGGCTTACTCTTCCCTTTTCTCTCTCTCGGGTTTTTTTTCCTGTTTACTTGGCCACTTTTGGTAATAAAACTACTGTTTGCGTTAAGTTTTCTGCGGTGTCTCAGTTTCAGTTTCCACATCCCTTTGGACCCCCTGTTCTCCCTGGAAAAGACCTTAAAGGTGTGATCCTTGACAAATACAACTCAGTATTTTGTATTAGTAATATAACTGATGCAGGGGAATTCTGATTGCACTAATACATGTCTTACAAAGCCTAATTAAAGCATCACCAAGTAAGAAGTCTTTCTACTAGACTTCAGTGGAAGATGGTTCAAAGCCCCAGAAAAGAATTTTGTTAAATCCATGAGGTATTAGCAGTCTGCAGCAGAATTGGTAAATAAGCAAGACAGAAGTATAGATTTTTAATTTTTTTTATTCTGTTTTCATTTTGATAAGACTGCTGACTCCCGAGTTAGTTTTCAGATGCAATTATCTACATCATGCACCTATTTTCTTGTTAAGCACATGTAGTTCTTAGGAAGAACATCGGGCAGCTTTCATCAGTGTATTTGAAAATGACTTGAAATAAAAACTAAAGGCCTTAAGCAGTCATGCACATGTGGAATAGTGCAAAGTCAAATTGTGCCACTTTTTATGAAATGGAAAACAGTATATGGATATTCCCATTCAAATGCCTCTTTTTGTTTACAAACATATAAAAGCATTTGGGAAAATAAAGACATAATGGTTGTGTCCTACATGACTAAACACAGAGTCAGGTATTTTCTAATGCTCTTACTATTTACCTTTTCAGAGCATTGCATTTTTTTGCAAATTTTATTGCATTATTTTTCATTACATAAGATTTCTCTTGTGAAGCTTGACAGGAGGGTCACTGTTTTCATTAGAGTAAAATGACAGTTAAGATGAGAATTAAGAGTTCACTCTTCTGAGAAGTAATTGTGATGTGTAAGTCTTTCCGAGGAAGCCAATGGGTCTGTTAATTCTATTTTATCACTCTGTATGCCATATCTTCTGTATTCACTTAATAAATAAAGAACAGAAAAATTAAATTAAAAGACTAAATACAGGAACATTTCCCCAGTATACTACTTTATATATATATTCAAAGGAACATCTATTAAGTGATTTCTACAGTTCCCCTGTGAATTAGGTACTCTGGCACTCTCACTGACACATGCAGCTCTGCCACTTAGAACCTCCCTTATGAAAATATGCAGTTCAGTGCTTATTTTTTTAAGGTGACGCCCCAAGGTATATCCAATGTAGTTCAAGATATACCCAAATTCTCTTTGATCTAAGTTTGCATCAAACATTAATTCAAAAGTTATTAGCTGTCTTTGTTTTGTTTATATACTCCTGTTAGTTCAAGAGCAGTGCCACTTTTTCACAAGTCTTGACACTTGCTGTTGAAGCCAAAAAAAAAAAAGAAAAAGAAAAATACCAGGGGGAAAAAAGGGTAGTTCTGCTTTTAAACTGACACCTATGAGAAGACACATCAAAATCGAGATAAACAGTCTTGCTAGTTTCTCTACACATTGGCTAAGTTATTTGAGTTTCTAGTAGAAGGCAATTTTTGAAATCATTAAGTTCGTATGCACCAAACAAGTTAGATATTTCTTTGAAATTTTTTGTGTGCATGTTTGTCCTGCAGACTTCTTTTTAATGAAAGCTTAATTTGTTGGTAGATATAAAGGAAGATGTGAAGGACTGCAAGATTATCTTATTGTCAGATTTTAAAGTATTTAGCACAGGAGCTAAGAAACTGCACCCTGACATATTAAGAATAACATGTGCCTATGAACACACTTCAAGTAATGGATCCTTGTTATACAACTAAAACTGCGCATGATGTGAATATATAAAGATAGGATCCGCACTTTACCTGAATCCATAATGTAGGCTCATCATCAAAAATGAGGAGTGAACCACTCTACTTCTTTATTCAAACTTGGTACTTTTCTGGAAGCTCATCCTGCGCTACGGCAAGAAGATTTAGCTTTCGTTGGCAAGAAGATTTAGGTCTCGTTAACATCAGCAAAGCTTTAGTAACAGACATTAAGAATTAATTTAAAAACCCCACCAAACTAAAAACCCTCTTGCACCTCCTTTGCTGTATCTTGTCTTAAGCAGTCTTCATAATTCAACAGCAGATTCTATCTTTTCAACAGTCTTCAAAGGAAAATACAGAAGATGAATGATTGCTTTAATCCTCAGGCTTGCTTCTGCTCCCTGCAGTGACTTCCCTGGGGAGGCCGCATGGGTGGAGAAGGGATGATTTCAATGGAGGATACTCAGAAAGTAAATTAAACCCCTTACTGTGCTTTCATTCTTTGTTTGTACTGCACAGCTTATATCTATCCCATGATTAACAACCTCCAGCCCCAAACACAAATCTGGAAACATCATTGTCATCCTTAGGCAACTATACAGAATATGATGAATCTGGCAATTTCTCAACTAAGTGTCCACTCTCGTCAGACAGAAATGTCACTAAGGGGTACTTCTAATGGCCCCATGATCATAGAGCCCATTAGAACTTAATGTGCTCTGAGGATAATTTTTCCCTTACAGAAAGAAACAACCAAAGTACTATCATAATGTCTGAATGTTTTATGGGTGAATCTTTCCTGCATTGTTTTATCCTGTGAAGAAAACCAGTTTAAAAATTCAATGATATTTTGTGAGACAACCTTGTGTATTGCTTTAGGGTTCTTCCGGCCTTTTTAAGAAGAGTAGGGAATAGGGGGCAAGTACCTTCAGAAAGCTCACTGAGGTCCAGGACATAAGGCCAGGCAGGCAGCTTAGCTCTGTGGGCAGCAATTTCTAGAAGAAGAAAATTGGGATCCTTAAAATGTCATATGTATTTTTGTAGCAAGCATCTCACAGTAACTGCTGACAGCATTTTTATGCTGTGGTGAAGCTCTCTGTACCAGTTTGCCACACAGTTCTGCCACACTGATTGGTGCTTAGGTCTGTGTCTTCAGTCACATCTTCAACATTCAGGCTTCAGGGCTTTGGTTAATGTCTTCCAAGAAGTCAAAAATATGAATGCCCTTTGTACAGAGCAAAATAACTCGAATAAAAATGGAAGTAAATTTCAAAATATATAGAAAGCTGTGTTTGCACATGGGCAAGTACTTGGATTGTCCTGATGAAAAATCACCCATCTCTGCAAGTGTTGAGTCTAGGCTTAGTCCTGAATACCTCATAGCTGTCAAAAGAAACAAGGTTTCTTCCCTCTCGATACCTGTCTGGTTCCTTGGTGTCCATGAAACAGGTAAGAAGTACACAGTCTAATTTTTCTTGCCTTTCTTCACCTTATTTATTCCTCTGGATGCTGCCTGTTAATGAAAATAGAAAAGCTCTGTTTTCAACAGCCATTAAAGCTGATCACATACAAGCCTGGCCCTGTGCAGCCGAACCTTGATATGGCTCTAATCTTACAGGTGAAAGTGAGAGCCAAGGAGAGCAAACTCACCTGTACTCCCCCTCCATCAGTAATTCTTGCCAGGGCTGTTTCAGCTGCAGTTAGCACTCCCGTCACATAAAGCCCCTAAGCACAGTAGTGCTGATTCCTCCTCTTTTCTGAGACAACTATCATTACCTATTTGCCTATATGATCCCTATATGATTGCTCTGCTTCATTGCTGATTTTGCAGTTGGATTTCAAAAAAGAAAGCCTGTTAATAGATCTTAATCTGATGAATCATTCAAGTCATCCAGATAGTTGGCTGCTAGCTCTATTCTCATGCTGACCATTTTTCACAGTAGTATTTTTTATAAGATATTTTGCTCTTTGAATTGTAAAAGGTTGCTAAGCAATGTATGTATATACCCCAGAGGAAAAGGATACTGTTTTAAAATATTCCCTTAGTTTAGAATGTTTTTATATTTAAGAAAAAACAGCAAGGAAACAAACAAAAAACCTCTCTTCCAGTCCCTTAGCAAAAATTTTATTTGATGGTCTGTGATTTATTTCTTCAGCAAAGATCCTATTTATTTGTCTATGTATTAGTTTGGTCTAATACTTGTAGAAGAATTATTTCCCCAGACTGGAAAGTATTTGTAAATTAGAAGCACAACTCTTACTTTAACAGCTTTATCTACCTTTCTTCTCCCTCCTTTTCTCTTAAGCATACATTGTGAAAAAGCAAATTTCTCTGATAATGCATTTTATCATGCAGAACCCAAGCAATAGGATCCAGCCTCTTAAATATGCAGTACTCAGTTGTTTTCCAGATTATTAGAAATGCAGTATATCCTCCCATATTGATGTCTCCATTATGGAAGCCTGACAAACCTCTGGGCATAGTTTCTTTAAGCACTGGGGTCGTTCACTCTTTAGAAGAATCAGACCCAGTGGTATATTGGAATGCATTTTTCTTCGTTACCCTGCAGATGTTTTGTTCATTTCACTCTTTCTGTCTTTGCTCTGTCTAATCCTCTGAGATTCTGTATCCACTTGGGAACCACAGGGACATTTCTTTTCGGGAATTTTTTTTCAAAAGTCTATAGCTGATGATCAAGAAAATAGTAATATATACAGAGTTACTAAAAAAAGAAAAAAATATAAGAAACAAACAGCTTCCTACGTTACTAGACTGGATGTGCTGTGGATTTTTTGGAAGCAGGTTGTCTTTTAAAGATCACTGGCATTAGGTCTCATCACTGCTTCCACTTACTCTTCATTTTTGTCAAACCTGAGAACTGCAAGAATGACAGTAAAATAAAACAAAGGACCCATTTGTCATTGTCTCCACTCATAACCTTTTTAAAGTTGCAGGGAATGATATGGCAGAGGAAGCATAACAGCTGTGAAAGCAAGCTTGTTGAGCTCAGCAACAGTGGCATACATGTGGGTCTTGTGAAGCTTCTTGAGCCATTTACAACCATATTAAAATGTCATTTGGAAGTTTCATGAAAATAAAAAGTGGCTTCCCTGAGTAAATGAAGGTGTAGGGCTTAAGAAAAGAATGGGATTTGATATTTTTTCCATAGAATATTTCCATATGGAAGGATATTTGTGATCAACCCCCCGCAAATTTCTTAATTCAAAATTTTTGTCCAGCTCCAGTGATTGTATCATGTGCTACTACCAGACTTAATACTATAGTGAGTCTGAAATCAAGCATGTGTATCAAGGTCACAGGAATTAACACATGGGGTCAGCTCTAAAGCTTCAGGTACCCCAGGACTTGATGGCAGTGTTCCAATGGGGAAGAAACATGCTGCCTGTTACTGTGTTGGATCCCAGATATGGCAACAGGTCATAATTGATATGTAAAATTTAGACTCAGATTTGCCTTTGATTGCTAATTGGCTGTCCTTAACCAAATATCTGCTTCTGTACTCATCCTAAGTTCTGCTCCTGAAGCTCCAGTCATGGTATTTCTTCTAACCGAGGTATATTTCATGTCTGCTTCTTAAACAAGTGTGGAGTCTGGCATGGGGAAATGATCAGCTTTATTATCTGCAGTTTCATTTTCAGGTCCTTTTTGGTCAGGAAGAGATGAGGCCATAAAGGTGTGGGGCAGTTAATGCCCAATCCCTGCATGTCTCAGAAGCCTCAGAGGAATTATACTCCTTATTTTATCTTCAGGCAATGCACCAGCCTTGTTATTGATTGTATCCAGAAAACACAACATTAAGGTAAAAAAGGAAAAACAGGAAAACAGCAAAGTACTTTCCTGATTTACTTTTTTTCACAGTAAGTTGAGGATCACATTCTATTCTGTTTCATCAGAAGAAATCTACTCCCCCAGTGAATCCTTATCCCCCAAAAATGGAGTTGCTGTGTTGACTAGGAAAGAAGCTGGACCTCTCTGACTAGAAGATACTTTATATTTCAGTGGAGTTGTTAATTCCCTTGGGGACAGGGCAGTTGATTGGTTGAATTAAATTTACAGAGGCAAAGAGAATTTTACATTGATTATGACCTAGGCCTATAATAGATTTTGATCTCTGTTTTTCCTTGTCTATTTGCACAGGTCTGCAACAATTATAAATACTGTGTTAAGTCTATCAGACAGAGTTTACAACATTGGCTGTTTTCAAACCTGTACTGAAATAAATTCATCTTGTTTTTTCCTATTTTGTATTTCAAAGTATTATTTCTTTTTTATTCATTACAGTGACCTGTTTACTTTTATTGTAATTTTTTTAAGTTCTAGAGTTTAAACTAGATAAATTAGAATTAAAAATAATTTTTTTTCAAGAGTTCTTTAACTTGATTTCCCTAGGGTTGTACACGGTTGTTTTTTTTTCTGTATGTGTGAATTTGAAAGTGAAATGGACATAAAAAGAAACGAAAAGCAACTTTTTAAGCTCCTACCAGGTGTTACACACCAGATCAGGTATTACTGGGTCAGAACCACCTTGTCTGTGTGTGTAGGGGAAGGGCTGGGCTGGGTCTGCCAAGAGCACACCGCCTGCAGCTGACATGGCCATGGGAGCCCCATGGCTGGGCTCTCAGTCAATAAGGTCTTCCTGGTAACCCGTCCCTGGAACCTTTAGTTGTCTGTGGCACCCCTCACTTTGGCTAAGGGGACACTCAGTGAGCGGTCAGTGAACCAAAGGTCCCACCTCGAGGGAGTGGCCACAGTGACCAGAGTGGATAAGGAAGCAGCACAAGGTCTCCACTGTGGGTCTTGGCCTGTTCTCTTCGAAGCCGTCAATGGGACCTTCTGAGTGGTAGCTATATTCTTTCTCCCCTCTTTTTCTCTCCTTACTCTTTCTTCTCTTAATCTCTATTCTCTTCTTCCTCTTGTGGGTAACCTAACCACCTATTTTCTGTATTTAAGTTGCAAGTACCTCACTTTAAGTAGCATGGAGTTTGTGTTTGCTGGGTGTAACAAAGGTTCTCTATAGCGGTGCTTGCTAATCCTGGTAACTTCTTGTAACACTTCGTGAAGTTACACGTTTATGTCTGTAAAGCCCTTTTTGCCAAAATGTCTATATTCTCACCAAATTAGAAGAAATCTTTTAGAGAAAAATGTGTTGTCTTTCTCAGGATGTTAACTTGGGCTACCAAAAATACAGTGGCTTTACAAGGGTTTGTGTAGGCAAAATCACTTGAAGCCTGAAATTAAGGTGTAACACCCAGTAAAGCTGCTGCACTGGGGTGTAACACCAGGGTTAACCAAATTTGATGTAGCAGTGAGATCCTAAAACTGCACCTGAGTTTGTGAAAAGCTTTGTGAGGAAAAGTGGAAGCTGCATCTGTGGGAACTCTCTGCTATTACCCTAAACATTGGTGCGTTCACAATAGCAACAACCACCAGGAAACCCTAATGGTCTCTGTAAATTTTCCCAGACATGGAGCTTTGAATTTCTCACTTATTCTTCCTTACAGAACGTGTCTGTCTGTAAAAGTTTCCAGTATAAAACCCATGCTCCAAAACAGTCAGATTGTGCCAGATATCCCCATAGCTCGGTGCAATCCATATTTAAAATTACTCATGAGACCTTACGGCAGTACTGTGAGTAGGGTAAAATGAAGTCAGAAAGCACTGCTCCACTGAAATCTATTGCAAAATTCCCTCTTGCATTAATTGTGTCATAATTTTGTCCCCAGAGTGTAAGGGGTAGAATTTCAGTGAACATTTGCAGGAAGATTAGCCTGTAATACCTCTGAGGGAATGGGACTGATTGGTGTTGCAGTGCATGTTTTCAAATTAGCTTGTGCTAAGGAGAAGGTAAGGCATGGAACCACCATCTCAAAGTACAGTAAAAAGGTCAGATTTTTTTCCTAGTTTTAGTAAGAAGTTGGAATTAATTTGGAGGAACTGCTCTACAGTATAAATGGGAGCAACCACTGGGTCCCACTGATCACTTTTACATTAATGTTGTACTTTATGAAAAAGGACAATTGTGCTGGGTTGTGCAACACAGAAAATCTTGCAGCCTCTTTTGGGGGACCAAAACAGAACATATGGATATGACAAAGAATAAATAACTTGCAACCAAAGGGGCCCCCTACCACCTTGTCTGACATCGTGCAATTACCTGCAACCAAACTAAATAATTTCTTTCACAATCTGCTCAAATGTTATCTTAAAATTGAATAGTTATTCTCTTGTCCTCCATGAACATGGAAAAGCTTTTCCAAGGCAGCTGAGTCCAGGCAAGACTCCTCCAGTATTCAGAAAGGGTCTTAGTCTAGTTTTCTGCTAAATGTATTTATGGGCCTTTGGTGGCCATTTGTCAAATGGCAGACTTCAGTTTAAATAATTCCCATCCCCTTGATTTTTTCTGCAAGGCACTTAGATCTTTTCTCATCCTTAATTTTGCTAACAAAATAACCCAAATATTCTAATTTAGGCTATACACATGCCTTTATCCACCTCTCTACTTACAACCTCCACCATTTGTTCTTCTGTTTCTTGTACTGCTCAGCTTTCCAAGGCTTTTGCCTCTGTCAGTCCTATTGTGGTTAGAGACAGGAAATTTTGTCATACCTGAAGCTGTGGAGTTCCTGAGCTACTCAAAAAACACAAGCTAAAGCAAACTTTGTAAGCCACTGCCAAACCACACCTTCAATCAACAGCGAGACAAAACACTATTCAACAGAAAAAAGAAAAACATTCACTTATCTCAAGGATTAAGGGCTGTTCCTTTCTAAGAAAAATGTCCTATGCTTACTCTTCTGTTCAGTGTTTCCAGGGATTCCCTGAGCTACAGTCTTGCTGAGCATTTGGTATGAATTACACCACACATAAAATCTTTCAGAAATGTTTTGGAAAGCCTGCCTTGGTGAAGAGGCTTTACACTTTTGCAATATTTATTGATGGTTCTTCAAAGAATTATTGATGTGATTTTGTACTTCAGTATCAATCAGAATAGTTCACAGAATGGATGCTGCAAAATACTTTGAAATTCTCAATTATTATACTTAGAAATCATCTGATCTTTGATTCTGTTCAAAATCTAAACCTAAAATAAAAAATAAAAAAGCCAAACTCAAAACCAATTGAATCATTTGGACAAGGGGTTTTGATGTTAGAATTTAAAATTCAAATAGTTTGTCAGTTATTTCTTTGCCAATATATGCCTTTCTATTTTTATTTTTCTATTCACACTCTCTCTCTTTTTTTTTTTTTTTTAATTATTAAATCAATGCAGGAAAAAATAGAAGAAAAAATTAATAAAAAATAATTTCTCAAACACCCTAGCTTACCATACCATGCCTTATATGCTTTTTAATTAATTACTGATTGATAGTTAAAAGTGAAGTTATTAACTTTGAGTATTAAACCTATTACTGAAGTATACAAGTTTGAGAAAATAGATAAGGCCAATGCAGATTTTTTACGTAGATAAAATTTTGATCTACTCTTATTCTTGTATTCACAAGAGTATATTTGCTTACTCTTTCAAGATGTACTTATATAATTCGATTTGAAAAGTGAATGTTCTCACTAGTATTTGTTCAGGTATATATTGTTACAGAAAGACAGTGCCTCCTGTGGTAGTATTAGAATTAAATTCAGCCACTTTAAATCTGGGATACATTCTGAAGAAATCATTCACAAAACTCACGGTAGTGACTATTGCGTTAGTAGGTAAACCAATCTGTTGAAAAGTTTAGTTAAATATGTGCTACTTACCTTAAAAATGTAAACTCCTCCTTTTATCTCTACATCTTCACTGATGCAACGTTGCAGATGATTTCACTCAAAGTGTTTTGAACCAGAAGGAATAAAACTGAGTCCTTAACACTGATTAGGGATCTTCCTTAGACACCTTTTCTTATGACTTTTTTCTAAAGGCAAAAGGATTACTTTAATGATAACTGTGTATCTTAACTACTTTATAATTCTGTGGTAGCAATTTAATACTTAGTGCTTCTATTTCCTGTTGGAAAATGTGCTGCCCATGGCTCATCCCAAACAGTACCAGCCTAGCTTGCTGACATTTCCCAATGTGCTCTGAATGACTACAGTACTTCATTAGCACTCAAGAGCTCATCACGTTTTCTTGGCTGAGCCAGCTAATGACTCTGTTGGCTGAACGTTTTTAACTTCATCTGGTAAAACAAAGTTGACAACTCCCTTTTGAGTTACTTGCTATATATATTAAGGGCTGAATTCTGCTCTATTTGCCTTCACTAGGGGAAGGGGTATACGTGAGGACGGAATTTGGCCCTGAAAACAAAAGAAGTCTTCAGGGGGAAGAGCTGTCGACTCTTGTTTAGCCTCATATAGGGTGGTGGCAAGATCTCCTCCACAGTCCTGCTCCTGTCACTCCTCAGTAGACCAGCTCATTTGCAACCAAGGAGAGTATAACCCCTGCACTGCTGTGAGGTTGAGATTAAATATTAAGTAAGTGCAGTTTCAGGTTGCTGGCCTCAGGGAAGCTGCAGAGGTGCACATGACAACAGGACTTGTTCATCACAACTCAGGAGGAGTCTTGTAAAGAGGCACTGTCAACAAGATTTTGGTTTAAGTATTGGTAGAGGTGTCAAGATAATGTTCATCATCCGTTCTTCTCCTGTCACCATTCAGCAGCAGAGTTATTTCAAGTGCTTTGTAACCTTCACTGCTGCTGTGAGATCGCTATTTACACACTGAAGTAAACAGCGCTTCGTGAGCCCCAGCGGGTTTCAATGGGGCATCACTGAGAAGCAAACATGGCTGGTAGCATGAACTTATCAGTATGAGCTTCTCGAGTCTATCAAGCCTCTATGCAGAATCCCTAACTCTGCTTCAAAGACAGTGAGGCAGTTGAAAGAAGTGCACACAAGGTCTTTCCTTCAAAAGACTGTTTTATCCTTTGCATTTCTACATCACATGCTCTTGTGCCCATGGTGGATGAAGTCAAAGGCAGAAAGAAGTGTCATGGTTATTGTTATAATTTTGATGCAAGGATAATTCAGCCTTTCTTTGCCTTTTTATAAATTAGCTTCATGAAATTAGTCTTTTATTCCACTAAAAGTATAAAAAAATTGGTATAATACAAAAATGAGTTCGGTAGGGAAAGAAAAGAGGAATTCATACCAGTTGACCCAGTTTTTTCACTTGCACTTCCCAGGGAGCTGTGAGAGGAATGCAGAAGTATATTATTTTTCCTGGAATGGGAATTTCCACAACACAGAAATATTTGTAGTGAACATGACAGCTGAAAATTCTGCATTTATAAAATTCTAGTCTTCCTTATTGCCACCTGTATTCTGAAGGCAGTGTAAAACTCTGTATAGAAGGTGAAAATTGTGTAGTTTATAAAATGAACTAGGACCTGTGGATTAATCTACAGAGGTACAGTGTCCTTTCTCAGATTTTTTTCTACCTGTTCTGTGTTGCCTAAAGTATTGGTTGTTTGCAATTTATACTGAATATGAAATTGGTTCAGGGCTCAAGTATAGAAACACAGGCTGAATCAAAGGTATTAATATGTTTAAACAAACCAGTGGAGAACTGGATTTGCTGATTGAATGCATCTAACCAATCTGGTAATAAACATTATTAAAGTCATATTAGTGTTCTTTCCTTGAAAGAAATAACAATAATTCTGAATTTTCTTTAAGAAGGTTTTTATCAGACAGTATAAGTTCTTGTCCTGCATTAGCTGTCCAAACCTTTAGGAAAAATAGAAAACACTGCCCAGGACCAAGGGACCAGAATAGCTGGTGTGAATTATTTAGTTTGATCTTTTTTTTTTTTTTTTTATTTTCCCCTCAGGAGTTTCATATTTTGAGCTGTTTAGGACTTTCTGGTTTTAGAGAACAGTGTATTTGTTGTGCACAATGCAGGAGATATTGAACTAAAATAATCGGCATATCCAGTGTAACATGTTGAACTAGAATTTTGCCCCTTCATAAACAAGTGCACAAAACCCACTGGGAAATGGGCACTTAGAGCTTGCATATCAGCACCACTAGTTTTAAATGGGAGTTATTTGGCTGTTTTTCAGTTAGCTGTATGTTTGAAATAAAGTCTTGTTCTTCCTAGTGTGTGTATAAAAGTGAGTGAGACAGTGAAAATATGTTGGATTACAAATCCACCTCCAGAGTTTCTCTTCTGAGCTCTGCTAGCAAATAAAGCATCTTTACTTTTTCCATCTAAAAAAATAATGTGTATTGGATCCAAAGAATGACTGTGTGGGGCTGTTTAAAACTGTAAATTAACACCAGTTTAGAAAAATAGGTACATTCTAACCTTTCATCCAACATTTTAATGCCAACCACAAGTATTTCAGACATAAACATATGTTAGTGGCTCTCTGATAAGGTGTAACAAAGTCAAAAATACAGATGCCTGGTTTCATTGGGCCAGTCTGGACTGTCTGAGTTGATCACTTGGATTCCTAGTGCATTTAGCGGATAGAGCAGGGCTGCTCTGAAAGGTAATCCAAGAAGTTTGTGCTGAGCAGACAACCATCTAGTATCAGTCAGTTTGCATGCACATGAGAGTACAAAATCAGCACTGTGTCATAGTTTGCGAATAAACAGACATAGCATTCGGCACAGCTTAAGACCCTGTCCTATGAAGGTAGGCTGAGGGAGTTAGGGTTGTTCAGTCTGGAGAAGAGAAGGCTCTGTGGTGACCTTATAGCATCTTCTGCTACCTAAAGATGCCCTACAATAGAGCTGGAGAGTGACTTTTTAAAAGGGCATGTAGGGATAGGACAAGGAGGAATGGCTTTAAGCCGAATAAAGTTACATTTAGATTAAATATTAGGAAGAAATTCTTTACTGTGAGGACCAGGGAAATTGTGCATGCCCCATCCCTGAAAATATCCAAGACCAAGTTGTGTGGGGCTGGGAGCAACCTGGCCCAGTGGAAGGTGGTTTGGAACTAGATGACCTTTAAGGGCTAGCTGACTTCCAGAACACATCAAATCTTGGCTTTCTTTTAGGGTGTATGTGTCACAGGCTGAGTACAATTGACTTTACATGAATAACTACATGTACGTGCCTAGAAAAGTCTCATGCCACTTTTCAGGATTTAAGGCTTATGTGATTTCAGCAGGTCAGCTTCCTGCATCACTCTCTTGGACATAGCAAAATGTGTCATATTTGGATTTTGTCAGTCAGCTTTTTCCAAAATTTTTGCTTGGAATGCTCTTGTAATGAAAAATTAATAAGAGCTCTTGACCCTTTCCTAAGCTTTTCTCTTCCAGATAGAAAAAATTTTGATTAAATAAGACCAACTCAATTATATTTTGATAAAAGTACCAAAACTGCATGTTAGCACTTTAATTATGGAGTAAGTCCCTTGGAATTATGTTTATATTTTCAATATTTTCAGCAGCACAGGCAAGACCACTTATCCTGCTGTTATGTTTGTATCATTGACAGAATATAAGTATCTTTCTGATGTGATTGAGATCTGATTTGTGCCAGATGTGATTTCATATAAAGCGTTCCTACAGAATCACATCTGCCAGTATATTTTATAACTACACAATTTCTGACTACTTATGCCGACAAAAAAACACTTCATAACATAACTTTCAGGCAATTTTCAAGCTTAAAAAAATTATCTTCTAGGATAAGCACTTAAGTGAATCATTTATACACAGTTAAAACCAGTCTTTCTGGCAGCAAATGTGATTTACTGCTAAGTAGAAGTTCAGAAATGTTAGTGAGGAAAGACAGTTTTTTCTGTAACTGTGTATCCCACAGTGTGTTTCTGTATGTGTTTCTGTAACATGGTTGTATCCCACCATGATACAAAAGTGCTCTTCTGGGACAGCTTGTAATTTAAACCCACAGATTTTTTGACTTTTATCTTCATAAATTTCCTCTTCTGTTTTCATTACTTTTGAAAATTAAACAAGAAAAAAAGAAAAAAATAAGAGTTGCTTGATCAGCCTGATGATCCCTGTTAATTTAAATTGGTGACATTTCTGCTTTTCCTGTGTAAGTGTAAATCCCATCCTGGCTTTATTAAGACTGAAATTTAATTTCCTATTTGGGAAACTGCATTCTTTATAAAGCTATATTTGCCAGATATACCCTAAATATTTGGTTTACTTTGAAGATTACACTAGTGTAAAAGAAAGGCATTGACCTGATGGAACAAGTCCAGAGGAGAACCACTGAGTTGATCAGAGGGCTGGAACACCTCTCCTTTGAAGGTAAGCTGAGAGCTGAGGCAGTTCAGCCTGAAAAACAGATGGCTTTGGGGAGATCTTATAGCATCTTCCAGTATCTAAAGCAGGCTTAGAGGAAAGCTAGAGAGGCACTTTTTAGAACGGCATGTAATGATAGCTTAAGGGGAAATGGCCTGAAACTGAAGGAGGCTAGATTTAGATTAGGTAGTAGGATGAAATTCTTTACTGTAAGGGTGGTGACACATCAGAACAGGTTGCTGAGAGAGGTTGTGGACTCACACATCCATGGAAGTATTCAAGACCAGGCTGGATGGAGTTCTGAGTAACCTGGTCTAGTGAAAGGTACCCTGCCTATGACAGGGGATTTGGAACTAGATAGTCTTCCAACTATAAACATTCTATGATATTCTATGATTCCATTCTATATGATATTCCATGTACCTAGGCTGGATAATTTCATTAAAGACAATAAAATACTTTAAACCACTGTGAGCTAGTAAGAGGTGTAAAGATGGCTATGCTCTTGGCTGACACAAATCAGTGTATCCAATGACATCAGTGTCATTTAGTTGATTTTTTTTTTTTGCATTAGATATCTCAATTATAGAGGATAACAATTAATCGTGGCAATTTCCTGTATAGAGCATACAGGAGGAATTCATATGATTATACCTGTCTGCTTAAACTAATTTGTCTTAATATTCTCTTATTTTCTTTCAGCTTTGATCTGTTTTCTGTGGTTGTTGTGGGGATTTTTTTTTAATGTTCCACACTAATCCCCAGCACAAGCATTTACAAAAGCACATCTTTTTCTGATTTTATATCTCCTTACACCATGGTGTCACAATACTTGTACTCTCCTTCATTGAAATGACAGATACCCAAGAAAAGTCTTTTGCTTTTAATTTTCCAGAAGTTAATGTCTGCTAAGATAAATAGTTCCTGTCCAACTGTTCCCTTTCAGCAATAGATCGAAAAGTGTATTTAGCACAATGAACTCCAGAGAAACCTCAGTTAAATTTTACCATAAGCATGATTATGTTAGCAAAACACAACAATGAAATTAAAAAATGCAATGGGCTTCTACAATATATGCCACAGGATTAGATTTGCAGCTGAGACTGGTGAAAACACGTTTGAAGTCTAATTACATGAGTTGCTAGGTTGAGGTAGGTGATACCAGAATAACATTGCAATTTCGCCTGACAAAAGTGTCACAAAATAATGATAGTTGAGTGTTCTGGGTTTATATTTGCCACTTCAGCCTTGACAACGCATGAAAAGCTGTTGTGTCAATAATGCAAGACAATTACTTTATCTGCTTCTGAAGTTATTAATCTTTGTTGCAATATGCCTAGTTAAATCAGTCAACACAATCTTTTCGCTGAAAGAATTTTTGTCGCCAAATAAAATCTGGTAATGCACATTGGCAAATCATTTTTCCATTTAAGATAACGCAATTAAAGTCGATTTCCCATTAAATTATCCTCCTTTTCAAAAATCAGCAAGAAAAGCCCTTCAGGTTCAAACTTTAATTATTTAAATGCTTATAAAATATACAGCTTGTGAGGTCTGGCTGAGGAAATAAATTGAGAGAATGCTGAGCCCAGGCATTTCAAAACTCTGAAGCATTTAGAATAGCTACTAGTTAAATCTTGAAAGAACTTCTAAAAAGGTAAGTGATGCCAGAGGGAAGTGTCAGAAACAAGGAATCATGTAATCTTATTACTTATATATTTAATTTGTCAAAAACTATGGGGAAAAGCTATTTAATTTCACATTTGAGATTGTTTGTTCTGTAAAATAATAAGGAATTCTGTAAGATAATCAGGAGCAAGTTCATGCTGATGTTAATCCAGACAAGTTTCATAATGGCTATGGGATTTTTTGGACAGTTTTAGTGTATCAACTTTGGCTTTATGAGTGCTAATCAACATATGTGCAAATCAGCACCTGAAAGCACAAATTCTTAGATGCAGTTAGTGAAGGTAACTCCTTTGAAAAATGAACATTTCAATCTGAAATCTGACCTCAATGTTAAAGTTATTCCTAGATCTGGATCCAAGTATATGATTGTGTATTCTTTGGCTCTCTCGTAGTTACTGTTAAGTCTAGTTGTCTTTTTGTCCCTATTGCTTTACTCTCCACTATAGATATTCCCTAAGCCTACCTTAGGGCTGCTTCAGTTTGAAACAGATAATTTAGGTGTTCAGCAAGTCTCCACACATCTCTTAAACTGATTCTTGAGCAGATAGTCTTCAGAGTTAAAAAGGTTTCTTGCCTTCTGAGCAGTCCATCATTTTTTCACTGTGATAGGACTTATTAAAGAGCTAAAGAAAGGAATTTTAACTCTCCTCTCACAGAAGCAATAGGTGGAAAAATGTGATAGTGTAATATGTAGAGAAATGCAGATGATTTGGTAAGAGGGGAATTCCCTGATTTTTTTTCTTATCACCTAGGAATCAGTCAGGTCTAAAACACAGCTGTACCACATACACATTGTGTGTTGGTGCTTTACTGAGAGCATGACACTTGGCTTGGTGTTCAAAATGGGATCCCAGCTCTGGAAAGGCACCTTGGCCCAGCCTGGCACTCAGGATGGAGGGAGGCATGCTGAACTTCAGAATGCCTCTGTGGAAACAGTTTTGGATCCGACGGAGGGATTCCCAATGCACTGACCTGAGGAGTGCCTGTCACTGGATGTCTTTACACATTCTTCAGACTTGTTTGCAACCGTGATTTGGCCTATCAGTAGGTTTTCCTTTTTGGCTGTCATCTATGTTTAAACCCAGAATTAAAAGAGATTTTTGGGTAGTGAAAGTTAAACAGAGGGGGGAAAAAAACCAAAAAAAAACCAATTAAGTCAGAGCTAACTGATCAAACTTCTATCTGAAGGCACAAAATTGTGTCCAGATATGCTTTGCAGTTTAGCACAGGACAGGGCTCAAACTGGCAGAGCATCTGGGCACCCTGTATTTCTCCTGTTATGCTGAGGCACCATCAGTGCCTGCTGTGTTTGTTAGGGTTTTCTGTGCAATGTTCTTGCTTTGATTATACAATGCCTCAGATGCTGAAGCAGCATTACAAATAATACATTATAATAAAGTCACGGGAATGAAGGTACAGAATCAGAATCCTTCCATGTAATCTGGGTAAACTAATGGGGATTGTGTAGGAAATTATGGATCCCAAATTTTAGTAGTGCAGACAGACAGAGTAAATTACCCAGGAGATTATCCTAGCTCTACTCTCTAATATCTAAATTGTCAGCAGAAACAAAATAAACTCTGATCCAACACATGAAAACATAGTTCATCATATTCAATATTTGAAAAGCAATTGACTGAAGTCTGCTATCAGTTACAGTGGCAGGGTATGTGGGAAAGGGGGAGTGAAGTGAACATCTGAACATCTCTGACTTTGTTCAGGTGGAAAACCTTTGCAAGAAGGTTATAAGGGATTGCTTCCAAAAAATGTCCCAGCCTCTCCCCATCTTCTCCTTGGTGAGAGTTTGCAACACATTCCCCTGTGCAAAGACTTCTTAGAATTTAAAAATGACACCTTAATATAAAAGTGATTTTGTTTCTCTGTTCCTAATTGGCTAAGCAAAAAGAAAAAGAAAAAAAGCAAGCTTACAGTGAAAAGTGGGCTGCTATCTTCAGACCGCCAGCAATTACTGATGTTGAACTTGACACTGTTCTTGTTAAAACAAGAGTTGTAACACAAGGCAAAGAAGAGCAAACCATCCACCTATATTTGTAAGAAGTTCTATCTGTCACCAATCTGGACCCCTTTACACCTACACACTTTCATTTGTAAACTTACTGCGGTTTTGTATGCATGAAAAAGGTTGTTAGTGAAATTCTGACAGCACTAGTATCAATGAAAATATCGTAATTTATTTCAATGGCACAAGGATTTAATCTCTTGTATCCTAAGGTGCTTTTTCTCAGGAAGCCAGAAGTAGCTTCCTGAACTGACTCCTTTCTCCTTTCAGGGGTACCCTTTCACAGAGAAAGACAGCCTTTTGCTGCCAGTTTTCCTTTGTGTTTTGCTGTTAAAGAATAGCTGGACAAATATGTTCTATAATTACAGTCCAGAAAATTTTTTAAAAAAGCAAGAATTACCAATTAATAACAGCTGAAATTAATAACAGAACAACTTTCATAAACATTATTGTGAAAATTTCAGTAAAGCTTGTGGTCTACCTTGTTGATAAATTGGCAGTGCAAATAATTCACATAAGCCACTATACAGCTGTTAAACCTGTTAAATTGTATGTAATGAATTCACTGACAGATTGAACTCTGTCCATCTGTTAAGAAGATCTTATATCCCTGTAGAAGAAGTGACAATGCAATTGAACCACACTATTAGGCAATACTTGCTCTAAAAAATTAGCAACAAGATGTTTGGTCAGTGTCAAAAGAGATGTCCATTGGATTATAAATTCAGGTGCTATATTTCCAGATATATGAAGGTCTGGAGAAAAGCTATGGTGAGAAGGGATCTAGTGAGAAGGGACTTGATTCACTTATTGCAAATATTTTGATTTATGCCTAAAAAATAATGTAAAATTTCATGCATGCATTTCTTTTTCTCTCTACTCTGACGATAAAGAAAGGAGGCCAAGTAGATAGTCAAAGTGTAAAGAGGATTTGAGAAATCAGCAGATGTTAATGTTTGAAATGTTTCTGTACCCTTAACTGTGCCCCAACCTTAGTTACCATCTTCAATCCCACCAGATGCCATAATGGCCATCACTATGATCTGTCTGAATGAACCAACATCTTTACTGAAGTTTTAGCCCAGAATATGTGCCAAAATAAGCTATGCTTTGATATGTATATTTCAAAGAATCAGAGAATATTATGAGTTTGAAGGGACCCACAAGGATCATCAAGGCCAACTCTAATCCCTGCACAGGACCATCCCCAAGAGTCACATCAGGTACTTACATTATACATGAGAGTATCATCCAAACCTGTCTTGAACTCTATCAGACTTGGTGCTGTGATCACGTTAGGGCATGCAAACACACAGAGTAAACATGGAGTGTTAATGAGTTTGTGTATGGGACCTTCATTTGGGTGAAAGTGCTCTCAAGAGCCCCTTCTTCCATGATATTTCCCCAGTCCCTGATTCCAAGCCTTGTAGGAGCTCCCATCCACAATGATGTGTTGCCCTCTTTTTTTCTGTCCTAATCTGTGTCTGATGCAGGTTAATCTGGCATTTCTCTTTCAGGAATATAAAGTGATGTTTATGCATCCTAAAACAGGAATTATACACGTGAAAGCATACTAATGTGAAAATGAAAACTTAAAGAAGTTCTAAATCAAGTTCCAAATCTGCTTCTCCTGGTTTAATTCTGTGTGAAAAGTTGTATTTATTGCTAAGAAATAACTTGCATGGCACCTGTAATGCACTGTGGTTAAAAGATTAGACTCCATTCCTGAAAATTTATCATAGCTACTGTTTTGTGTGCCCTACCTCTCAGCCTGGGTGCACCAAGGTACATGAAGAGACATCTTTGCTTAGCCTCCAGTGAAATTACATATTAATTTAAAACATGTAACCAAGGAAAAATAGTGTTCAATTGCCATTAAAATTTAATATACTTGCATAAGCATTTCATAGCAGTGTCAGGCTGAGGATACAGAAGTGAAGAGATAAATATTCAAATATGAAAACCAATTATTGTTCTTTTCTCTCTTGAGCAGAAATGAATATTTAAACTCAAGTTTGGAGGCTTATTATTACTTTATATTCATTTTTTCATTGCTCTACATTAAAGTATATATAAGAACACATCTATAAGTGTAAAACACATTGTGTGCAAGTATTTAAAGAGCATTAGGTGTAGAATTGAGGTGTAAAACAGACTTAAGTGACTCAAAAGTCTCCCTGTCATTGTTTTTTAGGAGGTCTTTGAGATCTCAGTAATCTAGGTGCTCTGAATTTTTTTACATGACATTGAAACTACTTCATTCCAATAGGATTTTAATCAAGTGAATTTTTGAGATCTCAACAGAATTTCTGGAGAAAGAGACAGGCAGTGCATTCTCACCAATAACTTGGAAATGACACAGTGTAGGAGAACCATATTTCATGTTCTATGTCTTAGCCATCACACAGCTAAAAAAGGCATTAGTAACTCTCTGGCCCTGGTATTTTGATTTTGGAGATAATTTCATTTTGGATCTATGATTTTTAAGGTCTCTATTTTACTTTGGACAGGAAAGAAAACGAAGCCTGTGAAGTGTGGAACCACTCTCTTCCCACTCCTCTGCCTTCCCTAACTGTATCTTTTAGTAGGGAGAAAATGAAGAGCAGCCTACCTTCACGACCTCCCTGAAATACAGCTATGGATCAGTGTTTTACTCTTCCCAAAGAAGAAACATTTTGCCCTTGGTTAGGGAGCTTAAGGTGTACAAGAAACTGCATAGAACAATAAAAGGGCAAACAAGAGGATTATGTCATGTATGAGAGTAGGCTTTCCTTGGGGAAAAGCACAATCACAAGGTTGCCCATTCCTGTTCCATAAATGCACACATCTGGATCTGTACATGCTGCCTGCTCTTACACCAAATCACTTGGACTAGATGATCTCGGAGGTCTTTTCCAAACTCATTGATTCTGTGATTCTGTGCACTGTTCAGCTTATCCACTGCCAAATTTCAGCTGTTATCTGCCTCTGTACCAGCCTCAAGGCTATGTGTCTGAATAATAATGTTGAATGTCCATAGCTGGGAACCGTGCTCTAGAAAACCCCCAGATGTGTCACTGCTTCATCAAAACTGGAATTTTCAGCAGGATTGTGCCTTCAAAAAGAAGGACTACATATGTCTCTCTTAGGTGTAGCTGCACCAACAGTTAGGGGAGATTTTTCCTTGAAGATTTAATTGATTTAAACAACAACATGCACTGTGTACGTAATATTAATGAATAAATATTATTCAATCAGATATTTTCTTCATAAAGCAAATATGTGACTTCTGTTTTAATAGGAAAACAAGTCTGTGTGTAGAATGTATAAATCTTTATTACTGACAAATACAGATACACTGAACCTCTAATCTTTTGTGATAAATACACAGGACCAAAGGGTTGCAAGATAGTTCCATTTTCATCTTTGACATGGATCTTCAGTGGCAAAAGTCAGAAGTAATCCAAGAGACATGAAGTCACAAATACAGATACAGAATTCTGGATTTCTTCTGTGAGTTCGCCCACTCAGGTATAGTTCAAGCTAGAAAATATTTTCATTTATATTGCCTGGATTCCCGTTCTTTCTTAAAGAAAAACAAATAAACAAACCAAAACAAACAAAAACAAACAAAAACCCCACAACGCCCACAATAAAACAAAACACCAAAACCCTCCCAAAACAACCTCAGAAGCAACTGCTAATATTGTTTCTGCAGAATCACTGCACTCAGAAATTCTAAATCTCTATTCTAAATCTACTCTTTGTTATCTAATAATGCTTTAATGCTCTGTTGTACCTTCCTCTGCATCTGCATGAGTAATTTACCTTTAACTCAGGAAATCTGAAGGTCTCAGCCTGAGTTCAGAGATGCACACTCTGCTAATCACTACAGAAAAATCTATGATTTAACTAGGAAATTTCAGTTTCAAAGTACTTGTAAATCACTTTAAAATTACTCAGGTAAATACAGCAAACAGGCATGTTTCTAGTAATTTTTTTTGTCAATTTTTACTCCTTATTCACAGCCAAAGACTATTTCACCTATCGTATAAATTGTTCAGGAAAAAAGCCAAAATAAAACAACCCCAAAAAATGCCACTACACCGACTCCTCGATTGTAATTTGCCTTGCCCTTCCCCTTCCTCTCCTCTCAAAGAATACACCTATATGTACTGGTTGAAGGCCCAAGAGACTCTTCACCAGCACTCTTCTCCATGAGATGCAAAGTGTTCAGAGTCAGGACTCTGAGATGTGTGGCCACCTGACATAACTAAAATGGAGCAATTTACTCAGCTTTTTCTCAAGGTAATGTTGCCGTATGAAGCCACCATAAGACTGTAGCTTTGACACTCAAAATGATACCACTGAGCCAGTGAATTTTAATCTTTAGTTTGACAAAAAGAAAGAAAAAGAAAAAAATCCAGTGAATTTGTAGGCTCCTGTACTGTAAATTTAAGCTCACTGACATGGGCCTCTTTTATTTCATTGTTTGTTAAAAGTAACTCATGAAGTTTTTGGGGCCAAAGAATATGGCTTACAAATAAAAAGCATGATTGTAAACCAAACATTGGACCTCAGCTCTTAAAGTTTACATGGAAATTACTTTCCATAGTACTTACTTTCTGACTGAGATAATATTTTCATTTCAGTTTTCACTGGCACTTCTTTTTAAACAAGTCATTAACAGTCTCTGTTTCCTGTACCCCCTTTTTTCATTGTTTCCAACTGCTTGCCTGGAAATGCCTGCACATCACAAATATTTTTCGTACCCCTCTTCAAACTAAATGCCTGTAAGGAAGGAAAATTACTAGTCTGCAGGTGTCACTCCTCTGCTCTCTTACCTGATATGTGTGGTGAGACTTCAATATCTTGTGAAAAGTCAAATGCTTCCCAAGTGAGCCTTGTCACAGTGACTTCAGTGAATGCAACACAGAAATGCAAGCTGAGAAATTTCTCCCTTAGCCCTGGAGGAGAGGGACCCTTTCACATCCCACAGGAGAAGCTCAGAATTTACTAGGCTCTCTGGCACACATGCAATGCCCAAGACAGGGTGCTGAAATACAGTGAAATGTAAAGAACAGTAGGAAACAGTGTCTAAATCTGAGAGCGGCATGAAAAAGTGGAATAGCAGAGAAGTGCTTATTTCTACTGGTTATAAGAAGTGTGTAGAAATCACAGTGTTGCTACATCCAAGGAATCGTAAAATAGAGGATTCAGATGAAATATGTAGACACAAAGCAAAGTCAGGGCAGAGCAAGAAAAGGACAAGGTTCTTATTTGAAGGGTAGATTCCAGACAAAGAGTGTTATGCAGGCAGGGAATTATAAGGAAATTTCTTTAGGTTGAGATGCATAAGGGAGCCACACATGCTGCTTCTCTTTAGCTGGATTTCCACAAGGAGCACAGGATCTCCAGGGGATATAGGGTTTAGATTCCTCACTGGACTTGTGATGCAAAGACTTCAGAAAGTTTGTACCAGTCTAGCACCTGGTACCTATCTATCCTGATAAATTTTCTCCTGTTTATGATCACGTGTAGTGTATTAAATTTTCATTGGAAAGCTGGCTTTTGTTTATTTCTGGGCTTCTCATAGTTTTCCAATGAATAACACAATGATATGCATAAATGATGAAACAGTGGAGGCTTCCCAGAAAGTTCAGTGAGTTATCTATTTTCGTCTGGGAAAATTGCTGTCAGTTCATATTGGAGCTCTGCAGGTTTAAAATGCATCATTCATCACGGGTGAGATACTCATCTTGCTTTCCCCATATGTCTGTTCAGAGCTGTTCCTTTAACTGAGAAGAAACCACTGTGACACTGCAGTAGTGGAAGAAAATTCAGAAGAAAATATCCTCATCAGTTTGTCGAAATCTTTATTTGCCTATCTGTGCATGAACAAAAGCCTGATCCTTCAGTTTATTTTTGGGTTGTTTTGGTTAGGTTTGGTTTGGTTTTTTTCTTCCCAAAATGCAATGCAAAAAAGCCTAACCAGTTTTCCATTCCTTCACTGTGTGTTTGGAAAGTCTAAGGTACTAAAAGTATTCCTTTTGGCAGTGAATTCCTCTTTACATGCCTAATCCTACATATAGCCACTAGAGAAGAAACTTAATCTGATAATTTTGAGGCTAAAGATCTAAATAATTTTTTAGGATGTTAGTCACTTACTTAAAGATAGGAAATAATTCTGAACTTCTTCCTTTCCTACGCTGCAAAACTGAGATTGTTACTGTGTTTTTCTTGTTCTATACCTTTTTGAAGAAGAATCAATTCCTGGCTAACAAAGGAAAGAAAACAAGCAAAAAAAATAAGGGTGATTAAGGAAGGTCTGAAAACTTCTGGAAAAATTCTGGGAAAAATCAAAGAAATATGATTTATACAAAGACTGAAGTTAAAAAACTTTGGCTAATGTTCAGTCACCATACTTTACTAAATTAATTAAATAGTTTAAAGATAGTCTGGCATGGACCAAGGTTGGTTAATGCAGAAAACATCAGCAAGGACTTAGTTCTAATGAGCTATGATGCATCCTAGAACTTCTTTTTATGAAAGCTGAAGAGCATTCATTGGAACTATGTCTGCGTTCCCATTTGCCATGAACAAGACTTGTATTGAAGAGAGATACAACATACCGCTTGACACTACTGACATTCAGATGCACTGACCACATTCAGGATTTATTCAGAAAGACTTCTTAGGCAAGTCTTAGATGAGGATATTTAAATTACATCTTTATTGTTGTAGCTTCAAAGACAAATAAGGGTTGGATTTTGCCATTGCTTTTAAGTTACATCAAACAGATGAAATTTTTTTCCTAGTCATCCTATGCCAGCTATTTTTCAGAAACTGATTTTTCTGGGTAAAACAGATCTTCAGTTCCACCAAGCCCACACAAGCAATTGAGTGCTGTCTAGAGATGAAGAAATATAGGTTATTGCCTTGTCTCTTTGAGATGGCTGAGGAGGAACACACCAAGTTCCTGAGAATAGAAGGGAGAGAGATGGTTCACCAAGCTCAGTGGTCATGATGTTTCATTATGCTTGAACTGTGCAAACAGGGCTTGGAACAACAGTACTGTGAAGGCTTGAAAACAGATACTTCACAGGGATTTCTTATTTTAGAGCCCATGTTTTACAGACAATTTTTTTTTAAATTAATTAGTCAGTGATTTAGATGTAGCTCTTTGAACCAGAGGTCAAAAAATCACTTGCATTGATTTCAGACCTTTCATATTAATACCTGACATGTCATAACCTTGAGACAAGTTGTCAGTTTCAGGTAAACATCCAAACATTTGTATACTTCTGTATATCAAAACTTAACTCTGGGCCTTTTGTAGTTCACTCAGCACTACTACAATATCTAATCCATTCATGAATATTCATACAAGGTAATTGTGATTCTACTGTGTCACTGCTACATAATCGAAGGCTTTTCAGTAACACCTGTGAAACCTGTCTGACTTTTAAACTAAGCAAAACTATATTTTTTTATGTTTATATTTTATTATATCACAAATACCACCCTGGGAACATGCTCAAATAGATGGTTTTGAGAGTTGCACTCTAAAAAAAATGAGGAAAACATAAAAACATTCTGCAGGGAAAGGTAAATTAAAAAGATTGTTTCATTAGAAGACATATAAGCTGTTGTGATGCATCTATTGGCAGTAGCTCTTCTTACTAAATAGATCTGAGTGATCAGAACATTCTACATCAGGAAGCAGGAAATGCTAAAATACGTACTAAAGAAAAACAAGGAAAAAAAGCGCAAATTTGAAGTAGAAGAACCTCTGCAAGGTAAAAACTAGGAAGAAATAATTTCACTGTTCTGAGTTCTTCCAATTGCCCCAGTGAGAGAGAAAATAGGGTCTGCCCTTTGCAGAACTTGTTCTCAACCCACAGATTTTCTGAATTTGGAAACAAAAATGTGATGACAGCCTGATGAAGGACATGAGAAGTGTTAATGCAGACCCTCTCCATCTTCAAGCATCTACACTCTCATAGACTCCTTCCACACCTTTCTTTGTCCTCACCTGGACAAAGTCCTTCAGAAGGATTCTGTACTGATAGATACTCTGACAAAGGAGCTCAGGCAGGCTCCCACTTGTCTCAGACCCTTGAGTATGTTTGGTGAAATGGTGCTTTTGATGAAGCTTATCCTCTTTTTTCATGCAGTTGGCTCCTCTCAGAGGTAGGAACTCAAATTCCTGCATTGAGTGTGCCAGTGGCCAAGCTTTGGGCTGGGCTTCTTAGCTTCCAGGACTATTGCATCCATTTCTCCCTTAAGGAGAAGAAAATCATGCCTTGACTCACTTTTTCCTGTTTTCAAAATACATTTCTTTCTGGATGCCAGAAGCTGTCTCCTGATTGCCACCAATACTACTGTTTCTGTATGCCTGAAATTGGTCTGCAAAATCTCTGTTCTCATTACCAGCCAACACTTTGCTCTTGGTTTGTAGCCATCATGGAGTCTGCTTATAATTGTCTGGTTAGCTAGAGCTATGGGAGTTAAGGAGGCCATTTAGCAATCTTTCCAAATGATTACCCTGGACTTTTCTCGGCTTCACTCTCTGTTAGTCTTATTTTCTCTGTCTGTAAACCACAAACCTGAAATTTAATGAATTTTTACAATACCACATACAGAAAACTTGCAGAGAACTGCACCAGTTCAAGACAAGACAGGTACATTCTTCAGGACTAAAGGGAAATATTTAGATGCACGAAAAGTTCCCATGCAGGGGTGGCAATGTTTTTGGCTGGAAGACTTGAAAATCTACTGTGCCACTTCAATTTACAATATAGGAAATGGTGTTTTGGAAAACTGTCTGTAGTGAAAGTTAGTGAAAGATAATTAGAGTGATAGTTACTGTAATTTCTGAGGAATGTTTGTGGAACAGAGGTAAACAACATCACCTGGAATACAGAAGACCTGTGTAAAGGTGTTTTAGATGCCTTTCCACTGGGCATAGGGAAGAAGTAGAGTGAAAGAAAAATGAAAAATTCTTTGAAACTACTGAAAATGGACAAAAGGTTATTATTAGGCTGGCATTTTCACATGCTCTGCAGAGTCCAGATGCCAAATCTATCTTCATGTTTTGGGACTTGAAGCTTAAAAAAATTAAGCTTTAAGATCTGTGGAAAAGCTTTCCTTCAACGTTCTTGTGTTGCCTCAATATAGAGTTTTCCAGATCTCCCAAGAAGCAGAGCGAGAAGATTAGGTTTAAAAAGGGTAGTCTATGGTCCTTCTATCTGCAGGCATTTGTGGTTAGCCTGATGTCATGTCTCTATCTGAAGTGTCTTTCAGCCATGAATATTAGCACAGACAGAGATAACAGCCACACAGATGCCCTTTTTGCAAAGAAATCCAGTCCACTATGGCTCTGTATTGAGGAACAGGGGAAAAGTCTTTCTTAGGCTTGGCAGAACACACACACACACACACACACACACACACACACACACACACACACACACACACATATTCTGGACCCAGACTCTTCAGACTGCTAGTTCTCCTTGTATGGAACAATGCATTGGGAACTCTTCTCAAGTCAAAAACCTGAAAAATCTGCACAGGACATTCTGCTGGGCTGAAGGAACAATAGCTGTTCCTAAATTCCTGATTAGAATAACTAGGATAATGCTTTCTATCTCTTTCTTGCAATCTTCTCTGAAATGGGCATCATGAGGGTAATTTCATTAATACTTCCCAATTCAGTAATATTTCAGGCAATGTCACATAAGAATAAAGCAAATATGCACTCCTGAGCTATTTTAGTGACATCTCTCTAACATGCTTCACATGCAAGACGTGGATTCATCTTTTATATGATTAGATAACGGGATTTTTTTTCCCCCTTGATGTCTAGCAGCTTCTTGCTCCATTTTAAAGTCCTAGATGCATAATGTATAGCTTCTTTACTTAGTTCAGTGGTGAGTTATGAATTGCTTCCTAGTCTGCCATCAAATATGAGTCATAGACCAAGTCAGACTTAGGCAACCTGCAGAGCTTGAAGTATATAGTCCAGCTTGAAGCCAATGGGGAATATTTCTGTTCACTTCAATAAAACCTTTATGGATTTTTCTCTCTGCTTTTTTTTTTCCTTTCTCCTCCTCAACAAACATCCAAAACTTTAAGAAAAATTAATGTATCCCTGACAAGCCTACATTAAACCTTTCAGTCCTGTGTAGATTTTCCAACATATTCAGACGGAAATTCTTCCATAGTGTACGTGGTGTTTTCAGTTGTAATACGTGAAATATTAACACTATTATAGTATTCTTTCAGCATTCATGTATCTAACAGGACTCTATGAATAAAAGCATTTTTTCCTTGAGTATTTATTTTTCCATCTGATATAGCAAACAGATGTTAAAAACTGAGAAAATTTGTTTCAATTGTACTTTTTTTTATTTCAAATGGAGCAATTGAGTAGACCAACATGAACATTGCTAATTTAATACTGCATGATATAGGTATGGTAAATAAACATTGTTTTTACATGCAGACATGCCCATACAAAACTTACTGCAATGTAGTCTGGTAGAACAGCTGCAGCTCATGATAATGCATCAGTATCCCACTGACTTAGTCCAATGTCATACCTCTCTAAGATTTTGTCTTTTTCTAATGTAGAAGGGAATTTATTTTTGATTCAGTCTGAATCATGAAAACTAGCTAAGAAGACCTGATTGTTTAGCGAGTCATTTCATTTTGTGCAGTTCTTGTCTTTTATTACATCTGATTGAATCCATTTTAACATCCCTGACTACTTTCCATATACTGTCTAACTGAATTTTGGCTTAATTCTCAGTTTTTCTTTGCAGGTATGTGCACAGAGCAGTTATATTGGGTTTCTATAGGAGAAAATTTACGATTACAGTTTTGGTTTGTCACTAAATACATTCAGGTAAGTTCTTTTTAATTTCAAGATATTTTCTTTCAGTCAGATTCATTCAGTCTATGTCATACCAGTGTTACTACAGCACACATACTACTAGTCTAAACATGAATATTTAGTTTTTGAACATTACCTTCTCCAGGTCAGTATGGGTTAGGTGGACATTATACAGAGCCAACACATTTCTTTTGCATTTTTTCTGTATGTTGAAGCAAAGGCTGAACATCTCAGATTACTAGGAGATAAAATATTTACAAAAAAACCCTAAATAAATGAGTAAACCTGCCTTTTTCAAAATACATGTGCTGTATCTCAGTCCAAATCCAGAGCTTTAGACAGACTAACTTTGAAAATTATGTATAAGCTGACACAGGGTATTCTTATCAAATGAGGTCATATGTTATATCCTCCTGCAAAAAAAAAAAAATAGACTTTTCAACTAACTGGAATTATTTGGTTGGAAAAAAAATATTTTTCTGTATTCTATAGTACTAAAGCCAGTGCTTTATGTAAATAAAGTCATAAATCTATATCAGGCGATATATGTGAGTCAGCACAGACAGGCAACCTCTTCACAGTGAATTTATTTCCATTATTTCCCTAATGATGGGATCCCTGAAGAAGCACCTGGACAGAAGCATACAAGTAAAAGTGCAGATACCATTAACCTCACTTCATGCTGGAGGATCACTGGCCTGATGACCACACGAGTTTATCAAGGATTATTTCCAGTTGCAAGGTCACTTGAGCATATTTATGATCCTCCTTGCCAGTCTTCTGCTTTTAAACCATTCCTCCAGCATTCCTCTGAAACCTCTACAAAGTGGGTAGTTATAGAGGTTAAGATTCTAGCACATCCATTACAGGCTGCATTATGACACCACCACAAATTGTCACAGAGCATCACTAAAATAAAGAAAAAGATCAAAGGATTGGTTGGGGTTCATTTATTTACTTACTTTTGTATTTCTCTTCCCTTCCATTTTGGTGAAAATTGCAATATCTTGTTTCATCAGTAACTAGATTTAGTCTTATCCTTCACCTATCATTACACTGAGCACAGAAATGTAAAAGGAGTGACAGATTCATTGGGTGTTGAAATTCTCTGAGTAGCAGCAGGCAAGCAGAGGATTTTATATTTTTGTCTATGGTTTATGTTGATCCCCAGATTAAATACTTTCCCTTTGGCAAAAAAAGAGTATTTTCATCTAACTCTGTCACATGGAACTGCTTTTATTTTACAACCATCATCTCATATCCATGCATACTTTCCTTCCTTTTGCAAGAACGATATTAAAATCCCATAGTCTTTGATGTCATTTAGTCAGTTTTGTTTTAATAACATTCCAAGCTGAAATTCACTCTGTATAGAACTGTCTTGAATTCTTTAGTCAATTCTAGTCACTCATCCAACAAAACCAGTTTAAATGGGAGATATGTCTGAGCAGGAACTGAACAAAATGTGACTGATGAATTAGAGTATTTGTCCTGTGGTATGCAGAAAGGTGTTTTTAATTTCTCTGCACAAAGAGTAGAGGTTTATGCAATGAAATCACCCAAATTCTCTGCGATGAGATATTCGTCTAATATAATGCAGGGAATAAAGTAAACTAACTTCCTGGAGAGAAGTCCTCCTACATTTTTTTCTAATAATGTAACCATACACAGTACCACCAGGCATTCCTTTTGTTACCATCAGCAACTGCATATTTGACCTGGGCAGTATATAGGATCATAGAAACAATTAGTTTGAAAAAGATCTTTAAGGTCATTGAGTCCCCATGATTAACCTAGCACTGCTACTGTCACAAATTTAGTCTAGCAGTGCAATATCTCTATTAGAAACATGTCCCTTGCACAACATGCGGTCTCAAAAGAGATGGAGGAAATTATTTAGACCTAGTAGTGTATTGAAGTATTTGATTTCATATGTATAGATGAGTTAGTCTAACATTTCCCCAAAAAGATTTAAACAAAATATTAATCGTTAGATGTGGTTTTAAACACAAGGTAGAAAATGGAAAACATTGTGTAGTCAGACAGATTTTTAGGAAAAGTTTTCTTATTATGTTTTTATTATTTTTCCCTGTGTAAACCAGTTAGTATCTGCCTGTCTTGCTGGGCAAATTTTATATAATAGTGCCCACGAGAAATCACAGGCTTACTTCAATGACTCCAGTAAAAATAAATGAAGGAATATGTTTAAAACTCTGCCTCATGAAGTGTCTTTCAGATGGATTAGTATAAATATGTGGTAGTAGTAGCAGTAAATTTACTTTTCAGGTTTGTAATTATTGTCAGAAGCCAAGTGTCACAGTCCTAATTCCTGTATCTTCAACCAGAGCATTATTGCAGCATTCTGGCAGCACTATGACTCCCTAGTTTATATTGTATAATAAATAGGGGTGCTGTAAGCTAGGCACATATTCTTTCAGATTCTAAAGAATAAATGTACAAGGGGTATGAGTTATACTGGCATCAAGAAGAGATGAAGGATTTGTTCAGATGGAATTATGACAAGTAACAGGCTATCATGCTAGGACGAACAAAAAGTAATAGAAAAATATCTTTTCAAGTTGTATAACAACCATTTTCTGGACATAACTGATCAATGTACAAATGTCACAGATAACACAAATTTAAGGGACATAAGCCCTCTGATGGTGCAAAAAAGGCAGGCATAATAGAACAACACTCTCTTTCCTATAGTGACATGCCTCTTCTATAGGCATTTGTTACAATTACAAAAACCTAAGAAAACATTTTTTCTCTTTTCAGTTTTGATGGTTTTTTTATATAATCTTCATACTAGGTTCATCCCTGCAAAAGAAAAAAATTTAGCAGAAAATTATAAGCTGAACAGAACAAAATCTCTGAACACATGAAAATATTCTTCATTTTTAGAGCAATTCTTTTAGATTTTCAAGCTCTTTGAAAACAGATCTAGACATAACATAAAAAATCCTAAAATTGTTGCTGTTTTTAATAATCTCTAAAAAAAGAAAGTTTTATGTTTGTTGAAACATTTTCTTCTCTTTTTATGCAATCTTTTTTCAGCTGACTTTTTTCTTTGGAAGCTTTCCAGTCACATCATCCCATTATTATTAAAGGTCTAGTTATTTTTAGAATTCAGGTATGTTCTAAAGTAATACTGGCATTTTATTAGAATATTAGATTGTATTTTGAAAACATCCTTCATATTTTGCTACAGGTGCTAATAGTGAAAACTGGAAAGGGGTTTGCAGGAGGAAATAGGCATTATTTGAAATCATCTTATTTAAATAGTTCCTTGCAAACAAATCCATCCATGAAGAGATGTTAACAAAATGATGTTAACACTAAAATCTTGAGTATCTGATAAGAGTATCTTTGTCTGCTATGTCTATGACGTTCTTTATTTTTTTACTTTGTCTTTTATTTTAATGTAAGTAATGTTCAGCTGTTCTACTATTATTCACACACACACAAAAATAAATCCACCCCAGTACATGTCCTCTTACGAAGGGAACACTCAGGATGTAAACAGCTACAGGAGAACATCTACTGGAAGTGTCAGAGCTCTGTGACACAGAAATCTATGTTCCATGTCTAACAAGTACAGGTTTTGTTTGTTGATATGTGTGTTTGTTTTCCACAGGAGAAGGAAGAGGAAAGATACCAAAGGAAATGAAAGAGGGGAAGCAGCTGCAAAGGTATTACAGTTAATTGAAACTCTACAATATTTGTACAAAAGAAAAATGTCAAATACTCAAAAGCTATAAATCAACATTGTTTTTTTGTCACATAAATAAATTACACTGATTATAGGTTTTCCAGAAACTTTTATATTCCATTGTTACAGTGACAAAGATGTTCATTTGGGGGTGGGAGTGCACTGTAAGAGATACGTCTTTTATCAGACAAAATACCTTAGCAGAACTTCTTTTAGAGGTAGTAAATTTCCCTGGGAACATAATAGAATCTTGTAAATTGCAGTAGTTCTGTTCTCTGAAGTCCCTGTAGAGGTTATCTTGAACAATTTCACACATCATCGCCAAATGAGAGACATGACTTAATCTAACCATATTCAGCACTGGAAGAAAATGATTGGCACTCTTATCAGATATACTGGAGAAGATACATCACTCTAGAGTAATTTTTCCATAGTAGCAAAACTTACTTTTCCTTCATTTTTGTACATCTGACCTTAAATAAGTACATAAAGACAAGAAGTCTGATTTTAAGAAGAATTATTATTGTTTCTTGCTAACAGTCCCAGTAATCCCACTTCTACACACACTTTACCTATTCTACATGAGTTTTAAACTCAAGTAACTCCCAGACTTCAGTGAGTTACCTTGCACTTTTCTGTCATGTAACTGAAGAGACAGGCTTTCAGTATGTCAGTGAATAGGTCACACTGACTTCAGTGGGAATTCTGTTTCGAAGAGTAAGACCCAGAATCTAGAGGGATAGATGCAGTCAGAGTCTTCTGTAAAGACCACAGGTGCTCCCAGAAGTTGAGGATGCTCACAGCATTTCAGGTTCAGCTTAGCACCTTTCAGGGTTATATCCCAGAACTCACCGGCAAAGTTTCCCCAGGACTGGTATCAAGAGGCCTGGCTATTAACAACACATGGAACTTATGAGCAGTGAAGCAGCATAGCATCAGAGATTTTACTGTGAATATTAAAACGTTATGAACATCAACATGGTCATTTATATGTTTAACAAAATAGAGGAACACAAGCTGTTTATATCACAGAAGGGAAAAATACCTTCTTAAAATCAAATAGAATAGTCCTGTGATTATTTAGTGGTCTATTTTATCCCTATGACAGCTTTCAAAAATTATCTGATGCCTCCAAGCATTCAGGTAATGGTGTTCTCAAAGCTGTGTTAGCCACATAATTCAGTAAAATCCAGGGGGGACCCTTAATACAAACAGAACCCTGGAAAATGTTGTGGTCAGCATCAGCACACCCAAAACTGCAGTAAAAATGGACAGAATTTATGATATAGAGTGTTTCAACTTACAGTTAGCTATTATATGGAATTGTTCACATTTCCTTCTTCAATGCAGCATAATATGTCAGCATTCTATTTACATCTGTATGAGAGAAATATCATTTGGGGAGCAGTTTGTTAAATAGCTGTAAATATAATTTTTTATTACCCCCTTTACATTTCTCTATATCACTTTGTTTTGCTGGGGAAGCATGAGCCCATGATGTTCTGCTGCCTCTGTCCCCTGCAGCTGCAGAATTCATCCCACAGTTTCTGGGGAAGGATAGAGGAACAGGGCTCTCTGTGCCTCTGCTGCATTTCTCTTCATATTGACATCTCAGGTCCTAAGAGAGCTGGAGAGGTGAATAGTTCCTGAATACTTTCCTCCATATCACTCCTGCTTCTTTTTTGGTGGTCAGGATCCCCAGTATCTAAGGAAATCTGAACTCATGGCTCAGCTTTATCTTATACCTTGAGTTTCTGTTTCTCCCCACCTTTCCAGGTGAGTTTAATGGTTGTATTCCACATATGCATTATTTGCCTTTCTTCTTTTCATTCTTCATCTTACTTTCAATTACACAGCCTTTCAGTTTCTGTGTTATAGATCTCTTTCCTCTGCTTTTCCCATTGCTACATCCAACCTCTCAGTGGGCTGCTTTTCAGCACAGCGTGTGATCTATCACATACATGCACAAATTGCTCTTCCCCTCAAAAAAATCTGCAAACAGACATAAAGAAACAAAAGGTGGGGTGAGATCCATGCATTCGGTGATTGGTTCTCACTGGACAAAGTATCAGTATTAGCGGTCTGTTTCAACCATTGGATGGTATGTCCATAGTAACCTTACAGACATGCAAAGGGACTTGGGATTAAAACATAGAAGCAATCCTCTTTAAATTTGGTTCAAGACACTAAATATTTTTTTTTCTTAGTCATTCCATTATTCTTTGGCTTCAAATGGGAATGATAACAATGACAGCACAGCTGAAATTTATCTTACATCCCAAAATGGAAAAACTCACACCCTCAGAGTCCACTCTCTCGAGTGTACCAGCTTTGCCAGAATATCTTTATTTTAGCTCTGGCATATTGCTTTGCAGCACTCTCTAGTTTTTGTATTGGTCTCCTGAGCTTTACAGTAATGAAAACCTAGAGTTGTTTATAACAACTAGTATAAATTTTATTTATTACTAAGTTCTGTATTATCAGACTGCCTAGAGGTCATAGCTAATCTATATCCTCTTGCACCATGGAGTGCACAAATCCCTAATAAAATATACTCATTGACCCCAAGACTTTAAATAAATAAGATACAGTGTGAAGGAGGAAAGGTATGTCAGCCCTATTTACATGCAAAGAATGGAGAAATTAAGAGGCTTATGAAGATATAAAGATCATCCTTAGAGAAGTCTGAAATGGAATCAGGTTTCAGAGAAATTGTTTTTCTTCTTGTTGACATGTCAAATATGTTTGAATATTTGGGTTTTGAAAAGAGAAAAATAAAAATCAAATGATGGAATATGAGAAGAAATGTATATATATTAGAGTAGTAGAAAACAAAGGAAAGGCTTAATCTGTCAGCTGCTGTACTTAAAATATGTCAGGGAGTTGTAACTCTCTGAGCTTTTGAGAGACAAGTTTGAAAATCAATGCTTTTTGGAACAGGACAAACGTCAGATATTTTCATACTTGAATGCTATATTTTTAGTTTCGTTTTAATTCCATTTAGAGAGAGAGGGTTGATATGTAAACCTTAGCCCAGTCAAAAGGGTCAGTTAAACTATAACTGTTGAGATACAAGTGTGCCACCTCAACTCATATCAGACACTGATGGCACATCACACCATGTATGTCAAGTGCATAACCGTGACTCCTAAACATGCAGATTTTGAGGTCAAATACAGAATGGGAGATCAGTACCAAATTGTACTAGAAGATAAAGCATGGACATTTGCAGAAACCAATGGGTGTACAAATACAAACCAGAAATTGGAGCATAAACAGGAACAGATGCCATGTTTTTCCTTGAATGACAGTGGGGAGCCTCCACTCTCCCTTGTCATTTTTCAAGCTGACAGAGAGGACTGACTCCAGCTGGATCAGATGTCATCCAGAATTACCAACCAGAAACCAGAACCGATACAGCTGCACAGACTTTGCCAAAGACGAGCAAGACAATAAAAGTATGAAGGAAGCATTAGGCAAAGCTGCTGCACCCAAATGTACATGAATGTAATTGCTGGATAGGGGAATAAATGGTAAAGCTTTCTGCCTGTACAACTATGCTCCATAACATCTGTGCTGCTAAAATTAATTACAGGTGCAAATGACAAAAACTTTCAACTGAGAGCCCCTGACACTATTCGTGCACAAATATTTTGTGACAGCAGTTCATTGCAATCTGTGCCTCATTTGCAGGCCAGCGCTGCCTTGTCTTGCACTCTTTACTTCTGCAGGATTTGGAAGAGGCCTGCTGGTGTATTGCTGTGGCTCATATATGTGGAGTTCTGCCCATGTAACTCAGGGAGTGGTGGCAGGTGATGTGAATACCCATGTCTCCTCCCACACTGAAAACTGACTTTCCAGGCCTTAGGGTTTAGAAACACTCCCAAATCCCATAGGCTATCCATAGCTTTATGTACTTTATTGAGATGTAGTTCTCTCAGTGGAAAATTTTCTAACAAAGGGAAACAAGTGTTTTTTTAAAAATATAATTTTAAAATGCTCCTCAAATGGCGACTGCCTTAGTACTGAGGTGGAACCAGCAGTGGTCCCAGGACACTCCTCCTCCACTCCACAGGGCCAGGGACAGAGGTGAAATGAATTACATGCTTAAACTTTTGCAAGGTATAGATTACAAATGATCTGTGGGATTTGTTTTTTTCCAGACAGGTGTTATTCTGTAAAATTATTCCATAAAGTTTTCACTGAGCACAGGAAACTAACATCAAGACATTCCCTATTTCACTCCTCACCAGCTGCAGAACTGTGACAAGGATTCCGGTTACCATATAGACCCTGCCATCACTTATACCCATAAAGAACTATTAAGTTTAATGGGACTGTATGAGTGCAATTGAGGTCAGAATTTGGCCATATTTATTTTCCACATACACCCACAGTTACAGCTTGTAACTGGGAAAAGCAAGGCATATATGAAAGATTTTGCTTTCCTATGAAAATGCTAAATTAGCTACATGGCTAAGAAGTTATTGTTTAACCTCCTTATTTTTATTCTTCATCTTAAAAATGAATAAATGACACTTCTGAGGGACAGAAGCTGGAGTTTATTAAGCCTTTCTGTAAAGGTGGGAAATCAACCAAAGTTTTGTCTCTCTCTTGTACTACAAGAAGTTAGTGACCATTCTTATTGCATGTTATGTAAAGTAACCACTGTGTAGCCAAATGCAAAGTAAAAGGCAATGGCTGTATTTCTTTATCTGAGATCTTGATTAATTTTTTTTTTGTAAAGTTTCAGGCCTGAAGAATACATTTGAGTTAAGATTGATTGATTGATTGATTAATTGATGATGGGGGTCCATGGTTTTTTATCCACATTTTAACACCTATAAAGCAATGTAATATCTTCTTATGCAGCCCAATTATCTCACTAAAGAGACAAACTTGCTTTGTTTACTTTGTACTGTGGTATATTTATTAAAGATTCAGAATTTTCTTTTACAACCACAATAAAGTAAAAACAAACTCCTTGTACTTTGACAGTTCTCTTCTGAGACTGGGCATACTTCAGAAGCTTTGTGTATTTAAAAACTGTGCTGTGCAAGATTTCCTAAATTATTCGTCAGAACCAGTTTTGCAAACTTGCCCAAGTAATTTGGAAATATGAAAACAGTCAATGATAGATTCTAATGGATGGTATTTTCAAAGTCTAAATTACTCTGAAATAACTCACAAAAATATGGTGGTAAAATATTTTGTCATTAAATAATATCAATCCATCAGAGGTCAAAAAATGGTCTAGAAAATAGTTGGGTTGTTTGTTTGCTTGTTTGTTTTGTTTTTTTGGCAAAACACTAATACAAATGAGGAAAAGTTCAGTGACAACAGTGTGAGTGATGACACTACTCAAAAAAACCTTTCACAATATTCTATTTTGTCTTTTATTTAAATATTAAAATTTATTTAGGAAATGAATTTGTTTCCACCACCTGGGCCTTTAAAAGTATTCGTAATTGAAAAATAAAATACTAATCACACTGCCTCATATTTAGGACTCCCATAGAAGCTGCCCACGGAAGCAATTGTAACCAAAACTGTGGTGAAATTTCAAATCACTGATAAAAGCTTGAGAAAACCAAGAAAAAAGTTATAAAATCACATGGAGATAATGAATGCTTTGTTATCCAAAGTGATGGGATAGTGAAAAAGTTGATGGCTGAATAAAAGTGGGCCAATGCATATATACATGGATTTGAGTCTTCCTTCTTATTGTTTTAACATTAGTTTACACAGAGAATTTTTTCTGCTAAGATTTTTAAGCAGATAGACTTTGGTGTTACAAGAAACCTGAAGCAATGAATATTCAAAGTAATGAGTCATATTTTCAACAGTCTGATTTTTTACTTGTACTGCAGTTATAATATTTTTTATGATGTAAAACCTGTATGATGTTGTAAACACTGGGAACATTTGAAATTTTATTCAGCGTTAATTATGGCAATGTGACTCAGCAATACATTAATTTTCAATCTAATGAGAATGCATATACATGTAGGTTTTATCAATTACTGGGTTCTAATAAAACCCTTCCCTAATATTTGCTTCTTGTTGGTTGTCTAAATAAAGAGCTGTGCTGGAAAAGCAGGTAGGATCTCCTTTGACCTCTGAGGCATCAAAATGAAAGTTGCGTCTCTGAAAGGTTAACTAGTCTGTGAAAGTACAGGACTCTTTCAATTTTTTAATACACTTTACATAGACTGAGATTAAACCTCTTTGGGTCCATTAATCAATCACAGCTCATTGCTAATTAAGGGTTAGGCATGCCAGCAACAGTTCTGACAGTTGATATGCTACAGGTAATTAAGTTTTTCTAATTATTTTTTAACACTAAATTCATTCTCATATGGCATACTTAGAATGCCTTTTTACCAGGGTTTCTCTTACTAAAGAGCTTGTTTTTTGTTAAGAACAGAGAGGAAAATTAGAGTCTACTTTAAGAGTAATCAAATTATGTTTTAGTTACTTTTTTTTCTTCAAGTTATATATGTCTGTTTTGTAGCCCTTCTGTAACTGGAGGATTATTCTGAGAAAAGTGGATTATAAAGGATTACAAGTTGTTATTTTTACATTATCTTATTTATAATCTCTTCATAATTATCTAATAGTAGAACATCCTACCAGTAGAAAGGTGAGTAGGGAGGCCTCTAAAAGTTAAGGGCTGATAATTTACTTCAGAAATGGGGATACTTATAGCAGCTTTGTGGGATTTGGTAAGTACAGAAGAGGCTGGCTTAAAATTAAAAAAAAAATCATCCAAATCCTGTAGTTTAAGCCTGAGGAATTTAGTTAATCCCTTTATATAACACAAGATGCCAAATGTGACAATTATTTTCCATTTCCATACCTCACAACACTTGAAGTTGCTGTGGTTCAGAGTTTTGGTAAGGGTTATATCTTATTAGTGTAGGGTTAAAATCAGAAATTATGATATACTTGAAGGTTAGTTGTAGAGAGAAGGTCTGTAACAGACAAAGAGAATAGATGAAATTACAATCCTTCCTGCTTCCCGTACCCTACAATACAAAGAGAAGAGGAGAGGAGAGGGGAGGGGAGAGAAGGGGAGGGAAGCAGAGGAGAGGAGAGGAGGAGGTTCCACATTTTTAAATTATAATTTTATATTCTCTATTTTTTGCAAACTATTAAGTAGAGATAACAATAAGTTTGCTTTAAATATTCTGAAAAAAAACCCCATGCAAAACTCACTGTATTAAATAAAAACACCTATGTGGACTCCCTTATTTAGTTCAGTTCAATTTTGCAAGGTTTTTGAACAATTAGAGAGAAAAAAGACTTTGCATAGTTGACTAGATCTAAAGTTACGCACCAACAACAAACATAAAAGAGAAAAAAACTAATAGAAAAAAAGAAAAAGATAATTGCTGGATGATCTGTGACAGCTATTAATTTGATTCTTGGATTAATCATCAGAGTGGCAGGTTGCCAGTTTCTGGCTGTTTGCAGTTTTACGTGGTTGATTATGTACATGTATGTAAATATTTTTGTAAGTTCTAGCTTTTGAAATAATTTTGAAAAGTTAAAGTAACATATTGACACAATGGCATATTCTGCACTCCCTCTGTCTGAAAACACTGAGCCTATAGCCTAAGTAATTAGTCATGTATTTGCAGCACATTCTCATGTTTAGTTTCCATCTTTTCTCAATATAGTGTCATAAATTGTAAGTGAGAGAAATGCCTCAACACACAGTAACTTGCCAGGCAATGAATTTGAGACAGCCAGCGATTCATCATCTACCTCTTCAATTCTTCCTCTTAAATGCTTTCAATGTGCCCATAAAATCCTTTAAATTGCTGGTGTCTATAAGCTTTTCTCCCTGGTCTGTCCCCAGATTTCTGCTGGGGTTGATTTTCATGTCTCCCTACTTGTCATATCTTGATTGCCTCATTCTCGGTTAAGACAATTTCAGCCATTTCACTAGGTGGGTTTTTTGGTTGTTGTTTTTGTTGGTATGTTTTGTGGGAAGAGTAATAAATCTCAACTTCTCATCTGAAAAAAGTCCCTACTTTTAGGAGTTATGGCATACCTTACTGTTTTAAACTCTAAAATCTTTTTAATCAATTATTTGATCACTGAACCTGCCTGTCTTGTTCATTTCCACTTTTAAGCCTTCTTTACAACAAGTGGAGACAAACCATTTCATATTGTGCAAGTCTGCATATGGCCCCATTTCAATGCAGTACCTAAAGTTGAGAAAACTGATTTACACAATTAACAATATAGGATTTTTCCTTTGGGTCTCAATTTTGTGACTAATGTTATGCATGCAAGTCTCTTTTAGACCAATTCTTCTTCCTTTACACTTGCAATCCAAGAGTTATTTTGATCTAACATGATTTCTAGGGTGCTTCTTCAATCAATAAAAAGCAATGAGTGATTTAGAGAGTCACTTGTATGAGTAGCCTGGATTAAGTTTTACCAATGCTAGGTAATAAGAATCCTACGTCTTACATTAATTAACTCTCAATCCTGAAGTATTAATTTCTGAGTGATATTCTAGAATCACATTTTTAAATATTGGATCATAATGTAATGTAAATGTTTCTTTGGGATAATAAAGTGCACAACATTTAATCAAATTATTTTAGTGATTCTGGGATCAAATTTATGGTCAGAAGGATTCTTTTTAAATACTAACTCTGCAATAAAGGCATCAAGAAAGAGAACAATTCACATATGTCACAATTTGCAGCTTTTAGATGGCAAAAATGAACTTAGATAATGATGCATACAGAGAAGGATTCAAAATATATCAGAAACTCTGAGCAAAAGCATCTGACTTTCACAAGAAATGTAATCCCTTCTGGATTGTCAGTTAATCTAACACCTCTCTTTCTGGAGAATCTGTTGGCTCAGAGTGTGTGGAAAAGGAACCAAGGGGAGGAACAGCTCCTTCCTTTTCTGGAGATATCTTTTGCCTTGGAAACCAAATACTGTGAAATTCTTACCAGTCAGTTTATATCAAAAAGATAGTGTAGTAACAGAGGAACTGTCAAACCAGATTAGTTCAGCTATGTGTCTGATCAAGTCTGTGTGATGGACAGCTATACATGTCTAACATATGTTTTAATAATATTTCTTAAGTCGAGGCCTTAATTAGATATTATTGGTGTGAGCTCAAGAAACTGAGCAAATATTTCTCATGTGAAGCACTTTCATCTGCTGGATTTTTAGTATTTCTAAATTAGTATTTTAGTATTTCATCATACCAAAGCAAAATGGGGGGATGTGGGGAGGTGTGGGAGTGAGCTTGATTTACTTCCTCTTATATCCTTATTTATTAAATGACAGCTGTAAAAAACCAAAACAAAGCAAAAAATTACTTGTGTGGGGCTGAAGGAAGGGAGAGTTTCCGTATTCTGTAACTGTGAGGGCTTTTATAAATGCTTGAATCTGTCCTTTCAGCACATAGTCAGGTCAGACAGTTTCAATACTGTAATAGTGACATGCTTTGCAGTCCCCTGGGCCCTGTTAGTGACAATAGCATCAATAGCATTCCATGCCTGGCAAAATGGGTAAATGTTTTAGGCCTTTATTTTCAAAGTAGATTGGAGTACACTTCTCAAAGACATGGCAATACTTTTGTCAAAGGTAGGGCTTACAGTGAAGTGTTTGTGGCAGAGTATGTAAAATTTGAGAGAAGCATCTTATTAAGTCTTTTATGAGAAAAGAATCAATTTTTCTCTGTTTTACAGCTTTTTACTGAAAAGAATGATTCTAAATTTGTTATTCTGCTAAACTCAGGTTTTAAAAGAACTTCACACAGTTGGTTATTTTGTGATTGGAAACATCTCAGGTGAGGGATTAAGGTAGAGACAGGCAGAGAGAGAAGGTGCAAGATTCTCCTCTTCTGCTCCTGTTTTGAAAGCAGGTATCAGAGCTCTAAAAGTCTTGTGTCTCCTGGGACTCCTTTTTAAGCATGTTGGCAGACGGCCCTTTACAATTTCCTGAAGAAGACCTCCTCCCATCTGCCCTACAAAGGCTCAGTCTGGGGCTGGATGATCCTGGGTAGGGTAAGAGGGATCCATGCAGCAGTAAAAATAATACAATCCCAGGTCTGAAAGTCTGAGCCCTGCAGAGCTTTGCCCCACCTTTCCACTGCCATCCTGTCACCTTGGCTTTCACTTTTTATTTTTTGTCTAAGAAACACTGGGTTTTGAAGGCACAGAAAAGAAAAAAAAAAACAACACACCGACGAAAAAACAAAAATCCCAAGTAATTGAACAAAAGCCTCATTGATCTCCTGTATTTGTTTTTTTGCTCTGGACTCATAACCTGACACAACTACCTATTTATTCTCTTTGCCTTGAAGCAGTGATGATGACAGTAATCACCTTGTTCTGAAAATGCCACATGCAGAAATGCAACAACACATAGTACCGGGCCTAATTTAGATGCACAAGGCATCAAATGTTTGGCTGATTCTCTGTCAGTTCCACTGGAGTTACTCCAGATTAACACAAATGTAGCAATTTTGCTTCTTGCTTATCTGCACCCTGGGTTATGTGTTGAATCCTCTCAACTACTATTTGCATTATTGCCTTGACTTAGGGCTGAAGATCCCATAGCCAGGACAGGTTAACCAGGTTTGTCCTGGAGTTGATACAGAAGCTCATCTACATAACTTGCCATTTTCCTTCATTTAACTGTAGCAAGCTGTCACTGGACATGCGGTAAAGTTGTGCTGTGGAGATACACTCACACGGTCTCTTTGCTTCTCAGGCACAAAATAGGCCCCCTGTTTTATCAACTGGATTTTCTTCTTTTTTGAGAGCTGGTATATACAACCACTTAACCTACAAAAGGTTGTGCCTTTGTCTCTGTAAATGAGAGCTGTACTTCTCCATCGTGTGGATGTACTTTGTTCACGCTTTGGTACCTATGGCGTCCTCTCTCGTGTCTTGTATAAACACCAACACCACTTCAGGGCACAGCATCATAAAATGTTACAGAAGCAGACATTTAGATTGGCAGCACCTTGGACCTTCCTTGTGCAGATGGCCTTGGAATACTGTTTTCCAGTCTCTAAAAGCATTTGCAAATGTTTTAAGCGAGGATACATTTTCACTAGCTTTGCCATACATACTTTTTACAAACTAGTGTCATGCACTCCATGTACTAAAAGCTCCCTTTTCTGCATGCTGCTGCTGCCCTGCACTGTAGACAGCTGCGAAGCCAAGGCCAGAGAATGCGTGTCAGGCTGGATGTACACAGTGAGTATCTATGTAAGACGCATCTGTTTTTCAGAAGTGTTACCTGTGTGGAGGCCTTTGCAGAAGCAATCTTGTATCTTTGAATTAATCCAGCGGGAACACCTCTATTTGTCGTTCAGGGTCATTGCCAGAATAAGCCCTCCAATTTCTGTCTACCACCCAAAGCTTCTTTTTTTCTTGTGCATTACTTCACCACAATATATTTGCTGTACACACCTGTCAGTGACATGCAATGTTAACTTTTGATGCAAGCTAAAGACATACTACAGTCTTCATGTGTTAAGGTTTCAAATATTAATTTTAAAGTAGTGATTTTTAAATTGATTGAAATTTGGATTTTTTTTTAATCTGGACTTCTAATTATAATTCATGCTATAATATAACAGGCACTGATTAAAACTGATTAGTTACATGGTGGGTTTTGGTTTGTTTTTTCTTTTTTCAAAAAAAGAAGTCATGCAGGATTTGAATGTGAAACAAAAAAGGACCCATGATCTATAAATGTTTAGACAAGACACTGACATAGAATGAAGATCAAGACTTCTGCAAGCTTTTTTCTCCTTTCCTATTCTTGTCATACACATACCTAAAATATCTGAAGGCTATGTTTTAAATGTCAGGGTTCAGTTTCCTCTTTCTGATTCAGAAGGTATGCAATGATACACAAAAAATGCTTTATTTCCGAGCTTAAAAATGCTTAAAAGTTTTATCATGTTGAAGATTTGCTGGAGTTTTCTTTTCTTTTTTTTTTTTTTTTTGTAGTTGAAGTAACACACTATTGTTAGATGTCATAAATCCTTGAAAATATGTGTAAATATTACAAATAAAGTGATTTTTTTAGAACATGTAGTTTGTTTCTTGTCTTAATATAATTCTGTCTGCAAAAGACACAAGTTTAGAAACACAGTCATAACTAGGTAAGTAATATTGAACCCGACAGAAATACACTGTACATTATATAGTACTTATACACCTATACATAGTGTATACACATATGTAAGTATATGTATATGCTGCTTGTGGCTTGGGGTAGAGTTAATTTTCTTCACAGAAGCTAGTATGGGTCTATGTTTCAGATTTGTGCTGAACACAGTGTTGATAACATAGAGAATTTTTTATTTCCAAGGCCTTTTCTGCTTCTTGTACTGCCACGCTGGCCAAGTGGGGTGAGAGTGCATGGGAGGCTGGGAGGAGACACAGCCATGACATCTGACCCCAACTGATGAAAGGGATATTCCAGGCCATATGATATCATGCTTAGTATATAAAATGCTGGGGGAAGAGGAGAAAGGGGGAGACATTCAGAGTTTTGTTGTTTGTCTTCCCAAGTCACTGTTAAGTGTGATGAAGCCCTGCTTTCCTGGAGAAGGCTGAACACCTGCTTGCCAGTGACAAGCAGTGAAAGAATCCCTTGTTTTGCTTTGCTTGCATGCACAGCTTTTGTTTTTATACTAAGCTGTGTTTATAGCAATATGTGAGCTTTCTACCTTACTCTTGCAACTCACTCCCTAATCCTGCTGGGGGTGGAGTGAGTGAGTGGCTGCGTGGTACTTGGTGGTTGGCTGGTGTTAAACCATGACAACAAAAGGATTTGCGTGCCCTGCTGAAAATAGTGATGAGCCCACAGACCTGCTATCCTGATCATAAAGGACAACAAACACTGGGTGGACACACAGCTATCTCCCAGGTCAGACCTACCCTCAATGGCTCAGCCATGGAAGTGAGTATGAGTAGTTTGCAACCCACAATGAGAGCAGCAAAAAGCATCTGCTTGCCATTGCATGTCAGGAGTTTTGTCAGGAACCACAAATACACTTGCTTCCCACTAATGGTCTCAGGGCTGCATCATGTATATAGAAATGGAGAACTCATTATATTCCTCCTGGGGAAAAAAAAGTGTTATCACTGCATCTTTTCATATTTATTTACACTGAATTTCAGGTGACGTTTTATCACCTGTCACTCAGTCTCTTACACCTATAGAGACACTTAACCCTGTGGGTCACACTCAGTGAGCAAACTTCAAAGAGCAGCATGCAGCTGCGTTGGTCCAGCATGAACCAGCCCTGACACAAACTGATTTGGATTCTCCAGCTCCCCTCTCTGGGCCAGGTGGGAGGGCTGCCAGTACTACCAGGGTTGCCAAGGACTGCCACCTGCATCTCCCACCACTGGCGCTGGGGTTTTCTAACTGGGTTCAGGGTCTCAGGAAATGTTCCTGTTACACATAAAGCCAGCAAAGAGAGGCTCAGCTGGCAGTCTGATGACCTGCATTTACTTGCTCTGCATTTACCTGCACTCTCACAGGAAAGAGGTCAGAGGTAACCAGAGCTCCTACTCTACCTGGCTACATTTTGTGACTTATACAGTTCTACTACACTGGCCAAAAAATCACTGATAGGGTCTTGCTTAAGGAGTGGTTAATTAAGTCTTTCTATTCTGACAAAGGAAGCATTGGTTGAGCAAGTTAACTTTTTTTCTTATGTAAACAGGAAAAAAAAAACCCAAATATTTAATCAAAAAATTCCAGAGCTAGTCACAACAAGATCACATATTTTCTGCCTAAGTTAATTCATGAAGACTGAAAAGAAATATATTTGCAGCAGTTTTGGGGCACAGTTAATAATTTTTCCTATTTCTTATTTGCACCTGTGTGATTTCATTAACTGATAATTGCTTTTGATGTGGATTGCAGAAGGAGACAAATGGTTCATGAATCAATAAGTGATGAGATTTCAGAGTAATTCATTGATTTTTATCTCAAATATACTGTGCATTCAATTTAATTATAGCCACTACACTCCATTTGTTTGAAAACATTGCATGAAAATATTTGGATGAAGTTTGTTCAGTGAAATTATGCTTCAGTTGTTTTAAAATAAATTATGACTTTTGAGTTGAAAAAAGTCACTGAAATTCCTGGGTTGAAAAAATATTGCTGTATGTCATCCCTTAATCATCATCTGGAGGTCTTTGATCAGCTCCAAAATCCCTTGAAATTTAAAAACTTGTCTATGTAATAGTTTTCATCACTTTAGCGGAAATTCTAGATTAATTTTTTCTATTCAATGGTTTGCTCAGCTGAAAGTGTATTTTAAGTCAAACAAATGTAAATAAAGAAAGGTTTGTATGACCTAGTATGGAACTATTTGTTCCTACATTTTAAAAGTGAATAATTCTGACTTTTTGAAGACTAAATTTGCCTAAACTCCTAGTCATAATGAAAATGGAAAAAAAAAAAAAGTCTTGAACTGAAACTTCTGCTTTTGAGTTTTGAAATATGTTTAACTTAGTTTTGAAACATGTTTAACTTAGTTTAAAACCATTTTCTCCAAGTATTTGTGTTAGTAAGAACACTGAAATATTTTTGTTCCACTGTGACAATATCCTTTTGGATATAAAACTGAAAGAACACTTTGATGCATAGTGATATGGACATTTATCTATAAAAATCCAAGGATTTTTAAGGAAACTGATAATGCTACAGTCATGTGAAGGATTTTTTTACCCTTATAGCTAGTTTCCTCTAAACCTAAACTTGATGTTTGTCCTACATTCCAGTCAATTTCATGTTATAAACACCAGCTTAGTACAATGACGTAGTACTTTTTTATTGGTGATTTAATGCAGGAAATCCCTTTTATATAATACAGCTCAAGATGTATTTTCTAATGTACAAAACCATTCATGGAGGGACCTCTGATAAAGGAAAATTGTCAATATTATGATAATGGAATTATATTGGTATAATTCCTTGAGAATCATGGAAATGACCATAGTAAAGAGGACTAGCTTTAAGCACATAAGGTATCACAAAAAAAAAAAAAAAAAAAAAAGGTTTTGAGAACTCTGATGTCTTTCTTAATTTCTGAAAACAAAATTCATGGACTGTACACTTTAAAATATATTAATACTTTATAGGGCAATCTGCTTTCTATCCTTGAATCTGTTTTGTGGTTTTTTTTTTACTCTTTTACTGTCTATAATAGCAACTTTGTATGGCTAAATTCCCTCCAGAACATCCCAGCCCCAGCATATTTAGTACTCAAGTTTATGCATGAATCCTCAATTAGGAAATGCAGAATCAAGCTTTTAGCTCTATCATGGGAATGGAAAGCTTAAAAAGAAATATATTTTAACACCTATTAGTAAACCTTGTTTCAGAGTGAATTAAGATCAAATGGAGTACTTCCATTGATTTAATTTGGCTGCAAGGGAGCTCTATGAGCTGATACTCATGGTAATCACCGTGTAACGTTCCATGTTTACAGAACTATCCTATGTGTTTAAAAATGTGTCACCTATTTTTTTATTAATAAGAAAAGAGCAAATATAGTAGAAATGTTTAATTGTGGTGGTTGTTTGTTTGGTTTTTTAATAAGAAGTTGATTTTTAGCAGAACACAAGATTATTCAGGGGATGGACTGAAAGAGTGTGTGAAAACTTTGTATTTTTATTAAAAAAAATTCTCTCCCCCAAGTTGTATGGGGAAACCCTTGAAGATGTACACAATAAAATTCCTCAAAATACCATTTTTTCTTCAAAGTGTATCTTGGGGAAATTATGCTTTCTGAGCAAACCTGGGATCATATTTCACTGTCCTTGGAGCAAGTAAAACAGTAAATGATTTTTTTTTCATAAAGTATTGAAAGGAATATAGAGATTTTAGTTTCTTTGTAAAATTTCTGAGTTACATTCTAAGGAGACCTCTATGCAAACAATGTATTTTAATTTGATTCAAATAAAATAGTGTAGAAGTTTCAAATGATTGTCTGGCAAATTTTGCTTAATTAAAACCTGTTTAAAAGTTGTTGAGCATATAGTATAAGGTGTGGTGGGATGTTCTTTTCTAGATTGGGTTTGTTTTGGCACCTTTTCTATTGATGCCTCAAATTATAATAACACTTTGACTTCATTTCCTAAGAAGAGGAGTCAGTGGAAGATATTTCTCCACATCATGTGAGGTAAAGATTTGTGCAAAAAATATTTTTTTTTGCTCTGCCCTCATCCTCTCCACTGCATCTGTTATTCTTGACTGCTTCCCAAGATCCACCTACTCTCCTCAGGCTATCTATGTCTCCTATATTAAATTATTTTGTAATTGTTTTATCACTTTCTGTCTGTTTACAAATTCCTTCCTACCTTTCCTGCACTTCTCTTATACTTTACTACTGTTTACACTTCTTCTTTGTGACGCTTCTTACTCAGCGTTTCAGAATTGATTCGGCCAAGTTTCAAGCCTGTGCCTAGTTTTGCCAGGCTTTCTGAAAGGTTTCTAATATTTTTCTGCTTTTCTTAAGCTTTTTCCCAAGAAATTGGATATGCGTGCTTCCTAAACTGAGACTCTTCTGCTTATGCAATTCCCACAGTAAGTCTCATGAATATAGTTAAATGTTGCTTTGTATTTTTTTCTGTTGCAATTATTTTCTCTCCTTTTTGCCTCCTTGTGTTCAGGACTAGAATAACAATCACCGATATAGTTGATCCTATAATTTTCTGCTCCCAAATTCAAGCAGACTGTTAATTCCAGCTATAAATGCTTTTCAAATCAATGTGTCTCTGTCATTTTAGACTGAGAATTACCTTCTACATACTGCAAATCTAGTTGTTCCCAAGTGATTATTTAAGCTGCTGAGACAGTGCTTCTCTAAACAATTTTCTGCTATAATAATTGGCCAGCTTCTATGCATGCAGTTGTTTTCCTGTACCCTTCTGCTGTTCAGTTTAACTGTCTCTATAATCTCTGTGGTCTCTGTAGCAGAGATTCAATATTCTCATAATTGACACAAAACCAGGAATCCAGCTCTGCTAATGTGTTCAAATTCTGAGAAAAAGAATTAGTAATTTTCTGTAAAGATCCCACTCTTTTTAATCACAAACGCATTTCTTGCCAGCTGAACCACAGCTATTTACCAAAGTGGGCCAGAGAATGGGAATCTTTTGCCAGTTTCTGTACTGCTCAGAGCATTTCAGCCTTCCCATGCCAGCCTGTGGCACTGTTCATTGCCCTGAGATCTGCCTCTCCAGCAAGCAGGGAGCCCAGCACCAGCTCCCTGGGTCACATCAGAAAATCTTGTGGCTTTTGAGTGGGAAGAAATTTGTGAAACCCTGAAAATTGGCTGCTTGGGCTCGATCTGCTGAGATTTCATTCTTCACCCTGAAGGGGCTTGGCTCTTGTTCTCTTCTAGAGTATCTTTGATTCAAGTCCCTCTTGCCTGAAGAATGATATTCCGAACTAGACATCAGACTGCATCTTTAGCTGCAACACAAAATAATGGCCCTTTCTATCTTCTGTATGACACTGACAATTAATATATGCAAGAACAAGATCTGGCTTCTTTTATGAGTTTCATATTCCTTAATTATTCCCATTTGATGCTTCAATAGCCCAGCCATTCTCTTTTCTGAAGTAGAGCAGCCATGCCATATGCTGTTAGATATTTCTACATGTTCCCTACATGCAGCATTTTGTCTTTTCAGCTTGCTGGTTTGAAAAAATGTCTTTAATTTGTAAAGACAGTTTTCAAGTCAGATGTACTTCTGCAGAAGGAACATTGCATTTCTTCCCCCAGTGCAGTCTGGTGTCACGTAAAAATATCACCCAGACTAAAAAAAAAGCCTTGCCAAAACAGAATACATCACTTGTGGAATCCCAGGAGAAATATCCTGGAATTTTGACAGAGACACACAGCTTACTATTTAATAAGCAGAGTGGTTCAAGTACTCATTAACACATGCTGTTTCATCTACATATTTACTCAATTCTTTTGAGGGACTGTCACTCAGGTTATGTCAAAAGCCTTACTAAGTTCAGATATGTCACATCTACCTTCTCAGCTTCCAAATAGGGCAGATACTTTGACAAAACAACTGTGACTTCTTGGGCACTATGGACTCTATTTGCTTTCTAAAACTCACAGTAACTATTTTTTTTCACTTTATTATGTTGCAGATGCTTCACAATATCTTTTGTTAACTTGTCCTAGTGTTTTTCTTAGCTTTTGAAGATGACTGAGGATAAGCTTCTTCTTTTTCCCCTTTCAGTTTTCTGAGGTCTTCCCCAGTGGTAACAAGTGTGCAAAGATACTTTCTGCTAGTGCAGGTAAGTCCATACAAATCTAGAGGTTGGCATTAAGCATGCAGCAGTGTGGGTAGCAGTATTGCATAGTATCATCAATTATGCTGATAGCCCACACTTGGCTTCAGCAAATATCAAACAGGTGCTTAACATTTTCACCGGTTTAGTGAGTAAATTTTATATAAAAATTATATCAATTATCTACAGAATGATGGGCAAATCCCTTCAAGCAGTAAAGCTGTTTTGCTCACATTTGACTTTTGCATCACTGGGCTACTAGTCAACAGTTCAATTAAAATATATTTATACTATTAACAAAATAAGAAAACCACCTTTATGAAAGTTGCGTCTGCATTTCTTTTGTCTTTTTGTAAATTCTTATACAGGAAAATTTCCATACAATCAGCTTCAAGCATTTGTTGAAGGTCCATGAAAAGCCCGGTCTGTACTTAAAAGCTTTCATGTAGTAATAATGTGAATGGTTAATCAGTAATGGAGTTTTCCACAGTGATTCTCTGAAAGTGGAGCATTTTGAGCTTAATTTCTCATAAAAGAAAGATGGCCTTATCTTTCTCCCTGGAATAGTCTCACCAGCTGACTGGAGGTTTAGAACCAGCTTGAATCAACAAGGAATAGCATTTGGTATTTTGATGTTTTCCCAAGGATTTAAAACCACATTAAGACTTAAGTAGCTTTGCAAAACCAATCATACTTGTTTATTGCAAACAGAAGTAGTATATCAAATTGCTAAAGTCTGAATTTTTAACATCTATAAATATCTCAGTAATCACAAACTTTCATAATAAGGCCTCAGCCTCACAAATATTTTTATGAAGTTTTAAATTCTCTAGTGTATCATGAATACACAGCCTGTAAGCATGATTATAAGTCCTATCAAGATCCTTCCTCTGAGATTTCCCTTTTTACGTTTGCATAATTCATCCAGTGACTGAGTTTTGATTCCTAAACGAGAAAACTGTGTGTTCAGCCAAGTTGTTGTTGCTCTTATTAGTATTATCTGTGCATGTGTGTGTGTGTGTGTAGATGTGTGTGTGTAAATGTGTGTGTGTGTGTGGAGAGAACTTACTGGGACTCAGTCTTAAACCCTTTATGTCTGTTGGCTCCTGCTTTCATGTCGTCAGTTTTCAATCAAAGAACTTACTTGCTATTAATGAATGTATACTTTAGGAAGTTGCTATATTCAAGCTAAAGACACATGCTTAAAAGGGTATCCAAAGAGAAACTTCTGTGTTTCATGGAGGTGTGAAAGTAACTCACCTTGAAAGATAGGTGTAAAAGCTGTAACAGTATTGGAGGCAGAAGCAGAAAAACACTTGAGAAAAAAAAAGGAAGACATACTTGCCAATGAGAAGATGAAGAGGGAAGCAGAGGTGGGATAGGGGAGGAAGTCTTGACAACAAACAAGCCCGTTAAAGTGCAAATGGAAACCAAGTAGTATGGGAAGACGCTTGAACTCAAACTCATAAAACCTGTGGGGTATTTGTCACAATCATGTTAGTCTGTTGCAGAATTATAGACACAATTGATCAAATTTCTGCACATGGGTTACATGACCTATATTCTACCATTTTCTCTACTAAGATTCGACGAGCTTGAACTGGTGTTCTTGCTTTAGAATAGCATACAATGTGAGCTTGAACTTGGCTGAATCCACCAGGTGTAAGTATAATACAAATAAATAAGAAAAATACTGTCACTTTCTGTATATTTCCAGTTCAGCATTTTTACTTTTTTTCTAATATCAGGTTTATGAAATCTTCTTTTTATCACTGCAGATGAAAAAAATTGAATGTGGCATTTCCAAAATAATCAACCAAATGGACTCCACTAGACCAGATAATGAGAGTCCTTTTATCAATAATTAGTTTAATTCCCTTCTTTGTTGTACACATAAGTCCTACAAACAGAACACAGACTGAACAAGCGAAGCTGAAACTATAAGGATTCTTCATTACACAATATTCAAATACTTGCAAATTCAGTGACTGCTACAGGAATGGATTTAATAGCTAAGGAGTAACAAATGAGATTTTAATCCTTCTTTCACATTAAAATTAGCTGATGGGGGGTGTCTGTCACATAAGGAAGAAAAAGCTGTATGATTTAGAGACCTGTATGACCGTACTCAGCACTAGATTTGTGTGAATCCCTTTCTGAGAGTGTTGATAGCCTTCTTTAAGCATTAATGATATCTGTGATTCTTAAACTTTCAAAGGAAACCCAGGAAAGGCAACCTTTATCTGAGGAAATTAAATTATTCTCAGCAGTGGAGTCTGGAGATTCTTGTAGTGCTTTATGACTGTATAGAAGAGTATGATAGGATTTAATTGAATAAAAACAATGACAGTCTTGCTTATGAAATTTTACAGGAAGCCCTGTATAATTGTTCATCTTCTAAAGATTCTTTAGGTTGTTTCCAAATGGGTCATCCTTTCCTGCTAAATTAAATGGAATCAATTTTTAAAACTTTTTTTTTTTTTTAATTTACTTGTCTTTGTTAGAAAAGCAGCTATGGGATTGCAGTTTTTTAGAACTGCCTTACACTACTGACTTCAGTGCAAGCAATGTCCAGCTACCACTGGGCAAGTCTGAAGGTCACACACAAATATTAGAAGTTTCAAAAATAATCTTTTCAGAATTAGCTCTTAAACTTAACCTATTAGAAGGTTCTACCACACTACCACTTCTGATTTTTTATCCTAGCAGATCTGATATTCACTTAATCACAAGCATAAAAACTACATGATTCTTCTCCCTTTATTCCAAAATCAGTCAGCAGCAAGTCCACATGCGTTTTAAGGATCTGAAATCAAAATGTGCCATCAGGCCTGGAGCTACTAAAGATACCAGAGAAATATTTCTTTTGTCAGCTTAGTTTCTTTGCTGTCTTTGTGAAATAGAGTGTGCTGTTATGCTAAGGACAGACCCATCCTTTGATATGTCTTTGCTGGAGTTTTCTTCAGATTTGAGTAAAAGGTTCCTTCATTGCCACTGTGAGCAGTTTATTTGCCTTTATTCCTTCCAGGGAGGGCTACTGCAATGCTCTACAATGCCCAGTTAAACTGAGGGATTTGGACTCAAGGAAGTTTCCTGTAGAACAGATGATGAAGATATGAGAGCCACAGTGACACCTGCCTATGATAGGAATGGATGGCATGAATAGTCAGAAGAAAAAAGACTGAAATACAGTGATTGCACAGAAAAATCTTTTAAAAATTATCTTTATTAATATGTCCTATTACTCACAGCCTGTGTCTAAACTCCCTAAACCAGGGAGTATCACCAGCTCTCAGAGGCAGGGCCCCAGGGCAGTTGGACCTCACTCTGTGTTGGGAGCAGACCTTGGCACCCACCATCTCGCTGCCCTCTTTTCCTGTTTCTCAGTCCCAATCTGAATTTCTGGAGGACTGCACAGTTGTCATAAATTGATGACTTGTCACATTTACAGGGAGCCAGAGCAATAAATATAAAATAAAGCAAACTTTATTATTGTGGATATAAAATACTTAACGATGGAAAAAAAATTCCTCTGGAATTGTATATTTTAATGCAGTGGATGTGTCAGTTGAGGATATAGTTTAGTGGTGAACACAGCAGTGTAATGTTAATGGTTGGATTTGTCAATCTTAGAGCTCTTTTCCATGATTCTGTGACATCCTGACTGCATTTTAAAGAGAAGGGCATTGCAGGATGGTGGCTTCAGCTACACCTTAGGGTAAGCGCTGGCAGCTTCAGCATGGAGCAGGGGCTGGAGCTGAGAGCACCTGTACCTCCCTGTGGCGGTCTGAAGCCTGAAACCGGTGTCATGGGAACTGCACTGGGGACAAACATGCTTTTACATAAGAATTTATTCATGCATGTTAACTGTTCACTGATCTAAGGGAACAGAGCACAAAGATCTCAGAAAATTTTCTTAGTAAAAACATTAACTGGGAGCAACAGATTGTTAAAGCTGCCCTAGTAGTAGATTTATTCAATAAAAAGGGGAGGAAGGAGATCAATGTTTTCCTCACCCTTCCAGAAATGATTTTAGATTTTCCACCCAGGGCTGGATGGCAGTATTGCAGGGGTAGCTACAGAGGGCACTTGCCAGCCATCTCTCCTGTCCTAGCAATTGTTCTGTGCCAAATGCTGCATCATCCCTGCCACAGAGTCACCAAAAACACCTCTGCACACCATCTGGTACCTCTGGCACCCAACACAGGTAGTGGTTGCTCAGAGAGGTGTGCAGGCTTCAGGTGTGAGAGTTTTTCACAGCCTTCATGGATGTTTGTGCCTGCCTCTGGGAAATGCCATGTGCCAGGGCCCAGGGCATTTGGTGCCTGGCTGGAGGACACAATGATAATATTGGGCTGCATAGCAAGATAATCAAATAAAACAAACAGCAGGGCAATTTTTTTAAGTGACGTTGTTATACTTATTTTGAAGCAGTTTGGAAGCAGTCAGCAGTCCCTACAATTACACATACGATGTGAAAAAATGGGCCTGATCTGACTGTTTTTTTCAGTTTACAGGGAAACAAAGTTATGTTTCCCATCACTGTGGGCACAGGAGCCTGCAGGACCCATGCTGTGTATACTGTGATGTGCTGAGCTGCATTCCTTGCTTTTCTGACTGCTCCCTTCTTGTGAACTAGGCAAGTTTCATATTTGTCCATATATTCCATTTGTCCTGTCTGTCATTTTTGGTAACCTGGCTACTGCTACATCCACTTGGTTTTAATTACTCTGTCATTTAATTTGTTTTAAACATCTGTGTCCAGTTTCTATCTGGGGTCATTTTAATTGTTTGTGGCTAATAGAATTTGAAAGGAATATAATTTTCTTATATTTCATTCTAAGATATTCCATTTTGGTTTGCTACAGTCATCTGCTGCTCTTGATTTGCTGCCATACAAATGATTTAATTACGTAGACATCATTGTTATTGCCATAAAATCCCCATTTATTAACTGCCATATCAATTATCCACCCCAGTTGCTTATTGATCTGAATCTCCTGAGCAGCTGATCTCCTGGGACACATTTCAACCCAAGTACAAACCTAGCAAGTTCACCGAAGTCGTGTAAAATATGAACCTGGCTCCTTTTCGTACCACCCCGGTTTGCAACTCCTGTGATTCATGATTCTACTGATACTGATTGGCCATTAGTCTCCATTATTTTTGCTTTCTTTGTTCTCCTCTGTGATTCCCACACTTCATCTGTTTTGGTTTTTGGTTGTTTGGATTTTTTTGTATTGTTTTTTTTGTTTGTTTTTTTTTTTTTTCTTTTTTTTTTCTTTTTTTTTGTCCTCAGTTTCCATCTGCCTATTTTGTTTTCTTTCGTCTCCTCTTTTTCTCCTTTGCTTGCATACCTGCCCCCCTACACACCCCTGAGCTGTGTTTCTGTTATGCCACCTGGGAGCCTGTAAGACATCTTATTTTTGCTCCTATCAGACTTTGGTATCGAATTTTCCCTTTCTTTGCTTCTACTTTGTGTTTTCTAGTCACAATTTGCATTTTGCACTTACTGCCAGGAGTCCTCTCTCCTTGCTTCTTTCTGACCCTTTGGAAACCTTATTCTTATTCATCTCACCACCTTCTTTCTGATTATCTCTGGTACAAAGCCCAGACCAAGTATACATAGAGTATTAATATACAGAGGCTTTGTGAATGCCTTGGCAGGTCTAGTATATCTCCTCTGTTGGGAAGTAATAATGTTCTTCCCTCATAAAAAACTTTAGATGATATTTGAAGAAACACTACAAGTTGGGAAGTATCCAATTTACAGATGTGGTCTGTCATGCAAATTTGGACTTTGCTAATAAATATACTTATCCAAATTAATGTTACTTTCTCAAAACTATATAATTTGTCTTATAAAGTACTAATAAATATCAATAATTTCACATTTTCCCAAGCGTGCCAGTATAACTGACTAAATTGGAGCTATAATACAAGTCTTTGGGATCTACATGGTGACATCTAATCAGTACGTTAAAAGCAAATATTTGTGCTCCTCAGGTAGGCATAGGCTCAAGCGGCAAAACCTTCTCCTGGCTCCAGATCTGAAACACATCAACACCATCAACTGCTCTATGATGGAGATTTTTTCTGCTCCTCTCAGGTACTACATTGGGCCCTGAGTCTCATCATTTCCACAGAAAAATGGCCATGGCCCATATGTGGGTTTCTTCCTCATTTTGGACTTTTCCTCATTTATGTCTTGTTCAAAAGCTCGTAAAATTTCAGATGAACAGCAGCAGTAACTGTGGTTGTCCTGGCATTTAAGCAACCTCATATTTTCATGTGTAAAATTTCCTAGAAAATAATAGCTCAGCCTGTGATCAGAATAAACATGTCTTGCAAAACAGACTTAGGTTTCTGTAATCACTAGTATGGGTGCTTCCCTCAATCCTGGTTAAAGTAGGAAAAAATAAAACAAGACTGTGACAAAATAACATGAATAAATTGACCACAATATCTGACCTCTCTCATACAAATGCTTAAAGAACCATTTGATTATATAAATGCACTAAAAATTTAATTTTGAAGAAACATATATTTATGACTGATTTTAAAATTAGTTTTCTTTCTTTTTTTTCCTTTTTATCTTTTTAAGAGAAGGTTCTCATATTAGCTGGCCTTGCTGCATTCATGCCACTGAACCAAAATAGGTGACAATAACTGCTGTGCATATATGCTTAAGGAGTAACTAATAGAGATTTTTTATTTGCACTGACCTTTGATCTACCGGGTATATGCTGGAAGAACTGAAGCTGACCACAGTGCCCTGAGGAGGGCTGTCTGATGCTTCTTGTGATGTGAACTCTCTGTGTGGAGGAGGAGGGGCACAGAGGAGAGTCTTATTAACATTAATGACTGCTCTGGGTTGGGTGGGAGGAGGGTGACTGAGTGCCATTTCACTGCTCTTCATTAATGCTGCTGGATTCATTACTGCCTTCTTTGTCCCGGAAAAGCAATTTAAAGTGTATGGACAGCACTGGCCTTATATATATCTCACTAGTGAGTGAGTAGACATAAAGAAAGCATGGGGCAAAGGGTTAGGAAAATATGAGCTCCAAAGAAAGACTCACAGACCATCCAATTTAGAGCTGTTTCAACCAAAGTGTATGAAGATGGGGTAGAGGATGAGTGCTAGCTCAGCCAGCTCTGCCCCAGCCAGCCAGTGACCCAGCTGTAGGGCTGTCAGGTGTGCACTGAAGGGCTAACTGCTCCCCACACATCTGTGTGAGTTTTTACAAAGCTGTTTGGAAAGGGTTTGTCCTAAGTTTTATGAGTACAAACTCAGCCTCGAGATTGCTGGGGATTTAATGAGGGTTAAGCAGCTTGACCTTGATATGTCTCTTCTTCCTGAATAGCACTTTAAATTTGGCCCCACATGTATTTGCCGACCAGGAGTTGTTATTCCAGGGCACCGACCGGAGTTCAAGCCTTATCTGTGATTGATTGAGGAGACAAAGTGACAGCATGGCACTGTGAGACTGTGGAGGGTAGGAGAAAAGTCTGAGAGGGGAAGGATGTTGTGATGCAGGGTTACATGTCTATTGAAATTGCTGAACAGCCTGGGCTGAAGGAGTTACCAGGGATATAAATGTCTCAAAAAATACATTATTATAATGTGTTATTTCATGGTAGTGTCTCTGGTCCTTCAAGTCCAGGATGAGGCAAGATGACGCTGCACCTGTGACTGCTGCCAAGTGACCCTAGAAATGGCTGTTAGCATAGGTTGGTCCTGGGGACTGAAACTTGCCTTTCCCTTCCCCTAATGAGGGAAACTCTTATGACTAAGGTGGCTGTGCTGAGCACAGAGTTTTAAGGACAGCCCACAAGGCAGGTAAAAGAGATTTGAAAATTCAGTTACCCAAGACTTTGCATAGGGATACCTGCTAGATTACTCAGACCAGCATCCAGCCCTGCAGGAAAGGAAACGTAGAGCCTGCCTCATGGTCCAGAGAGGCCAGACCCAAACCTGCAAGGTATGAGCCCAAGTATTTAGTTACGGATCAACCTCAGCCGAAGGAGGAATCATCAGAGCACATGGATTGACAAACCACCACAGCCAGCCCAGGAGAGACCAGTAACCCTGGTACAGGAGAGCTGCCCTGCCAGGTGGAAATTTGTCCAAATGAAAAGAACAACAAAATTTCAAGTCACTTTTTGAGAACTAGTTTCATGTTGAGGAAACAAGTCGTGGACTTTTTTCACTAAGAGCTGTTTTCCATGGTTTTTTAAATGAATTCATAGAAGCATCGAGTTGGTGCGCATTACATCATATTGGGAACTGCATTTATTCTGTTGCCCATGAAACAGGAATACATTTATATCTATTTGAATCAACTGTGAGTTTTGTAAATAAGTTTAATGAATGAAAAAGAAATTAATTGCAGTATTTCAAAATACAAATCAAGATGCAGGTGCGGTATATATGTTTCCATGGGAAAAAATTTACACTTCAGTGGCTATAAACATCTTCACTACTTAAGGAAAAAAAAATGTATTTACCTGCTATTGTTTACTCCCTTCTATTTTCTGTTAAAAGAATATATCATTTATATTGGTCAGGATATATGAATTTTATATCACAGCATTCAGACTTTTTGCTGTTATTTTTTAGTTAACAATGCAATAGGATGACATATAATGCCAAACATTTAATGAAAGCCAATAGTGCAAACATGAATAGCAAGTCTTCTAATGAATAAATCTGAATAATAAAAATCCCTGTGGAGTGTAGAAGCAGATAGGTTAATTCTTTCACTTGAATTTTAATCCTGGCTGAAAAAAATTGCAGAAGGGTTTTCACATTTAACACTTAGTTGTCCTTAAAACTTAGAGAAAAATCGCTTTTACTCTTCATGTCTGGTCTATAGGTGTATTTGGTTAACTGGATCAACAAAAAGATACTTATAATGTGATATCGGTAGCATCAGAGGGCACGATGCTGCTCATGCAGTGCTGCTCTGGTTGCTGGTATAACTTGTGGCAAAATGAAATTGAAGAGCACTCATTGAAGTGGTTCTAATGTCAGCAGAAAAGTACAAAACGGACCTTTCCTTTCCCTCCTTGGCTCTTAAAAGTAACAGAGAAGGAGAGATTAGAAGTTCTATTAATTATTCTTGTCTACTCTTTGGGCCTTCTTTCTTTCTCTTTTCAGTGGTTTTTAAAAGGAAATAAAAAAAAAAAGGAAGAAAAAAAGTTTCTAATGATTCAACCGCAAGTAAAGGTAAAACCTGATTTTTCTCTTCTAAATGCCAATTGTTCTCAATTTAAGACCTATTTTAGTACCATTACTTGTTCATTTTAAAGTTTGCTTTTATTTTGATCATGAAACATTTTCAGAGGAAAAGAAGGAAATCTAGGTCTTGGAAGCACTATAAGAAACTGTGATTTTTTTTCATTGAAAATCATTAAGCATCATGGCTTTATTGGGGAAATCAAGGTTCTATCAGCATGTCAGAGTTCTATGTCCAAGACTGGATGAGCTGTACCAAACTCAGCCTTGGTGAAGTCAATGTGTGTTTTGGGAATTAAAGTGCAGAAGACACCTACTCTGTCTAGGTCATTTCTATGATGCTGGTTTTTAACCTTGTTGCTTCAAGGTTGAAATAAAAAGGTAATCAAGACTATTTTTTAATATAGAGATTGTTCTTACTTCCTTCAATCTTCCATATAAAATTTACTACTTCCTTTAAGGAATTTAGAATTGTAAATTTATTACATGACTAACAATGTCTCTAATCAAAGCTTCTCAGTGCAAAGGCAGAATTTGTTTCATGACCTATTTACAGACTGTTTTCTCCTTTTGCAAATGCGGATGTCAAAATTAGATGCTAATTTGTAGCATCCAACAAAGCACATGACTGAAGACTAACTTTTGCGTTGGCCTGCAGAAATCATCACATATGTCAAACCATCCCACAACAGGGTTAAGATATTAAAACCCATTGGTTCAGAATTGCACTTACAAGAGAGAGATGTCAAAGCCAACAACAGAACTACCCAAAGGATGGATAAGAGCAATATGTATAGAAATTTATCTAATCTCAGACATCCAGTCATGATGACAACAATACATTCCCTAGAAACTCAGAATGTTGTCAGGTTTTGTTAGCAACATTTAATGGTCTATAACAAAAAACTTAATATCAACTGTCCCTCCAAAAAAATATTTTTTTTCTTAACAAAAAATCAAGTTAAATAAAGAGAAGACCAAAAATTTTATATATGAAAATACACACACACAAACATTTTTTTTTCTTTTTACGATGCAAAGGAAGAGAGACATTTTGTTTCTTTTTATTTTCCTTTTTTTTTGTTTTATGATAAGAATACTTTTTAATAAGAGTTGATTACTTTCAAGAAAGAAATGACAGCTCAAAAAGTGTTTGAAGAGAGATCCATTCTGATAGCAGTATAGCAATCATAGAGGACGTACCATAACAGACACTGAATAGAAAAAAAAATAAAAATGTGTGTAGTCCTACCTGGGTTATCAGCGAGCCAGGAATACCTTTTCACAGAGACACAAAAAGCAGATGCTCTAGCTGACACTGTCACCTCTATCTTCACATACCTTCAGGCTATTCCTTGAGGTATACAAGTGCTTTACTAGGTTGACAGGGTCTGGCAGGCTGCTAGGTGTCTGGATAGCATCAGATTTTCACACCTGAACCACTCAAATTAAACTCTAAATAAGTTTATGATGGGAAATGTTGAACCACAAAGTTCTGTGGTAGCTCTGTCTGTGCTGATCACCTCCTTTAACAAACAGTATGAAAACGGAGTGGGGTTTTGTATTAATGATATGGAGCAGGCTTCTGAAATGGAGGAGAAGAACAAAAGAGCAAATTTAAAAATAAGTCCTAAAGTAAATGAAAGGGCAGGGAATGTCAGAGTGAAGTGAGCAACATGATGACAGATGAAATACTGTATTGTCTATAAGGGGATATTGCAGATCCTAAGCACTTATTTGTACAAGTCAGATGGGTTCCACTTTTCTAATTTACTGTGAATGCTGTGAAATGAAGATCTGAACACCAGTGGTCCAAAACACCCCAAAGCAACTAATAAGAGATTACAGTGTAAAAGGATGGGACAGTCTGTCTTTCTGAAAGTATTATAATGTCGGTGATGTGCCCTAGATACAGTATGGGTTCAATCCTGGTCAATCTATTTGAAAAGGAGATAAAAAAGATGTAGAAATAGGTGATGAAAATTACTAAGAGCATGGCACAATTTCTGTGATGAGAGATTGCCAAGGCTGAGATTGTGTCCCTTGGAAAAGAGGTGAATTTTAAAAGATATGACAAGACTATATAAAATACTGAATGCTATATGAAAAAAAAAAAAGCAGGTATTTTTCCTTACAGTTACATTTTCTCCTAATACAGGAAAAAGCAAGTCTTCAATAAAACTGAAAGTCAACCAATATAACCCAGAGGGGAAGAGAAAATATTCAAAATTCAGTAGCTGAACTCATTACCACTGAGCTTTAAGTTTTAGTTCATTGTAGGCACCATTTAAGTACCTATGCAGATAAGGAGAACAGACACCATTTCTGTGATGGTTTAGACCTCTCTCACATTGCAGAAAGGCCCTGAATGTCTTTTCTGCCTCTCTTGCAGTAAATATAGTAAGACATTTATAAAATCATTGTGTCTCCAGTCACAAACTAACTTATTCACTGATGAAGACTAAGGTTTACATAATTATCTACAGTGAATATTCTTACACTTTGGTTCCTTGAGAAATATTCATTAAATCTCTGTTCTGTGAGAGGCAGGATGTAGAGCTGGAAGAGCAGATCAGCCCAACCAGCTTCTATTCCTGTCTTTCCAGGTTCCTGAAATATGTGTCACTGTACAACATTGCCTAGTGTCCTGCTGTAAAAATGTGATTAGCTATAAAAGTGAACGCATTCACTCACTTGTTAAAATTATAATAATAAATGAACAATGAAGAGAAAAAGTTTGTTTCCCACTTTCAAGGAAAGTAGGGGAAATAAGCTTCATATCATCACCATATCATTACAAAACATAAAAATAACTAAAAAAGAAATCAGTGCCCAGCTTTGAAGAGACACTCTGGATAGCCTTCTCAGAGATGTATATTCTCATTGAAAGATAAATCGCTCATCTGAAGAGTGTATTTGCCATTTAAAAAGTGGTTAGAGAAATTTCTGATTTACTATATCCTTTCAATGAGCAAATAAAGGTCTTAAGAGCCTGACATGCAGATCACTGAGAATGTTCTGATAATCACCTTTCAGCAAGCAACGGAAAACTTCATCTGATTTATATTATGAAAAACTTTTGGCTTATTCTGAAACAAAGCATAGTCTACCAAAACAGCATATGGAATTAAGAGAGAAGCAAATGAAAATACAGGAGATTAGTTTCTCAGATTGAAACACACTCTTTGAGAGTGATAAGAAGATGTTACTATAAATGAAAAGCAATTTAGAGTTTTAGTCCCATTCACATGCTGAGAAAACACTGGAGAAAATTGATTTGGGGAATCTATTTTAAAAAAAATGAAAAGAAAAAAAACATCCAAACATAGGGTGACAATGAAACAAGTGCAAATTTCTTCCTGCAAATACACAAGAATTGAGAAAAGGCTGGAGCAGAGAAAAACATGTAACCTGCAAATGACAACAAATGGAATTACTTTAGACTCACATCCTTCATGTAGAAAGAAAAAAAAAAATACTGGAATGTCCCAAAGCTTATATTCAGCTCAGTCCTAGTAAAAAATCTTTGAAGGTAACTACAAAAGAAGTTCAAGGAGTTATTGAGTCATAAAAATTTTAGATAGCAAAAGAAACCCCTAAGGTTTCAAAAGTGACAATTTCATAACTAACACACTTCTCAAAGATAATAAAAACTGAGCAGAGGAGAGCACAAGAAATAAAAGAGGGAGTATCCGTACTTTTTAGCATGCTAATTATTCAAGTTACTCCAAAGACCTATTCTTTTAAAAGGGTGTTTCTTTTGTATCAGCGCTGCTCATTGTCTTTTTCAGGAGAAAACTGTTAAGAAATTCACTCCAAAACCATGGGGATACATGCAAAATCCTTTTCCTGCAGTTGTAAATGAGTCTGTATGTAACAGAGAGGAATCTGATGGGCAAGTATATTCTGCCATAGACATATTTACATGCACAGCTTTAGGACTACCTAACACATTACCTGGAAGAGGACAACTAGTCTGATGAGAGTGAAGCCAGAAGTGTCATAAAGGACTAAGACTGTATGAAGGGACAGGATTTTCCCTTGTCTGGATATCTTGGGCATTGGACTACATGACCATTAATGGTCCATTCCAACCCAAACCGTTCTATGGTTCTATGATCTGCTAGGGATGTCTTTGCAGAGAATGTGAAAGAGCAATGACACTGAAGAGATGACAGTCCCTGGTAATGAGATTTCTAGCTTAAACTCTGTCTTTAAATTCTTTGAGCTCTGAAATGTGGAATATTATTTTGTACTGAAAATTTCTTCTCTAAATATAAGGCAGAACATGTATTACACCACTAAAATTACTTCATTTTGAAGATTAAATTATTAAGGAGTTTGTTAGTTTTTATCTGCTCAGAAAAACAACTATAATTTTTATTTCAAAGTAATAATAATTTAAAATCCTCGACATTGTAAGATGATAAATTAAAAAAAATATTAAAAATAGAGATAGTATAACTTTTTTATTGTATCATTTTATCCACCAGATCCCATTTTCCTTTAGCTTTTTGTGACTATTAAGCATTTCTGAAAAAAAACATTAGCATTAGGAATGCTGGCTTGGTGATTTTTGGGAGACAAGTTTCAGGCACATTTTGGTCCACTTGCTTCCTTATGCCAAATCATCTTGCTAATTCCTCCTGAGCTGAGACTTGGAAGATCAGATGAAACATGACAGCAATATTTAAACACCACCCCCCTCTACGCCCCCCCCCACAACTATAGCTTTTTTATAAATATCTTTTACCTATATGAAATTCTGCAAATACTCTTGATCTGAAGCAAATGCAAATACTGGCATTACAATACCAGCTGATCAGAATATAATTTCCTTCTTCCAGCATCAGAGCTCTTTCTACCCTGTTGCTGCGGAACCCAAACCGTGCATTGGATCTGGTAGTTTAAGGCATACTCTGATATATTGAAGACTGATTATCTGCTTATGTATAATCTTTAAATAGAAAACCCTTCCCAACCCTGGTATTTAACTTGGAACTTAGAGCACTGCTCTATACAGGTTAGTAACCTCTCTTTCTGGGAGTTGGAAAAATTCATATTCTAGTTTTTGTCCTTGTATGGTAAATAAAATTTCTCTCTGGCTTCTGCTTGTTAGTGTTTGTCTTCACTGGAGCGCGAAGGATTTTATTCCTCTTTTTTTTTTTAATGAAACTATGTTCAGCAATGATGGTGTTTCTCTTTCACCATATCAACATGTATTTTGAGTCTTTTAAACCTCTTGGGCATAATGGAGTTCATTTATGCATTGTGTGAAAGCAAGTATTTCCTCTCAGTGCAGTGCCTTCAGACAATGCCAAAAATTCCAGAGCTGTTCTCCAGGTAGGGTGAAATAAAAAAAGCAGCGCAGTCCTACACACAATGTACCAATGGTATTCATCTCTTATCTAAAATGACTCTTTTCTAAAATGACTTCTTACACAGAAGGCTTTTTCTCAGCATTTCATTTTCCTGCCCATGAACCTGTCACTCTGTTATAGTCCAGGAATGGGCACAGTAATCCACCTGAGTACAAAGGTATTATTATACCTGTGGTATTATTTTCTGTTCCATTACATTTATCCATGTTTCCCTCTTTGGCCATTATTTTGTTTTGCTGGGACTGACATTTGTTATCATACACCTGTTCACTGTGGAAGTATGCTGGCTTTCCTGGGGGTCTTGATTTCTCCTAGGTATGCCCTGCCTAAATGGTTTGTACCAAAACGGGTCTGATCACTACTGCACATAGATTGAGGGGATGCTGTCTGGGTGGTCCAGAAATGGATTTTGTGAAGTGAATGTGTTCACTTGAGCTTTACATTCTAGCTGTGCCTCTGGCATGACTAGGGCAGAAATACGTGTTTGGTAATCATTGCATTTACTTTGAAGAAGCAGGGAACTTATAACCCAGAGACAATGACAGGCTGCTGCTTAGCTGCTGGGGCAGCTGTGCTGCTCATCCTGACCTATATTCATTATTACTTTTCTTTATAGTATTCCATGGACTCTGTCTTGTAGCTAAAGAGGCAACAAACAAAAGTTATTGAAGTAACAATTGAAGCTCCACAATTAAGAAAGTGCAAATTCTGACAAATGCACCTGTATTTATATATCTACAAGTGCATTTAATTCAGTGCAGTTGTGCATCTAGCTATCTTTTAAACACACTGAATCTACATGTTGTAGACAGCAATAAATAGGCACTTCTGATTTAGACTCTGGGCATATACATTTAATTTTTCATTTTTGCTTTACTTGTACATGTACTTTTTTCACTTCAACATTTTAAAAGAGATAATATAATGAAACTTTTAAATAAAATATAAAAGTTCAAACAGTGATGTTTGTGTTTCCTTTATCTTAATGTTCAAAGCAGGTAGTTGGCATCATTTCAAGCTTCCTTTCTCTTATGCTTCTCTCTGCACTTACTCCCAAGGCAATGGTCAGTTATATGGTTTGCTTATTTAGTGCCCTCTGTTCCAGACTCATTAAGATGCTTTAGGTGGGACTTTAGGGAGGCCTATATTCTTAAATCCAAAACTCTCTGCCACTCCTTCCTCCTCAGGAGGAGAACTCCTCGCACTGTTATCCTGCTCCACTGTTGCCCATGAACTTCTCCAATGTGAGTCCATGGAGTGTAGCTCTTCACAAACTGCTCCAGCATAGATCCCTTTCACAGTATGCAGCCCTTTGAAAAGAGACTGCTCCAGTGCAGCTTGCCCAACAAAGTCACAAGTCCTGCCAGTAAACATGCTCCACCATGGGCTCCTCTCTCCATGGGTCTACAAGTCGTTCCAGGAGCCTGTTTCAGCATGGGCGAACAGTGCTGTCACATAGGGTGACAGTCTCCTTTAGGCATCCACCTGTTCCATCATGGGGTCCTCCACAGGCTGTAGGTGAATATCTGCTCCACCATGGACCTCCATGGGCTGTAGGGAACAGCCTGTCTCACCATGGTCTGTACCACGGGCTACAGGGGAATCTCTGCTCCAATGGCTGAAGCACCTCCTCCTTCTTCACTGATCTTGGTGTCTGCACGACTGTTTTTATCACATATTCTCACCCTTCTCTTCTCTGGCTGCAATTGTCTCACCTTTTTTCCCAGAGCCACTACCATTGTTGCTGATGGGCCCAGGCTTGGCCAGTGGTGGGTCCATCTTGAATATGGTCGTCATTGGCCCTGTTGGACACAAGGAAAGCTTCTAGCAACTTCTCAGAGAAAACACCCCTGTAGACCCTTACTACCAACACCTGGCCACGCAAACCCAGTACATAGGCATAGCTCTGTGCATCAGCAGTTGCTGAAGGATGTGGCAGCATCAACCCTTTGTGCTGTGAAGTAACACTTAGAGGATTTCTCTCAAGACTTCAGAGATGTTTTAATCACATCTTCCATTTCCCAGGAAAGTACGTAGGCAAAAAAGCTATTTACAAGGGAAAGCCAGATGAAAGAGAAGGAGTGGTGTATTTGTAAATTTTTGCTTCCTCCTACAAGGCTGTATTCAGGCAGTGGCAAATGCAAAAAAACTACCAAAATGTATGAGATAGAAGAACAGATTAGATGACCCTAAACATTTGGGTTTAATAGTGATTTCAGGATAAAGTGATGAAATTTCAAGTTGTGCTTGAAAAAGGAGCTCAATGTTTTTGCAATGATGACTAAAATATAGTCCAAACTCTGCTTCCTGAACATGGACTTTGTGTGCATTTTACATGAAATGGTAACCGTATAAAAGAACATTATGATTATGGGATCAGAAAAAAGGGAATCTGGTCCCTCCCTGCACTTGCTGAACATCACTAATTTCACTCCAATCTCCACGTGGTGAACTTTTTTGGAAACATGGGACAGAACCAACAAGAGGGAGACAAGCAATCCCACCTCTGTGAATGGAGTATAGCTTAAGCAGTGCTGGCAGTCTCCTAGGGAGGATTCAGATCACTTTCTTTGGCCACTTTTCAAGCATAAGACTGATCTCATTAGTTTTGAGAAAACAGAGCTAAGAACTAAATTTAGGGAAGAGGATGGACATGCATGGATGATCAGAGTTGCATCAGATCATTTTTAAATACCTGCTTCCCCTTTTCTTCCTCCTCCCACCTTTGCCCTCTCCCTTCTGTTTACTCATGTTAACACTGGAGCCATAGACCCTAGTGCAATGCAATGAAAGAGGAAGGTGTGTTATACTAACAATCTTTAAATTCCAAGATTAAGCAGAAAACTGCCTAGAAATGGGCAACAAAGAAAAAAATATTAATGGAAAGCACACTTCACATCGTCCTTTTCCTCTCCTATCCTTACCCTTTTGACATCTCTCTCACCATGCAGATGCTTCTGTCTATCTGGAAGACAGGAACATTTCTTTTAAAGAACTGAGCATAGAAATAAACTGATTTTATACAAAATGCTCTCTCAGTAGGTGGGAGACCGGGGTTAAATTTCCCCAGCAAATACAAGAGATTAAGCTCTATGCTTGCTGTGCTTTAATCATGAGGCTACAGGCATCTAATTCAGGGCCTTTGATTCGTCTCTTTGATGCCACAGTGCTACAGAGCTCCTCAGTTATTGTTTTTGTGCAAGAGGAATAACCCTCCAACACTTAAAATTTCAGGGATTCTGAAATTTCTGTGTCTTACCCTTGTTGCTGTAGAATCAATCAAAGGAAGAAAAGTTAATAAAAAAAAAAAAGAAAATTATACATAGCAAAGGTAATATGAAACAGTTCTTTGCTATACTTTTGAGTCCTATAAAGAATAGTCATTGAGTAATAGTGGGATCCACTAAAAAACTGCTTGCATTGACTTTTGATCCAGAGTGCGAATTATTCCAGTATTTTTGTTTTGAAGTCCATGACATTTCAAATAATTCTGATCGCATTTTAACTTTATTCTCCAATCCTTTGTCCCTCAGACTCAGGAGTGGATCGAGCCCTCTGATTGGTTCGGTTTGGCTTTTTATTTTTTAAATGCAAGAAATAAAGGAAACTAAGAAGATCAAAGATGTTTGACCTGCTACTAACCTGAGTCATCAAAGTCTGCACATTTCAAGTGAAATGGATGAGTAAATGAAAGGCATTTCTCAAGATTCTCCTCTCAGTTTAGCAACAGAGTGACGAAAATGTTCTTTGCTAGTTACTAATAAAGATATTCCACTGGGAATTTTAAAAGAGGAACAGAAGCACAAGTTCATATATTGAGGTTGTACTTGAGCAAACTATTAAAATGAAAAGGAGAGCTCTTCAAGCCTGAGTGAACCAGAGCTCATTGGAGGGTATAATTTATAATTTCTTAGTATGGGTTAAGTTTCTATAAATGACCTAGAGCCAAGAAAGTATTTAAGACTTACCCTTCAGTTGAGAGGAATGGCAGCTCAGAAAAAGCTTTCCATCTCTGGCTGGATGTCCCAACCTTGGGAGATCAGGAGTAAATATCCCTGTTATACACCGGGTATGAGGGCAGAAAAGTTGAGATGACAACATTGACACAGCAGCTGCATAAGATCATGGAAGGTGTCCTGTGTGTCTGTGGTGAAGTGCTGACAGTGAAGGGCTGCAGCGGTGGCCTCTGAGGGAAGAGGTCTTGGCTGGCCCAGGAAGGACACAGCCATGACAGCCAACACACCCACCTCAGGGTAAAGCTAAGCCCATCAGACAAATGTGTGGTGCCTCTGAGAAAACATATTAAAGAAAGGACATAAAATGTTGGACAGGCAAAAGAGGAGAGGAAAAAAGAGTGAAAACCAGCAGAGTTCACACCAGGACAGAAGAAAAGATGCTTCAGGTGTGTAGTTTTACTGACACACACTACGGCCCATGGATGACCCATCCTGGGGAGCAGGGTTATCCTGGAGGACTGTAGCCCACTCTGAAGCAGGGAAACAGTGTGAGAAGGAAAGAGTGGAAGAAAAGGGCAGCTGTGGATGATCAAGGCCACGCTCTGTGCCACTCAGCAGAAGGAAGAGGAGTCGATAGGGAAGGAGTGCAATGGACTCTGGGAAAAGGAAGGGAAAATATATTGTTAAAATGTTCTTTTTTTTTTTCTTGCTATCCAAATCTATTTCCATTGCCAATGAATTAAATTATTTTCTCCATGTTGAATCTCTTTTGCCCCTGACAGGAAATGGTAAGCAATCTCCCTGATTTTATTTCAACCTTCAAGCTTTCTCATCCGGTTTTCTTCTCCTGTGCCTCTGAGGAAGGGGAGTGAGTGAGCAGCTGGGTGGAGCAAGACTAGTGCACTGCACATGGTCAGTGATACATGTGCATGAAAATCCTCAGCCATCTCTGGGTTCCTCAGGACCGGAGAGAAAGAGTCACTGGAGAGAGTCCACAGGCCACCAAGATGTTGAAAGGACTGGAACTTCTCTCCAATGAGAAAAACCTCTAACCAGGAGAAGAGAAAGCTCAGGGGAATCTTAACATGCCTGAAAGGAGAATGCAAAGAAGATGGAACTATGCTATTTCCAGCTGTGCCCTTGATAGGACAAGAGGCGATGAGCATGCATGGAAACACAGGAGGTTCCCTCTGAACATCAGGAAAGACTTTTTCATTGTGAGTGGAACAATGCTCTGGCCCAGGTTGCCCAGAGAGGTTGAGGAGTCTCCATCCTTGGAAACAGGTATTAAGGAGCTATCTGGACATGGTCCTGGGCACATGGCTCTGGATGACCGTGCTTGAGATGAGATAGGGAGTTGAATGAGATGACATTCAGAAACAGCTTCCAACCTCTACCAGTATGTGTATGTGTAAATAACAAAAGGTGAAAACAACAATTTTGTCTTTTCTAAAAACAGAAAAGGACTGTAAATCCTCCTAATAGGTTATGATAGAAACTCAACAGAAGGGCATTGCTCTAGAAAATAAATGTTGAATTATGACTTCATTGAAATCTCTGTAGTCTATACTGATTAACCAGGGAGAAATTATAAACGCAATGATTTTCCACAATTTTACTTAACATGAACGAAGGGATGAAAGTGGTCATTGTCATATAGGATATTCAAATACTTTTTTCTAATTTAACTAGAAGTGGTATCTGTCACTTTGTAAAAATCTGTAGTTTATAATCTACAACTATCAGTTTCACCTGTCTCTTCCTAATTTACATGACAAGCTGATAACAGATTTCTATCATCATTACTGAATATACATCCATTTTTATATAGTCTTCATAATTTTATCTAACATGAATATTAAACTAAATGAACTATAATTTCTTTGCTCATACAGTGTACTCAATGAGTAATGTAGTTCATCAATACATACAATACATACAATAGTACTAGATTTCACCTCTCTCTATTACAATTTTTTTCTTTCAACACATCTTTTGTCACCAAAGTAGAAAACAAAATGACGTAACACATTCTAATTGTCACTGACATTTTGCACTGCATTTCAATCTCACTCTTAACTCCATTACTTTTTTTGATTCCTAGGCTTTCTGCATTTCCCACTTTCATACAAGTACATAAATCATGTGTTCACATAGAAACACCACTGATTGAAATTATATGGTGTGTGTTTATTGAATTCATTTTGAAAGCAGAGCTTCTCCAAACTTGCACACAAACTCATATTACACAGCAGACCAACTTTCCTCCATCTTTTTCACATTAGTCTTCTCACCTATAACCCTGCCATTGACAGCCAGTAGTTTTTACCTGTATTTTTTAAATCACATACACTTCTTTTTTCTCTCATTTTTTTCTGCATGGAACCTGGCTAGACTCCAGCTTCGAAGGCCCATCTCTTTAAATACTTAGGCATAAGGCTGAATGCGTAGTTAAGCAACATCTCATACTATAGTGGCCTTTTCAGGGCTGTCATTTCAGATATCTATCGCGCTCTGCAATATTTTTACAAATCTATGAAGGTACTGATGTTGCCTCATAACTAATTAGTTTCTCAGAGCCTTAGTTCCAAACTCGAAGAAAGTGGGGCAAATTAGTGGCAAAGGATGCATCAGGTAAGAGAGTCCCAATTCACTGGCATGCTGAGATCAAGCTTGCTAAAAGTTTCTTGCAAACCTTGACTGAGAACGCTAGACAATCAGGAGAGTTTTTGGAATAAATGTAACATATGATATATATAATAATCTACAAGGGCTATTGTAGATTATGTGCTGTCTTTCTAATTTGTAAATATTTCTTGTTAATTGTGCAAGTGTCAAGTAGACACCAGACAAAAATAATCATCTACCCTGAGCAAGTTTGAACCAACAGCATCTAAAATATAGTTGGCCTTGGAAAAGCACAGAAGTTAGACTTAGTTTGACTTAGTTTTAATGGTGGCAAAATTTAAATTGCGTTTTATTTGATTGTGTAATTTTCCAACATAATTGACATCCTTATGATTTAATTTCAAATATCTTCACTATAGCACAACTAATATTGAATCTTCACTCTAAGTGAAGTAAAATTAGATAGCTTTGCTTCGCTGGTGTAACTGGTAGGAGTAGCATTATAACCCACACTTTCTAAGCATGTGAGGTTTTTTTTTTTTTTAGTTTTAAGTTTGATAATTTTGGATGTTTTCTGCTTTCATTTGCCAAGTCTGAGAAACCACACAGGCAGAAAAAAATATAACAAGAATCTTCAAAGTGTGAATTTAGATTTCATACTCTTAAGGAATTTATAATTTTACTTACAAGACATGTAAGTCTAACCCAAGAAAGGACCCTTTCTTCCTCATGTGACATCAGAGAGGAAAGCATGCTGGCTGAAACATCTCCTTCTTTTTCTTTTTTTCTCCTTTTTTTTTTCTTCCCCCCCCCCGCCTTTTTCTTTTGGTCTATAAAAAAGCATTCTGACACAAATTAATCTTAAGAAGATTAAGAGCAGTTCATACCTAGAAATATTTCTGCTTTTTTTTTGGTGTTAGGATACAGACAAAGTAGTTAAGGCTCACAAACTGAGAATTGCCTGAATATAGTGCCAAAGGCATGCACTTACCATATCCAACAAAAAATGAGTACTCAATAGATAGTCAACCTTCACAAAGCCTTCATGACTTTATGTCCTGAGGCATATAGCTTTACCATCTGGTGTATACAATATTAAGCACCCCAAATAAAAGAAATAGCATATACTTCCTACATCATGTATTTCTGATATGTAGATGTATCACTGACTACTTCAGAATGTCTTTAACTTTGCTTGTATATTTGACTTGACATTCAGGGTGAGAGGGTAGAAAGGAAATAATAAAAATTTATCAGCATAGATGAATAGGGAATAACTGTTAAACTAAACTGAACTAGTAAGTTGAGTTAAACAAAACTAAAACATAAGTAAGCCTTATGTAAGCCATCAGAAAACTTAAAACAGTATTCTAGGTGCACAATACCTTAATGGCTTGAAAAATAATACTTATTATACCTTGAAAACAGCTATCTAAGGTATGCTGAGCTATTTTATGGAGCAGAAAATGCCAAATGGATGTTCAGGCTTTGAAGCACAACTACCATTTGCAGGTGACTTGCAGTGCCAGACAGCTGCACCATTGTCCTGCACTTAAATGACATTTGCTATGAAAGTAATAGTTAGGCATTTGAAAATCCCGTTTGACATCATGCCTGAAACTTGTTGGTTAATCATATCTTTAAAATAAATTAGGCAAATCTGTTTTCTGCTGCACAGATGTTCTGACAATAATGACGAGCGAGTTGCAGTCTACTTGGAAATGTGGTCCATACCTTCTTTATGATCCATTATAGAAAAATGTTTGTCTCCCTTCAGTTGGAACTATAACTATTCAGTGTTACACTTGGTGGAGGGAAGAGCTGTGTTCCATTTTAATAGATGGTGGAAGTAGAGGATGAACAGGAGTGTATAGGATATCTGTTTAAGTTATCTCTTCAGGCTATCTCTTCAGGTCCGTTTATTGCTTGATTTTGATATAGATTAATTAATTCAGGATATAATTTGTTCACCTACTGTATTTATAGGTGCAAAATAAGTAACTAAATAAAAGAGAGGGTTTAGATAGGGCTCATGCTCCTTTCCCCTTTAAAGAAACCAAAAGCTCCTGTAACTCCGCTGCAGGTCACTAGGTGGGGAGCAACAACCCGGGAACAGAGACCCTCGGGAACTGATGGGGATCACTAAATCACCCGACATGATGTAAACTGCAATATCCCTTGCTCTGTGGTGTGCAGAGAGAGCCCTGCACCTGGCATGTAGCGCTGGCACCAGAGCCCAGCCCGAGCCTGTGAGCGATAAGCCACCTCCCATCCTACCACATCAGGTGCCATTGGCTTTGTGACGATTAACTTATTCATCTTGAAACTTCATATTATTCACCCACCTAATATGTTCGACCTAGACAGCATCTCCTCTACCCCATTTTAGCCTTCTCTTTATGTTGTTTTTTTCTTTTTCCCTACAGTTTTTTAATTTCATAGTTATTAACAGATAACTGGATCTGTTAAAATGGTTCGGCAAGACTTGAATCATTGACTAGGCACCGGAAAACCTTAGTTAGCCTCATTTTTATCATCTCCATGACTCTTTCCTTAAGGACTTCTCCATCTCCATTACATTCCCTTGGCACACCTCTGATGGCAGAATCCTGATTTTTATAGGGAAAGCATATTTTAAATTAGAGGCCTCAGTGTGAAATAACAGATGTCACAGCCTTTCTCTTTCTGAATGCAAATAATGACAGATATGGAATATCAACTTTTTTTAACCCTATCTAGGTCCATAGCAGCTTGTTCTTGACAAAGATTCCACAGGGTTTAGTTTCATCACCGAAGGATCCTTCTGAAGGATCTTTCAAGATTTATTAGCTCTCTTCCCTGACAGTTTACCAAATCATTTATACCAAGCTTAAAATGAAGATTAATGTTTCCTTTGTCACTCTGTCAGGGAAGTCTGCATCTTAGGTAATTCTCTGATAGAATCTTTCATGCAATACAGTTATTCGGAATTAATGGAAAGAAAAACCCAAAACTGTATTTTGTCTAAAAGCAAATCTCAACACCTTATGGCTGGAACTTGACATTAGTAAGATTAAAGTTGAAAAAATTGGAAAATTTTGATTGTCAGGATAATTAGTAATTCAAATATGTTATCATACAAATTCAGATTTTTTTTCTGCATTTGCATTTATTTTTTTGTCTTCCATATTTATACATATTCATTTTTTCTCCCTTGTGTGATTGTTGTCTTCATCATAGTATGCAATGTTAAAGCCTAATTTGGTTTATCATACACACCAAAATTTGTCTGAACATTTTAGGATATGCTATCCTCTAATTTTTCTGGTGCTATTGTTCTTAAAATTATCAGTCTTGCTTGTACAAGTGGCACACCTCAATGCCATAAGGTTTCAGAAAATAGATGGGTTTTGTGGTTTATAAATTCTAGTGCAGTGGCTTCCTTGTCATGTTTATGAAAAATGGTGTGGTCTATAGGTCCTTGATCACATCTAAGATAATTCTTCACTGGATCTGACTTGAAATATACTTATAACTTTGCAGGGAGTCTAGACAGGCTGCTACCTAACTGCTAGTAACTATGAGCATTAAGTAAAGGGTTAACCCAGTGCAGGACTGATTATATTAGATTCTGAGTTTCATGTTGTGAAAGTCAGAAGATTAAATTGTACAGGGGAAACACTGTTACTGCTATTATCTTAATATACTCTAAATTATTAATTACTGTTTTCTGCTCCATGTGTTTTACTGTTAATATTTTATGCTATGACAATGTCCAGAGGCCCCCAATAGATCTGAGGACCCACAAAGCTAACTGTGATATGAAGCTGCAAGTAGATTAACTCTGAATTTGAGTTTCTCTCAAAAAGCAGTGGTTATAGGAGAGCTGTGGTCATGGAAAGTAAAGTGTCTTGCTCAGAATCACATATGAGGATGAACCAGAGTCATAAGCTGGACCTGAATGTATTGTCAAACCTGAGACCGCCAAGTCTGCTCTGTGTCCCAACTCTATGGATGTATCCTGTCAGCTTTTTCTGAGTTAAAATCCAGCAGTTAATATAAAGTATCTGATACTGTTTTAGGAGCGCAGTTTCCACGTGGCTCTCCCATGTCATGTCTCAAGTTTTTATAGCAGTGAGAACTATATATATATATATATATATATATACTGGGAGAAACAAGGTGAACACACACCTACCTGAAAGTGAGCACATCAAGAAACAACTGAACGAAACATCCCAAGAGGAAGAGGCTGGAAAGACCATTTTTTTGCCCAGTTATTCTGTTTGTTGTGATGATTTGCATTTCCCTGAAATGCATCCAGATGATAAGGAATGCAGCTGACTTTGTTCTATATGACAGAAAAACGTCATGAACAATAACTCATTTGAAACCCTTTGGCCATTACCTGTTGTTCTTCTCATTAACTAATTTTTGTTTTTGTATGAGATTCCCTGCCTTTGAGGCTTAGCCAGAGCCTAAAGGGACAGTGCACCACAGGGTTATAGGGAGTACAAGAAACAAAGGGAGGGAAAGTAAGGAGCTGCTCTTTAAGAAAAAAAGCACAGAGTACCTGTCCAAACTAAACCTTGAAAGCCTTTTTTTTTCTTTTTCTTCCCCCCCGCCCCTGGCTAGAAAACATGTAAGTATGTAAAGATTTGATTATTCTTGTGAGTTCCCCAACCTTTCTCTGAAGTATCCACTTCAAATATCACCTAGCTAGAAAATCTTCTTAATTTTCCTCACTTTTCGTCTTTGCAGCTTCTCCTGCCAGGAAGGCTAACCCCATTTTTTTAGTGGGTTTATATGAGTAGCCTAACTGTGGGGCCAACACTCGGTGCACACTGTAGATCCCCTGTACACCTCATGACCCCTCCTCCCAGCTGGTCCAGATATACCCTCACCCTGCCATACATGGTGTTGAGCATAACCTCAACTGCCCCAGCAACATCCTTTCAGAGACAGTTTTGTTCCCCTTTTGTTTTCTCCATGCTGCCTGTAGCCAGCACAGCAATACCACAGTCAGTGCAATTGCTGGTGCATGCAAAAGTACCACAGGATGGGAAAACACTTTTCTAAAACCCTTGGTGGCACATGCAGTTCTTTCTGTCAAGATTTTGAACTCAGCTCTTACATCTGTCTGCTTCTTCTTCCTTCCTTTCTTCCCTGTCTTGTTTAGCATCTTTAGGAAAGGGGCAGGTGTCCTGTAGAGCACTGCAGTGGCTGGGTCTCACAAGGCTTCCCCCACACTGTAGCAGGTGGCTTGTGCTGAAAACACAAGGTTTCAGTCTGCAGAGGTGAAGGATGCCAAGGGAAAATTCATAGCACAGCACTATATAATGAAATCAAGGAAATCTATCTGGCCTGGGAAAGCAAGTCTTCCTGTGAAGCTGTGATATTACCTGATTTGAATTTCTTATGCTTATTCAGAGAAGTTATTTCCAAGAAATAAAGTCCTTTAAAATATAATTTCCAAAGTATATGCTTCATCAAACTGGGCTTATATGCTAAATAAAGAGACTTCTAATAGGAGTAAACCACAGATTTTTTACTTCTGCCATGTTTTGGTTTGAGGGATAGTTTATTCATAAAATATGAACAGTTTCGTCACCAGCCATCATTTGCTTTCTATAAGGGAAATGTGTGTGGGAATGATGAATTCAGTGATGACACAAGACTCCTCAGAAATGTAGGTGAATTGCGTTTTCCATTTCCCTCAAATGAGGTTTCTGTTTTGGACTCTGGCTGGGCAAATCCTGCCCTGGGAAGAAGCAAGGCGGGAAGGAAAGAGAGAACTGGAATGTTATTTGCAATGGCTGGTCACTAGATTGTGGACCCACTTATTATAAAATGATAGCCTGAAACTCTGTTTCCTAATGGAGAATGCCTTTATGGTCTATATGCCTGAAAATAAATTTGGTTAAATTTCCTTCCATCTGTGCACTCCAAATGACTGACTATGATTTGAACGTGTCAGAGCTCACCAGAGAAATAAAATTGTGGAGGGATTTCAGGGCCATGACCATCCAGCTGCGTCTGTAAGGCAGTATGAGTGCTACAGGCACTGAGACAACACACTTTCATGTAGCTGCCAGCTCCTTAAGGGGACATATGGAGCTTTGCCAAGGAGCACACCAGGCTTTACTGAGGTCCCTGGCTCAGCCTCCTGCTGAAGAAGGGGTGTAGCTCAGGGGACCAGATGTGAGCTGAGGAAAATCAGAAAGGACTCAGCTGTAGCCAAAGAGTCCTGCAGCAGCAGGCACCATTCCACATGCCCCTGCTCTGCCTTTGGCTCTGGCAGCAGTGGACAGACCTTGGCTTCCAGAACTCTGGCAGGAGTTATGCATAGCCTTATACTCATGGCAGTGTGTTGCTCCAGGCAACTGCCAGTCTATCTGTTTCACATATATATATGTGTGTGTGTTTGTGTGTATTTATCTCATAGTGTTATTTAAAATATGAGAAGGAATAAGACTAAACCTGAATGAACTAAATGAAAGTTAACTGAAATTAAGGTACAAGAGCAAAAGAAAGCAAGAGAAGCTAAACATTGGAAAGTGTGATCCTAGTCAGCCAAGAATCAATGACTGGATTGGCACAGAAAACTCCTGAGCGAAAAACAGTAGCATACTTAGGCAAGAGTTAACACTGATACTTAGGGAAGCACAGTGATAAAAAGCAAATAATCCTTGAAAAATAGGTGGTCTCAAAGAGTTCTGTGAAATGTTCTATTGCTTTCATCTGATGTTCATTTGTTTACATTAAGGTCTTATAATTATTAAGGTCTTATAATTTTTATTTTCCACAGAAAGAAAACCGAAGTTAGTCTTTATATTGTATTTAATTCACAGAGAGCATCAAGTGTTGTGCTAGAGAATGTCTCTTTAATCAATGTGTCTGTGTATTTGGCTGGCCTATGCAATAATTTATTTCCTATTGTTTTGGAGATCGGTGGCTCTTCTTGAAATGGCATCTGCTGGAAGCTCCTCTCTGCAATTTTGTGTCTCTTGTGAGTTCTGACACTGTAGTCAATCATTTGGAGCACACAGATGGAGGAACTTAATCAATCTCATTTCAGATAATATTGACCATGATGTGGAACCCATCAGGTGATAAAAAATCCTAGGATTTCAGTGTTTTGTTGTGCCATAGTGCAGAACATAACAGGGTCATTGAATGTTAGAAAAGTTTAGGCCAAGAAAAGATGTTAAAAATTTTTGCATTCACTTAAAGCAGGTTTCGCATCAAAGTAAGATCAAGGAGTTCATTGTTGTGGCTGAACTCTCAGATATCCTGCCATGACTAGGTCTCTGTGATAATAAGGAAGGAACATGGACTTCAGCACAGGAACAACCCTCACCTTTTCAGTCCCATTTGCTTTGTGTTGCAAACATAAATTTGACACTGTCTCAAGTCCAGACCTGCTTTGCCTCCACAGATCCCAGAAGCATACACAAGCAATGTGTCTGTCCACCTTTGGGCACACCAAGGCATAAAAGCATAAGTGTGAACACCTGCACTACTGCATTACCACAGTCTGGCTATCGCTATACCTGCAAGGTGGATTCTCCATTTCAGACACCACAGTGTCTTGTCACAGGGTTCCCTGTCACATACAGGGTCTGACACTACTGCAAGACAACATGTGATTGTGGACAACTGGACTGATCTACTGCAGTGAAGTAGATCACATGAACACAGGTTAAGAGATGCCTGAAGGTCTGGCCTGTCAACAGCTATTTTCATAAAAGTAGAAATGTATCTTAAACAGCAGACTTCAGAATGGGGAACATTGGAATGTGTGAAGCTGTTGCCTCATCTTCAGCCATGCCATAGTCAGAATTAACATAGGAGCACTCTGTAAGGGCTTGTCATATAGACTTGCTGCCTAGAAAACAGTCCTCTGATGCATGCATCCTTTTCCAGCTCAGAACAATTTTTACTTTTCTCTTTCCTCCAATTTTTTCCCATTTTTCAGTTTTGTTTGCATTCAACTTTCCCTAATTAAATAGAAAGAAAAATGCATCTTTATTCATATCTTTCATGCAGCTTCTTCTTGAAACATTATGAAGAAGTGTAGTAAGATGCTTACACATTATTTCAGAAATGGGAAAATGGGTCTAGGGCCCTCTGCCTCTCTATGCTTGATATTTTCCTTACCTAGCACCTCAGTCTGTTATCTGCTCCAATAAGCAGTGATACCTTTGTCCAGTCAACTGCTGCATGCATCCCCTGCAGCTCCAGAGGATGTTTTTGTTACTGGGTACTCAGATTATGAAAACTGTCTTCTGCTCAGAGCCCTACCCTTCATGGAGTCACTATTTTCAGATGTGTTTGGACCTGATGTTTTATTATGAACATCTCACTGCTCAAAGAAGTTGTTTAAGGGTATTATTGAAGTTCACAAGCATTTGGGGCATTCCAGTAATTGTCCAGTAACCCATTTCTAATCTTAAAATGTAATTCTGTTTCTTATTTTTCCCCCTTTCGTATTGTCTTCAGAATATCCCATAAAAAGAGTAATCAATCAGAAATTCCAAGCAGAGGTCCACTAAGTATATAATCAGCATAACCCTTATTTCTTCTTGTATCTAGAAACTAGCCTTGTCTTTTAGAATCCCTTAAACTAGTGATATTGCTTATTTGTGTATATGAAAAATGAGGAAACAATTACGCTTAAATTATGAAATTGAGTTATAGTTTGCAGAAGGTCACTATATCAAACAGGGCACAGCCCACAGAAATATTTCATTGCAAACTAGTTTTCTTAGAATTCTCCGTGTTATTGCTCCAAGTTAGCGGTTTAGAAAAACAGTTAATCTTATCCAGATGTTCATAGGGGGATGGATGCACTCCACTTTAATTTCACTAGATCAGCTAAAAATTTGGCAATTTTCCAGACAGGGTCCAAATCTGGAAACATTTACATAGCTATTTCTATGATAACCACATAATACGACCTTGCAACCCAGCACAGAACAAGACCAAATCTGTCTGAGTGGGGACAGTCTTCACCTAAAGCACTGACAGGCTTCGATACCTACTGAGAGCTTCTCTCAGCTTTGGTGTTGAAGCATTCACTAGTTTTAGAAACAAAAAAGAAATTGTGTTGTGAATAGGGACCAGGAAAAAGGATTCAAGCAGGCTGCCTGTTTTGTCTGCCTGTGACTCTTGCAAGTCTGTCCAAATCTCAGCATTAACAGCACCAGAGAAAGGCTCAGCCCAGCCATATCTTGAGTGTACTAGGCAGGAAACAGTTGTAGCAGTGGCTGTCAACCTGTTAGGCTGGGAAGATCAAGTCTCCTGCTCAACTGAATGTTAGAATCACTGTGTGTTACAGTATGCATCTCTATTACCCCCTCTTTGAATAAAATATTCCTATACATTTTTTAATGAAAATGGAAAGTTACCTTCCAGCAGGGGCAGGCTCTGACATTGAGTGGGACAAAAAGTGACTCTGACTCAGTAATTAAGTTCCAGAGAAGAAAAACAAATTCAAATAATACCTGAATTCAGCATTAAGAGTTAAAGAGTTCTCCTGACCTTCTTAGGCAGCTTAAAGGCTTTTTCATCTGCCCTCTTGAGAGATGCAGCTCTTTCACGTGCATGTAGGATTTATGATTTTGAAGCTTGAATTGAAGTCCAAGGAATAGACACAGAGAAACCTTTATGCTCTCCTTTCAGATACATTTAATTATCTACTGACGCTTTCAGGTTTCTCTGGGAACTTAATTTTGTTGACATCTCTTCCCATTCTTCCTCATGTTTATTACTGGAGGTCTGTACCCTCATTTTATCACCTGTGTGGTGTTGTCTACATTTAATGTGCACTGTAAACTTTTTGCAATATGGTGTTTTCAGCCTAGAACAAGAATAGCAGTTTGGGTTATTAACCTTGGAAAGTATTTTGAGAACAATCAACAGTCTCACAGTTGACACACCATGCTGACTTAGTTAAATGTCAAAAAAATATAATTCATACTGCAGTTGGGATCTTTCCTTTAAAAAGATGCCACTGCCAATTGTTGTCTCCTTTTTTCCAGACCACTTGTGCCAATCGTATATATTGCTCCCAGCTCTAGTAAAGAGAATCTTTGCAAAATGGAAAAAAGAGCACTTTGTAAATTCCTTCTCCTTTTGCTCAATATCTTGCTACAACTTTCCCAACAAGTTTAACTGCTTTCCCAATAGACAATGCAGGTAGAATCAATGAAAACAGACTTCCAAGACATGTCCCTAGCTGTCTTTTCTCATCTTTCCAGATATTTCTCTTTTACCAAAACCCGCCTTTTCTGATCGCTTTTATTAATAGACAGTAAGAAAAATGATTTAACTTACTGATTATTCTCCTTTGGCTTTTAAACAGCTCTGGAATTATCACAGTGAGGATATTTTTTCTGGGTAGAAGTAGATGAGGAAGAATAGTAGTGTCAAATCTTTATGCAAATGAGTTTGTTAGGTTTATGTGGTTACCAGCACCAGGAGAAAAGAGCTTTAATGAGGAAAGAAGCTATATAATACAAGATAAAGTGTTTCATTAAGACTAAATAGTATTGTTCAGATATTATTGCTGGAGAACTTGGATGAAAGAAAGAACTTATTTTCTTGTGATTCAGTAATCCTAAAATCCCTAAATTGGAGAATTTGGGGAGTTTCAGTCATCCTAGTTTGCCTTGCTGAAGGTAGTCATTTTGTTTTGACATCAGTGGTTTTTTATGGTGTACTTTGTCTTTGCATATTGGTACTGTGAAATTTCACATTTTTCTTTTCCTATTATTTTCTAGCTCAGGACAACCTCGCAACCATCACTCAAAACTAAAAAGAAAATTCAATCTACCTTTATTCCCTGTTGTATTTTATGCTTCTAGCTGAAAAGCTATCTTAACTTCATGCACTGTGTGGGTGAAACCAGGAATCATGGGAAGTCTCACCAAAATTAAGCTGTTTGAGGATGGGAGGGAGGAGGGAGGAGGAAGGAGTGTTAAAACATCAGGGCAAGAGTGAACGGAGGAAGCTGCCAGCCAGTCTTGCTGCAAACACACTGATGGCACCCTGCAGGGATGAAAAAGTTCTCAGTCCCCAGTTGATGTTTTCACCTTCCAGTCAGATTTGCTTCACTACAAAAAGAAATGGACAGAGGATACTCTCTTTTGTAGGTGATGGGGAAAAAGGGTCAGTAATTTCTCTCACTTCAGGAAAATGGAGAAAGAAGAAGACTAAAGGAGTTTTTTCCTAGGTGTGTTCATTTTTAATTTCTGTTTTATCTTGCATCTTTAGGTCTTATAGCTGGTGCTTATGCTTATATCTTAAGGAGCTGGACTGTAGGGAACTTGTATATTCATTTTCATTTCCTTTCCTAAGCTCTATGGAACCAACTTGAGCTTGTGGGATGTAATACTGGGACTCATGTCTTTGAAGTATAACGTCTCATGTAATAGCTTAGCATGTGAGCAGAAAACAGCTGGACCCTTGCATGGCAGTTCCTGATCTCCAAAAGGATAGGCATTTTCCAAGCTAGCCTACTGATACGTTTGGATCTGTTCTTTCTAGTGCTCTTCTACCATAACACTGTTTTCTACATATATCCCACTGAAGCCTGGCTTTCTTCTGCAAACAACTAGTATTGCTGACACTTCTTACTTTTGGTCCAGTTTGGTTTTCAGAAAAAAAAAAAAAAAAGAAAGACATTCTGTGAGTCTGTAACAACCCTGTTTGGTACCAACAGCTGAGTATCACTGGTCTGATGGCATAAATACAAGGTCAAGATGAAACTGATAATGTGAGTAATCCAAAATGGTCTTCTTTCATATAGAATGGAAAATATATGTCAGACATATCCTTTTCATATTTTCCTCTACTGGCTTTGTAGTTACCAGCAGGACTTCACGGATATCTTGTAATGGGAAGCAATGAAAGACAAAAGTTAGCAGAACAGTACTGATATCATTCTGATATTACCTACCATTTTCTGTAATATGTAGATAACTCACAATATTTATATAATTCTCATTTTTTATCAAGATCAGAAAATAAAATGAAAAACTTTTAATATATCTGATTATATACTATGCTAACTTTATGTTATCAGTTGTTTCAAAAAACACTGTCACATTCCAGCTTTTTAACTGGAAAGAAATCACCAGCAAGACTTGACTTTCTGGTCCAGGAGTCAGTGTTATTCAATTAAATGTGTTGGCATTTGTCTATACATCTTTTCTCTAGCAGCAGTCACAATTAATAAGTCCATCAACTTTCTGAGTGTTAAACTCAATTTGCAGTTGTCAGGTGCTTTTTGGATATATGGGAAGATTGGATGAAATTCTAGAAAACTCCATCTGGCTCTTTTTTTGGTCCATGGAGGAAGTGACACATAATCTGTTATCACCATGCCATCCGGTGCTGACTAAATATGATCACCTGAGATTCTGAAGTACCTAGGCCCCTCCTGGTTTAGAATAAGAGCAAAAGCTTGACTCTGAATGTAAAACAACTTGGGATATCATGCTATTCATCATCACCAAATGCAGACTTTTTAAATGCTATCATTCTCTATCACAAACCTTACCGAACACATTATCTCAACTCTAGCAATAGTCTATAATGAAAGCAAACCCTGCTAAATGTGATCTGTCTTCTATAGTACAAATAGAGGGAGGAAGTGCCAGGCTTTATAAAATAACTTAACCCTACATTTACACCATGCAACATTTTAAGCTGGCAGGAACAGATTCTACAGCTCCACAAACAGCATGCTTCTGCTCCCAACAGATAAGAAAATGCTATGCACAATGCATTGATTTTCCTTTTAGTACAATGCAATAACGATGCCAAAGTTGTAATGACATCAGCAGATATTTAATATGGATGTGGATCAAGTGTGCAATATTTTGTATTTACAGTGGAAATTACAGGGAGGTTTTGTATATTGTTTCCTACACATGCACAGAACACACACCTTCCCTGACTTTTTAAAATCATTTTGTCCTTTATACTTTCTGTTCTTTTTGATTTCATTCTTGAAGCTTGTTTCTATTTGATTTAGTTTTGGATGTTGCCCCAGATGCCACAGGTTGCTGAGTTAATTTATAAATAATATAAATTCAGTAGCCATAAAATTGTGTTCCATGTTTCAAATTATTTTCTATGACCTTCTAGTCTGCATCGTGACCTTTCTTCATAAGCAGTGGTTTGCATCATGAATTCCACCTGTTCTCTCAGGAGATTGGCTATCCCTGTTTTGTGCTGGGAAATAAAAAGAAGTGACAAGTCATACGCTTCTTGCTTTGTGCATATTGAAATGAGCTGGGTAATGTGATAATCATAGCTAGTAGCAGTAATCTTAGCAGTTTTCCAGATAGTGTGTTCAGTAATCTGCTATTCATGTTGTGAATTGTTATTTCTGGCTATGTTTACTGAGTATTTCTAATGGTTTTGCCCTTATAATTCTCCCTGCCTCAGTTAAGCTAATAATTATGACCCTTTCCAGCCACCCTGATGCTCTTCCTCATCCTAAAACAAAGTTGCTGACTGATGCTATGCAACTACAATGCTCAGTTCTTGCAGGCAAATTTTGACCCAGTGAGAGTAGAATTTGTTTCACCTGAGAGGTTCTTATAGACAATAGCAAAGGATAAAAACCTCTTTGGTCAAATATCTTTTATCTTTGAATGCGTTACGGTAGACTTTACCAGATAGTATGTGCATACTGACAGTGTATACAGTGCTGGGATATAGCACTGCTTTTAGCTCTTTGCTTTTGCAAGAATTTGTGATCTCTTCTGGACTGAGACAGATCCCTAATGTGTGGTCTTGGAACCATGCTAATCACTTTAATACGTATGAAACTGATTTATATGGGTTGGAGGGAAAATATAGCTCAGTTAATCAAAGTTCTTTGACACACTGTTAAGGAAGACTCTGGCATTTTTCTACAACTGTCATGACACCTTGTCAGAGAGCTATTTACTGACTTTCCTACTGAGGCAGAAGGCATCATCAAAATTAGCTTCATTTTCTTCCAAGATTTCAGTTCTTTGATTTTGGTACAGCTATGATCTTGCCTTGGCAGTTTTTTACACTTTCCTGATAGGCCAAGTAAAGTGATCTATTAGAACAGCATTCCAATCCCAACATATTTTTATCACTTACATAACTGTGTAAACCAAGGTCTGATAGCAATAGTGTTTCAGAAGCAAGCATTCCGAAAGCTGGAATGCAGCTGTTGGAAAAGGAATAATAATTCTTGACCAGTTTCTAGAGAGTACTAGAGGTCTATATAAGACCAAAGTGCCAAAGCCCTTCTGCCAACCTCTCATCAAACTTTGTGACAGAAACATGGAGATTAATAATGGTATCTTCTTTACAGCAGGGAAAGAGACACAACTCTTTGTTTAGAAGTAGAAACATTAACCTATTGTGACTTTGTTCTAAAAGCTTGTTTGGAACTGTGAGAAAGTGTCCTTTCCTAATTTCTTTCCTCATTCTTTATTTTGTATCTCCTTACAAGTCTTCTTTGTAAATGCTTTGTTGTCAATTCAAATAGCCTTTTTCAGTGAAGTAACTTAAAAACTTTCATTGTCCTGTCTGAAAGACATTGGTCCCAGTAGACCACCTCTGTCAGCAGGTAGCATGCAAACTTCGTCTCCTCTTCATCAAATTTATCAGTTCCTTCTGTAAAAATGTAAGATAAAAAGCTCTGAATGATAGAGTATGTGCACGTTTTGGAATGCTTTCTTGGCCTTTCTTCTTGGCATGTCAATGTATACCAGTCAAGTGGCAAAAAATACTGGAAAACTTCTTCTCTTTAGTGGCTAGTTCTGTGTGAAGGCTAATGACACCCAGGAGTGCCAGCCTTTGTATGCAATCAGTTGTGTCCTTTCCAGAGAGATATTAATTTTATGACTGACAAGTCTGTTGGTGCTCCATGGAGACATGTTCCTGCGGTACTGTTCCAACAGGCCAGCCTTATGAAGGACAAAACAAATGTCCATACTGCTTTTGGAGATAAATCCTTCTGGTGTAGTAATTAGTTTGCTGGATCCAGCTTATTCAGAGCTGCTGAAAGGCAGAGATCTTGTTAAAACTGTTAATTGTTCTGTCTCTGCTCTTGATATGATGTCAAGATGCAGTCTAGAGGGATGTAAGTCAGTCAGGAAATGTAGTATGAGTCTTCTCCAGTGACTGCCTCAACAACCAATCTCACCCTCACCCATATTTTATAAACAGCTTCATCAGGTGAAACTCTCCTTCTTCAGCCCTTGTTCACTTATGGACAGCTATAGTCTCAGTGGTTTTGGACTACTCTCCATGAAGAAACTGTTCAGGAATATGCATTTGCCTTAAAGTAATGATAATATGTTTTGTGTTCTTTTTCCATATCAACAGATTCAGTTGGCTCCTTTAAGGATATTTGACTAACAGTATTAAATTAGGAAAAACTGCTAAATATAAAATACTGAAAAGTGTTGTGGTTTAGAGGCCTTCCTTTCCGGGGTAAAAGATATTCAAACAATATTTATTCACATGTAAGTAAAGCAAAAATTCAATTTGTATTAAATTATGTAACTAAATTCACAATTAATCATAGAAGTCAACTGATCAAGCATTGAAAATGCTAGCAAACCACAGCAAACACTAGAAAGGCTGAAAAATTCTGTTCAACAATCAAATGGTTTATTTGAGTTCCTTGTCTGCAAATAAAATTCTATTAATGACACTAATGTTTGGATATATTTGTGTAAAATATGTACTGGCTACTTATAATCCAATGAAAATTTGTATTCTTGCTTAATTAATCACTGTGATTTTTTAACCATTGTTGTGCCACTGCAGTAAATCTATAATTTATTAAAAACAGTTTGAAATTAATAAATGGCAGCTCTTATTTTAATGAAGTGCTTCCCAGAATCAGGATGAGCTTCAAAACTTCACATAGTTAAAAATATAGTGAATATAACTAGCTACACATAAGTGCTGCCATTCATTACTAGACTTATTTTGGCAGCAGCCACTGCAAATATTGCAGAACTGGAGTAGTAGACTTTTGGGAGGTTTTTGGTACAAAATCATTCTGACCACTATGGATTTTGGAGGCTAATTCTTGTACAGAAAAAGTTAAAACCCCAGCCTCTTTTACTGCAGTTGCAAAGGCTTATAACTAAGTATATATGCTTATATGGCTTATAACTAAGTATATAACTAAGTATATATGGCTTATAACTAAGTATAACTTAAGAATAATATTTCCAATAGGGTGCACTGTAACAATCTCTTTGTCAGTTTGCAAAAAGCCCAAAAACCTCCATCTATACTTGAAAGGTTCTTTTAGTCAAAGGTCATGTTTACTGTTGAGTTTTCTACTTACTTAAAAGTGTTTCATTTACTACAAGAACACATGTTCTGCTAAACTTCTGTGTTTGAAGAACTTTGTTGTTTGCAGTGTACATGACAGTTTCCCAGAAGAAACACTGTTCACAGGTTTGAGTAGTTCATCTGTGTGACTTTTAATGCAGCGTTTAAGAAAAAAATCTCTTTTGAAATAAACATCTTTAAAAGGTGCCTGTAGTTTTAAGGCAAAATCTTCTGACTCCTTGTTAGCTGACTTTAATGGCGTATAGTTATTTATGGAACAGACTGAGAGTATAAATACCTCTTCATTAGTCTATGACTAACATTTAATCAGTGCTGAGATTTGGGGTTTGGGGCTCATTACCGCAGTTCTACCATTTACCCAGCTCAGTGACATCACTACCAGTTAAACATAACCTTGTCAATGAACAGTATTCTTGCCATCTCTTCGTTGACTTCTGGAAGTGAAATGCCTTTTGGCTTCATTCAATGTAGCTTGTTGGTATGCAGGTTTCTCAACCATTAATCACTACACTCAGGATTCAGAATCTTTCAACATTAGAGTTGTGACCTCCGGACAGGACTTTCTTTTACTTTTTGAATGTATCTTCACGGGGAATTAGGAGAAATATATGTACATTGTACTCTAACCACCAAATTCCCTCTGGTCTGAATAGGCAATACAGGTGTCAGTAACTAAAGACATCATTTCTACACCTTGAATAGAAAGTTTTTAAAAGTGTTTTGGAGGAGAGAAGAAGAAAGACATACAATTATTTCTAAGATATCTTTCCTAACAATGACTAGAATCTTGCCAAATTCTTATGCTAGGTATAGAATAATATTGAAAATATGGTAGAAGTGTTTTGCTTTCATAAATGCACAGATAAGTGTAGGCTGTTTGAAAAAAAAAGACACAATTCAACATATTTATGTAAATGAAAAATTGCAGGAACTCTACCATATTTAACTCTTCAACCATGTTTTAGGTCTGCTAAATAATTTTTGTTACTCAGTTATACTGACTACAAAAGTGAGACTAAAAAAGATTAACTATTACTTTGTATGTTAAATTTATTTGCTAGAATTTTTGTTTACTTTTTGAGATCTTGGAGATTATATGATAAAAATTGCTTAGAAATATCCTTAAGGAGCAAAAATTTCTTTGGTATAGACTGGAGGTTTTTGTGGCACCTTCTTTTAAGCTCCCTCTGTCGCTCCCTCAACTCTTTGCACAGCGGTTGTTGCTTCTTACTAGCCTGTGCCAGTGACTATAGGTCACTCTGTGGGGAGCATGGTATGTATCTTTAGTTACTTGGCATCCTCTGAACAGCCCTGGTAATTTTCCAATTTTTAAGTGATTGTGTGACTGTATTTTGGGCTGTAAGTGCTAAGATTTTGGGGCTTTAAGTAGCTTTCCTGAGTAGAAATGTCCAGTGAAAATAGTACAAAGCTGGTAAAGGAGATATAAGCTCTTTCATTATGCATGCAACAAATATAAGCAAGCTTTTGATAAACAAAAGGAAGCAAGGGAGAGAAGTGTGATAAAAAATAAAATAGACTGCGAGAAGAACGGTACAGAAACTCTGTAAAGGACCACTACTTACAGCTGTTTTCATAGAATCACTGAAGTTGAAAAACACCTTTTAATCATCAAGTCCAACCACCAGCATAGCACCACCACCATGTTCACCATTAAACTGTGTCCTCAAGTGCCATATCCACAGATTTTTTTAACTATTCCAGAGATTGTGATTCCACAGCTTCCCTGGACAGTCTGTTTCAATACTTTACAACCCTTTCCTTGGAAAACTTTTTCCTCATATTGAATTTAAACCTCTCCTGCTGCAACTTGAGGCTGCTTCTTCTCGTCCTGTCACTTGTTGACAGGGAGAAGAGACTGACACCTACCCCACTATAACCTCCTTTCCAGTAGCTGTAGAAAGCAATAAGGTCTTCCCTGAGCCCCCTTTTCCCTAGGCTAAACAATACCAGCTCCCTCAATTGTGACTCATTAGACTTGTGCTCCAGACCCTTCACCAGCTTCATTGCCTTTCTCTGGAAACAATCCAGTACCTCAATGTCTATCGTGTAGTGAGGGGATCAGAAGTGAGCATGGAACTCAAGGTGTCACCTCTCCAGTGCTGAGTGCAGGGGAATGATCCCTGCCCTGGTGCTGCTGGCCATACTATTATTGATGCAAGCCAGGATGCCACTGGTCTTCTTGGCCAGCTGGGCGCACTCCTGCTGTTTCATGGGAAAAGTGCTACTGCTTACACCACCTCTGAAACAAAGATGTCTCCTTGTTCTAGGAGTTCAGCTCTTCTCCCAGGGCCTTCCTTGGCTTCTCATTATTTCAGAATCACCGACTCCCACTACCCTGACCCTGAAAAATTATAAGGGAGTCAGTTTGTCGGTTTGGCCTGCTGTGTACAAGTATAGCCACCCATAATGGAAGACCAATTTCAGCAAACAGCTTCCGAATTTCTTCTTGTTAAAGGTGAAGCTCTTTTTCATGCAAAACATGCCCACTAAAATAGTAAGAAGCTCTGGAAGAGTTTTTCCACAACCAAAGACATGTGTGACACTTCTCTGGCAATGTTCTATAACTACCTTATTTTTTTCTTTTATTTCCTCATGTACATGCATCTCTTCCATATGAGAGGCATAGATCTACATGTACAGTAGCAATTTTAAAATTAAATTAAAATTTTTAGCAAAAAGTCATGGACTAGCTTTGTGTTCTTTGGGAAGCACATAACTCTCAGCATGGAGAAATAAAGTGTCTTAATTTGTTGCATTTGACTTGACAGGGACGAGAATAGACAGAGTGGCAAGAACTGAGCTTTTGTGTCCCTGGGATTCTGCAAATGTGTATCTGTGTGATAAGTCTGGCTTTCCACCTGAGATCTCCAGAGGATATGATGGTCCATGATGACTTCCTGAGCCTTCAGCAGACAACAGTGTTGGCACTTCTATTAGATTTCATCCAGCACACAGCGGAGATCAGTGTATCACCTGGCAGAGTGGAAACGAAACTGCTTCTCCTTTCCTGCATTTACCAGAGTAAATAGTACCAACTAGTAAGCTAGGAGATGAGGACTAATTGTCTTTGCTGTGAAATTTTTAACTGTGTTAAACAATTGTGCTTTAGTTCATACCTTTGCATAGTCATATTTTACCCATATTTGGTCCAGAAGAGGCATTCTCATGCTCCTCATGTAAGCCAACTTTGATTACTTAGTGTAATTAAGATGTTCAGCTGCATATGTTGCAGTATTTACTACCAATATTTACTATTTAATAGTAGTGTCACTACACAGAAGCAAATAGGAACATACAATAGATGGTTCAGCACAAGTTATGATAGTATTAACTAAGGTTAGGTATTAAAAGCAGCCTTTACTTAACTTCCTTACTCAGCGTGAAAAAAGCCATTTCCTGTTTTCATTGCTTTTCCTAGATGCTGTGATTTATTCTCTTAAAGTTTAGACATTTGAGTGACATGTGTGACACTCATATGAACTAAAGTAATTTCAAAGTCTTTTTATGAAATTGTTCTTGTAACAGAAGTGCACCTGAACTGCCCTGCTCTTTTCCTCTTCCTACCTTCAAAATCTATTGTTTTTCCTAAACAAGTTTGGCTGGCTAGTTCAAATTCTGCATTTAGTTTTCGTGTGTGATGACTACCCCTCACCATTAGACATCTACATCAGCTCCAGTACATGCTGTTTTCTGGATCCAGGTGGAGGATCTTCGTGAGCATCAGGTAGCTAAATAGGTACTTGGTGTTCATTTAGCGAGGAACTTCATTTACATCACAGAATGCACCTGGGAGGCATGAGAAAGCAAAAACAAATGGAAGCAGGGACCACCCCTTGGTGACTACAGGAATGCAACGTTTCTGAGAAAGAAGTGGTAAATCAGTTCCAATTCCAATTCACAAATAAGTGAAAAGAAATTAGGAGTCATCCAGGTGCAAGGAGAAGGTGGCTTAGGTAACTTTAGAAACTGTGCAACTGCATGGTGCCTGAGAGCAGTTAGTCATGAGAAAGTGATGGAACTGTCTAAACTCACAGACAAAAGCTAGACAAGACTCAACAGAGGCAGAGAACAAGTTGTTTGAAATTTTGCAGCTTTGTAAAATGTAAGACTTTAAAAAGTCTGAGACTACTTCCTCTTGTGACACCCAGCCCCACCACCCTGCCTCCACATAAGAGCAGCACTCTAAGCTGGGGGATCAGCTCTCTCCCAAGGGCTCTGTAGTTTGTTGACTGTGGTCATATTCCTGAACACAATTCATGTCATGAAAACAGACTATAAATATTAGGTACACTGGAATCAAACCAACAGAGAAACAGTCGGGTATTCTCTGACTGATCAGCTGATATCTCATTCTGCAGAATTCAAACTCTTGTTACACATTGCATTTGATGAGATGGAGCTGTTGCAGTGGGAACACAAAGTCACATGTGAATTCTTAGTTAACTCCTCCTCTCCTGAAATACATGTTAGGGTTCAAATTTCACATCCCTCAGGAACAACGATAATGAATGCAGTGTTAGACTGGATCCATTTTCTACACAATACAGGGCATGATAAATAGTGTGTGTGGAGATGTCCTTAATAGCAATGACAGCAATAGTTTGGCTGACAACCATTGTATCACCTGTAATCACACAGAGATTCTACCACTTACAACAGCTCTCATTTTAGTATCCTATATAACTTTAAGCCCAAATATTAATTTCTCTTTCACTCCAGAAATTTAAAAACAAGAGTTTAAACTTATTCTAAGCGGGAAAAACACTCTGCAAAAATTATGAAGCTGACCCCCCATATACATTCATCCTGATGTCCTTTAAGTGTTGGTGTCAATTAACTGTGAAGGGAAGATGGTAAAGCCCAAAGGAACAGTTTTGCACTGGGCTCCTAGCAGTGAGAAGTCAAAAATAATATAATTTAAATATCATTTAGTAAAGGCCGAACCAGTCTCAAGTATACAAATATGATACAAATACGAAATAGGTGTAGTCAATGGCTCTGTTGTCAGAATACACGTGTGTGTGCTTTGTTGTCTGAATACACGTATGTGTGCTCTGTTGTCTGAATGAGCTTGCATTTCCATTCTGTGTGGAGGCAAGCATACAGCAGAGCTGCAGTCCACAGGTCTGGTATAGGTCATAACCTTTCTGCATTTCTTCCTAAAGATGTGGTCACAGAGGCAGTCCGTGCTTGGAATCATACTGTTTTGCTATGGCACTTCCTTGACTGATGTATTTTTCATGTGTGCCCTGGTAGTCTCAGATGTGTAGGTTGTGGGAAATTTTTCAGAATGTTTTCACTGAGCTTCCAGTATCAGAGATCTACTGCTAGTACACTAGAAATATCACCAAAGAGATTGTATGTTACAGCTTTGGGGGAAAACAACTCTTTGGAGAAGAACAACCCATGTTCTTATTTGCAGCAACACAGTCATTGGCAGCCCACCAAGTTGTACAGATCTCTGTTTATTGTGTTTTGAATGGAATTGGCTTCCGGTGTGTATAAATGGGAAGTTATAATGGGTTTAAGTCCCACATGTAGACACCAGTTTATAAAGACTGAAGCTGTGAACTTAACAGTGAAGGATAAAGTCAGGTAGCAGCCAATAAACACTTTAAAACTGATGTTTGTTTCTTTCCTGGGGTATGTTCCATAATCAGCCCCATAGATCTTCATTTTTACTAGTTTGTTGGATTTTTATGCTGTAGACTAAATGCTCCTAACAGAATGTATACATGTAAATATAAAAATATGAACTGTTCTATAATATTTGCTATATTTTTAAGCTGGTTTTCCATAGAGCCACTCAGCTTTCCATAAGCTTTGCACCAATATATTTAAAAGCAAGTCATATTCTTTTTTGTCTCTCTGTGTTCCTAATGAATGATTAAATATTAATTCTCTTCAGTGCCAGTTGATGGCATAAAGGGATCTGACAATTATTGATACTTACTGTGTTTAAAAATGTGCTCACATGCTATTACTCTGAAAAACAACACTATTGTCAATGAAATAAAGGTAGGCAAGGTGGGCATTGATCATTTTATTAGTATTTTTTAAAAAAAATCGATACTTGTGTCTTGGGGAAAGACTTAAATCATAACTGCTATGCACACTTTGTTAACCAATGGCAGTTTTTCTGCCTGAAGGGATTTCAAACAATCTCTTCAGATCACCTTGCACTCTGAGCTGCGGGTATGTAATTCCGAGTCTGTTCCTCAGAAGACCACACTCATGGACACTGACAGGTCCATTGCTGCTGATAATGTGGTTTGACATGATGCCTTAATAATCTTTTCAGAATCATTAGTATGTTGATGCCAGAGTGCAGAAAGAAAGGGACAAGTTTATTGACACTTGATCTCCAGCAGTCCTTCTTTAAAAAAATGATTAATACTCAGCCAATATCTCCTAATACTTTCATCTTTATCAACTTTACGTTTCCAGAAACAGGTAGACTTAAAGATCAACAGTGCAGTTCGAAACAACCTTCTGCACCTTGACATCTAGATGTGGATTGAGAATTGTTCTCACCAGTTGCTGCATGCTTCTCTACACGAGGATCTGCCTAGTATCTGGTCAGAGCTGACAGAAATTTCCAGTCAAAAAAGTTTTAGAAGATGGACCTGAGTTTCTAACCCTGTCAAAAAGTTTGATTAAAATTTACCTTTAAATTTGGTGGTCTGAAAAGAGTGAAAAATATTTAAGGGTGAAAAATATGTTTTGATGATTTTTTTAATATTTTTTCAATATGTTTTTAAGTTCAGAAAACTGAGGCTATAGATTTCCTATATCTCACTTCCCCCTCCCCCCGCCCCCTCCCCAAAGAGAATAATATGGGGGAAAGAAAGGATTTTGTACATTTTTCTTTGTAACTCAGAAGATACCAATGTTGAAAACCACTTCTAAAAGTATAACAAATACTTTTCATATACCTTTTTTCATCCAGCTTGATTTAGGTGCTCATATTCCCCATGAATATAGATATATATCAGCAAAACCAATCTATGCTGGATAGTGACTGGCAGACAATTCATTGGTCACTGAGGGCTGTGTTTATGTTCTTTCCATTCTGGCTTAAGCCAAATAATTTTTAACCTTGTTGACCAACAGAAGCAGGGTATATCTTACCCCATTTTAGGGAACTTCTAGTTTCTCTCTTGCTTCTTGATTGCCATCATAAAGGAAATAGAGATATTTTTTGCTCCTGCAGGAAGAGAAGTAGTTTTCTCCACTGCTTTCTTCTTCCACAGGTGGTTTTGGAAAGCAGACATCTGTCTTTGGTAGTCCAGGTAACGCTACTTCTTCCTCTTCCTGTCTAATGCCTGCACCACAGTCTTATCAGGGTATTTTTTTCTCTGCCTTCCAGCAGCTGTTTTTTCAGTCTATCCCTGCAGAAATGTGAAAATCTAGGGTAATTCTAAGGGCAAAGTAAAACTGCTGTTTTTTGACAAATTTTACATCAGAACCAGGATCACTAGGCCAAGAAAACAGACAAACAGGTGTATGATTACTTCTTGTAACCAACACTTGCCTCAAACATGTAACAGTGATTGATCTTGCTTTATTCCTTTTCAATTTTCTTTCCTTCATCCTTTTCTTCTTTGATTCTTTTATTAGACTATACTAGTCTGAAAAGCCAATTTCCTTGGCTGTTATTCCACCTGATATATGGCAATAAGAAGAAAACCGATTGATTGTTCATGTCAGAGATTATATCTTTGGCTATTTATGGCATTTGTTTGCTTATGAATCTTTGATGAGGAACCTTTCAAAATTAGTAAAAATAGCTCTTTGACCCTTCCACCAAAAACGTTGTGAAAAATAGATGAATCTATTTTAACATTACTAAAACCAGGAAATAAATGCAAGTACACATACACACATGCACACACACACACACAGCCCCCCCCCCCCAAGGATGCAATAATAAATATGAAAAAGTTAAAATACAGTAACCAGATAAAATATAATGAAATTAAAATATTAAAATATTAAAAATATCTGGGGAGTACAGTATAGCCCTCTGGCTAAATAGTCTTGCTATGCAAGTCTGTGCTTGTACAGAGCTTCGAAACTAAGTGTCAGAAACCTACATAACATGTAGATAGATCATATAATTTTCTTTTGGCTATAGTAGAAAGACATAAAAAAAATAATAGCTGTCATGACCAATGTTAGTTCACTCTTTAGGCTGTGAAAATTTGATATTCAAAATCTTTTACTACCCATAGGAAGCATGTTAGGATTGTATACAAATTCTATCATACTATAGAAATACTGAACACTCATGGCCCAAGCCCCAGAATTCTAAAAAAGCAAAATATATAAAAATAGTTAGGGCTTTTCAAGATTTTTATTATAATTCCAAAAGTGAGGTTTGTCGTAATTCATTCACTGTGTTTTATGAGCTTCATCAGACAGAATTAAACATAATTTGCTTATGTTAATATCTGGTGCCATAATCTGAAGAGGCATACCATACCTACAGTATGAGAGTCATTTCATGTTCTTCTGGGTAACAACTCATCACATCACCCATGCCAGCATGTCTCCCCTGAAGAGGCTAGGGGCTGAGTCAAGCAGTGTGGACCACTCTGTGTGTCCCCTTGCCAGCCATTGACAGAGCTCCTGACATCCCTCTGCTGTCCTCAACATCTTTCCATCACACTGGCATCTGCACCCCTGTCTTCAGCTCTGTCTGGGGGAGCTTTTTCTCCTTTTGAGTGCTCGTGAGAGGTGAGAACTCTATTCTGGGAGGAAGCAGGTGTGAATGAGAGCTATTCACAAGAAGGACCATGGAGAGAAGTGGCGTGGAGTGGGGGCATGTATCAAGACAGTTGGCCAGTTGGCTCACATCCACCTCATCAGCCCAGTATAACTCATCTCCATGGCAGACGCTCCAGAAGAACTTTTGCAGTGACGGTGCTTCAGATGACAGTCTACCTTATTAAATTGTTGACCATGTCAAAGGGGGATTAATTGAATCATAAGTAAATAGAAATACTCAGCTCAGGAGAACTATTAACCTAACTTTGGACTCTAACCTGTCATAGAAGAGAACTTACAACCAAGATGTTAATCTAATTACAAATTATTTCTTCTCCTTTGGGCTCATTCAAATGTAGTTAATTTATTTTCAACACATGAATTGCATTGAAGTAGTCACAAATTTTTGCTGAAAGCACATTTAAAAAATCAGTTGTATATTGAAAGACCTTGCTCTGTAAAGGATTCAGAATATCAGGAAGGAATTTTAAGCTTCCCTGTACTGTGGAAGAGGCAGGATTCTAAATTTTTTCAGCCTTCTTAAGAAGGAAGCAAACTGTTGAACTGGAGCATGACAGTTTCTCCGGGCTAGATTACTCCATTAGTTGTTTTGTTAGCTAAACCTATGAGTTATGTAAAAATGTTGTTCTGTCATTGTCATATGGTTTCTAAACAACAGAAGAGAAAATATATCCCAAAGAACCTTGTTAGTGGAAACCACACATCAGTTAAATGATGGTTTACAAGTCTTTACTGCAGCAAACACTACTCACTCTCTTGAAAAGTTGTAATTTCATGCATGGTCCACTGTGTTTATGGATATGAAAAAATGATGACTTATGCCTAATAAAAATGTTAATCTAGATATTACATGTTTATTAGGAAACCACTGGAGCTCTTCTTGGTAGTGGAATATATTGGTTTGATTTGGTCATTCAAGATGTTGATATTCCTCAGATGAAAACATTTTTTGATTATTCTGAACTTAAGATATAGGGCATCAATCTTAAAATATATTTATTTTATTTATATTACAGAACACCTAAACAATGTGCCTATGCACATTTCATAAGATCATAAAATCATAGAATTATTTATGTTGGAAAAGATTCTTAAAAATCATTGAATCCAACCATTAACCCAGCACTGCCAAGTCCACCACTAAACCATGTGTCTAAGCACCATGTTTGGACATCTTTTAAATACCTCTAGGGATAGAGGGTGTAGTGTAAGTCAGTGTATTTTTGTGTCCCCTTAATTTTCACTTGCTAAAACCACATCTGTTTCTGTTGGGCACTACTCAAGTAAAGTCTCTGAGGTAAGTTGCTCTACTAGCAAGTGGAATAAATTCACTAAATGAATAGCATATAACAGTAATGACAAGTAAATTATCACTGGAAGAATGTTTGGAGTTGATTTAGAAACCTCCATTAATAAGTCAATATCTATTTTGTGTTCAACATCTCTGAGAAGGAAATACAGTCACAATGGATGAGCTAAAACAGAAGCCAGTACTAAATTGATAGAGGAGCTTGTGTGCGGTGGGTTTCCTACTTGAGAAAAGTTATTGAAAGCATGACAGAGGCACCAATTACACTGAAACATCCATTGCAAAGCAACTGTTTGAATTTTATTTGCTGATACGACATGAGGACTTGTTGCAATGCACTGACATCTGTGGGTATTTAAACATACTTGGTCTGCTGAGCTAGCATGGGAATTAGTTTCAATGTTTCCCAACATCTGTGAGTATTTAAATGTGCTTATTGTGTTTATAAATCTTTGCCTGTGTACTTCACAAACAAAACATTGGTTTGGTTGACAAAGCAAATGTAAGAAGAGAGTGAGACAGTTCTGATGACAGAGATTTGTTGTGCAGTAATGCAATTTGTCATTTAAACATAAAATGTTATCAAATACTGAATTTAGAAAACAAGAGTATGATGTGCAGAAGATCTTAACCAGGAAACATCTCCTCTGGCTTAGACATATGGGTGGCTTTTAGGGGATCAGTCCTTATTGCTCACTTCATTCCTCATTTCCTAACCTCTCCTGCAACCTGCTGAGTGAAACCTTCCAAATCTTCATGAGTGGAAGGAATGATAAGGAAGCATTGTTGTAGTAGCCATCATGTTTAACAACAGCTATCTCCACTACAATTTGGTAGAGTTAAGCAGGCCTGAAACAAAGTCCTAAAACTAGGTACATTATTCTGACTTTGACATTATTTGGCCTTATGGGCAAAACATATATGGAGTTACACTGTTTCAGCACAGCAATGCTCTGAACACAAAGTGTGATACTTGCAATGTCTCCCAGAAGTCACTGTAATGTGCCAGAAGTTGCAACTCAGGTCCCAAGTCAGCCTCAGAAGGCTCTGTGTTTAGCTCCTCACTGCAGCACCCTCTCCTGGCCAGCCACTGATGTTAGAGGCCAAACGTTGTCTCCCTTTTATGGTCCCACCAGGTTGATAGCCATCTACTTTCTCCATCACCTCCTCCAAATACTCTCATACACCTGTTGAAGAAAACTTTGGTTGTCATAAAATTGACTTTTGAGATCTGGAGCTCTCATGACAGTAACATCATCAGTCTGAGGATCCCCTCTGCAGTACATCCAGAGATGCACATAGAGAGATGTACAGCCATAGAGGCACACATTTGCCTTCAGGAAGTGTGACTGCTAGTTGTGTTTTGTCATATATCCCAAAACTATCTCTTTCACACCTCAGAAAAGAACAGTAAGTGCTTTCACTTTCTTCAGCTGACAGTGACTGAAAGTGTATACCCAGAGTGCCTGGTGGAGAAGCCAGGACGCAGATTGGTAATTTGGTCGCTGCGTGAATGAGTGACAGACAGATAGTAGTAGGTGAGGGGTAAGATGAATATATACCCTGCTTATATAGAAAGTGTTTCCCTCCTACAGTTCCTTAACTGTCAAGTTTGGAAAAAAAGAGGTGGCCAAAAAAGTGATGCCATGGTCTGTCTAGCACTTTCAGAGATAGTAATTTTGTTTCTCTTTTTCACATAGGCTGAGAAGATCTGATTGATGCAATTTTTTTCCTGAGTTTTGCTATATATGCAGATCAGGAGAAGTGGAAAGAACAGCTGCAATTCTAAGACTATTTTGTGAAAGGAAGTTCATGAGTACATAAAAAATGATAGTATTATGGAAACTAGCAGCATGGAAAGGGTGGAAAAAGTTTGGGAATTGTAGAGGGCATGTCCTGAGACCATGTTGCAGCCCTGATTTCAGCTAGCATCTAAGGAAATTGTTAAACATCAGTGCCTATCCCTCTGCAAATCAGGGACTTGAAGCTTCATAAAGTGACTTTCATTGTAACTAAAAGATGTGATTCAATGCGTGTCAGAATGCATTTCTTCATAAATAGATTATCTGTATCACTAGAATATGTTGCTTTCACTTCAGCCACCTTCCATTTTTTTGTGCTTTTCTCCTTGCTTCTGTATCAGGAGGGATGTTTATAGATGATACTAGCAGACTGCCTCCTCGTTTCTATCGTATTTTTATTCATACAATTCTATCATTTGTCCTTAGTTTCAATCATTCCAGTGTCATATCCAGCAAAAGTTTATTGAATTATGCTGCAGTACATTAGGATAGTGTTTTCCTGCTGTGTAACCAAGTGCATGATAAAGATGCCTTTAATATCCCTGAATTCTGGCCTTTACTGGAACATAAGCTGTAGGAAGTTCTTTGCATTCACTCATGAGTTTCTTGTATTGACTCTGTGATAAAATTTATTGTTGAAGTGATATTTTGATGCTGACAGAAAAATATTGTTAACTCGTTCTGTGTCTTTTTATATTTTGCTTTCAGCATAGAAATTCCTGAATCTCAATCACTATTTCTCATTTGAAAACCAATTTTTTGATTATGATGATTATGATGATTGTTATAATTCCAGGACAGTGACTTTTCCTTTCCTCTTTGGAAGGTACAGCAGATTTTGTGGACACTAACCTAGGTAGGTACCAGAGAAAGTGACTGCTAGGGAAGGTTCAGTTTAATTTATAAGCAAGCCAGAAGATTGGTGACGATAGCTGATAGAGCTATCCTTTACTTCTAGAATTGGGAAACAAAGCAGTAATTTCTTTTTCTTGGCAGTGAGGTGAGGGAGGAATTTGTGTAGAGATATATGCATAGATATATAGAAGTACCTAAAAAGACCTCCTGAATTTTCATCTTTCTCTGTGTCTAACACGACATTTAATCAGAACTCAACAAAGTAAAGGTCTGAAATGCCATATTATGCATGTATCCACAAAAGAGAGAGATAAAAGTAGAGAATCACTCATGCCTCAAAAATTCTATTAGAAATTATATATTGAGGGAAAAAAGCAGAAAGCAGTAAATGTCCTTTTTATGAAAATTACATTTACCTAAACTGTCAGAAGAAATAAGGAACAATTTAAATAAAACATTACCTCATGAGGAAACACAGACAGTAATTGATGATCTCATTTCTGTAAAACATCAAGTCCGGATGGGATTAGTATTGAATATCCCCCAAAATATTCTGATATAACTTTCCCTTCTCACAATATATATTTACACTGTTCTATAAAATGAGTATTTTCTTCCCTGTTCAGAGGCATATCTACAACATTAATTGCATCGCACATGCTGTCAGAACATTGCAGTGGGAATATTTTAATGCTTTCCAAATGAAAATATATCACACTAAAAGGAAAAAAAAAACCCACAAAAAACCAGTGCATTAAAGGGATTTTTCCTCATGTTGTACATAATGTTGTTGAAAAGATACTTGCAAAAGATTGTCTGTGTGGTGACTCCAGCCATTTGGCCTGTGAAACAAGGTTGCTTACACTAAGCTGAGATGCTCTAACTGTGCCAGAGGTGATTTGGTGAAATATCACCTTGGGTTCCCTGGAAAGGGGCAAGCACAAGCCATAACATTACCTGTGTTTTGTGTCGAAATGTAGCTGTAGTAGAGGTTTTCTGAATGGCTATAATAATAATTATGACTAGCAGTGACAGTCACAACTTACGGACAGTCAGTGGAGACATAGAGAGAACCTTAAATATAAAACTCAGTCAATCAGAAAAACCAGTCTAGTTTGACTCCTTCCCCTTAGTTTGAGGATTGTTTTATATCCCTTCTATCTGCTTCCCCATCTGTCTCCCAGGTACTTGAGGGAGTTCCATTGTCCTCAGCGTTGAGTAACTGTCCTTGTTAGCCCCCATGTATTGGGTCTGGCTGAGCTGGAGTTCATTTCCACACAGCAGCCCTCACAGTGCTGTGCTCTGCATTGGTAGCTTGAAGGGTGCTGATAACACACCAATGTTCTCGCTACTGCTGAGCAGCACTGACACAGCATCAGCACTGGAACATCCCTTCCCCAATGGAGGGCAAGATCCTGGGAGGGGACACAGACAGGCCAGCCAGTTTGCAGTAGCAATAATTCCTTGGTTTTGATCTTATCTTTCACGTGTGACCTCCACCTAAAGCTTGTTCAGTATATCATGCTCCCATCCATTAATCTTTTGACACTAAGAAGGGTTTTCATAATCACCTACTGAAAGCAAAGTTAGAAGGAGGATACGTCTTTCTTAAATGCAAAGTGCCATTACAACTTTTCTACTATCCTTAAGAATGAAGGACCTCAGACAGAGGAACTGCCCTTTCAAAAGTAAGAAAGTAAGCACGGGAGTAAGATATCACAGAAACTTTTGACAAGGTATTGTCCTGAAGTAGAACAGAGTAGGAAGTTTACCATTAGGAATCTAAATAAAGTTTTTACAGGGACCCTATTTACACTAGTTTTCTTCAGTCTTCAATAGGAAGGGACAGATATTGCCAGAGTTCATTCAGTTCTGAAGCACCCCAAAAAGTGACTCAGAGACTCCAATTATATGGGGACTGTTAGGCATGTTATTTAGGTGCCTAAAATTAAGCAAGATGAACTGAAACATAATCAATTAAAAAGATGAGGCGTCCTTTGACAACACAAGAGCGGAAATAGCCAACGACCTTCCTGGTACTATGATTTTGGCAGAAAAACAGAGAGCAACAGCTGCTGGAGCCCTTCTCTGCTACCCGAACAGTATTGACAGCATGTGTTGAGCACTGCCTTAACCCAATAACTGGATTCAGTTGGGGACTGTGCAGAGAATGATACCCTTTATTGAGGTACCAATGCTTCTTGGTGGCAAATAATGCCCTACTCATGGCTAAAGATTTTCACAGCTGATATGTTCTGATTATCATTTTCCCCTTCTCAGGCTTGACTGACTGTTTCCTAGCCTGCAGTGTGGGGTGGGAAATAGAAAATATGACTGATGGTCCTGGAGAGAGTGCAGTGTCCTCTATGGACAGTAAAGCACATAAATCAAAGGGAATATAGATTCTTCTGGGTTTTTGTTTGTAACTTTTTGTTCTTCTTTCTATGTACAGAATTTCTTCTGTAGCCAGCCAGAAATGATTCAAAGAACCACATGCTTTTAGTAGCAAAAGAGCTTCCAGTGTGTCTTTGATTTTCTTGTTCTTTTTTTTTTTTTTCCTGTTCAGCAAGAGGTTTAATGATTGGATGTTTTATCTGTTTGCTTTGTATATAACTTTTTCACCTCTATTCATTCCTATTATAATTCCAGTGGTTTGATGTACGAGGTGTTTTCCATAAAACCTGCAGCTCAGTGACCTGAAAGGCAATAGATTCAGAGCTCTTGACTCTGTCTGAACTGTTGTACACAATGAACTACTTGTCATAGGCATCACATCCCTCTGGGATCTGAGCCATGCCACGGGAACATTTCATAAAGTACGCAGCAGAATAGAAGGGTGCTGAGGATGATTTCAATTGCCTCTGCCATTTAATGGACACATTTTTTTAAGTATTTTAAGCATTTGGTCACATCTAGTATCAAATAACATAAACTCACAGACTATCCAAGAGAACAAGGATAGTTACTGAGAGCTTCATCCTCATATGTTGCAGTATTATCTGCCATCAGCCTGTGCCTACATGGAATGCAAGTAAAGAGATCATTTGTGCATTCAACTCTTTAACTGGGGTTATGCTCATGAATCCAGAGGTACAACAGGTATATTCTCATAGATCTGACTTGAGATCCAAACAGGGACTTATGCAAGCAACATACATGCACAGACTTACCGAGTCAGGGAATGGCTACAGCATTGTTGCAGCCTGGGAAAGCTGAAAGCTGTGATGAACACAAACCCTGAAACAGTCAAGCTGATTGGACACATCCGAAATCAGTCTTGCTTTCTCCAGAGAGCTTAGCTAATCCTTGTCCTAGGCCAATGACTATCCTATTTAAGCAGCAGACACACTCATTTTGGAGTCCCTGAGGCTGGCAGTACTGATAGTTGCTGTTGCCATTGTTTGTTCTTCTGCAATATCCCAAGGCAGTCATTGCACTGTGTTCTGCCTACAGCCTCTGAAGTTACAGGCTTGGTTTCTTTCACCATCTTCTCTAAGCTAAAGCAGATTTCATCCAGGAGCTAAGTATTTATAAACCAGCAGTGAATTTCACATAAACTTAAGCAAGAAATTATACACATCCAGGCTGTACTGGGTACATAGACAAAGTTAACATGCCATTTCCTAATATTTAATTTTAAGATATTGAAGTTCCATTAAAGAACAACATAAGAAAGAGAAGGTATACCTGGAAAACAAAAACATTACTTCTGTTTTCCCCACATGGCTTTTCAGCAAGGGACTTGGTAATATTGTCGTAATCTATCATTCACCAAATGGGCACTGCACACCAATAAAACCTTATTACCTTGCATACAGACAATCTGATGAAACTTGAAATGTCAAGGCATACATTAGGTTGGAGACTATTCACTATGGTCTCCTACGCTCTCTTCTCCTCCCATATGCCTGCCTCTCAAGGCACTCTTCTGCCTTGGCCTTACAGCGTCCACTTGAGCTTTGCTGAAGCAGGAAGTTACAATAACCCTTGTAATTTCAAACAGCAGGAATTTGGGGAAAAGCCTGCAGTAAGGGAGAGGTGAATTGGTCTCTGTGTACACCAGAAAGTCTCACTGATCTTCAGAGACAGTATAATTAGTCTTGCACCTTGGTGTGAAAGATGACCTTCCCAACTTACACTATGAACTGGAACTGAATATACTCTGCCCCTCCCTCTCCATGGCCCTCCAGTGTCTGCCAGGCCTCCTCTGCCAAATGCTAGACTAAACATCTTCTCTACCTCTTTGATTTACCACTTTTCAGCTAATGGCCAAAGGATGAGGGTGACCAGCAGAGATGCTGAGGGCGTTCGTGGTGCACCTTCTTGCACCCTCCATGGTCCTGTATAAATGAGTTAGATACCAATGACAAACTACCCTGAGAAGTGTCTGCCTCCTGGATGTTTAACTGGGGAAAAGAGGATTCCCAGAAAAGAGCTGCATGGACTCGTGACCTTCCATACTCCAGCTGCTGCAGAGTTCTGCTGCTCTCCTGCAACAATTTGCGCTTCTCAAGCAAATGCTGGAATAGGATGAGAAACAGCTATTCCTCATAAAGATGCCCTTACTTTCCCATATTATTATTTTGATCAGCTGATCTCCACAGTTGAAGCCATGGCAGACAATTCTGCTTAGGCAGAGGTTACCCTTGAGACAGTTAAATCTGTACTTCTTGAGCAGCAGTGACCAGCTTGCCCAGAAAGTGTTCTGACAGATGGCAGGAAACAATTAATTGGTTCAGCCTCTGACTTTCAGTATCTACAGACCTTATGCATTTTATTCCTTTTAACAGCTGAATTCTGGTGCCCTGAAAGCTAGTCCTGTTAATACATAGTGTAAACCACTAATGGGGTCGGCTTTGAGGGTCTTGGTGGGAGAGCTTTGACTGGGCTCCAGAGACACAGACATTTCTTTCTATGATGATAAAGTGGAGGAGTTCTCAAAAATTATTCTAGAAGAATTGGGCTTAAGTGCTCTCTAATGTTTATGTACTTTTAAGAAAAGGACCAAAAAAGTATGTGACATGGGACTGAGAAGAAAGTGTTTCGCTTCCATTAGTGTAGTGAATGGAATAAATGTTAACTTTCCCCTGCTTTATTTATTTTTTGTAGATACAACATCAAACCACCAGAGCTTCTGCACTGCCTTTGTTTATCTGCCATTGTGAGAAGTGCAGTGCTTTCAGAGTGGGGTCGAGCTGGGATGATCAAAGACGCAGAGTACTGCGCTCTCTTCTCCTCCCTGCCCACAGTCTGCCTTCTGCCACCTACAGCTGCTGCTTGAGACCATCCAAAGTTGAGATTGAGACATTTTTATTTTTGGCTTAGAAACATGTTTATTCTGAAAGCAAGTATGACCTTACCAGTTTTCAAGCTATAGCGCATAATAGAGGCTCTGTACAGCAGGAACAGTGGAAAATATAGGAAAATACAGGATTTAGATAACTAAATTTAATAGTGTACATTCAATACTTCTCCTATACCCTAACATCTATAGCTTCTTAAGTCAGCCTTCAGTCTTTGTATGTAGTACACGACATTGCACTAGCAGATGCAGCAATCTTGTTTCCAGGCACTCAAATACCTGTGTCTTGTGGGGCTGTGTCTGAAATGCAGATGTTTTGTCCTGTCCTGTTATCATCAGTGTCTGTAAGGCAGCAATACTGTATCTATAGTAGATGGATGTCACTTAGCTACACATGTTTTACCGGAACACAGTGGTTCCTTGGGCTGTCACCACTCAATCCAGCTGTCTCAGAGTCTTTGCCTTTGCTCTGGAATAAGAAACAACCTAGCACTGCTTCTGCAGTACAAATAGCAAAGTGAAGTGGAAATACTCAAGCAAGACCTCATAAAAACTAAGCAATTGTAAAAGATAATGCATTACTAGGAAATACTTCCAGGCATAAACAACTCAGGATTCATATTTCTCAAATATTTACATTCTAATTATCCCCCTTGCAACCTCTCATTTGTACTTACCTGATAATTTCTTTTACACAAGGGAGAAATGGATAAAGTGATGGTCACTAGGCTGCTTTTCTGCTGAGTCTCAGAGTCACTGGTGAATCTGATACTATGAATATATCCATCAATACTATAACAGAGTCTGTAGTACAGCTCTTTCATGACTGGCTCTAAAGCACAGAGAGGACAGCTAGATGACACTTTTTTCTTAATGTAGTAACGTTTCAATAACTTAATCAAAGCTACTGAGGAAAAGTGACCTACAGAAAGTTCATGTAATTGCAAAACCCTATCATTAACCCGAACCTTTATTTCAGCGCTCATAAGAAAAAGAAAAATCTGGCAACATACTTGCACTGGTTCTTTCAAAGACTAACTGGCAGCAGTAGAAGCTCCCTATTCAAAGCCTAGTATTTCTGATTTGCCAGAGGCCAGGAAAAGCAAAATGCTTCTGAGGATGTGAAGGGTCACTGGGGTAAAATAAGAAAAGGAAAAAAGACAGCAGGAGTCTCTAAAGGGACTGCAATCTGAAAGTGGTGAGTCTGCTCACAAGATTTATTAGCTGTTGACCTCCTTTTGCCACTTAGGCTACAACGTGATGACAGCCTGGCGGCAGTGAAGAGAAGCCACTTTTCCTCATTGATGCTGACCTAGAGAATTAGGATCATGAACCAGTCACACAAGCATGCCTTATAAAACCATTCATGGCAATTGCATTGCCACCTGCTCCCCTGCTATTTAGTACATCAAGGACAGTTGTCCATTCTTCGAAAGTCAAAATAATTTCAGATCTTGCAGCTGTTTCTAGTCTTCAGGGAATAAATGCAAATAAAATGTCTGTGTGATTTTCTGAACTGTGTGATCTCATCCTAAGTGATTTTTTTTGTTTTTACTTGGGAAATTCACAATATCATCACTTAATTTTGAAGTTTTAAAAATCACTGAATATGAAGCAGTACAAGAAGTGGATCTGGGAAGGAATGAGTATCTGGATTTTTATAGAAATCTGGCAAAAGGTGCACCTTATATTGGGAGCAGGGCAAAGGCATGCCCACCCTAATTTTCAGCCAGCTGGGACCAGATCACAGACCCTTGAGCAAATAGCCTACCCTCTTTTCTTTTATCCAAGAACAATGCATAAACAGATTTACATAACAATGTGATACCAAAAAGATTAATGAAAACCCTTTTGTTAACTTTTTGCTAGATTTGAGAAAGCAACAGACTTTTTTTGACTTGTTGGTAACACTCCCACCCATCTCCCCACAGATTTAATTTTTTGGGAAAAAAAAAATTAAAAGTTTGGGAAATCTGATGTAAAGATGGAAGCCCTTCAACTGAACCATCAACTGTTTCACCTCATGATCATGTCAGTCCTTAAAACATGATAATAAAATACTTGATTTTAAAATTAAAATATTATTTTGACATGAAAAAAAAGTATAAATTGTTCCATTGGAAAATATCTAAATAGAAGAAGTTTTCTCATCCTTTTCTTTTTTCCACACATTCTACTTCCCATTCTGGAAAGGCAGAAAATTCCCAAAATTCACAAAAAATTGCAGTCACCTGAAACTACTGCTTTAGGGGAATTTGTTCTTCATTCTCGAATTCACTGGTCTCCAATCTAGACAGATTAGGCTACCAGATTAGGGGTTTTTTTTTTCAGTTTCAGGTTCCATTTCTTTCTGTAATTATTTTATTCCCTGTAGGGTCACTAAAAAATCACAGTACCAATAAAAAACATGTACTCTAATTTTCTTTTTCTTACACATTCCACATGATAAAAAGGAATTCAAGATTGTGCCTAATTACAGTGTTAGGGGGAAAAAGCCTTTTAAAAATGGTACTTAAACTCCTGGATTTTTCGAGGGCAAAATTAAACCAGAGAATATTTTTGTATACTTGTTGAAGTCACCATATATATTTGAACTTTCCAGCCAAAAGAATTCAAATAGCTATGAAGAACATAGTTTGACTTGTCTCACTGAGAAGTGACAACAGTTCAACAGCTTTACAATTCAGTGTAAATAAGATCAAATAACTTGATCTAGCAGCAAACAGGGGAGAGGTACGGAGTGAAGTTGCAAGTGTGTCTGCATTTTCACTTATTACACAATAAACCCACCTATATAATTACAACATTACTACTGGTCAATTGAGCTAAAGTATTACTAAGGAAAAGAAAATCCAGAAATTGTGAAAATGTAGGCTCTGAGCCTTGCTGCTTTGAGAAAAAAATGCAAACAAAGGTTAGGTAATACTTTTTATAGAGAATCTTCACTTTCAGAAATTATGCAATTGAATATGAATCGGACTTCTCATTATTTCAAGAGAAAAAAAAAAGAATCTTCCTGAGTCCTTAATATAGACATAGGCTTTAAAATGAACCATTCTTACTGAAAGAACCTGCTGGATGATATGAGCTACAAGCAGAAGAGGCTTTTCTTCTCCAGCTGTTATTAGATGATGTCTGAGGGTTGCTGTGTAACTCTGAAGCAACAAGACCTGTGCGGGACATTGGCTGCACCCTGGGGTGACAAAGATGCGGGGAACTTACCTTTGACTGCCTTTCTCTTCTTGCTTCCCTCCTCCATGGATAAGAAACCTGAGATTCACTTCCCTTCACATTATAGTGTCACTGACTCTTCCATCTCCCTATGCTCTTCACCTTCACCACCTTTGGGCAAGAGGTACCCTGGAAATAGCTCTTGTCACCCATGAATGCAGGAACAAGAGGGCAGGGACAGGATCTACCAGGCACCTTTCCCCCTTTTCCAAGCGTGAGAAGAGGAAGCCCTTCTCCACCATCCCCTGTTCCACACTCTGAGCCCTACAGTGAGGAAACTAACAATAAAACCAAAGCATCCTCATGGAGGAATTGCACTGTTGCCAACTCGCATGGTTTTATTGCAATTTCACAACTTCAGAGTAGTTCTCACAATTCCAGCTCCTGGAATCAAGATCTTACAGTAGATCCTACTTTTCAATTTTAAAGGAAGTCTTTATCTTTTCTGGTTATGAAGAAGAAAGCCTTTCTGTGTGAAGTGAGTCCAAGGTAAAGAACCAGAAGGCTAATAAAAAGAAAACCCTAAAGCGTGACTATTATTATTTAATCATCATATAGAGGAGGAGAAGAGTGTGACTCATGGGTTTTAAGTGTTTTTAAGGATGGGAACAGTTAAAGGGAAGAAGCAGAATATCTTGTTTTTTCTGAATGTTGCAGTTACTCTTTAAGTGACAGAATTAATTAACCATATTTGGGGATAGCAGGATTCATTCTGCATGCGAAATGGTTGTGACTCCAGAGGAAAAAAAAGTATTTTGAAGAAAGAAGTTAAGGAAAAGGCAAAAAGAACAAGTCCATACAACTTATTTTGTAATTTTTGTTTCAAAAAGAGCAAATTCAGGTCTGCACTTTCATTAGGTGTGCACACAATACACAGGTTCATTAGTAACTATAAGAATGCTGTCTGTATTGATTATGGAATGTTTCTCTGTCAGAAACAACATTTTTACAGGCTTTTGGGTTTTGTCATTTACTACTTAGGTATTTTCCACTCCTAAGATAATTTCCTGCGGAGGAAATGTTATTGTTTTCATTCAAGTAGCATTTTTTAGCAACTGTTATGGTTTCCCATCAGCAATTCTGTGTTTTGGTACAGAATCAAATTGTCTGCTCTAAATTCCATCTCTGCTGCACTTTCTCTAGCATTGCTTATGAGATAGCAATTTCACAGCCCGTAATCTGGAAAGATTAGAATAGAATCTACTTAACAGTTTGTGCTGCATTTATATCAAATTACAGGTGATAGTACTGCTGCTTCTGTTCATTATGATCATCTGGTACCAAGAGATTTCCTTAATTTCACAGGCTGGCATAATTTTAGTGGTGTATCAGTGTTGAAATGTTGATACCTATAGCTCTAAACACCATCTTTTTGTGATGGTTTGTGTAGATTGTCTTATCTCTACCTATAAACCTCTGTGTAACCCACATACATCTTGGGGAGGACTACCACAATGATGGCACCCCCAGAAGCCAATATTGCCCCCTCAAATCTAATCCCTTTGTTTGAAATTGTTTGAAATGTGAGAAATAACCATAACACAGTTCTAGATAACCATGAATGACTTTTAAATGGATTCCAGTGTTCTCTGGAGACAGTGTTGCATGTCCCTGGCACAAATAAAACCAGTCATGGTATTTAAAGAAGTTTTTGTTATGTTTATCTGTGTATGTGGGCTTGAAGCAATTCAACATTTGCAAAAAAATCACAATTTTTTATAATGTCACAATGAAGTTTACAATGGTGAGATTGTACAACAATCACTGATTGTATTATACACCTCTATCTAGTGTCCAAAACCATCATCACAAATCCTGTGTCCTGTTGCTCCAGCCTGCCCTGGAACTTGTGTGAATATTTTTCCACCAAAAGGTGACAAAAATTATTGTCAAATGCAAAACCAATTCCTGTGTGGTGTAAATCACTGCAAGTCCAATGAAGTCACTCTGGATTTGTATATGGCCAGTACAGAAAGGCACTTAAAGAGAAGCTTGTAGACCAGTTCTTTACTGAATAGCACAATTCTGCCTGATATTGCATGTAACTCCTTTAGGAGCATGTAGCTCCTCTAGAGATTTGGCTAGCCAAACATGTCAAGTTTCCAAATGAAAAAGAATATAATTGGAGGCCTCAGTTCCATAAGCAGAGGAGACCTTCAATGATTTAGGGCCATTACTCATTGTCATAAGGGAAAGGTTTTCAGGAAAATATAAGAGATCACTTCAGATACTTCACACTGTATTTATATATTTTATCTGAGCTGATGAATTTCTCTTACCTAGCAAGGCATCTTAACCAATTGGTCCACTATTGAAAATGGCAGCATGACATAAGTCATTTCCCTTGCTGCTGGCCCTGAAAGATATCGTGGTAAATGGCATTTTTGCTCCTGTTTAATCTCCTACTCAATTATTTGTTACCTAATTTAGCTCATCACCAAGAAAGAGAAAACTCAGCTTTTTGCATTTAATGGAAATGCTCTTTTCTCCACACAGGTATTCCCACAAGCTGCACATCTTTCCAAAGAGATACACTTGTATGGTTCACCCTGAAGTCATGGCAGAGGACAAAATGTCAGGAAATTAAATCATGTGCCTACAGAAGTTAGCTGAATCTGGAGCCCATCCAGAGCTTTTAGTCAAGCTGGCAGTTCCTTGCCTTGGCCATTGCTGCTGAGGCTTCCAGACCAAGCTTATAATTAACTGTCAAAAACTAGCCAGAATTAAAATATAACTCAAAGCAAAAAATTACTTAAACATATGTCCAGAGTTTTCTTATATTTTGGAAACTATGACTCAGGTAAATTTCCTCAAGCCTATTACTAAAGAGAAGAAACTTCATCTCCACTCATACAGATAAATTTAAGTAACCGAAGTCCCAACTCCTGGAGTGTCACTTGTAACAGGTGCTTTAGGCTCTTCCATTTCATCCCTACCCATAAACAGCACCTAACACCTGCTTGCTGAGTAGTATATATGTTATATAACAGGCATTAACAAAAACCTGTGTTTCTCTGGTTTTGGTACTTGTCCACTAATCTCTCCTTGTTTTAAAAGAAGAGCAACCTTATACTTCCAGTTTTCCTAAGAGAGTCTTAGTGAAAATACCCATTGTATTGTGTTCTCCAGGGAGAGTAATTATTTATGGGATGCAAACATCTTTGTTTCCTAAGGTATTGTAATCTGAGAAGATGCTACAATACAAAGTTTATCCTTTCTGTAAGATGTTACACAAGATTTGCATATTTTAAAATTTACATTCTAAAAATGTACTGCAAGCAAGCACATGTGTATATTCTTCTTAAAGAGACAGCGTGCTATACAAATGGATAAACTAAAACGAAGACATAGCTACAATATAATTCAAGAAGTTTTTCATGGAAACCTTTTCATGGAAACCTGAACACAAATTTCCTAAGAAGTAAAATATGAACTCTTACTCTATATCAGCAATGTTCCAAAACCAAGGGACATTTGTATTTTTTTAACTTTGAAAAGAATTCCAAATAGAAAAAATATATACTTTTCCCAATTTGCCATCACTATACAGCTTTCTCATAGCTTTTTCTTCTGTCTCCAGCCATGCATTTTCTTTGGGTTTTTTAATGGTTCCCTCAGGGTAGGACCAATTATTTATGACATACTTCTCCATGTAAAATTTACTTGGGAAAACTGTTTCTATGGAAACCGCTGTTTTCAAACAGGTCTGTATTAACTTCAAACAATATGATTGCATCTACAATAGAGAATACATTTTTTATTATCAGGCATATTCTAATGACTTTGACAACCAAATAAATTGCACAGAGGAACAAAATGAGTTATATTCTGTGATATGATCAAGTGAGTATTCAGCTGTCATCTGGTCAGTGCAGGGAGTTAGCATAAGTCAGTTCATTTTTCCTGAGTCCAATTTGAAGGCCTCTTAAAATTTCAAAACAAAGCTTTTAAATATATCAGTCAAAAGGCAGCACTGGAATGCTATGGAAGACCAGCGAGTGCCTTATGTACAAATAAAACTCTGAAGAATTTTATTTCAGAAATGTCATATTTCATGTGTATGACATACCTACACTGCAAGGCTCTGGCACTAGAAATAGATTGACAGGTCAGGATGCTACAGACATTTGATTTCTGTGGCATCAGGATCAAGCTCTTATAATTATGTTTTGTCTTTGTGGTATTTGTTTTCTCCCCAGTTTTCTCCTCACTCTACCTCCTACTTATCTGGTCTTTGCAGTCCTCCAGACAAAATGAAGCATAGAGGAACCTCAACACAGCTCACTTGAGCAGTTTTCTAAAGAAAAAGGAAAATAATAATTTTCATCTGCCTGAACAATTTAAAATTAAAATAAAACTAATTTAAGAACCTACTTCATTAATTGCCTTGGTGGTATTATTAGATTTTTAGAACCATAATACCTAGTAGTAATCTAGTCAGAAAGATGGCACAGCAGGTCTCATAGCAACATACTAGTCTTCCAGTTTGGACTCTTTCTTTGGTCCTGTGCAGAAGTTAATGTTGTTAATACTAAAGTCCCTGTTAGCTGACTTTGCACAAGCAGGCTCGCAGCACTTGTTTGTTATGAGTAATCTTCTTCAGGGAAATTTGGAAAAAATAACTTCCATACATTCCGTGTGCTCAAGTGGCCTTCACTTATTTAAATGATTAGCCGAGAGTACTTTATTTTTTAAAAGGAACTAATTCAGTCAGGGACTGAGTAAACTCCAAGGCCACAATGTATAAAGGAATTAAACTATGAATTCAAGTTGGAGAGTTCTCACAGTCCAAGATAAGCCGCCTTGAGGAGTATCAGGAAAAAGAAACAAAACAAAAAAGAAACCCCAAACCAACAAATCTTTGCTACACTGGTGCTCCAGAGTATATTGTCACATGTGTACGAAAGGAGAAATGTGTATTAAACTATTTGTCTGTTAAAATCCAAGAATGCAACATTGCCAACCCAAGAATTAAAAAACTTGTGAACTAGATCACCAAAAAACACTGACTACTCATTTTTGTATGCTGACCTCATGAGATTGGTTGCAATTGCTCAGGATTTGGGGTATTTATAAAGAATTACTTTCAACCTCCTTTTTATGTCATAGAAGTTCCATACTGATACAAACCTGTCAAAGAACTGTTGTTGACAAAAATGTTCATGCAGCTGGTGACTCAAGTCATTGGATGGGACATCTGGTAGATTAGTAGGTAGTGTTTCTACACAGCCCTAGAAAAAAAGGAGCCCAAATGGGCCTAAAAACATTTCCAGAATTGCCTAAGCTCAGGCAAATAGTGTTAAAATTGGCCTGTGTTTCAGATCTGAAGACATTTTCCAGTGGCTGTGAAACACCCTAAATAATTTAAAAAAAGGTAATTAAAGAATATCCTATATATAATGCAATAAATAAAAAGTAAAAATAGTTTTGCAAGTAGTCAAAGTAACTTCTATCCCCAGGGGCAATGGTGAAGGTCCTACCCCAGTAGAAACAGTTGGGAACTATTCACTCTGTAGAGAACTGGGAAAAGTCTCTGCCTAGTTGTATGTGTTGTCTTTTTTGTTCTCCTGTGTTGCTTTTAAAAACAGAATTATTTGGCCTGTGGGGTCAGTGCATTTGCTTACACTCACCTTTTGTGCAGTCTGAACTGACTCCATCTGCTTCTTTCTTGTGGATTGGATTCAGCTGCCTTATTGGTACTAAGTACCATGGTGTTTCACTGAGCTGCTGGAGGCAGCATGTCTTCTGCGCTGCAGACTGCTTTCCTGGGGTTTCTCTCTTCATTTTCGGGAAGAACTTACTTGTCTATTTCAGTATAAGAATGCAACACACATTGATTTCTTTTTCACACTCTAATCCCACAAACAAGAGGCTAAAAGATCTAAATGAATGAAACACATGAATTTCTATCCCCATATCATCATAATCTTTGCCTTTTAACTTCTTACAGACTGCTGATCCCCCTCTCAAGTGAAAAAAAAAAGGAAAAACCTGTTTATTTATTTTACTGGAAGAAGATCCATAGTGACCTGGCAGCCCATAACTGAATTAATCTCTTCAATTTATATTCCCAGTGTTGTCAGTGTCTTTGATTTTGATTGTATTTTCTAATTTTCCAAAAGCTGGTCCACTATGTCCCTATGAGAATCTTTACTTTCAGCCCTTTGTGACAATGCTGGAAAATATAACAGCTCGGCACCCAGAAGGCAGGTGGACTAACTTTTATAATTAATTATATATATTCTCACTCTAAGGGTCATTGTATAACTAAGAATTTTTAATACTTACTGTGATGAGAATTTCCTGAGTCAGACTCTCAGTTACATGAAAACTGGAAGAAAAAGCGTATTTGAATATGTATACATTGCATAACAAAAACAAAACAAAAAAAAGGCATTTTTGTTTATCTTCCAGGTGTCATTGTAAGACATAGAAATGAGGAGTGTTAGCAAAACCAGGGCTCTGAAATTTGCTGAAGACAGGAGATTTTCAGAAAAGCCAATGACTCTACACTTTTTGTGTTGTTTGATGGGATATTTATTGGGTTTTTCCCAAGTCAGTACAGGGCATTTCTGAAAAACTCACTCTTAACCTACTTCAAGTGATTTATATTCTCATTAAACAAGAAAAAAAAAAAAACTTAAAGAAAATGGAGGTTTGAGAGTCTAAACATAATTTTTAATCCCTAAGTGCAACATCAGGTGGTGTAGTTGTTTGGTTGCCAAACCTCGCACTGCTACCACTTAAAGAACAAGTAGCTCATTTTTCATCAGCACTTTCTCCAGAAACTGCACTTTTGCCTTCGAACATTTACACAACAACAAAAATGCTGCTCAAACCATCACCAGTAATATTTATCTCATATCCGTGATTCACAGAGAAGCATTTGCAAGCTTTGCAGGCTTAATCTTCCTAGTCTGCTCTGACCATTTGGACTTCCTGTGCTGCTCCACCTGAGTAGGATCCTGGCAACAAAGTCCTGCCCTGGGGTTCCCTAAACCCACCAGACAAATGCCCCTACACAGCAGATAAGAGCAGAAAATAGCAGAAAATAGAGCCCATCAGTCAGAGACACCCCTTTGCCCAGTCAGCAGCTGATACCTGAACACAAACTTCATCACCTGGGAATTTTCCCTTGCTCAGAAATTGTGCAATGGTTAGATTTTGCCTCTCCTCTTTGTTTATATATCTCTATGCTCACTGAAGAAGGGAGGAGTATCTAAGTATCCCAAGTTAATATGAAGGTCACTGTGTTTTTGAAATACTCTCAATCTCTATCTACCTAATGAATCTTTAAATTTGTGCTTGAGGTAAAGAGGTCAACAACCACTATTTGTTCTTCTTTCTTTTAGGGAATAATAAAGAAAAATAAATCAAGATTCACTCAGACATTCCAGTCCAAGAAGGGGTTCATAATTGTAAAATTTGTTATATCTCTATCCAGTCCAAAATTAGAAACATAGTACCTTTTGGAGGAAAAATCCATGAGTGCCTGTTCTTCTCCAATTTCCTATGGGCTAGAATCACCTGATTCTGCAGCCAGCTTGTTGGCTTCTGTGTATATGCTTCTACAATCCCACACAGCTCTCCAAGCAATCTGGGGTTACAAATTCCCCTGAGCAGAAAGCAGCCAAAATTTTGAACATCTCAGTGCTTAGTAGTGTAGAGTGTAATATTCCCTTGCAAGCCTTGTATTTTTGTAGTTACGGTACTGAACCAGAAGGAGTTGCTACAGCTACTTGCACAATAAAATAAAAATTTTAATAAAACATGAGCATCATTAAAATTTGGAATCTGAAAAGAGATCAGTAGACTTGCCCTCCTTTCCTTGTAGAGAAGAATTAGCAGAGAAGTTAATATTGATGATTATTAATGATAATGATTGATGAATATATTATTAATATGATATCATCATATTTCAAAGCCTAAGTATCTGACAAGAGAAAAAGAAAATAAATTTAACACATACACACAAAAAAGGAAAATGACTCAGAATGGAATAAATATCTCTACTTTTAGAAAATTGCTTGTTTCATTGAGGTGACACACAAGCTTTGTTCCAAGTACATATCAGCCAATGAAAGTTAAATAAAATTTATATATTTGAACATTCAACTATTTTAATATTCAGGAATTAAAGAGTAGTACAAATATAACATATGCCCCAGGATTTTTCATTTTTTGTTCTGTACTAAGAGAATGAAATTATTCAGTTGTCTGAAGATTTAGTGTTTCCTTTTCTCTGGCTTCTCTATTGAATTTATATTCTTGATATTTTTGCTTACAGTATTATTGTTTTTAAAACACACATGTAATGTACTATTCATTTGTTGGTTCCAGCTTAATCAGCTGTAAAAGCAAAAAAAATGATTACTGTTTTTCATTAAATTCCTAGATCAATTTTGAAGACCAAATTGAAAGCTTTTTTTCCAACAGGGATATGTCCTATAGGGGCTTGTCTACTATAAAAAGATAGCAGTACCTTATAATATCTACGTGCCATCATAAACACATGAAAAACCTGGCTTCACACAGCAGAGGCATTTGAGAGGAAGAACAGACTCCCACAGTTACTTGCAACCTCTGCCTAAAAATGCAGAGAGATTATAAAATCACAGAATATGCTGAGTTGGAAGGGACCCACAAGCACCTTTGATTCCAACTCCAGACCTTGTGCAGGGCACCCTAGGAATCACACCATGTGCCCAGAGCTTTGTCCAAACACTTCCTGAACTCCGACAGGCTTGATGTCATGACCACTTTCCTGGGGAGACTGTTCCAGTGCTCAACCAACCTTTGGGTGAAAAACTTTTTCCCGGTAGCTAACCTAAACCTCCCCTGACTCAGCTAAATGCTGTTTATTTGAATCCTGGCTGGACATGAGAGTGAAAAGATCAGTTGTTATATTCCAGTTCACTCTAAAACTTCAGGACAAGAGGAAAACAAGTGCTCATTTCTGTACAGTTACATTTCTGGTGCCTTTTGATCTAGTAATTTCCAACTATGTCTTGAGTTGCCAAGTATTTTTCTTTTCCCATGAGAAATGATAAGGAAGTGTTTGACTGACAGCTAGTCCAGGAATGGGTACTAGTATCTGGTGCACAACATGAAGCCTTCTCACAACAAATGCTAACCTGCATGAATTTGTGATACATATGCTTGGCACTTACCTTGTCTGCCAATCAGATTTTCAAGCCAGTCAAACTCTTTATTATGATCTCTATGGAGTATTTATCTTCCTGTCTTCCCATTCATGTTTTCCTAAAAACGTGGTCTGATGGAGTCCAGCTTCTATCCTGCTGAGAGGAAAATTTTGGGGAAGGGGGAATAAAACCCAACAGATTTTTATGGAACAGTGTTCCACATCTAGTTGAGCCTAAATCTTCCCAGTTCCCAGAGTGTGCAGCAAAACTCACCCACTGAAATAAATATGTGCTAGCTAATAGTCAAATGGAAGCTACCGGCAGATTTTATTTTAACAAACTGGAATAAAAGAACAAGAAAATAAAGATCTTCCTCCAAGCAGTACATTTGGCATATCTCTAATATTATGAAACACTGATGCTATCATGATGATGCTGTGAAAATCATCCATGTCCAGTCGCAGCGTTATAAATAGGACTGATTTGGAGGCCAAAAGGATGAGCTTATTTTCATCCTTGTTGCAAAGACAGTATGTATACATCCTGCTCACCTCTTTGCCAATCTCAGACACTGGTAGCTAGGAGGGGACCCTAACTTGTAGTGGCTGGACAACTGGGAGGGGAGAGAAGAGAGCATGAGTGCAACCACATTAAATGTAAAGAGCGTTACATACAGGTGGGAGAGACAAGTACCTGGAAAAGGATTCACATGGAAAAACAATGGAGATGGGGGTTTTTTTGTTGGTGGAATTTTGGGTAGGATTTTTTTCAAATTAATTTGGCTTACAAACCAGAATGGGATGTGGACTATGTGAAGGCAGCTTCTTCTTAAAGGTGGCCAGATGAAAGAAAATGCAGCAAGACCTGAATTACTTAGCAGCAATTAATGTCCATGTTAAAGCCTGACTGGAAGATACACAAATCCCCCTGATTTTCTTCTAAGGATTTTAAGAATGCTAAAGCTTCTATTAATTGCCACCTATAGGTATTACAGCATAGAGGTTTGATTTCTTTTTTTCCCCAGGAAATCATTAGTTAATAAAACTGTGCTAACCTTTTTATTCATTTCAATATTGAGGCAAACGTTACAACCCAGAGAAGTCTAAGACATAAAATTAAGACAGCAAGTGAATCATAAACAAATGTGAGAGCATGTTTAAACCTTCAGTGGGAACAGAAGGTCACTTCTGATTAATAATTTGGATAAATTTAGCCTTTAATGGAGTCTAAAACCAAGAGAAACACTTTCTTTAAGACATTCTAATAGAAAGAGAATTAAGACAAAAATTGTCTTGCAATGCAAGCACAAAATTGTTGGGCTAAATCAACGAATGAGAACATGAAACTCAGAAGTCTAAATTTGTTATCCAAGCTAAGAGAAGTGCAAAACAAATGCATAGCAGAGAAGTAATGAGAAACAAAATTCTGACTACAGTTGCACCAATAAAATTTCAGTTATCTTTCTTGAGCTACCTGGTGATAGATTTTTTAAATACTTCCTTCTTAGTCAATTAAGAGATTGTTTTTTCTAGTAGGCTACAAACACATTTCTTTGACCTGAAACCACCTTTTTTTAAATGGCAGTTTAGTACTTTAGAAAATTACTATTTGCTGCAGATTTTTTAACAATATTTCTTAATAGGAGCTTGATTCAATCTATATACAGATTTTGAGTGCATGAGTCAAAGCCATTATAAAAACACATTTCTAAACTATAAAGCATGTACAGAGGTACATTTTATATTTCATTATCAGAGCAGGAAAGCCGCTTCCAACAAAATGCAAAAATAATGCTTTTTTGTATAAATCATTCTTAGAAAAATCTACACAGGATACTATTTTTATCATTTGACCCTGCTCAGCTTATTTTATAAGAAAATAGTATTTGGAGATATGCTGAGCAAAGTAGCCTTCTCTTCTAATGAACATCAGTAGAAGAATGCAGGTAGCTTCATCAAGAGTGATCTCCAACTCCTGGCGCTGTGTTGCAGTCAAATTCACCTTATGTGGCATAATAAGTACAGAGCTTGGGCTTTCTCACCTGTGCTGCATGTTTGGCATTTGCCCTGGAGATGGAGGAAAGATGATTTGAGATGATCTATTATTCCCCCTTCTCAGCTGGGCAAGGGAGAGAAAATAAGATGGAAAACACCTTGTAGGTTTAGATAAGGCAGTTTACTAAAACAAAAATGAAAGGTTGAACACACACAAGCAAAGGGGAAAAACCCAAAGATTTCATTCTTTCATTTTTGTTCTTTCCATGAGCAAGCAATGTCTTGCCACTTCCCAGGGAACAGGACTTCTATATATATAGTGACTGCTCCTGAAGGCAAAAGTTCTAAATAATGAATGCCACCCTCTCCCTTCCTCCTCCTTTCTTTAACTTTTGTATCTGAGCAGAAGTCATATGGTATGGAACCTCCCTTTGGTCAATTTGGGTGAGCTGTCCTATTGTGTCCCCTCCCAGGATATCGTCCACCCACTGCCTACTGCTAGTGGGTGGAATGTAGGAGAGACAGTGCTGATGCTGTGCCAGCCCTGCTCAGCAGTAGCCAAAACATTGGTGTGTTATCAACACGTTTATAGCTACCAACACAAAGCACAGCACTATGAGGGCTGCTGTGCAGAAAAAGAACTCAATCTCAGGTAGATACCATACCCCTGGATAAGGAACAACCAGTTCCAGAAGCATTCTGGTCCCTCTTCTGAGCAGAACACCAAGTAAAGTCATCCAGATAAAAAAAGGCAGATCACTCTAAGGCCCTGCCAGAAACCTAAAATCTGCACTATGGTACAACTTGAAAATATGAATCTAAATCCTCTACATTTTCAGGAGAGACCTTGCTTACATGGTGTTGATCCTGATATTAACACTGCCCATGCACCACCACTCACTTCCAGCATTTTAACAAGTAAACATGCTCCAACCTGTATGAGTGGCAACAGCACAATTTTGGCTACCTGCTTTGTCTCTCTTCTATTCTCTCTGCTACTTCTCAGGTTTGATAAGGTCCCTATTCCTTGAAACTAATACAGAGGAGAAAAAAAATGCCTTGCAGAAATGAACTTCCATATCTTTCAGAAACCTCAGCCTTGGAGTTTCCACAGAGGTCTCTTCTGTCCTCATGCTTTGAGACCCTTAGTGGAAATGTATTACAAAGCTATACATTCTATCAGTGAAAAATGCAGTTGATTATTCTCCCTTGTCTCAGTTTAAGACAATTTGGAGGCGTGGAGACCTCTGACAGAAATCTTCTCCCTCAGACTAAATATCCCTGGTTTCTAAGGAGAGAGAGACCAAGTAGGCCCCAATGGAAGTGAAAAAAATAGCTCTTTACCAAAAAGAAATGCTAACAATAATACTGATAAAAGTAGGTTAAACCAACTGAGGAGAAACTTCCCAAGCCCCTCTCACTGGACCAAATTGAGATGGCAGCTGGCCTCCCTCACCTGAAAAAGAAAACTACATGTAGCCACAAGACAGAGACAAAATGACAGCGTTTCTCCTTGGTTTGCCTTCCTCACACCTGGAAAACCTAGCAGGAATGGCTGGAGAGTCAGTGCTGGCAGGAAACAGTGGATAGCTGGAATTTGATACTGGCAGATAGAGCAGGGCTGTGGACCCCCAGGCGACAGGAGGATCTTTAAGATACCTGTTGGATCCAGAGACAAGACATGGTTGTTGCAAGTTCTGTGTGTGTTAGTCAAAATGGGGGCTGTAGTTCTGTCAATATGGTGGTAGAAACCCCTGGATGATAAGGAAAGTCCCATGTCGTGAGGGAAGAAAACTAAGTGGTGAATAAAGCCCAAGTGTGATCTTTTATTGGGCTTAGGCAAAATGGGAACGCTCCTGATACCTCACCTGGGGCAGGGAGTTCTACATAGGATGATGTAATACTGGATCACTAATATTTTAGGAGTCTTTGACACCTTCTAAGATGTTACAGCTGCCTGTGGATCCATTATGGCCTATCAATAGAGATGAATATCTTCAGGCTATATGTGAATTGTTCTGGTGCTTCCTCTGAGGGGAGTTATTACAGCTGAGTCACTTGTGTAAGGACAAAGAAACCTACCCTGTCTAGCAGGATTTGCCTCTATTCTTATCTTGTTCAACACCCAGCTTATAGCCTGAGGTGGCAATTGTGCACACCCTCAACACCTGGGTGGCCACTCTAGGCATTGTTAGCAAACCACACTGCTGACTGAGCCATTAACACCAATAGTCTCATCTCTTACACACCTTGGTGGTCACTGCAGGTTTGAGTCATTAACCACTTCTTTAAAGAAGGCAAAACAACAGAACAACAAGGTGTATTTGTAGAAAAGAAGAGGTGAATACCGGAATTTTTGCGTAACTCACAATATCCCTTCTCTCTTAAATGGGAGCAAAATAGAAGCTATTGAGGATTGAATCTCAGCCTTGAAAATATTGGAGTCATTTTGGTCAGAAGAAGAAGAAATCATGCTTACTCTTCTGTCCACTTCTGATGTCTGTCTGGCAAAGGGATCTTGCAAGGTGAATGGAGAAGGCTTCTGCCATGTTCTGCTCATGGTCAACCACGTGAGTAGAGAGGGTTTTTGAAAACACCTGCCTGACTCCTTCTCAAGTTTAGTCACCGAGAGCAGATAAGCGGCCTGTGTGAGCCACAGATAATGTCACTTCAGTGCAATCAGGGCTATGATCACACACTGAAAATACATGATGTTTGTAATGGCTACAGTGTAATCCCATTTTGGTTGTATATTCACAATGCTACTTGAATTGGGGAAAAGATGCAAATGGCAAATTGGAGATCTGCTACATATTTCACGGAAATAGGAGTATGTGAAGCAATTGTACTGCAACATAAGTTGCCAGTAAATAAACAATAACTAATGGATTGGTTTAAGGTGTTACTACAGTTTTGGTGTCGGTGTTGCGCCTGAAATAATCGAGAGCTATTTTAAGGCATTACTGAGCATATGCCGTTCTCATTTCCAATGATAAACTACCAAATGTGAAACTGAAAAAGCCTCGAGGAAATATTGAAAGGAGCATACTAAATGTGTTTATGCTTTTCAGCAGAGCTAACACACACACACACAGAGTCTCATAATCTTATGTGGACTAGAAAGAATATTGTTTGTTTTCTGTCATCCACATAATAGAGGACTGAGGTAAGGAGGTAACCAACTTAGTGCCCAACACCTAATACTTTCTCTGCCCCAGCAGACAACTTTGCTTATGCTAGTAAGGAATTAATATCAAGAGTAGTGAGCAATGGATGGAGGGTGATGGCTTCCACTCTTCATCTTTTTGTTTTGTAAGGACCGCCTTGGATCCCTAAAGAAAAAACCTTCAGATTTTTCTAGCCATTTCCTTCTCCTTATGCTGATAGGAAAGGCAGCAAAAAGGGATACATACAATGCTTAAGGGAAAGTTTCATAAGCACTGAGTCATTTGCAAAGTGAAGTGCTGTGTCCTCATAGTTTCTGGGAAGGAACCTAAGCTCCTAGTGCAAGATTTTTCAAAATTTTTGCTTTTCTTATTTCTTGTACTTTCTTTATTTAATTATCTATTTCACTAGAACAAATATTAAGTCCTTATCTATTTTATTGTGAAAAAAACCTGATGATTGGTCAATGTTGTTCATAGTCAAATTATGAGAAATAAAAATACATGGTTTTATTACAAGCAAATAGCTCATTAACTCAGGTTTTTCTTTAGGCATACCATGGAAGTTGTAAAGCACCAACTTCTGCCTGGAACTGGTGCTAGGAACAATTTGCATTCAGGAATAGGGAATTATGAAAGTAGATAAAGGTATGGCTGAAACGAGCCCTGTCACGTGGCAAGTTCTTTGTGTGCAGCAGAAAGTGGTCATTCTGACCAGGAGACCCCGTCTCCCTGCGCAGGGGAGCATACCAAACCCAGTCTGGAGAAGAGGCCCACTTTTCTCATTATGCTCACAAGGTTGGACCCTTGAGACATATAAAAAGCATGATTTTGGGGGTGGGTGTGTGCTTTTTGGACCTTCATGGCCTGAGCACCCAGCACTTGCTGAAATAGAAACTTTCCTTTTCTGCTACACTTCTTTATCTCACAGATAAAGATTTGTATCTTCTCTAAATTGAATAAAAGAGATTTTTCTTACACAAATGACACTTGAGGTTTTTAATTTCCTGGAGGGGGTAAAGAGTATAGAAAAATAAGCTTATCATTTGGCAAATGGAAGAAAAAATAATTCAGAATTCCTATTTATGAAAATAAGTGATTACTAGGCTCAATTAACTATGTTTCCTTGTACTTTTGACTGGGAAAATTCCTAGGTGTTCTCACAGTTTCTATCAGCTGCTGGATTATGACATTTCCTGTCTGTTTGTAGCCATGCCAATCTTTATATTCTTATCTGAAGAGGCTCCCCCTGCCTTCTCTCACCTGTCAGTCCAAGCTGGTTTTCATTACAATATGACAGTGTATGCAGGTTATATTCTTCTTACAGCCTGTAATAGATACAGTGGTGGAGTGCAGCAGACTGAAAAGGTCTATGATGCTTAAATCATTGCTTGTACAAATAGGTCTTTACTATTTTTCCTGTATTCATTCACATCTCTCACATCTACCTATCCTGTGAGTGCACTAACACCAATTACTTCTGCTGCTAAAATATGACCATCTGGTCAAATTATGCATGTCTCATTCCTTTCCTGTGTATAGGTATGTTTGTCTTTCACACTGATTAATTTAAAATGTTGACTTGTGTTTTTTTTTAATATAGAATTGTTTTTTTCCTTTTCTAGCTTGTTTTTGTATCAGGCAATACTTTTCTTTATTTATTCTGTTTTTTTTAATTAAAAATATATCTATAATGAATTTATCCACAGGATATTCTAGAAGAACTGAACTTGTTGCCCATGTGAGGTTTGTCTGTCACTACATATTACACTGGAGATCACTCTTTTCAGTAGGTCAGATACTTTTATATGAAATATGAAAATATCATAATGTAGGTTTAATAATATTGTCTTTTGGGGGTTTTGCTTCTTTTTTCAAAGAAATTCAGAAATAGCAACTACCTTTTAACTGCTTTACTGAAAAGGGTCTTATATGCATCTAGCCTAGAGATCTGTCTTTCCTGGAATCCATAATAAATATGGTGCAGCAGCAGAGTTAAAAAACAAAACAAAACAAAAGCCCCTACACATACACACGAAAACCTCACCCTAAACCTCTAATTTGCAGTTGATGTCATAGATATGAGCTCTGTTTATCTGGGAGTAATACATAATGATGAAAAAAATGTTTAATGGCTGCTTTAATTTCAGTTAGCTTGGTCAGTGTTCCTTTGGGTGCATTATATAAGCTGATGGGGTATTACTCTGTCAGGTTTATTGCTATTTTCTCCATAGAATCTCCAACTTATGCTTTTCATTAAGAACACTGTTATTTTCTAAGTAGCACATTTAATTCTCCTCCTAGAGTAACAGAAGGAGAACCCCTTCCTATAGGTTTTTCTTGCTTATGTTTTTATGAAGCTCTTCAAACACAGTTTAGTCAATTCTTCCAAAATGTCTGTGCCTTCAATCTATTTCTTGTGTCTGGAAAATCTGGCACAATTTTTCATTCCCGGTTTTGCATCTTTAGCTCAGTTGGTCAGAGAATCAAAGTCAGGGTTTTGATCCCAGCACAGGCCATTCAGTTAAGGGCTGGACTCGATGATCCTTGTGGGTCCCTTCCAGCTCAGAATATTCTGTGACTCTATGAATCTTTTGACATGTTTATTTCATGTTATTTCCTAATTTTTATTTTGAATCCAGGAATTAAGTTATTTTATAAGGATGTTTAGAATTATTGCTTTTTCTGAAGAGAACCAGATTTTGCTTTATAACAGCATCCTCTTGTAAAATCATCCATGTCAATCAAATGCAGAAGGCATAGAATTTCAATTTCTGTTCTATAAGACAGAAAACCCCTCCATTCTTGCTTATTTTTACTCCAGTTGCCCATGTTTAAAGCTAATCCAAACTGAACAAGGTTAGATGGTTCACCTATTACATTTTCATTAAATTTAAATTAATTCTTATGCTTGATGAGCTTTTTCCACTGATCAGTCTTATTCTGAAGTAGAAAACACAATGGTTTATCTGTATCATTTTGCCCACAAGCAAAAAAACAGTGTGAGCAAAGGAGGAGCCAGGGAATTATGCATACAAATAAGTTTGATTTTAATTCCCCATAAAGGTTCTGTAATAAATAATCAAACTGACCATTTTGAAACACTGAAAAGAAAAATAAGGGCATGGTTAAAAGTCAGTGTGCATTAGTGCACAAACCACATTGAACTGATCTAATTTCAACTGAAAGCAGAGCATGAGGGCTCATGGGCAGGAGATCTGCACATGATGTTATTGTAAGTAAATAAGGGAATATGTTCTGTATGAATATAAAGGTAAGATAATCTCAAAAGTGTTGCTTCTATCACCTGTTTTTTTAATATTTATATTAAGTACTGTAAACATTTACCAGATCCAACCTTTCATGTAGTTCCATACTCAGTATCCCTTTTCATTTTAACAATGATCCATTTATAACTGCTTTTTTGGGTACATTTTTAAGAAATTTCCTTCATTGAAAAAAAAAGATTATAATTCAAAATTATCTTGATAACTTGCTTTGGAAAAAAACCCAACCGATCATATACTGCTCAATATGGACGAGAGGGAGACCCCTCACCTAGAAAGATATCAGGCTAAAAGCAGATCAGGGATTAACTAATTGGGGTATCAGCTCTTCAGAAAGAGATCTAAGGAGTTGAATAGGAAAATAAATAGGGATCAGTATTGCTATACTTGTGAGAAAGGCAAGAAATCTACTTGAATGCAAAAATAGGAAGGTAACATATAGAAGCCACTGTAGTAATAATTGTCTACTCAAACTTGGTAAGAATTCAGCTGGAGCTCTGCAGACAATTTTGGGTGCTGCAACTTGAGAAGGACATATATCAAAACAAGGAAAGCAACAAGAATAGTTAATAGTTTATAAATTGTGATATGGAAGGAAAGCTTGAGATTATACTTTTTATACTTTTTAGGGGTGATGAAAAGGTCCTGTTTCTGAGATCAAATTTGTCAAATACAGATATAGAGTCTGTCCTGTGGCATAGGAACAGAACAAACAAATTTTTTTTAATATTTCCACCTTTAGTATTCCAAGAAAGTATCAATTCTTGCCCCGACATCACTGTGTCCAGGACCCTGTGCCTGAATTACTGACTACACACATATTAATATATTAAATAGGGAGGGGCCCTGTGCTCAGGTCTTGATATGTGACTGATGATTCTGTATCTAATAGGTATGAGCCCCGGCATAGTTTTGGTCATGCCAAGGAATTGTCTGGGGCACAAGTCTGTCCCAGGTATTTCTCCCAGCCAGCTGAATATAAAAGGCTGTCTTCTCCTTTGGGTTGTGACAGGAAAGGGTAAAGAGCTCAGCTGCAGAAGCATAGCTGTGCTCTGCCCTTTTTTCAGGGCACAAGAACAGTCCATACCCTGTTGAATCTATTAGCATAGGCAGCAGCATGCTGTTCTCATAGACATTGAAGCAAACATGAAGTATCCTACACAGCAACTGTAGACTGTTTAGATCAGTCATACAGCTGCCCTTAACTATCTTGGACTTCTTCCTCTGGTTCCAACTAAGTTTCCCCAATTATCCTCAAATTATCCTCATTGTCCTCAAAAACACTGCTTTCAAAATCCCAGAGCTCCAAATCTACCTCAGAATAACTGTTCCCATTTCCTCCTTGTTTGGCTCTACCTGTTCACACAGCAGTCCAGCTAGCAAAAACAAATTGCAAACAGGGCTGAAGCAGAAAAGCAAAGTCAGGCAGTCACTAGTGATATTACAGAACCCTCAGTCTCTTGTCCCAGGGCGGTAGAAACAAAAGGGGGGACAGAAATTTGGAGTGAACTTGGGAAATGACATGGGAAACAGGAGCAGGGACATCTAGAACTGGAAGGAAGGAGCCCCTGTTTGAGGGTTGCAGTTACAGACAGTGTTGCAGCTACTGTCACCACCCACCAGCAGCTCTGTCACTGACAGGTCTTCACAGGTTCAGTCAGGTAGTGCTACTGTCCCTGATCAAAGAGAGCAGCTGACGGAATAAACATGCTGAGCTTACAGTCTGCTTATAATAAACCCCAGCAATACTGCTCACTCTGACTGTGGGCAATTCAGTCTGCTTTCTCTCAGTCTGCTTTGCTGGAAATCAATTCCTAATGAACAGTGTAGGTGGAAGATAAGTGAAAACATCCTATCAATGCTGGCAAAATGTCAAAGGCTTATTTCAGCTCCATCACCACTCATCTGACTGAGTGTGAATCCTCATGCACTCTCTCTTTTCACCATGACTGTAGAATTTAAATAATTCTTAGAGTATTCTCCTGAGGAGAGCATTTCTCCTTGTTGTTATAGGAAAAAATAACAAATATCTAGTAATGCAGCCATTTTAATTAGTTAACAAGAGAATTTTATTTTTTTTCTAGGAAGCTTGTTAACTGAAAGCTCAGATGTTGCAGGTAGATGACTGCATGGCACATGGCAAAAAAAATATTTATCAAGCAGCTGTTGCTATTTTGGTTTGAAATGGGAATGGGATTAAAAAGAAAACAAAAACCCAAACCGGAAACAAAACCAAAAAAACAAACAAGTTTTAGTAGCTCATATTTCCAAACTCCAGAGTTCCAATATTCTTCCATTACATGGGCAAGGTCTTCAGATCTTTTTTAAACCTCTAATAGAGGTTTTAAGACTCTCAAGGATGGAAACCTTTCTCTATTACAGAAGCTGTATTTCCTAGGTGACAAGCGGAGAATCTCATCACCTGTGGAGTCAAGCTGGGGCAAGATTAATTAGCAAAGCTGAGAGAGTTGTGCCTGAACCTGCAAGACAAAAAGAAAAAATATCCTCACCTTAAAAACAGATTTCAAGAGGAACATAAATAACTTCTTTTTCTTTTATGTGACTAAGACTGAAGTTTCACTTACCTATTCAAAGCTGATATATATTTTAGAGTAACAGCTGAATACAAGTGATAGTCAACCACACAAATGTTAGAGATAAGCCATAATATTTTTTTCATGACAGCTCTCACATTTACTGACATAAACTTAGAGTTACTTATGTCAGAAAACTGCAATTCTTGTGGGAGTTATCTGTGATTACATCTATCAGCCTGATGTATACTTAATTTGGAAGCTGAGTTTAAACTCATATTTCTCTTTTAGATAGGACTGAATTTCTTCATGCATTAAAGGGACAGTTAATCCAGTGAAGAACTCAATCTTTTTCAAAACATGTATGGATCTAGCTAATTGGGATATGTGACTGTCAAATGAATGCCTCAGACAGTCTAAAAACATTCTTATTTACTTGGTTGTTTAGTATAATTTTATATATAAATATGTATATATCTATACACAGCTCTGATATCTCAAAATCTTAATGTCCTTACCTTAATGCGGGGCATTCAGTTCCTGGCATAATCCCAACTGTGAGCTCCGTTAATAGCCTTTTTGGATTTAGTAGCTTTTAAATCAAGTCTCCATCCTCTCTGTGAGAATATCTACAACTTCCCCACAAAATCAAGGCAATCTTTGTGTAAGGGTTGGTGGACGCAAAATTTCTTTGATATTAACACATCATTGTTTATGAAACTGTCATGACAAAAAAAAAAATCACAAAACAATTTGCAGTGCAAATCTCACTTCTACAGCATGCTTGCTGAATATCAATTATAACTTAGCTCATTTTAGAATTGGTAAAGTCTTTAGAATACTGCATTCCCTCTGGACCAGGAGTTCTACACGTATGGCCTTGTAGGGAATAAAAAAGTAATTACTGAAGATCAACCTTTCACAGACAAGTGCTGCAGACTCCTCAACCACACATTTACAATTTAATTCTAGGATCCTCATTGAAATAGGTTTTCAGATGCTAACTGGAGGCTAAAAATTGATTATTTAAATTAATTATATTTCAAAAAACATAAAACATGCCTTTGATTGTGTGGTAGAACTGAGTTTGTTATTTTTGTAGGGAAAAGTGGAAACAATGGAATAGGATTGTGTGATGGTTGTTGGTGGTTTTTTTTTTCCTTTCACACACATATTGACTTCTTTCTGATTCAATATAATTTCTACTTTTTTCTTGTTGATTAAGTTGAGTAATAAGCAATAGTTTACTATTTCACCAGGTTTTCGAAGCTTTCCACAGATTTAAAAAATATACACTTTTAAATGTTTTTATGAGAAATATTTTTAAATGTTTGAGCACTTGATACAGGAGCATACTTCTCAAAAATGACAAGTTTTTAGTGGTCTAATTATATCATATTTGTTTTGGAAACAGTTAATGAGTGCAACGAATACTGTAAGACTTGTTTTCTCGTAATGGAAAGTATGTGCTACATGAAAACAAGATATTTTGGGGTTTTTTTCTAAACCTAACTCAGTGGGTTTTTTATTACTCTGTGTAGCAAAAGACTCAGTTCATGTTCAAAAGATCAGATTTTCTTTCAGTGTAAGTGAATTGACATTATTTTAGCACTGCTCATTTAAACCATCCAAGATTGCTTTTTTGTTGTGACCTTTTCCACCCCTTTCCATCTATTTCAAACAGCATTGCTGAAAAGGCACTGAGGTCCAGATCTGCAAAGTTATTTCAGTGGCCATTCTTTCTCTCTGGTAATTTTAAAATGAGTGAAACACTGTATACCAAGGAACTCCCAGGAGATCTCCCTGTCATTTTTGGTTCTCAATCTAGAAGCATAAGAATGTCAATACCACAAGCCTGCTTTTCCTGGGCTATAAAACTTGCTTTTTGAGGCTCACTGAAATGCTGTGTCCTACACTCACTGACTGACTGGGTGAGCACAATTCTGCAGAATTCATTGGGGATCATCTCAGGTACAAGAAAGAGATCACCACAGTTCTCACTCATATCACATTTCAAATTAAAAAGTCATGCTCATGATATATTAAGGCTGTTATTTTTCATAAAAATCCAATACCTCAGATTCTCAACTTTGATGTAAAGTAGCATATTAAGAAAGCATAAAAGCAGCAAGTAATCAAAATCATAAAAATATGTTGTTGGTGCTTATTATTAATCACTTACAGAGATAAGTTAAATGTATTGTGAGTACTGGCAACAAAAATATATTTTCGGAATGGTATTTGTCAAAACATGTCTTCTACCTCACAGTGATTTCAGATTCATGTGTGGCATTGACCTCTGTGCTGAAAAGATGGAAAAAATACCTCATAAACTATGATGTAAAAGATTTCTTGCAAGATGTATTATTGGACTGAGAAGGTGCTAACTGAACAATTATCCTTATCTATGTTGTTTAATACCTTAAAATTCATACTATTATTGGAGGTGGGGTTTTTTTGGTTGGGTTTTTTTTTTTTTGGGGGGGGAGGGTTTCTCCTTCCCCCAAGGGAAAGACAGTCAAACCTATGAAATCTGACAAATAAATTAGAAAATTAATTCCTAATTACAGACTTGAGTTTAAGCTCATTTAAGTGCATCTTGTTAAAACTTTGAAGGATGTCAAAGAACCATATCTATAAGCTGAAGATATTTATTGTTTTGTTTCTCTAGAACTTCAGAAATAATTTAAGGTAAAAATCATGCATGGAAAATAAAGCAAGAAGCAACTGGAATTGCATGGAATTTCTAGCCATGAAAATTTAGTTTTTAATTAATCTAGCAAATCTTAGACACAATATTTAAATGATGAAAATACTGTATAGTTTTATTCACAAGAAAATAGTTTACCAAATCTGAAAATTAGTAATAGGTTTTTTCTACTCCTAAAAAGGACTCAAGAGAGAATATATGTATATTAAACTAAGATACCTAAGAGCAAGCATGTATGTAAAGCAGAATGAATAAAGCAAACCAAATGTCTAAGAATGTAGCCTTGAGGTAAAACCTTTAGCCTTGCCTGTAAAATGAAGCAACTTTATCAACATTTGCAATAATGCCCTTGGCTGTTCACTGCAGCATCGCAAGGTCACCTCTTACCAGAATTTCCCTTTAGGAATTAAGTTACTGCATTTTGCATTTCAGCCTAGAATATTTTTCTTGATCCAGGACTCCCATAGAGTTCAGCAGAAAAATCACTGTGAAATGATTTGGCTTATGGTATGAAATATCTCTGTAAGTCTGAGTGGCTACCCAAGAGCCACAAGCTAGACACATCTATTAGCCTCATGACTTGTGCTTCTCCCATTGTGTTACCAGCAACATGATCTTGTATTATCATCATTGTCCAACAAAGACCTGTACTGACCTTTGAGACTTTGTGAGAGAAAATGGGCTAAAAAGGTGTCTGGAACAGAGTTCGCTGGCAGCATGCCTTGCTCAGTTTTGTCCTACAGTGGAGTAGTGGGCCCCATTTCTTGCCTGCAAAGTGACCCCACAGCTTCCCTTCCCTGTGGATCTTTGACGAAGCTGATACCTGCCTTGAGGATAGGGAACAAAAGGATAGTTTTAGGATGAGGCCCACGATGAAGTTGATTAGACCAAGTTAGTGTTAGGGGGCTAGAATGTTTGATGCAGGTTACAAATCAGGAAATCTTTTTGATGAACTATGCTGATTTTCATTCTAGAGCTTGCTCCCACTGAGCTTCTATCCCAGATGCCAGTGTTTCTTGCTTGTGTTGATGAGACTCACTGTCTGAAAAGCATCATTCTCTTTTTCATCAGCAGGACCTACTGTAATGGACATCAAGATGTTGACAACATATTAACTTCCAGTAACCTACAATAACTTTTTAGGTGTTAAGCTCACAACTTAATCTAATGGTATTTGGGTGTCATTAAAGAGTGAGCAACTGTTTTCTGGAAGAAGTGGCTGTGCAGCTCGTGCTCATCAGCACCTGGTTCCCTGTTTCCTCCTTCACAACGGTCTTAAAAAATCCTATTCTTACCCTGGATGTACCCTTAGTGTAGACATTTTATTGTCCAATGTACTGCAAGACGAGGCTCCACAAACCACTTAGACACGGGTGAGCAATCGGTTGATTTTTCTGGAGACACACAGTACAAAAGTTAATTATATGTATGTGTTCTTTGCTGAATCAGGGTCTGCATTTCTTTAAATAAAACAAACAAACAAATCCACACAAACAAAACCAACCAACCACAAAAAGCCACAAAAAAACCCACCAAAAACACCAAACCAAACCATGCTCAACAGTAACTTAAAGTAAGTAAAAAATACAGTTGTGGTAACTAGTAGCAGTTCATATGTTAGACAGTGGAATGGAGAAAGATATTTAAGAAAATTCAATTTCTCTGGGACTAAGTATAGTAGATTTTTTTTTCTTTCTGAAACAATGTTTTGTGTAGTAATATGTAGCTAGCTGCACACTTGTATGTAACTGTTCAAGGAAAAAATATCCATGTTAAAATAAAATCAATGTCTCCTTGACAGTCAAATATCTAGAGGATCAGCCATTTCCAACTTCAGTGGAAGAGTGTATAGATAAAAACATGGAAGCCTTATCAACTGATGAAAAACAATACATTCAGATTAAAATATCATGAAATATATTTTATTTACTACTAGAATGTCTGCTAAAGAAAAGACTGCTTTTTAGGTGTTAGTTTTCATACTTTCCCAAAGATGTTATACGTGCATTTCTACATAAGAAATTTCAGACATTCATTTTGATTGCACTGGATTCCAGAGGAACATTATTTTCAAGGTAAGCAGGAATTCTGAACTGGCACAATACCTGCTGCTTCTTAAACTGTCTATAACTTTTATGCTTTCTGCATTAATATAATAATTTCAGAAGCACATTGTTACAGCTTTTTGTATGAAAGCTGTGAATAAACTAATTGTATTTTGATTTTATTTTTCTCTCTAAGTAAAATGAAGTTTGTCATCTGGCCAAACCGTTATTTTGCTGACAAATTTGAGAAGAAAATAAAGCCTCTTTTTCTTTTTTTCTTTTTCTTTTTCTTTTTCTTTTTCTTTTTCTTTTTCTTTTTCTTTTTCTTTTTCTTTTTCTTTTTCTTTTT
>JAWWMP010000116.1:35068677-35080482 GCA_035047865.1 Dendrocincla tyrannina | reverse complement strand
TTTTTCTTTTTCTTTTTCTTTTTCTTTTTCTTTTTCTTTTTCTTTTTCTTTTTCTTTTTCTTTTTCTTTTTCTCTTTCTTTTTCTTTTTCTTTCTTTTTCTTTTTTTTCTTTTTCTTTTTTTTTCTTGTTACAACTTTACAGAGATATCTTCATTTTCAAAATGAGATTCAGAAAATAAAGTTTTAGTGATTGAATAACATGTTGAATATATTTCTGTTTCTTGGAAAGGTCATGTGAAAAACCATCCCCAAGCAGCATGGTGACTTATTAGTATAATAATTTAAGTAAATAAGCAGATTAAATTCCCAGAAAACCAAAACTGAAGAAAAACTTTAATGTTCTTTATATTAAGTGCACTTACAAAATTCTTATTCCAGTGTGTTCTCTCTTAAGAAAACATACCTGCATTAAGTCGAAAATTTACTTATTGCATTTTACCTGCAAACTTTTGATTTCTCAAATGAATCCACATAGATTTTGGAATAAAAATTGTCAAGCCGGAAAATTTAGGAGTTGGGGTTTTTGTTGGTTGGTTGGTTGGTTGGTGGTTTTATTATGAGGAGATTTTTTAGTTTTAGTTTCAATGCTCCAGCCATATGCACTAACTTGCTGGTTTGGAAAAAAAAAAAATCCCCAATCCAAGTAGTGTTTGAATTACCTAGTTTTGCATACATACTTGAGGTTCATGCAAAAACAGTTTTCTCAAACATCGAATAAGTGTTTTAAACATCTTCAATAGCGATTTTTGCTTGTTGTTTCTGTCCTCATTTATAGAAATGCAAATTTTAGACCCATATCTTTTACTTCCTCTCATTTTGAGTGATGTTCATGATAGTGTCTTTGAAAGTGTGTACAGTAAGACACTGTTGCAAATGATTGTTTTCAGATCGCTTAAAGAATCACCCTCAAAGATATCAGCAAAAGCAGGTTTAATATAAAGCTGGTTGGCAAGGCTCACTCTACTGCTTACTAAATGATTAAAGCATACAGAGGAAAAGCAAACTAAAATCTAAAATCAATCAATATAAACCAAAAATCAATCAAAAATTATCTGCGAGGATGCTGGGCATGGAAAAGTGTAGAGATAGGAAAGGGTAAGGTTAAAAGGCGTAAGGGACCCTCTCCCATTGAGTCACAGAATTCAGATAGGACCCGCTTGCCAAACTTAGTCCCGGGCTTGACCAATGGTTCAGGCCTTAAGGTTTAACAGTAACAATTTAACAAAAGATTCTATAAGAATTTAGTATAAATACAACAGTAACTTATTTATAGCACTAATTTACTTACAAATCTAAAGTACTTGAGAATCTAAGGGAACAACATTCATAGCACATTTACTACAGCAAATTCACACCTGCACACACACAGACCTAGAGGAGTATCTACAAGATATAGCTGTGAAAAATTCCCCATGAATTCAGTAAAATACTCATGTCAGATACCTTTGCATCTTATTGAAGGATGAAATGTTGAGCCTCAAGGAGCAGTGGTATCAGCCAAGGCTCAACTGGCAGCATTCAGCTGTCGTCCTCCAAGTACGGCAAACCTGAGAGCTGGCTGTCTCTGAAGGGTGAGCTACTGAGACGAATGTTGCTGGTCACACCCTGCTGTGGTCCGGGAGGGCTCGAAGGGTCTCACTTAGGACTGCTGTTTATAGGGTCGCAAGACAGTTGGCTTTAGTCATAGCAATTTTCCATCCTGTCCACAATTTAGATTGGTAACTTTGTTTGAAAGTCCAATAGCAAAAAAGTTGTTCCACTTGGGTTGCTATTCAGGCAAGAGGAGTAAGTTTCTAAGGCTGTTTCTTAGAAAAACAGGAACTCGTTAGAGAACATAAGTTCCTGGGAGCAGAGAGTGTTTCTGATGAACTCAAGAGTAACTTAGCCCAGGTGCTGTTTGCCAAGGCCAGGACTTAACAAGTATTTTTGAGATCGTAGTGTGGCCCAAAGAGGAGTGGGGGGAGGATGCAACACTGCAGACACATACATGCTGAAGAAAAGATTTTGTGTAAAACATGGGTGATTTCCATATTTATGCCCCTATTAGTCACAGAGTACATACTGTGAAAACTGTCTAGTGCAGAGATGTGGCAACCACATAATTAGACTTTTAATTACTATCTGGATTCCAAACTTCTTTTATTTTATTTCATTGATATTCAAACCATGCATTTTTTATTTTTTTTTTAGAAATCACCCCTGTTCATCCTAGTTATTGTAAATAGACATATAATTAGAGGATGGACCACATTACTGAAATCAAATTATCTTTAAAGAAGATGTGTTTTGCTAGGACTGAGGATGCTGGTAAGGAAAGCTTACTGTGACTAGAACCATATGGGCGGTTAGCACAATGCAGCAGTACAACATATGTGGCAACAAATGAGGAGATAATTTGAAGAAATTAATATGAATTTGTTCCCTAATTTGACATCATGGAGTATGCTGATAGGACTAACATTTGGACTTCTTTAAATCTCTTTTCAGATATTGCCTTATTTCTTTGTTATATTCAGCACTAAAAGAGAATTTTACATCTTTCTCCTCTGGTTGATGAGCCATATCCTTAGGTCACTAGTAAAATAAAATTCATTGATTCTTCTTTCTGTGAATTTGACATTGTTAGTTATATTCACCAGCAATGATTCATACTGTATTGAGAATAATCTTAATTTTTTGGGAGTGCATGAAGGCAGAACCTCAGTATAAGAGTGGATTTGAGTCTGTGGGAGATAAGAAAGCATGCCACAGTTCCTTCTCTTATGAAAATTAGAGATTAAAACGTTAACATGAAGACAGTGTTGGCAGAACTAGAAACAAATGATTTTATCTGTGTAATCTCTGTTCTAGTAAGATCAATTAGAAATACACCTTCCTTTTAACCAGGCTACAAAACAAGGATGAAAAAAGAAAATATTAGTGAATATATGACTAAGTTTTCAGTTTTTCTGCATTTTTGGAGATAGACAAATGCTTCAGAGATGAGTTACATCTTGCAGTGGCGCTGTAGGGACAGCACAACCCTGTTCCTTGTACTGACCTCCATCCTTGAACATATTGTACCTGGGAAGGCACAAGTTCCTCCAGAAGATCTGTGAGGGAAAAGCTCTCCATTTCAGAAGGTAGCAGCAGCACACCTTTCCCCTTTCATGGCTGGAATGATTAAGGTAAATCTCATTTTTGTCTGTTTTCCTGTTCACCTTGAGAAAATGTGAAGAGAGTCTATGCTTAAGTTCAGCAATTGCATTTTCATGTGGCCTGTACTGAGATGAAGGATGGTTCTTCACTCCCAGTTCCAGGACAGTTTGCCAAAATGTGATGATTATATCAAAGTCTCAGTTCCTGTTCTTTTTTTCCATTTTCTTTTTTTTTTATTCTTTTTTTTTTCTTTATTATTCTCCATTCAGAATGAGGCTGAAACACATCTGGCTATGTGTTTGCTCATTGAAAAAACACAGATGCAACAAGCTCCCACAGCCAAAAGATCAGTATCATTGTCTATTGCCTTGTGGCTTTATTTGATTTGAGGATTAATATTTTGTAAGTGAAGTTTTGAATTGGCGGCATGTGATTTCATGTGTGAAAGCCATTGTGTAAGGGAGTATGTGTAACAGCCTTTGGCCATCGTTCCAGACTGGTTGTTTCCAGTGGAAACTGTGATTGCTTACAAAGCGAAGCCACACCCTGTCTCTAGGGCTAGTGAAGACTTTTTAAATTTTACCTGCTTTATACTCATACTTTGTACAAAACCTATTTATTCAGGCATCATGCAGACACCAGACCCAGTGTGGACTCTTCTAAATATGATGTATGGAGTTTCCTTGGATATACCATTTTTCATTTTTTAATTAAAAAGTTTAGGTACTCATTTAAGAAGATAATTCAGCAGTGGCTTTTGAGACAAGAAGACAATCTTTTCTCTAATTGTGTGGTAAAAGTACTGTAAATTATATTCTATATCTCCATTATACACAATGGAAGATTGAAAGCATCGGGAAAAGAAAGGTGTCCCTCTGTGATACAGTCACACCTTGAGTTTGTGTGCAGTTCTGGTCTCTGCATCTGAAGAGAGATATAGAAGTACTAGAAAACATGTAAATGATCCAAGACATGCAGGAGCTGCCTTGGAAAGAAAGGCTAGACAGTTTTGACTGTTTAGTTTGGAGCAGAGAAGACTGAGGGAGGGCATAACCAAGTAAGTCATGCAGGTGACGGTTAGAAGAATGCATATCCGTGGTTCACCAATTCCCTCAATACAGAAACTTGAGGACACTGGATGGTACTGAAATCAGTTTAAAATATTTAAAAGTACTTTACACCATGGGTGGCAAACTTCTGGAACTTTTCACCACGGGAGATTGAGGATAGCAGATGGTTTCCGCAGGTTAAAATTGCAAAGAATACGTATGAAATGAACAAACACAAATGTGACCTGCAATGTCTTTAATTCAATGGTAGCATGTCCTAGGGAACAAGAAGGATGGATAGAGAAAACTTTCAAGGTTTTGCCACGGTTGGAAACCAAATCCTGTGCTAGATGGAGTATTTGCTTAATCCAGCAGAATACTTCTCAGGGTCTTCCTGTTAACTTGGGAAATTCAATTACTACAATCTACCTCTTAACAACACTGATTTTTTTTTTTCTTCCCCTGAAATATCCCAAATATTGAGATAAATATGTATACCTTGAAATTTTGCTGTACTGAGACTATGTCCTGTGAATTCTTAGTGAACCATAGGGAACTTTCTCTTTGACTGTTTTGCGTATGTGTTTTGATGGATATTTGAATTTTCTACTAAAAATGGTCTCTATATTCTTTGTCACAATTTTCTTCATTACTCTTAATTTGTGTTAAATAATTCTAAAAAAACTATTCAACTCTTTAAGGCAATCAAACTTCAGCTATGAGTTTAATAATGTCCTTACAACATGAAACCAATAGCAGATTGTTTATCTCAATGACAACAGCACATGCTTTTGGGCAGGGTAGTGTATTTCCATTGAGTTGCATGAAGCAGTTGTCTTAATAAGTCTCCACATATCCCAAAGAGTATTTATCAGTGATAGGTTTCAAAGATTGAACCTAAACGTTCACTAGAAACAATTTCTGACAGGGCCCACTCATTTAACTTTAGTCCTCTCTGTCTCTGAAACTATGTTTTGTTAGCTAATGCCATTACCTAAAACACCACCTGAGACTGTCTGAATTTTTAGCACGTGTGATGCAACCATGCAAGGCTTATGAGCCACATGGTATGAAGTGAGCTTTCGAAGAGAGAGGAGAGAGATTTCTCTTATGTGTAGCAACTCTGAGCACTACTTTACTAATAATTTTTAACAGTCTAGATATTCATGTGAAGTAGTATAAGCAATGTACAGATCTGTTGAAAAAAATGGTTTCCAGGGAGCTGTGTAAAATCATTTTTAACAATGTCCTAGCTCTTAGGGATCTCTTTGATAATATTTTTCTTTTAAGTGACAGAGAAACAAAGCTAGGATTTGTAAAGAAGATAGCTTCCTGTCCAGCCTCTTCTGGGGGTTTAAATCTTCTTCACCGTCAATCTCTCTCTTTTTATCTGCAAACCTCCAAACTCATTGTCCCACTCACAGAAAAAAATGGCCAGAAAACTGAGCAAGGACTCTTGCAGTGAAAGTGATTTCAGATTGGTTTTGTTTATTTGTTTGTTTCCTCGTTTTTAAGAATGCTGCAATTTTTATTTGGCAAGTAAACACTTCTGCTTTTCCTGACTTTTCCAAGATCTCTCTTGGTAACAGAACTCTGCTCAGAGAGATAATTGTGCCAAACAATTATCTATGGGACATAATTATGAATTTGGAAGCTGCAAGCCTTCTATTAACTTGTAAGTTTTAAGTATGAGGTGTCATTTGAGGCTTGTTGTGTTTCTAAGGAATTCCTTAATTAAATCTTTTATAATTCTTCCCTCTTTACACTCTTAGTAAATTGCTGGCAACAATAATGGCAAATTACTTGATAAAAAAAAGTTTAGACAAAATGATAATTTATCTCATTTTAGTACATCCACCCTCAGGAAACTTTCTATATTTCCTATTCTGAAGTTACACTTAAAATATTCCTCTTCTACTAATCTTAGATAATGCACATATAATTTCCACTCTCTAACAATTTTAAAGGGCTCTTTTTTTTTTCCTAACTAACTGTATTTCTTCTTGCATTAACAAAATTGCCATTTCTCAATGAAGTTTCCTAATATTAAGGCATAAATCAGGAGATATTACAAAATACAAATTACTCAAATGTCAGTTGATTATTTCTGTTCCTATGTGTGCAAAGCGAATGTAAACTGTTGTCAGTTCTCAAATGCTAGGATTTGTACAGTCTTTACACTTGAACTTCAAGCTGATCTAGTGTAAATGACTATATAGGCTCTGGACTCCAGGATTAAGTTACATATCCAATAATATCAGTAATAATAATAACAACAACCACCACCACCTCCCACCACTGAAAACTGATTCAAAATTGATTGTGGGGAGTAGGGCTTCTTTTTTCAAGCTGAAGCTTGAAATCAGTCTTAGAAAGGTCTTTGGAAGGCAAATTGCAATCCCCCAATACATGTGCTTACCATTAGCTCTCCTACTGGCTTTAAGTAGCCATGTTTCTGTAGATGGGCTTTCACTGTTTTTTTCTGTTGACTGGGAAACTTTCAATCAGCATTCAGAAATGCTATGTGGTGCTCTATTCATGTCCCAAAAGATCTGATTTCATTGCTTTTCTCTCTTTTTCTCCTGCTTCCTTCAGGAAGACAATGAAGGGTCTATAGGAGATGATGTGTAAGGAGAGACTGAGGTGACTTGTTCTGTTTGGCCTGGAGAAGACTGATAGGAGACCTCATTGCAGTCTACAGCTTTCTCTCAAGCTGAAGCAGAAGGGCATACACTGATCTCTTCTCTGTGAACAGTGGAATGGCATGAATTTGTGTCAGGGCAGGTTTAGGTTGAATATTAGGAAAAGGTTCTTTACCCAGAGGGTGGTTGGACATCTGAACAGGGTCCCCAGGGAAGTGGTCACAGCACCAAGCCTGAGAGAGTTCCAGAAGTGTTTGGACAATGCTTGCAAGTACACGATATGTTTCTTGGGGATGGTCCAGTGCAGGGCCAGGAATTGGCCTCAGTGGTCTTTGGGGGTCCCTCACAACACAGGGTATTATATGATTCTGCCACCTAGTAGTATTCTCCCTGAGAATTGCTGTTGGCATAGTGTCTACTTACCATGGTTAGTTTTGGAATGTGCTGGCATTTTATTTATGATTTGTTCATCCAGATCTTCAGGTTCACAGACAGTGAATTTATTTCCAAGGTTTTCACAAACAGGTCCAAAATATCTTTAATGTTGCAGAAGGTAAAAAGCAAATGAGTTTGGGTCAAGATGATGCCTGTACTGCTTCTATGACAAGTTTTCCACAATTGTTCCCAGCTTGCAACCATGTTACAGTATTCACTGAGAGAAGGGAATTGGGCTGCCTATTTAACTTTAGACTCCATATACTCACTGAATAATAAACATCTTTCTCGTAGGAAAAATCCCACAAAGTATTACTTACATATACGCAATAAAATATTATGATATAACACATTTATGACAGATAAACAGTGATTTTACCAGCAATGGCCTCCTGAAGGAAATGAATGATGGTACTTTAAGCTACATCAAAACTTTCCAGCTGACGCAGAATGCAGCCTTAATAAAATGAGAATTTTAGAGCCAAAAAACTGGCAAGTTTACTTAGGTGGAAGAGGAAACTGCTACATTTATTTAAACACAACAATTTTCATTAAGGAGTATACAAGTCTACATACAGTTTGCGAGTCAGTTAAGCTACAACTTGGAGAGAAAAAATTAAAAATACAGAGAAGGAAATAAAAGGCAGAATAAACTCATTTTTAGAAAATCAAAATCAGGAGTTATATAAATATAGCTTGAAAAATGTAGTCAGAGATTTTAATGGGTGAAAGACTATTTTCCAGCTCAATGTACCTATGTAAGTCATTAATTTATTATTAATTACCTGTAGTTCCTCTCCTGGAATGCATACCCAGGTTTTGAATGGGTAGTCCTTATCTGAGATGAGTGCAATGTGAGTGTGGACATGTCCAAGATGGAAGTACTGACTGCACAGCTGGGGGGCTGAGTGCCAAGCTAGACACCAGTCTTTGTGGGCAGAATGTTTTGCAAATAGTCAAATATACAATAATGCATCATTGTCTTATAGAGACAATATGCTAAATGGTCCTGCAGAGGTACATATTTCTGTATCTGGGAAAACATGGACGAGGTTCAAATTGCTCCTGAAGTCCTGGAGTGGGACCAATGATACTACCAAATCCACTTCCACAGTGCTTATCCGCCCAGACAGTGGGATCATATTAGAGATGTGTTTCCCATGGATGTAACTATTAGAATATCCCTATCAGCCACATCTATTTTATGTGTGTTTCTGCTATAAAATTTTTATTCTGTGGTGAATTATATACATTATTCCACCATTTTCTAGTCAAACTACATAGGTCAAACTACCTTATAAGTAAGAATTTATTTGCAATATTTAGCTACAAAAACCTGAACAGATAGATCACATTCAATTTATCACTAAATGTATCACGATTTCATTATTTGTGTGCTAGGAATTGCTTGGGCACATATCAGTCTCTGACACAGTAGCATACACATCTCTCTAAGGGATCATTATGCCTCCTGTTCTGAGCCTAGCTCACAGCCAGGAGAGGGAGATACAATAGGGCTGGGATCCACACATCTGGGGTTTTGCTGTAGAAAGGATGTTGGCAAGTCTCCCAGTTTATTCCAGTGTCTAAAGTCTGATCAGCCAGATATATCTCTAACTATAGTATAACCATATCATTTTTGTCAGAAGCTAAAAATCCCTCAGCTTGACATTCCTCCCCTTTCCGCTCATGCAAACTTTTCTGATTTGCCTTGATTTGCATTTTGTGCAAGGATTTTTCCTCAAGAAGTCTCATACAAGTTATGGTTAGTGAACTTTATGCAGCAGCAAAGTTCAAAATTCAAGCTGAATTGCTTTATTAGTAACTACCATCAGACTTTCTTTGATTCTCCTTTCTATCCCCCTTATGTCCCTTTCTGGAAATTTGAAGCCATATATACATTCATCCTTGGCAGTCCTTCCTGCTGTTTACAGAACACATGGAAGGTAGCTGCTTTCTGGAACACAGCAACACTACTCTTCAGCATGACCCTTCACTGTTTTTGTTATAACATTCAACCAAGCAGCATCTGAAGTTAAGTTACAAGAGACTTGTTCTCAGAGAGAAGTGAATTATTAATATGCTAGCCCTAGAAAGGAGAGGCAGGATGGGTGGTGAAGTGAGGTTACTGTAAAGTGTGCACAAAGATGACCACTCAATCCAAGCAGTTATATAAACCATAAAGGACCACCCTTGCCTTGGAAACAGCAGTGTGGTCTTTTCTGTTGTTCAACGCTAGTCATGGGTGATGGAAGAACAAGACAGTCTTACAGTCTTGTTACAGTCTACTAATTGATCTGGACTTTGGTTAATCTAAATTAATGAAGTTATTCTTTGCTCATTACACATTATTACTGAAGATTGGGAAATGGCAATTAAGAACAGAATAAACAGCAGTAAATAGTAGCTATACAGATGAGTCAGCAAGGTGGCCTATGTGCTGGAAAAGACAAAAAAACTAGTGAAGGGGGAAAAAAAGGGACTAAAACATTTATTTCTACGTCTAATGAAGAATGAACATAAATGGTTTAGTTTCTCAGTCTCCAACAGGCAGATATGCTTCATTGCCTCCCTGATTAATTCGGTGACTCCAAATGCATATAAGTACAGATTTTGATTAGGTTAAATACCTGAGGATATGGGACTGGATCAAACCTTGAATACATCCTTAAATAGATGAGGGGAAAGGATAAGAAATTTTGTAAAAAGTAATTGAAATAGTTCCTAAACAGGCTGTAAGCCATATCAAATAATAAGTATAAAAATACATGATTTAAATAAAACTGACAAGTGTTAAAAAGCCAATCCCTTCAAGAACAAGTGCCAGCAAGTGCTTTAAGCAAAATCCTCAAGGAACTGATATATTGTAGAGGAATTTGTTGTTGTTCCCAACTCTGGGAAAAAAATTAGATACATATTAGAAGATAGTAGCGTGAAGAAAGTTTATAGGGTTTTGTGAGCACTCATACTCTATCAGTGCTGATATCAACCAGTGTTTTCTAAATACAGTTGAAAGATTTCCAAAGGCTATGATTACCCTCTCTGTTAGAGAGCAGTGTTGGACATACACAGGTTACTTCCAGTATTAGGATGGTTTTGGCATTCACCTTACCCACAGTGATCATCCTTTATTTTTTTGCCATTAATTGTAAGCAAGGCTGTGTGACCTAACTTACATGTAGGCATATGACAGAAGGGAAAATGGATACTTCTCATTGCTTGTAGTAAGACTAGACCCAGAAATTGTACTTTAATACATCAAAGATGCAAATTTGGCAAACAGGTAGTACTGGCAACTCTAAAGTACTTGAGCCAAACTTTCAAAATTCCTAAGAACTGATTTAAAGCCATCTATAAAAATAGCATTTAGAAATCTTTGTTATACTCTCTTGGATTTTAAAGTAAATGTGTTTAGTTCAATCTTCTCCCAGTAAGTGTGAGAGTTTTGGATTGTTCTGGTCTTTTTAATGAAGATGGATACTCACATGAATCCACGACTTTATAGCTTAAGAAAACCCCACAAATAAAAATCCTCAACCAAAACACTGTCCTACTAAATATGCCTAGGTTCATGAAACTGTTATGAGAATCATCAACACTTAAAGGCAATAAAAAGGGAGGGCTACATCTGTGTTTATATCACTTCACTCAGAAAGAGTCTGGGTTTATTAAAGATGCAGCAAAAATATCTTACTGCAGAAAGAAATTTGACATCCAAATTAAACCTTTGTGAAATTCAAGATACACTATACAACCCAAGCACTCTTGTACAGATAGATGTATAACAGAAGACAATGTTAGGTTTACTTGCCTAGAGCTTGACATGTTTACCTAGATAAATTTGGATTTCAACAATTTTCCAACCCACTTGAGTGTGATTATACTGAGACGGAAAAGGATAAAAGGACGAGAGTAACTGAGCCACAGTGTTACCATCCACCATTGCTTGTTCATTCCTTATGGTGATCAGAAACTCTTATGTTGTTGCCTTAAACATCTTCCAGCCACACATTCTGAAATCCTGGCCCACCATCACACCCCTCTGCAGGGGACCCTCTTCACTTACACTGCCTCCACATCCAACTCTGACCTTCATTAACTCATAGAGGTACAATGTGGAAAGCAGGAAACAAAATGAATATCATCTCTATAGGAGAGGCACTGGGAAATGCCAAGATCACTCCATAGGAACTAAGGAGAAATTATAATTGTTAGCGAATGATGAAGCTGTGTCCTCATTACAGTGGCTGGGACCAGTTTATCACTATATGGGTGTAACCAAAACTATATTCTACACCCTCTTTGTCATTTCTGATGAACTGTTAATAATGGATCATTTGCAGCAGCTGTCCAGGGCACACCTGACCCCTCAGGCTACGAGATGGGTATTAAAGAACTCTGTGAGATGGGGAGTGTTTCTGCCTTCACACCAATGACTCAGCTGTGGTAACTCCTCTCTGGGGAGGTGTCGGAGAACACTGTTTCAAAGACTGCCAGAAAGAACAGGATGAACAGTTTATCAATGCCAGAAATGGACAACT
>JAWWMP010000116.1:35041665-35068577 GCA_035047865.1 Dendrocincla tyrannina | reverse complement strand
TCTCCGAATAAACTTGTTCCAGCTTGTTCCCTTTGGCTGAGGACCGTGTCCTTTGTCCCTCCCTGCGGTACGCGGCAGGGAGGCATTAGCACCTTCACACCCAGCCTGAGGGGTCATATCTGCTAATGAGCCATCAAAAATTCCCAAAATGTCCCAAGACTCACAGCGTTAAAGCACCCATTATGAAACTCCTCACCCTGGGGGAGGTACTGGGCATTCTCACGTGAACCTGAACATATATAATCCTTGGGTTTTGGGACTTGGGGTACCACCTGTTGGATCCAGAGGAGGACCAGAACCTCAACAGGACTGCAACTGCCACTTTCAACAAGACTGACCATCATTCTCATCAACAAATTTTTCCTTTTCTTTTACTTTGTACTCAGGGGGACCACGTGGTACTCAGCAGAGGGGCTAATGAACACCATTCTGTTCGTGCCCCAGGATGCTGGTTTATGCCTCTGGTTTTTGGGGGTTAAAACCAATTTTTCTTTGTACTACTGTATTGTAATCGTTTTAGTAAATTGTAACTCTGACTTGTAATCTCTCTTGAGTCTGTTTCATTTCTCCCACTGGTTTACCTTTAAACCAACACACACTGATCCCCTCAAAAACTGTAGCTAGGTTGTGATCTCAATGTGCCAAAGCCATCTGTGCTCAGCTGTGCAAATTAGCAATTACTGCCCCCAACTGATCATAGCCTGAGTCAGACTGGTGTGGTAACACACCAGATTGTCTCAAAAGAGATGGAAAATGTCAGAAATGGGCAAGGCACCTAGAAGGAAAAAGCTGATCTGGGAAACTGACAGCTGGGCCTATCCCTTTGGTATGTTCAGGTGTATAAAGGGTGTTTGTAGTATTATGGGAAGAAAGGGGTTGCTTTCAGCACAGAGCAGAAGACTATATATTGAAACATGTATGTGTTACTCTGCATCCTGACTTTGAAATTGAGACCTTAATCAAATTTCTTCAATACCTGCTCTTCTTTTGAATCCTTGCTGTCCCTATTTATTTAGTTTTTCAAAGGCAAAAAAAGAAAAAAAAAAAGCCTTTTAAAGAAGATCTCATTATCCTGGTATGCTAATCTCTTTCAGGCATTTGACTGCACTGGTTAAACAAGAATCATTCTTTATATGCAAAATAAAATAACTTAAGATTTAAAAAATATATCTATGCAATTGAAATTATATATAAATAATGTACCATCTGTTAAAATTCAGCATCAATTTACAATAATAAGTACTGGTTTTCTGGGTTTGAACATAATTTTTAATAAATATAATAAGCTTAACTACATTCTGAAGACAAATAGTCTAGATCAAAGAGAATGTGCAAGAGAGAAAAACAGAAAGTAGGCAATTCTTAAATAATTTTGTCTTTTTTTTTTTTTTTTTGCTGTTCACATGTACTTTATTTTGATAGACATTATAGGGTTTCAACTTATCTACTATATACCATGACATATAGTAAGGATTAGCATAACTATTTTTTCTATTTTTATAGTATTTGTGGTATAGTATAATTTGTGAAAACCCATGCACTGTGCCCACAAGTATGAATCTGATGCTCACTTTTGAGCTTTGTTTCAAAATCTATAAAGCCATTTAAGAAGCAGAGGGCAGATATGACTGTTCATAGGTCATTCTCCTGCTACAAAAGCCAATGAGGTTCCCAGACCCTAGCTATTGTTTCTAATTGGATTCTTACTGGGGTAGTGTAAACACATCATTTTTTTATGTTAGAGAACTTAATATGAGCTACGTGGATGAGTAGATAAAATGCTATTTTCCAGCACCTTCAGAAAACACATGCTACATTGGAGATCAGAACTTTACTCCAAGATTCTCTAGAAATCTAGAAAAGGGTAGGCTTTTACCCTACCTTATTAGGCTTAGGCATTTGATTTGCTCTGATTCATTCTTTTATATAAACAGAGAATAATAGAGGTTCCTTTTGTAATCTTGAAGAGAAAACACTGAATACTTAGCACCAATTACTGCTACAGAATTTAGTAAAGAAAAGTGCTGGGTATAAAATTCATGGATGTGTCAGCTGGTAAAATTGTTTGTTAAGTAGAAATAGTCAGGTGGTTTACAATCATCCATGTTTAGCCATCATTGATCTCAAAATGTAGCATCAATTTGGCAGAAATACATTAAATTTTTTCTTGATTTTTTTCTCTGATTTTCTTTAAACTAAATGTCATCCATATAAACCTTTTGCCCCTCCAGGCCTGTCAAAATTTTACTAATTTTTTTTGTCAGATGATTTCTAGGGAAATTTGCAATGCTGAACACAAGATGATAAGAGCAATATTTCCATATTGCCTTTTAAATATTTCCTGCTTGGTATTGTTAAGGCACAGCCAGACTACTATTTGTACTGAGAGAAATACTGTCTCATGCTCCTTTGTTTACTCTGTTGTGACAGGACTAAGAAGGAAGAGCACTGGTTGGAAATTTCCACATAGCAAAGAAAATGTCTTTCATAGTCAATTCTTTACCTCCCCTTCTCCCTAAGACATCTCTCAGAGTGTGGTTGTTTGGTGAGTAGTGTGCATGACTACATACTCAACTTTTGCCAAGTATCTGAATATCATCCTATTTAATTTATTGGAGATAAGGGACAGGGTGAGAAGCTAATAAAATATCTTTAATTCCTCTTCTGGCTCCCAGTAGCTTTCATTAGGAAAAAGCTATGACAGAAAGAGGTTTTGTAGCCTTTTTTTTTTTTTTTTTTGCATTAAAGTGCTAAATTATACAGCTTCTTCAAACTAATGTTTAGTACCATATGTGAAAGAAAGAAAACTACACTTCTAGAGGATTACAAGAAGATGTTTTCTGCCTTCAGCCCCAAGCCTATACTATTTTAGCTCTCAATTTCAAAACATAGCAGCCATGTGAAAAGTCTCCTGGTTTCTTCTTTGGAAGGAGAAGAGCAACACAGCAGCTGTCCTTCTCCGCTGTTTGAGATACCAATCCTAAACTGTACCTACAAAATGCCACGTCTGCTTATGGTATTTAGAAAATCTCTACAGGGTATCAGATGTCGTGAGTATTTGAAATCAATCTCCAAGCTAGCACAGGAATTCTTGTACCCTAACAATTCTCAGGGTTCTTTGCCCAATCTAGATGAAACCTAGGTACAAGAGACCCTTTTCCTCCCTTTCCAGGTGATCCTGCCCTTGTGACAACTTCTTGCTCAGGCTGGGCAGCACTGGTCCTGCCTGTAAGGCATAAAAACATACATGTGTGGAACATGAATGTCTCATCAATGAATAACTTTCAACAGAATAAGTTTCTATTTAATCTTGTTTGAATATTGTTTGCATAATAGCAAAAAATTTTAATTTGACAGCTGTATTGGATTGTGCTATACAAATGCCTTTTTAATTAGAAGAGGACATAAGTAAATAAATTGATGACTTTGTTTTCCACACAAGAAATGGATATTTTTAGGTAATTTAAATTGCCTATTAAATAAATGATGCCACAAAAATATATATTTAAGATATTCAAAATATATATTTAACAGTAAGACATGTTTAGGACTGATAAGTAGAAATCACTGATAAAAAAAAGCAGTTTGTTTTTGAAGTTAAAACACATTGTTGCCATACTGAGAGTTCATTTAATTTCACTAGATATGTTAAATTTAAAATTTTTCCAAATAAGCTGTATCAAAACATCTATTAGCAACCCCAAACCTTAATTCTAGAAAATGTTTGTTATGGCGTTATTTAGTGATCATTTATCTTAGTTGGAGTGGGGGCAGAAGGAGGCTGTAAATTAGCTGTTTTAATGTAATACTAGGTTTCTGGTGGTACTTCTGACTTGTGTTTTATTATTATTTGTTAACATATACATTCTCAATTCTTTTTCTTAGACACACTTTTTACTGTAAATACTTTCTTCATTTATTGTGATTAACTTTTCTGCATTGTGACTAAGGGATTGCCTCAGCTATATTGTTCCTTATGTTTTGAATATTAATTTTATGCACAGCTGGAAATAAGTGCTTTTGGGAATACTTAGTTAAAAAGGTATTAAATCTAAGACATAAGTCTGAGACATTAAAATATTAAGTCTAACATTAAGACATTAGGAAAAGAGGTCTGATTTTTTTTTTTCCCACCAAAGAACTCTCATCTTAAATTTTCAGGGCAAAAATGAAAGTGAAGTGACACTGTGACGAGGCTTGGACTCTCCACTTAGGAGACTGGGCTTTGGAATAGATGCTGCATCAGCAGAGCTGTCCTAAACAACAGAGAAGTCCTGGGAGCAGCAGATTCACAGCATAAGCTCAAAGGCTGAGTGTCATGGATGGAGGAAGACTGGACTTGTTTAGGTGAAGTAAACCATAGTGTTTAGGTGAAGTAAACCTTGGTGACAAAAGTGGTGGCTTCCTAGTGGCAGGAAGTGTTCCTTAGCTTGATAAACTGGCAAGTGTTCTTGGAAGATGATAAAAATGTTAGTGTTTTGAAGTTTGAACCCATCTCTGGTCATACAGATGACTGCCTCTTTACAGCAACAGAAACAAGAAACTTTATTCAACTTGGTGTGGCACTTAAGCTCACACTTAAAACAATTGATAGCTGCAGGATCATGCACGTCATCTCACCTCAGCTTTACACAGGTCTGTCTTGTAAAAGAAAGTATTGATGCATCCTAAACCTACAGAAAGGTATAGGATAGAAAAACAATGCAAGGAGTAGGTTATGCATTCTTTATATCTTTCATACAAGGCACCGAAAAGGTATTTCTTTAGTTCCCTGAGGTACCTTAGTTGAAGATCTGAAGTGAGTTCTTTTCCTTCATACCATTATACCACTCGTGTTATCTCAGAGGAAATCAGATGAACATTTCTTGCAGGACTATGATCCCCAGCCCACATTCATCCTCTGGGTAGGCTATGGGCACAGCATCTGCAAAGAGGAGTGGGAGGGTGTGTGACTAATCCTGTTTCCCCACTGTTGGAAATATTTTCTCTCAGCAGCATGTATAAAAACTGAAAATGTGTCTAATTAAAGTGGACCATACCAATAAACCGAGAACACACAGCAACAGTTGAGTGATTATGTAGGGTAAAACAGTACGGTAGTCAACTGACTGCAATATGCTCTACTAAATTTAGATCATATATCGTACACACAGGTAGGTGGTATGTACTGCAGTCAGCTACCTTGCACTTGTTTGCTGTCTTATTGATTAGATGTTCAGGTCTGAGCTGTTGTAAATTCTTTTACTTCTCAGTGCATACTGTCAAATATGCTGCCTGGGGAGCTCATAGCTACAGTCCTGCTTTTAAAAAAGTATTTTAAATTGTTTCTTTTCTCAGTGTTCATTTATTCAGTGCTTTTCCACTGCCTACTGCTTTTGGAGCCTAGTCATGAGTGGAGCAATATGCATTTAAATTGTTATTGCTGCAGTGTTGCAAAAGCTGTGTCTATCAGCTGAAGTGAATCACTAAAGCTGCCTTATGATTTAAGTTACAGCTATTTTTCATAAAATTAAAAAATGTGCATGGCATAAATATATGACTGACCAGATTTACACTCTCTCATTCATGCTGGGCAAAAAAACCCCCACAAAACTATCATCATTCATACATGTATTCAATATTTTGCATGACAGGCTTTTCAAACATGAATATAAAGAAATAATCTCTCCAGGGCAAGATTAGGGTTTTTTTCCTAGCATGCTCATAACAACAGCCTCAACAACAAAACCAACATTGATAGATAACTGAATGGCAGAGAGATTTTTAAACAGTTGTGAGAATATTTTCCAATAAGACTGTTTTTTATTATACTACTTTTCAACTACTGCTGTTAAATATTGTATATCGTTGTTATTCCCCTATCTTTGTAGAACACTTGGGAAGCATTCAGCATATTTGTGTTTATAAGAAAGTGTAATACAAGATGCAGTGTTGGCACAACTTGTTAGAAAGTTGTTCCTGCCACTGTTAGATACTCTTTATTTTGCCAAACTCTCACCCTGCCACTTCAAGCTCAATTTTGTACTTTTTGAGACAAAACCATTCAGGTGTTTCTGAGAGTAACATTACAAGAACAACTTGCTATTTGAACAATTTTAAGTAAAATTAAGCAAAATTTGTTAACTGTTGTGTTCTGCTACATAGTTCTGACGCCTTTTCATCAGGGGGTTCATATTTTGCAAAGAATCTTTATTTGTTTTCTATTCTTTTCAGTGTTCATAAGCAGGAAATCATAAGAAAATTTTAAGCATTGGAAAGACTTCTGTACTGAAAGAAGTAGATTTTCCTATATCTATACACTTATAATGCAAAGTCTAAAGTCTAAATTGACTGTAATTATACCTGCAGCTGACGGGTAAAGAAACAGGCAGTTCTGACAGCTTTAGACTGAAATGGGTCATGCACACATGCCAACAACCTGACAATAATTCTGTAATGCTGGAAGGAGAAATAAAGCTGCCGTGAAGGTGGGAAGAAATGGAGGATAACTGGAGTTGCAGATGAGAGAAAGGGTCAATTTTAAGAACTAGAGAACAGAAAGAAATGAAGCATCTGGAAGGATGAGACTGATGTTGGATCTTGCATCTCCTAGCACAGTTGTAACCACCTGTGCCATTGGCTAAGGCTGAGACACTGTGGGAAAAATATCAGCTATGCATGTAATTACAAAGCATATGAGAACGCATGCACCAGGGCTCTTCAGCCAAATTTAATTCTGCCCTTTTCTATCTTACACATTCCTAACTGTAGAAGACATTGTTTCACTGCCATAACTTTAATTCATAATTATAGAAAAAAATTGATATATACATATATATATATATATATACACAGCAACCTCTTATTGTCGTTACAGAATGATAAAGAAACTTATTATTTTAAACCAGAATTTTCAGGGAAATATTTAGGTCTGTGCATCTTCTGAAATAAAAGATTTTATTAGGCTATGTGAGATACAAAATTAGATTTAGAAGAATATAAAGTCAGACTACACAGTGAGAAGAAATTTTTTGTGATATAAACCAGCTAGACCTACAATAAATGAAGACGCCTAGCAGCATTATACACATTGAGGGCCTGGGCTTCCAAAGGGGCAAAACTTCTATCTGCTTCTGTTTTATCAGAAGAGCCTAATAGCACAGCAAGTAGCCTTTCATGGCTTACAACTGTGCACATTAATTCCACTTAACAATCTTCTGCTAAATTCTCTTGAACTCATGGACTATCCACCTGAGAAGTAAGCTAAACAATGGTTTGCAGGAGTCCTGAAATTTCTCTAAATTACAAGTACAACAGAATAGCACAAATCTGGCAGAAAGCATCCTGCAGTGGTTCTATATTGTGCTGTACTGTATCCCACTGCAGTCAGGACAAATGTTGCAGCCAGGAAGACTTTCTGCTAATAATTTTCCACCACTCAAGTTTAAATGAATCCTTGTTATCTGGCCATGGAAAAGACAATTAGTATAACCTCCACTGATTAGGCCAAAAATTTTCTGACATCTCTGTATCACTATTTGCTTTGATCTAAGCCATTATGTACAACAACTTACCTAGAGAAATAAGGAACGCAGTATGTGATAAATTTAAAAAAAACTCCAAAATACAGAAAAACTACGAGAAAAATAGTTTGGAGAGAGAAATTGCCTTAAATAGAGTAAAGTCTTAGAGATGCAAAAGGCTCGATATTTGTCTCATATAACTGATATGTACTCTTTTAACTTCTCTGGTGTTTTCAAAGCAAAAAACCCAGGTGGTGTCCAGTTTCACAGCATGAGAGATAATCAATAAGGAAAAAGAAATAGTTTTCACTTTACATCATTTGTAAATCTGACAGTGAAATTTCAAGTGAAACATATTGAATCAGATATATGCTGGTATCTATTATATTATATTATCATATCTCTTTCTAACGTGTGTTTTCAGAGACATTTAGGAAACAGTGTTAATACCCAATGCTCTACTTATCATTTTGTTCAACTAGTCCTGACAGTTCGTAGTTCATGTGTCCTTCAATTAGCCCTTTTTTTCCTAAATCTAATGTCCCCCAAAACTACAAGACTTAAGTTCCATTAAAATAAATAATGGATGTGGAGTAGTATGCCAAAGATAACATTTGCCACTGGCACAAAAGATGCAACTGCCAGGTTTCCAACTCAAATTGATTAAATATATGGGATACAATTAAGAGTTCTTTCTCACCTCCTCAAAGCCTTAGCTAGGTACAAATTTATGGGGTCTCATTGTAATTGCATAGATCAGAAAGATTTTGGTTGGTTGAGTTTCTTTAATAGTTATTGCAGTAATTTCTGCAAGGCCTACACAGGATTAAAATCTCTTTTTCTGGGTTGTACACAAACGCAATCTACAAATATTACAATCTTAGTGGGCAAGGTGAAGAGTTAAGTAGAATGAGACATTTGTAAAGATGAAGCTCTATGGTAAAACCAAGAAAATAATGTATTGTGAGGCAGGACAGGAATGTTATGTTCATTAATACCTAAAGCATCCAAACAAAACATAATTTAGAATTATCAAATTCCCTGAGGAGTCAGAGAGAGATGTTCCCCCAAAAGACACATAAGGAGCTTCAGGGACATCTTGCAAAAACCTCATTATGTCTTCCTGGACTACACCAGAAAATCTGTTCTCCTCTGGCCTCTTCTCCTTATGTCTCTATTTCTTTTCAGCAAATAATCAAATAGCATTTATAACTGTATTAGCCCTGTAGTTGTTACATATACAGCACTGTGCTTTGGTGGAGTCTTTTTTCCTTGAACAATTTAAAACAAAGTCAAGTATTTGTTTTCTATGGGATTTTGTCTGGCAACTGAACTTTTTCTTAAAGGCAACATTTGTCTTCACGCTTGAAAATTAGATTTAGAATCACATCTGCACAGGAAGCATTATTTAGTTACTAAGTAGTGAATGTTATTAATATGGCCTTCACAAACTCTGAAGTATGCTGCTGCTCTTTTTCACTTCTAAAAAGGTAGAAGGTATGTGACTGGAGAGGTAGATAAAAAGTATATACTGTCTAGGCCAGTTATAATGAGTTATCTTTTCTTTTTTTCCTCTGTGGATGACAGATTCAATATTTTAGTGATGTTATAAAATAATTACACTTACTTCATGAATGCTACTAATGCTCTATTTCCTTCTTCAGCTTTCTTATTATTTTCAGCATTTTTCTCATTTTCTCTACACATTTTATCACAAATCTACAATCTTCCTTCTATGGCTTCAATTTAATCAGAGGTCAGGCAGAAGATTATTGACTTTTCTGCTGTGTCATGATTCAAGACGTACACTCTAGTAAGTCTGGAAAACTTGTGTCAGATGACAGTTCGCACCTCTAGTGATTTTACGGAATCTCTTCCTGTGCTCATCTCAGCATAGGGAAAAAAGGAGTGTTATCTGGTCTACTGAAGTGTGCTTGGAGAAGATCTGTCAGCAAGTTTGTGTTTTATACTCTTTGTAATTGCTCTGTGTCAGTCACAGCCTCTGATTTTCAAAAGTTTAAATCCGTAGGTGTAGAAAAGTCTGCGAGAGTTTTCGTGGAAGACGAAAAAGGTCCCAAAAAAGTTCTGTGGCTGACAAATTCACTCTGTTGTGAACAGTTTCTTGAAAATGAGAGAAATCATTATGGAAATTGTGTGTCCTCCCCCCCACCCCGCTGCCCCATCCCGCCCCTGGAGCTCTAGAGCAATAGAATACTTCAAACTGCAGTACCCAGTATCATAGGAAGAAAGAAGGGTATTGTAATTCCAGGTATACCTGATATTACTGCATGGAAAACCTAACTGCAATTCTCTTAGCTTTGCTTTTGTCTTTTCAAAGGTTAAAGGAAGATGTGTTTCATCTCTTTATCTTTGCATAAAAATTGAAAGACTTTCTTTACATTTGATGGTTAATTATATTTAGATGTCTTCTTTCTTTATAAGAGAACACTAATATTATGTATTATAAATTGAAATTCTTCTTTTAATATGGATATATACCGAATTTTGTCAAATAATCAAATTCATAGCTATGGGTAAACAGTTTTGGGTTTTGAGCTTTTTATACCGCTTTTAAATGAGTCAAACTTGATAACTCATCCTTGTTAAAATATCAGGAATATAAGTTTATCATACATACTGGCAACCATAGTTGTAACAGCATACCAGACACCTCTGTAATTTTCATCTGTCTTCAGAATCCTTTAAAGCTTCACTTTTCAAGGTGTGAGGCAAAAGTTTCAATCAATCAAGTGCTTCTGCAAGATATCACTCTGGGGTATATAACTTTGTTTGCTCCTAATATCATACAGATTCTCAGAAACCACTTCTGATTGAGCTGATTTTAATCAGCCCAAATAGAATCCTGCCTTTTTTTTTTTAATGAGTAATGTTATTAAAAATAAAAGGGTGCTGAAATCAATGCACTGATTTTCAAATCTAGAAAAGCAGAAATATGTTAAAATATGTGATTTAATGTGGTTTCCCCAGCTGGATCAACAAGTTTGGGTAAAACATTCTGCAATAAGTCAGTGTTCTGTGGTGTACCTTGTGATATGTGCCAGGTTCAAGCAGATTGATTTAATACAGCTTTGATTTCACCTAAGAATGTGGACTGTGTTTAAAGAAATAATTTCAAACTTACCTTAAAATCCCAGTGTCACTGGTGTGAGTGAAATAATATTAGTGCTAAAACTATGCATGATAAAAAGCTTCAAAGGACACTTTTCGTGGGTTCCTCTAAGAGAAAAAGTTTTTATTTAGCCAATCACTAAAACATCCTACTTAATTGTATTCCTTATATAACAATGACTGTACTTCTAAGCTTCCTTAAAACAAAGAATCAGTGAAAATATGGCACCTTTTAAGTATCTTACACATTTACCACATGCAACCAGTTAAGTATTGATCAGTTTAGTAATTATAAATATTGAAAATCTAACCTCAATTAACTCCTAATTTTAGACAAAATGTGAATTACACAGGTTGTAAAATAAAATTAACATAATCTCCCAATTTAAAGATAAAAAATCAAAACTAAGCTGTATTTCCCTCATAGCACTGTCTCACTGTGGCCTTGGCATGCAGTAGAAAAGTGCTTACACATTATTAAAAAATACTTGTCATAAAGTGTTCAACAAATACTTTGTTCTAACTGCCCATTTTAGAGGACAAATTGCTGCAACTTTTTCTGGGCTAAACAAATCACTAAAGCTTGATGAAGTAATTATGAAAGTCTTTTTTCCACAGGTGAAGCACCTCAAAAGTCTGTAAGTGTCTAGATTTTATGGAATCCAGTATTGCACTAATGATCCTGCTATAAAGTCAGTCTGCAAAGCTAATAAAGTACAGGAGACAGGCAGTCCTTGCATGCTGATTAACTAGCAACTCCTCAAAAATTCTTTCTCAATTCTTTGGCAGTAAAATGGAAATAATTAAATGTGAGATGTGTTGATGATGAAACAATGAATTCAGCAAGGAGCTAGAGAAACTCCTGCCTGCATCTCCTGGGTAATTACCTGTGCTGCAGCAAAGTGTTGTAAGAGCTTCCTCTGCCAGAAGGCATGTATTTCATGTTGCTGAACAACCAAGAGTGTGTTCAGCTGGGATAAGCTCACAGAAGAGTGTAGAAAGATGGAAATACTAAAAGATCTATTTACCTACCATTGCATGGACATTGCAAACCAAAGGACCCCCAAAGGGTTTTGCCGTTTGGAAAATGTAGAGAAAAATTACTTTTTTCAGGCCAAATTCATGCTGTCTGTATCAGCATAGCTCTCTCAAATCTACAGGTGTTTATTATTATATAAATAAAGTATCAACTCATTTAAAAGGACAGTGTTCTCTACCTCTTTCAATTGCTTCCTCTAAGATAGCACCATCACCTATCTTTGCCCAGACTGAAAGTCAGCTCTCTGGCCTTCTGTATTGCTGAAGAGCATTAAATAAATGAATAAATAAATAAATAAATAAACAAGCAAACACACCACTAGGTCAAGGTATTAGCCTGCTTACTATGGGAAGCTTAATATATCCTGGACATTAATTTCCACAGTGTCCATAGGAGCACTTAAGGGTAGAGTTAGAAAGCATGAGAGAAGAAAGTTCCTTTGGAGACTGGGTTTATAGAGAGACTTAGAATAGAAATTAAAAAAACTTCAGAAGGAAAACTGGCAGAAAAGTAGGCAAAGCAGTAAGAACATTACATAGTGCTGGTGGGAAGCCAACAAACTGTATTTTGGTTAGTGGGCATGGTGGTGTATGAGGTATCTAAAGGACATTTTCAGAAGAGAGTTTTTATTTTGGCCATTTTGTTGGAAGTGGAATTCAACTTCTAAGAGAACCTTGGCTGAGGTTTCTGAGATGTGCAGGTGTGAAAACTGAGTCTGCATTTGTGGGATGTAAGCTTTTCCAATATTCCAGAATACATTTTCAGTTGAAAATATTCAATACATTTTAGGAACCCCCTATTTGCTTGAGATATGCTTTGAAACAGAAGTAAAACAAAACTACATTAAAATCATAGCTCTCCATTGTTTTGGGAATGAAGGGTTATTTTCTGCCAAGTGTTTCTGAAAAGCAAACCTTGATGGTTATTTTTTTGTTCCCAAAACAAAGTAAGTTGTCACAATGCATTATGGAGAGCTGCAAGACATGTCCACAACCCCAATTATTTATAACTATTTTTATTTTGTATTTCAAATGCGAAGTCCTTGAATGGAAGACAATGATCTATTACATAAATATTATGCTGAGTGGAATGAAGAGTGGTAACTATATGGAAGCCATTGCGACAAGGATAACATATAATAAATCCATTTAAAATGACTGTAGATGAACAACATGTATTCTCTTGTGCCATGGAAAGTTTGTGCAGCCAGCTCAGAAAACAGCTCATAATTTAAAAATATTTAGGTGTTTTTGCTTAAAAATTTATGACTGCTTTCATGCCAACCATTCCCGAGGCCCTTGACCTTAGGAGACTAGATATAGGCACTCAAAATATCTAGCACAATTATTATTTGTGAAAAACTGAGGAAAAAGTAAGGCATGAAAAGTGCTGTGCAGTTAATTGAAACTCAGGAGTGACCTTATTGTTTCCTGACATTGCCTTGTCTGTTAACAAAGAGCTTCTGCACATTACCCCCAGAGCCTTTTGCAGCACTGGGGAGCAGCTGTGGCCTATGCTAAACAGTGCTAGGATTGATTTATTCAATGTCACACATTGAAGAAAGATCCACTGTGGCAATCAAACAACCAGTCACTGCAGTTTTGTCGTTTGCAGTCATTGTGGTGGAGGGAGGGACCATAAGTTCAGAGGAGATGACCTGGGCTACCCCAGGTAGGGATCCAATCCAGGGGTTTAGGATGTCTGCAACATGTGACATAGAAACTTTCTCATGGATAACTACCATCCCACAGAAGAAAGTATGAGTGTTTCAGATGACAGTTCCCATCAAGAATCCAGGCACCCTCAAATGAAGGCAAGGTGAAACTTCAGGTCCTACATCCGTCTGGGAAGTCCTGCCAACAGTTGAAGTCTGGACACAGACATAACCAGGATCCAGCTCAGACCCCACCAGGGCTGTCAGGTGAAGGGCAGAGGGTTCCTGTGTTGCCTAAAATGGAGGGAAAAAAAAATTAAGACAATATTAGTATAGATAAGGTAGAGAGCAGTTCTTTAAAGTGCACAGAGTACATAGGTGCACACACCAGGATATTTTATAGCTTTAACTAATTACCCATATCAAGTGGGTACATCCAACCCAAAACCCATTTATCCCTGGTACCACCCTCTGAGTTGCCCCATTGGAGCCTTTCCAAGGGTTCTGTGCCCTCTCTCTTGTTTTGACTACAGTATATCTTATTATTTCAGTCCAGGTGCAAGTCCCAAACTGGATGTCCTTGCTAAAATTTCTTTCCTTGAAACAGAAATTCAGGAATGCAACGCAAACTGTGAGAAAGGGTCTTAGCAACTGTTGACTGCTGATTCAAAGCATAAAAAAACTTATATAGCTATATTAAAATCTACACAAAGCTAAAAATCTTTAGGCATCACCTGGGAGGGGCATCCTGGTGACACTGCTCAGGGTAGTCAGGGCCCATGGGTGCACACAGGACTTAGCACATCTGCCTGGGACTGTCACTCACTGTGGGAAAGAGATGGTTTGTTTAAGGAGGTTACTATAAACTGATTTGGTCTTGGAAGTCTGATTTTAAAAATAGTCTCCTCAGAACACCAGTATGTGCAGTCTGTCTGAAACCTGGACTTTGGATCTGAATCTTGGGGAAATTATGAAACAGCCATCTGAACACATGGCATGCAATGGAGAGACCACTTTCATTCTTTAGGTACAAATAAATACATATATATGCTGAAACAAATAGGCAAGCAGAGTAGTGGACCTCCGATTTTGTCCACTGAAAGAGTACATGAATAAATTTATGACACTTCAGGCAGGCAGATATTATCCATTCCTCATTTCTGTGAGGTTGTTTTACTGCTTATATTTAGTCCAGCCAATGTCCATCTGCAGTGTCTTATGATAATTTCCACACTTAGTCTGAAATTGACAGTTCAGCCCACTATATGTCAAACCAAAATCTTGTGGATCATCTCTGCCTATATTCTTTCTCAAAGTCATCACTTATATTCAGAAATGAGAAAGACTCCTTATGCAGAACATTCTTTGCACTGTCCTGAGGACTTTAAGAACTGTTTCTCAGAACAAGCTGCATGTCATGTTGCAAATGCTGATATTGAAGAGTCAGCACTTTCTGCCTTCTATTACCTCTGTACTTATCCCCAAGACTTTTACATCCATTAACAACATGATACTTTTGAAAATCGAGTGCACTCTCATCAAGTTCATTCCCAACTAAAGCCCTTGCAAGCTATACTTAAGTACTGCTGACAAGACATCTGTCACCCCACTCCCAGTTTTAGTCTGCCCCTCATAATGATAAAATATTCCTGTAAAATTGCCATAATGGTGTAATTTGGAGTCCTCAGTTCTTCTGGGAATAGGGCTAGCTTTAAAAGCTATAGGTGGCTTGTATGCCTCTGGCCTCTGTAGGTCTACTAATAAAAGTATGTATGTACCTCTGAGTTTAATATTGTGTCAACTGTTCATGTAGGCAGTGCTGGAATTAAACCAGTGCTAATTAAAGCAAGACAAATGGATTAAAAAAAACCCAATGTATTTTCTATAGTCATACATATGTAGGACACACAGAAAAAGAAAATGATAACTTCCATCCTGATCTGAATATAATTCAAAACAGTGGATTTAGTGCTGCTTGATGAGCTCTGCTCAGATGTGCATTAGCCATCTAACACAGGAAAAATGGTTCACACTTTCCCACTGGGAAGGCACAAGTAAGCTCCATGGGCCCGTGTCAGGTCTCACTTCTGGAACTACAGAAACACCACGTAGAGACATCCTCTATACCCATTACACACCCAGCATACCCATGACTTCTCATTACAGTTACAGGAAATGTGTACAAAAGGCAATACAAAGCCAAATAAGCAGTCATTCCAATTTTCTTCACAGTATTGAATAATCTGTTCTTTAGTGGTCCATCTGAAAGCAAGCAGATAGTTTTATTGACAAAATGTGATATGGGGATAAATTCTAGGCCTAAGCCTTTGATTAATTCAGGAAAATAAAACTTTAGTAGCTTTTTTTCCCTTCTAATTTTTAAGCCTACAACTTTTTATTACTGATGAGGTTTTACTAAACACACAAATGCTATTTTTCATTTTCTCTTCTCATCCTCCACTGCACAGAGGTAAGTGTGGTTTGGGTTGCAAATATAATTTTTAGGAAAGTGTATGTATTAACATCTGCCAGCTAGGAAACTTGGAGTGAGAATGACTGCAGAAAAGGCAAACAAAAGAATAAAAAGCACATTGCAGATGCCCTTCTGACCACCTAACTTCCTCCTCAGTGAGGAACCTTCTGATGAATCCACCAATCATTCATGGCTGTGACAGTGTTCTCCTATAAAACAGCTGCAATCACCAAATGAATGAGTTGTTCTCTGAGAATCAAATACTTTGATAAGTAGCAAGTTATATTAATATTTTACTATTTTTATGTCCAAAGATAGCCTAATATTGGTTTTACAAATACGGCAATAATTGTTTCAGAGTATATTGTCTATAATATAATATATAACTTAGCCTTTATGAAAGTTATGGTAAAACAGATTTACCATATTTTCCCATCAATTTAAAAGGAAATACTATACATGTTGAGTACTGGGAGTTCTTAAGAACAAGTCACAGAGAAGAATCAAACACTTCAAAGGTAAGACATGTTTCACTTTTCTCACAGTATATTTTGCCTTTGAATTATCATAAACACCTATTTTTGTTAGTTTTTGAAAATATCTTTTAAATCACTTCATAGCTAGGTGGTTGCTGCTGCCTAAGGTGCTAAGTAAACTGCAAAGAGACTTAAAGGCTATTTGTTTTCAAACAGCCTGTTTCACTCTTTTGAGAGCTGCTTCATCTCCAGCTGCAGGTACTTCAAAGAGAGACAAGCATTTGAGAAATGGGCTGCAGCTGAAATCAGGAATACTTGAGAAATGGACTGCAGCTGAAATCAGGAATACTCCTTGCCGTTTACATACTGAACAAAGTATGATTTGGGGTTACAAGCACTTCAAATGTCTTTCTAGTGAAAGGTAATTAATTATTGCTTTAAAACAAACTGCCTACTTAACTCTGATGAGTTCCTGTTTTATGCATTTTAAGCTTCTGTACAGTAAAATATTTTAGTATATAACTGTGACTAGTGAAGTACTCTGCTATCTCTTTGACCAATATCTTTCCATTTTATGTTCTGCAATCCACCCCTCCCCCAAATTTTTATTTGCTTTCATAGACAACATTAAAGTCTGTCACACCAATAAGGGCTCAGGCTTATGTCACACTTCTTGCTGACAAATGTCATTATTCCTGTTCTCAATATATTATTTCCTTGTTTTTTACAGCAAAATTTCAATATAAAAATGAAGGAAAGGGCTGGATCTTGCCTCGTTTTTCTCCTAGGTCCTAATTTCTTCTCTAGTGAGATAGATGGTCTAGATTTCTACTCATAGGAGGAGTGAAGGAATGGTGATCACTTTTAAAATGAGATGGTGTTCTTAAGGATAGTAGATGGGGACAGTTCAGCTTGTTAAAATAAATAAAAAAAACCCAGTCAAATTAATTGAGTTAATACAACAGAAAAGAGAATAAAGTGATGCTGAACAAATAAAAGAGTTGTTTTGGGTTTTTTTTTCCCTTTTCTCTGTAAAGGCTGTAACAGGTGGGGCAGTGTTGAAATATGTTGAAATACAGTTAGGATTCTTTTTATTTTCAGGTAAATTTGCATGGTAAATGTAGGCTATTCTGAAAGCACTGTGAAATATAAATTAATGCAAATTTTCCAAGGAATATCTCTAAGATTTCAACTTTTATAATTAAGATATTTAAATTAATTACTATTATTGGCTCCTAACATAGTATTATCATCCATTAAAAATCGTTTCTGCCTTCAAGTGAAATGCTGTGACATGACTTACTGTCACCTATGAACAGAAAAATAGGTATATAAGCCATTTCAATAGTTGTTTAATATGTTAGAAGTGTTTAATTGCAGTGCCATTAAATTATCACCAATGCATTTGGAAAGCCTAATTTGAATGTTTCTGCACTACAAATGAAAACCAAATGAGAGTTACAAATTAATAAAGTGATGTTTTTAACTGGAGCAATTATCACAATGGGTTTAAATTCTATAATTTAGTTTTTGATGTTTCATTTTAGTCTGGACAATTACTGACTATTAAAATTAGAGGCTCTTATTTCCCCTCTGTGTTTTGAAAGGACAAGACAAAAAATGAAAGTCCAAGGGAACGCATTGTCTGCAGCGGCACGCTCTTAAGCAAATACAAATGAAGGCAATGGGAGACTGTAAGTTGAAATGACCACTGTGTAAAAACTCTGTGCTGGCTCTCACGTGCAGACCTTAAGGCTGTCATGGTTGAAGTCTGCAGGCAGAAAAGGAATAGGACTAAGATAGCAGCACTGTTGAAACTCTTTTAGACATTTTTTTTAGACATTTGTTCTTTGGAGTTATGCTGGAATAATGGCCAAGTATTTGGGCTCAAGATACAGTGTAAGAAAAAATTAAAAAGAGCTGTTGAAATTTCACACCCCTACAGAGAGAAACAGCTACACTTAATCAATAGGGCAATGCTGAGAGTATTTTTGGACTCTACCCTTCTCTAGGGAATTCTTTGATTTCTTCAGTTTTAACAGTTTCCTTCAGAGGTTATAAGCTACAGGATATTTTTGCTTTTATTCTGCATTATTCCCAGCCTAGTGGAGCTAGAGCTGTGACAGGCACTGCTCCTTTATAGATTACTGCTCCTTCCAGGCTTTGTTTGGACTGCTGTTTGAGTTGCAGTTGTACACATCCATGATCTGCCCATCCACATTCTCATCTGCTATCAGATAAATGAGAATGTGCTCATTTTGACCAAGATGCAAGAGAGTTACCACTATCCGAAACATAACAAGACAGTCATAGAATTACAGAAGCATAGAATAGTTAAGGTTGGAAGGGATATTAAAGTTCGTGTAGTTCCAGCCTCCTGACATGGGCAGGCACATTTTCCATTAGACCAGGTTCCTCAAAGCCTCATCCAACCTGGCCTTGAACACTTTCAGAGGTAAAGCAACCACAACCTTTCTGGGCAACCTGTTCCAGTGCCTCACCACTGTTATAGTAAATTATTTCTTTCTAATATCTAATCTAAACCTTTCATTTTTCCACTTAAAGCCATTACCACTTGACTCTTCTCAAGCCTTTTCTGTCCTTGAAATTATTTCTATGATGATAGAATAGACATGGTACTAAAGTCATCTCTCAGAATATGTCCAAGTCAACTTCCTACTTCCATGGTATTTCAGAATCTTATACATTTGGGGTTTTTTGGTGTGTTTTGTTCTTTGATTTTTCCCATTCTACTTGAAACTTGAACAATCATAACTATCTGAACTCTGAAGGCTGAGTTCTTGCAGTAGACTGTCTTTACCCAGTTAGTCCAAATGAGCATGGAGAAAGGTCTGTGCAAAAACAGTGGTATTTCTTCTACTGATAAGGAATCTAATAAATGTGTTTAGCTTGCACTGCTTTGTAGTCTATCATCCCTTGGGATATTAGGGAAAAGATTTTCAAAAACTGTTATGTGTTCATCCAAGATAAAATCCACATGGAGAAGGAAGAGGACTCAGGAAACTGACAGGGTTCCTCCTAAAACACAAGAGCTTGGCCTTGCAATCCAGTTAATTCTTGATAGACTTGCAATGAGAAGAAGCCAAAACCTCTGGGTGTTGTCTCCTCACTATGCTGGGTAGCACATCCCTTGGAAACTAATCTGACATTCATCCCCCTTGCTCTCATGATATATGCTCTCATAAAAGGCATAAAGCACAGAATGGGTGTCATGCTGTCTTGAGTGGGATTAACAACAAAATTTATATTTTTTTATTTATAGGTGGAATTTTTTTATTATTTACATTTACTCTTTGTCCATGTCAGTGGCATTTAGTGACTAAATAAGACACAGAAAAATATTCAGGCAGACAGTTTATTCCCATTTCTGGCACATATTTTATTTTTAACTGTTCTGGAGGGAATCTGGAGGGGAAGAGACAAGGAATGGCTCTACAGATTATATTTAGGAGGAATGAACATACTTACATACTTCTAAACCAAAGATTTTGTCTAATTTTGCCATCGCTTATGACATTCAATCTCAGAAATTAAAAAGGCAGTAAACACAACACTTAACTATTCATAAACTGATGCCCCAGCTCTTTAAGAAATGTGAACAACCACTTTTCAAGTCTTGGTATATGATGTTGCACTGTTTTTAAGATGTTTTATGTGTTTAAAAATATTGCTTCACCTTTTTTTAAAACCTAGCATATGATTTCTATCTAAATACTAAAGGAAATTAGAGTTTTCCAAAAGACTGTAATTGCCAAAAGATACTTCTCCCAACTTTCCCCTGTACTGACACAGCTGTGTTAATGAAGCTACTGGAGCTGCTATGTAATTGAACACTGGATATACATCTGGGATTTTTCCAGTTTCTCCAGTTTGCTACATAAGATGCTGTTTGGGCTGAATTTAGAAGCCGGTAATTAGTAGAAGAGATGATCCTTTCTCATTTCTTTTGGCATTTTAAGTGGAAAAGACACTTTTGGATACTTAACCTTTCTTTTTCTTCTCTAATTGTGCTAAACATAATAAAAGTGGGGCAGTTACTGTCACTGCCTTCAGCAGAAAACAAAAATACCTGCATGATATGGCATGTTACTCTTTTTTCTGCTATCAGATATAAAGAGAGATGCTATGTTTTTTTCTATATATTTACCATTAGATAAATACAGACATTAAAAAAAAAAACCAAAAAACAACAAACAAAACCAACCAAACAAACAAAACCCCCAAACCAAACAAAAACAAAACCCCACAAACCTTATATCCTGGGATGACATTAAATCACACAACCTGAACAGTGTGTGTTTCACTTTTCACATTATGCTAGATTGTAACCAAGTGATTTCTCTGATTTCCTTCAGAACAGACTCAACAACACACTTATAGGCTATTTTATGCAGGCAATGATTTCCTAGCTCAGCTGAGAGCTTAAAAAACTTACTCCACAGTGCTAAATCCAAAATAAACTGCCCCCAGCTAAGTGGTTGCAGCTCAAATGTGATTTAGGTTCTGGTAATGCTGTTTGGTTAGTCAGTGTGCTTCTGCTGGTAAAGTTTTGGTTAAAGATCATTTATCTCTGGAATGAAAGAGAGGAAAAGCCATCAAGGCTGCCACATCTTTGCCTGAAACAAATATAAATGTGTCAACCACAGACAAAGTACATTTTGTACAAACAGAGGAACATGTCATTCCCTTAGCCCTGTCCTCAGTAGTATGCAACACTGTCACTTTCAGTTGAGGAAAATGCCAGTGATTTTAAGGAATGCTGAAAGTATTCACTTTGGCTCTTCTGATCTCTCTAAAAAAAAAATGAAGTTAGAGGGAACTTGAAAGTAAAGTATTCTGCACAGAAGATATTTTATGAAAATGTGTTTTGCTGAATTTCTGTCACTGTAGGGACAGAGGTGACCTGAAGAATTTTAAAAGCTGACATTTTTCTACTTTAGCAGCTTCTGAGTGCCTTAGGATATATAGTGCCATACAGTGTCTTCCTACAAAGGGCCTTTTGTGTTGTGCAGAGTCAAGGTAAGCATGAAAGAGCCTCTGCTTGTTTTTAAGCTCTGTGGCTCTGGAAAGTGGAGACTAGCTGTATATAAATCAAGGCAATTAGAGATGCAAGTCTGCCAGACTGCTTCTTACAGGTTTTCAGAGTTTGAGGGAGGTGAGTTTGACTTTAGATAACTCGGGTATTGGGGATTCAATCTCTGAAGAACATATTCCAAAAAACTCTTTAGTAGGAATTCTTCCCAGAGTATTCAACCTAGTATTTGTCCCATCAGTTTCAGCAAGTACTCAAGTTGAAAATTTCTTACTGTTTAAAAAAAAAAAAAAATACAACAACCTTCTTATTCCTTCATGTGTGTATCCTTCAACTACTAGGAAATATTTCTTTCATATTAAAAAATCATCTATCAAAATGTTAAATCTTTAAATGTTAAATCAGATGCAACTTTTAATATCTTCCTCTTTATGGAGGAGAGTCCACTGTGTCCACACAGAAAAACATATTTTCTCCTTTCCAAGAGATGGCTAGAGCCATGGGGAGGGAAGGGATATTATTCATCCTGAGTTGTTTTGCTTTTTCTAGTCCTGTTCCATTTCACCCACTGACATATGGCTAGAGCTTACTTAAGTTCCAAAGAGCATTCTACCTAGAACTTCATCAGTGCATGTCATGTCTACTGGTCTGAGGTGCAAGGGCTTTCTTAGCTGGAATTCAGTAATTGTGAATATGACATTTTCATGCCACACTGTGATCTGTACTGTAACTAGCTATTTCCTATCAGTAAGAAGTGTCCTACTGTGACTTTTACCCTGCAGCAACTAACTATGGAAATCTTACTGGCCTCATTATTTCATGAATGAGTGACTGGATTAACTGTAGACATTGGAAAATGTTGTGTGCACTGGTACCCAGGAGCTGTATTCAGGAAAATGTAATCCTGACACCTGCAATAAGATAGGGAAAATAATTTGTCATTCATGCCACCTACATGCAGCAAAAATATAAATGTAGTTTGATGTGTAGAAATGATACTGAGTCATCCTAATGCATGTATAATCATGAGTCATGATGGAATCAGATGGAATAAAATAACAGCTTAACCTGCGTGTTCCTAAATTCTGCATAATAATTGGAAAAGAAGAAAATCCACTATGGCTTTGAACAATTAATGTTTTTTCCTTCTTCTCTTCCATTTGCCACATTCTCCTTATGCCCAGCAGCTAGCTGATGGCAGAGTCATCAGCCAGAGGGTTCAAATAACTAGCACTACTAGTCAGGGTACTGTTTTGAAACAATCTCCCCCAAAAAAGGGAGAAGAAAGGATAATCCTTTAAACAAGCATATTGGATTTGCACTAAGTGAACAGGGGAAATTTCTTCACATACTACATGCCTCTGACGTTCCACAGCCTCAGCCCACTTACTGACACTTTGCCCATGACAAGCAAGCTTATGATTCTGCTTCTTAGCTTCCTGACAAAAAGCATGTGTGTAAAAAATGACTCGTGGATAGGACTCCCCCCGAGATCAAGCAATCTGCATAGTTTCCTTGCTCTGCTGGTTTTAAAAAGAAAATGGCACTTGCAAGCAAAGTCCGATGCCATTCCTCAGCTCCCAGGAGAGAACTGCTGCACTACGAACATGAAGAAAGCAGCACTTCTTTGAGTAAGGATGCATGGAGAGTTGCACTGGATCAAACCAAACCTTCACGTAACTCAATAGCCAATTGTGTCCAAAAATGGAGATGCAGTATTCAGAAACTGCTTGAAAATTGCTGGGAAAGATTTGATCTAACTGAAGCTTTGAGTAGGAAACTGGCCAAGTTACCTTCCAGAAGGGCCTTTTGACCTAAATTATTTCATGATTCCAAATGAAGGAACCTTTTCTACTACTAAACTGAATACGACCACAGCCTCTAACAATATACAGCTCCTGCTATATATAGGTTTGGGAATTACCACCTCCTGTACTTAATTTGGAGCGTAAATCCCTATTGTGTTACACACGGTTATACAGTCCAATACTACAGTTTTATTTCAGTTTTGTGTACCAAACACTGAAACATGTCCCCAGACAATTATTAGTTAAAACCAATTATCAAATTGGGCACTGTTACAAGGGAAGATGTTCCACAGAAGAAAATTACATTTCTTACATGAGGTCTTGTTTTAAATAGCGAAATAGCTTCATGGAATTTTTTTCAATCATGCTGCTGCAAAGAAAGATTAATTCAGCATAAGACAAAAATCATTGTCTCTTACTGCTCAATCTCTAATATAAAATTCTAAATTTTACCTGTGTGAATCAACCCCCTGTGACAGTTTTGCCACATCTGCCTCTTTTAGTGTGGGTTTGGTACACTTGAGAGGAACAAAGCTCAAAAATAGAAGGTCTTTAACCTTCTCAAATATGTATTTACTATCTTTTTAACAGAAATATGGAATCACCAGCAACTGGTGAATTTCATTTGAAAATCCATAGGCTTTTACATTTTCCATTCAACAGCCATCTTTTGATGCATCATGAAATTGGGACAGTGAACGTCCTCAACAAAAATAGCACTAAGTTTGTTCCTTCCTGAAATAACCAGAGATTAATAAAATCATGGGGTATATACATATAAAGAAGATGCAGTTTCTGGCAACTTTTTCCCCGGCAAAACAGCCTGATAAAAACCTGATGAGTGAAAAGTTGTGTCTGGAACCACAGAGAAGACGAACATACCCTGCAAGAGTCTCCTTGGGCTTTGCTCAGGTATATTAGTGGTTTTGCAGAAAGAGCTCCTCAATGGTACACAGCATTTAAACAGCTGAGCAGGCAGTGCTTGTTAGAAGGGGAGAGGAACAATGTGCAGCAGTGTTGAAGACCAGAACTAATGGTTGTACTGTCCACAGTGAACAGAGTTTTTCAGCAGGGTGTGGGGAGGAAGTGTTCCACTTCCTTTTCAGGATCAACGCTGCTGCTCTCATTAACCCTAGCAGGGTGCTTGCCATAGACTTCACACTTCAGTAACATTGGAGATATTACTTGAAAAACCAGTGGGAAGAAATGCAGAAAATATCCTCTCCTTCCACTGAAGAAGATGCTGTAATTGAAAGCTTAAAACCACCTCTCTCCATGAACAGAATTTACTCAGAAATAAATATTCATACCTGCTTTGAATCACTTAGTCAAAGTTAATTCTTTGAACTTCTAACTCAAATTCAGGTAACTAAACTCACAAGGCCAACAGAATACTTTGTAGACCACATAAAATTGTGGGAAAAACACTTCAGCAGTGAAAACAAAATATTTGCAGGGTGCAGGGTGAGTGGGAAAAAAAAGAGGCTTGACCCACACCAATATTTATTATTCTTTGTTTGTCTGACTGAAATAAACACTAAACAATTAGTACAGTCATTCATTTTCTTTTTTGAAGATCTGTTTCTTAACCTGAAAGAAAATCTTACAAAAACAGCTGCTTTTAAGAAATTAAAAGCAAGCCAAAGCTGAAGACTGTGAATTACAAAGAGAAAATGGGTTTGGCATTTTTTTAGGGGGAGGGGATTGAGTTTGGTTTGTTTTTTTTCTTTTAGATTTTTGTTTGTTTAGTTGTGGATTGTTTCGAGGGGTTTTTAAATACATTGAATATATAACTCTGTGTTTCAAGTTGCCTAACCTGGGAAAGGAGCTCTGAATTTGTCTGTTGGAAGATTTGAGGAGGGACATCACATATACAATCAAAACATGATTTTGACATTGTCTTTCTTCAAATTCCCCAGATGGAATAAGAGCCTATTATCTTTCAATAATTTGCTTGCACAATTTATTAAGAACTTAAATGAGAAAAAAGGGTCATAATTGCATGGTTAAGAACTCCAAGGTAACAGGCTCAAAGCCAGATTCCCTTCTTGATATATGAATATAACCCCAGATCTCCCATCTTTCCTCAAGAGTCCCTCTATCACTTATTCACTGATCTGGTTCACTGAAATTACTTAGCTTTTTAAAAATTTTAATACTTCCCTTTTCCCATGAAAACTCTGAATTTCCAAATATTTGGGAGAAGCTCAGCATATTTTTTAATAAATTAAGTAATTGTCAAAATTATTTTGCCTCTGATCAATTTTATGCTAATAAAAGCTGTATTTGAACTGGTCATAAGTTACAGGCAGCATCTGACTGTGAACTTTTACTCTATTTTGTCATGTACAAATTGAATGCTGAAATACTAATGACTTCTGGGAAACCTTTGTGCAGCAACTGACAGTGCTGAAGAAAGAAAAACCATGTAACAAATTTTGACCTCAGGACTGTCTTTTGAATTGTGTTTTCATTAACTTTAGAGATACTGGAGATTCTGTCACTGCTGAGAGAAAGAACCCTGTGTTACCGTTGCATCAAATCATAGTCAAAAAACCATACAAAAGCAGACGGTCTTGTGTTTTTCTTGCTCACTGTCTTTGTGAGCATTTTCTTTGTACTCCTTGTTTTTCCCCTTGAGCTTAGAAGACAGCTTTTTTTATTCCTTTGTTGAAGTAAGATTTGGGAGCTGTTGTTTCATCTAAAATATCATTATTTGTGACACTCCAGCAACAAGTGACTGTTTTGTGAATACAGAATCAAGAACTACAGCACGAAATTTTTTGCTCCAAATTGTGCCTCAGTCATTTATTATTCACAACATTGTGCCTCAAGTGTATATGTTCTCCAATGGGGATATCATGCTCATGTGCCATCATCTTTGCAAGTTGTGAGTCTCATTCAAAGCCTAGAAAAATAAATGTGGAAAGTTTCTGTTTATTTCTAACCTATAAATTGTGGAGAGAAAGCTGAAGCCTTGTACAGAAGTGAAATACTCCTGTACTTGATGTCAGTGGCAGAACTCTCCTGAACATCTGTGGATCCAGGATTTCCTTCAGATCTTAAAAACCATCTTTGGGATGGTTCAATTTCATCACCTATGCCTTGTTACTGTACCCAAGTGCCACTTTACTCACCTTCCCATTATCACGACACCAGTATTTTTGCCTCAGAGAATGCAGCTTCGTCATAAACAACATTTGTTAAAGACTTGGAAGATTATCTGTGCTACTGTTGTCATCAGCAAGCAATAATGATGCTTTCAAATCACTTTTTTTATTTACTGTCTCTGTAAATATTAAGGTGTTGCTGGCCTCAACATGGCTGGACAGAAATTCCATTTTCAGGCCAGTGCTAGTTTGTGTAAACGAGTTTTGAATGAGATCCAAAGAGAAGATGTCACAGTACAGGAGAGAGAACAAAACTAAGTGCATATTTTGAGTTACTGTTTTTTTTAACTCCTCAGTATAATATGGTGAGCATGTCATAAAGTGCCAGTGTCTTGAAAGCACACAGACCTCTTCCCTCTCTGCCCAGGGCCCGGTAACCCTTCTCTTAGACCCCCAGGGCCGTCAGTCCCTGCCCCAGAGACGCCGCAGAAGGGCGGGTGTCCAGCTCCCCACAGCCCTGCCCTGCCCAGCCACGGGTGATGCTGCAGTCCCCACAGTACTCTGACACAAAGCACAAGGCAGGTAAGCAGACAAAAACTTAATGAGAGAGAGACTTTTCAGCAATTTTATTAAAAACCCCCTATTTTATTTTAATCTGCTTGTAGAAT